>JASDDO010000006.1:289499840-290116304 GCA_030015575.1 Agapanthus africanus
CTCCCTCGAAGTACCGACACCAGCCTGGCCGAACGGTTAAGCAAGTATTGTACGGTGAGATTGATCCTGACTAATTCTTCCTTTTTGGTTTGAGGAGGGATTCGAGAGACAGTAGGAGCCATCCTGTTTAGACAAATTAAAAACCACTCTAAACTTGTAAGAGCATCATGCTAAAGTGTTTCTTCTCTCTCTCCTAATTGCAGCGACCAAACATCATGACCGGACTTAAGTTACTACTAGATAAAAACATACTGACAGGGCCAAACTACAAAGATTGGCTCAGGAATGTCAAAATGGCAATCACTAATGACAAGTTGGAGTATCTCCTTACCACCAAAGCTCCCCCTATCCTAGGTCCCAAAACAAGCGTCGCGGATAGGGAAATCCGTAAAACCTGGGAAATCGATTGCGCGAAGGCCAAGTGCCTCGTGCTTGCCTCTATGGACAACGAACATCAGAGGAGGCACGAGAATATGGACCTCGAATCCATATTTCTCCATACAAAAGAACTGTATGGAGAGCAATCTCGCATCGCAAGATACAAAGTGTCGAAAAAGCTGCTTTCGGCAAGGTTGGCCGTCGGATCATCGGTAGCGGAACACGTGCTTAAAATGATTGGCTTCATAGAGGAGCTTGCGGACCTTGGGACCACGTTGGAGAATGAGCTCTATACGGACTTGATTCTTCAGTCCCTTCCTTCCACTTACACCCAGTTCATCCTGAATTTCAACTTGCAAGAAAAGGAAGTTGAACTTTCAGAGCTCCTCAATATGCTGAGGAGTGCATAGGGCACCCTACAAAAAGGTAAGAAAACATCCACTTTGTTTGTAGGAGGATCTTCCTCTTCTGGGTCCAAGGCGAAAGCCAAGGGAAAGAAGAAGAAAACCCCCGCCAAACCAAGGGGCGGTGTTAGTAAAGTGGATACGAAGGGAAAGGCAAAAGCAACAAAGATAGCGGGAAAACTTGTGGGGAAGGAAGAGTGCTTTTACTGTCATAAGAGTGGGCACTGGGAGAAAGATTGCAGGGCTTGGAAACCCAGAACACAGGATCTGAAGAAAGTTGCGGCTTCAGCTTCAGGTGTGTATGTTATTGAAAACTGTCTATCAATAAACTCTACTTCTTGGGTATTGGATACCGGATCAAGATCTCATATCTGTAGTTCTTTGCAGGCGTTGAGAAACCGTAGGTTTTTGAAGGCAGGTGACATGACCCTCAAAGTTGCAAACGGAGCTAGCATGGATGCTAAGGTCGTGGGGGACTATCACCTGGGAATGTCAGATGGACATGTTTTGGTTTTACGTAATTGCTTTTTTGTACCCAACGCAACTTGTAATATCATTTCTGTATCTTTGATTTCTAAAGAAGGTTATGAATTTGCGTTTGTAAGTAATGTTGTAAACATTCACCTTAATCAAGTTCTGATTGGGTCAGGTACATTAAGCAATGGTATATACGTACTAAACCAACCACAGATTTTCAATTTCCAGAATACACACAAAAGAAAGTCTCCAGAATTTAATCAGACTTTCTTATGGCATTGTAGACTGGGTCACATCAATGAGAGAAGATTGACTAAGTTACATACAGAAGGATATTTGGATCCATTCCAATATCAATCATATGCAACTTGTCAATCCTGTCTCAAAGGAAAGATGACAAAGACTCCGTTCACTGGACACGGAGTAAAAGCGAGCGAGCTCTTGGGACTCGTACACAGCGACGTGTGCGGTCCAATGTCTACGAATGCACGAAGCGGTTATTTTTACTTCATTACTTTTACGGATGACTTTTCAAGATACGGTTATGTCTTCTTAATGAAACATAAATCCAAAGCCTTTGGAAAATTCCAGGAATATAAGAATGAAGTAGAAAAACAAACAGGCAAAAGTATCAAAACACTGAGATCTGATTGAGGTGGTGAATACTTAAGTGCCGAGTTCCTGGATTACTTAAAAGAGAATTGAATTCTCTCTCAGCTTACTCCTCCATACACCCCGCAACATAACGGTGTATCGGAGAGACGGAACCGCACCCTATTGGATATGGTACGTTCCATGATGAGTAACACCGAATTACCGCGATCATTCTGGGGATATGCACTAGAATCAACTGCATACCTTTTGAACCGAGTTCCAACTAAGACTGTGCCTACCACACCATATGAGATATGGAGTGGGAAGAAACCCTATCTTCAATATCTGAAGATCTGGGGATGTCCGGCTTTTGTCAAAAAGCAGCATGCGGACAAACTCGAGGTACGCTCAGTACTGTGCAAGTTTGTAGGATACCCAAAGAACTCCAGGGGGTATCTCTTCTATTATGCAGAGGAACAAAAGATCATTGTTTCTCGTAATGCCCATTTTCTGGAACACCAGTTCTTAGAAAAGGAAACAAGTGGGAGCGAAATAGAACTGGAAGAAATTCCAGAACCACAGACTATTACTGAAAGCTTAGTAGAACCAGAGGGTTCAAAAGAACATGATATTCCTACGTCGCTCCGCAGGAGTAGTAGGCAGTCTCATCCGCCCGAGAGATACTACGGTTTTCTCATAGACGGGGGTAGAAAGGATTGCATCATTGATTATGAGAGCCGACTAGATTCCAGCAGGCCATTTAGAGTGTTGACTCGGTAAAATGGCTGGATGCAATGCGGACCGAAATGGAGTCCATGTACACCAACAAAGTCTGGACGTTGGACGTTGCTCCAGATGGGGTAAAACTCGTAGGATGCAAATGGATCTTCAAAAGGAAGATTGGTGTAGATGGACAGGTTGAGACCTATAAAGCTAGACTAGTTGCAAAGGGTTTTCGTCAAAGATCTGGTTTGGACTATGACGAGACCTTTTCTCCAGTAGCTATGCTGAAATCCATTCGGATCCTTCTTGCCATTGCTGCCTTCCACGATTATGAGATTTGGCAGATGGACGTAAAGACCGCTTTTCTAAATGGAAATTTAGAGGAGTGTGTTTATATGGACCAGCCAGAGGGTTTCATTTAGAGTGGGAGCAGCGGAAAGGTATGCAAGTTTCTTAAGTCCATCTACGGACTAAAGTAGGCATCGCGGAGTTGGAACATCTATTTTGATGAGACGGTCAAAGAATTTGGTTTTATCAAAAATCCAGATGAACCATGCATCTATAGTAGATTTGTAGCGAGAACTGTAGTATTCCTCGTTTTATACGTGGATGACATTCTCTTGATAGGAAATGGCATTCCTATGCTACAATCTGTCAAAGGGTTCTTGTCACACAGGTTCTCCATGAAAGACCTGGGTGATGCCTCATACATTCTAGGGATCCGGATCTATCGTGACAGATCCAAGAGGATACTGGGACTCTTACAGTCCAGGTACATCGACACCATATTGAAAAGATTCAGTATGGAAGATTCCAAGCGCGGTAATTTACCGGCTTGTCACGGGATCACCCTCTCCAAAGAGATGTCTCTCAAGACTGATTTGGAAAGGGATCGCATGTCTATTATACCCTACGCTTCTGCGGTAGGCTCTATAATGTATGCGATGTTGTGTACCAGACCAGATGTAGCTTATGCACTGAGTGTGGTAAGCCGGTATCAGTCAAACCCTGGGGAGAAACACTGGATAGTAGTAAAGAACATTCTCAAGTACCTGAAAAGGACTAAGGAGATGTTCTTGGTGTATGGCGGAAAAGACCTCCAGATCGAGGCCTTTGCTGACTCCAGCTTCCAGAGTGACAAGGATGATTCCAAGTCCATGTCGGGTTATGTCTTTACCCTCAATGGAGGGGCGGTGTGTTGGAAGAGTTCCAAACATGAAACCGTTGCTGACTCGACGATGGAAGCGGAATATATCACTGCTGCAGATGCCGCAAAAGAAGCCGTCTGGATAAGGAAGTTCTTAACAGAACTTCAGGTGGTTCCATCCATTGTTGATCCAATACCGCTGTATTGCGACAACAACGGGGCTATAGCTTTAGCGAAGGAACCCAGGTCCCATCAGAAGTCCAGACACATGTTGAGGCGGTGTCACCTGATCAGGGAGATCGTGGGTCGCCAGGAGATCGAGGTTCGGAGAGTTTCTACGGAAGATAACACTGCTGATCCACTCACAAAGGCCTTACCCCAGACTCAGTTCGAGCGGCTGATCGAGATGATAGGTCTTCGATACGCCAGTACATGGCCTTAGTGCAAGTGGGAGATTGTTAGTGTATATGCCCTAGAGGCCATTACTGTATCATACTAGTTTGTATATTACTTAATGGAAGCTTGGGATATTCACCTTGTATAGACAATCTTGCTCAATATAGTAGTATGCTACTTGGTTTGTTTATGCTTTAATGTGTACATGTGTTTATTTTAGTATATCACCTATACACATTAGTAGAGCCCTTAGGATCTTTGCTTGATTACCAGCGTTGTGATGGCAGTCACACTCGTGGGGGCTGAGTAATCTATAAGCACATCCTTATGCAGGTCCCTAGTCGCAGGACTATCGAGACAGGGCATCGATACTCCGGAGTAGACTAGCGTATGCGCTTCTCATCCCAGTATGGGAGACGGTCTGTCCCACAGCCGTCAGTACGTCGTACTTGAGATAGTATGCGGGTGCTCGTTAGGTTACGAGTACACTGGACAGGACTCATCGGGAACTGTTGGTTGGTACTATACCTATCGTCAGTTATCAGTTCCCAGGTGACATGAGTACAGCTTAGTCCGCTGACTTGACACTGTCACTTCGTCTCGAGTGTGTTCCCACTGTACTTTGATTACTACCCTACCACGGCTCAAAGGAGTCGTGCAAACAGGTAGTTTTTGGGTGCAGTCCCGAAGCACTTGGAGGCAGTGACGGTTAGAAAGGATTCGTCTCTCCCGGTATTGGGGGTTGACATCGCGCTATGTCTAGGAGAGCCATTACACGAGTAGTCCCTGGCCAGGGCAAGCGAGATATACTGGTAGGTTTCCAGTGCTATCTCAGGGTGTTCTAGGCTTCACTCCGACACGACTTGTACCGCTATTAGGGGACTGACGTTTACCGCCCCCTAGACCGCCATGCGATGTATCAGACGAACAGACCGGACTGTACGGAGATTGTCACATTCAGGCTCAGTAGGAGCTCAGATGGGTTTCACCTCGTCAGTCTTCTTGTCGGCATCTACCTGGGGACCGTTACGCACAGCTAGTAACGCTTGCGGTCTATGGTTAAACCCACTGCCAACATAGTGTCGAGTCTTTAGAGTCCCACACAGAAAGATATTCGCCTTTAGGCAAAAGAGTAGAGGTCGCATGGTTTTGCGACAGGTCGCATGGTTTTGCGACAGGGTTCGGTCATATCCGTGCACTTGTGCACGTTTGGTTTCCGGACAGTTAACACTAGCGGGCTTTGGTTTAAGCCAGATCCTAGTGTACATTTTGGGATTGGTTTTATCTCGTTTGTATTCATGTTTCTCGGAACGCGGATGCGGGAGTGTATGCACAGTTGACAGAGAGACAGAGGCAGAGGATTCTCATTGGGGTTGTTGACTGTTGACCGTTGACTATTGACTTTTGGCTAAACCCTAATGAGAATAAGAAATATAATTAACAATAATATTAATTAAGTATTATGGTGACATGGTTGTTGAGGGGTTGACTTTGTTGACTTGTTGACTTTGTTGACCGGTTGACTAGGTTGGACTAGTTGACCATCATCATAACAATGGCTATCATTTCATGGCAAAGACTTTTGATTGCTTGTTTGTTTTTGCAAAATGAGTGCATGAAATGATATAGCCATTTTGACTTGAACCATCACATAATACTTGATTACTATTTTTGTTATGATGGTTTTGGATTATGAGAGCTTGGATGGCAAAAGAGTTACTCATTCTCTCATTTCATTTCTCTCTCTTGCTTGAGCTCTCCCTCTTGCTCTTCCTCTTGCTCTCTCTCTAGCTCAAGGCAACACCCTCTCATGAGTTGAGAAACATTGCCTTAGAGATAAAAGAAAACCCATATCACTTCTCTACTCATCCTAGTTCACAAGGTTTAGCAAACCAAGTGTTCTAGTTTCTTCAAGTTCGAAGAAGAAGCCAAAGGTAGAAGCTTTCAGGTGGATCCATCTTCGGCGCAAGGAGACGACGAGGTGAGGCCGATTCGTACACCGAAAAGAGTTGAAGACGAAGGAGTTCAAGAAAGGTATAACCCCCTAACCGAGTAGGTAAAACTCTTGTTAGGTTTGTCAATAAGTTGTTTAACAAAGATCCGTATTTTGAGTCCTTGTTACCACCTCTTGAAAATCGTTTTTCATCATTTCCGCAAGCCCGTAAGTACCGGGAGAGGTAGCATGGACTTACATCCGTGTCTTCGAAATCCGGTAAGAAGTATTTGGCATCTTCATATTTGCGGACCTCGTTCACGGAGAACGGGTTCAGTTCTCCCGTCATGGTATACTCAAGGCCATCCTTAAAATATTTCATACACTGATGTTGTATAGAAGGGATGATATTATACTTGTGTAACCATGGTCAGCCGAGCAGAGCATTATAGCATGTCTTGGCGTCTATGACGTGGAACTTAATGTCCGTGACGAGCAGCCCAAAGCGTAGCGTCAGTATCACAGACCCAAGAGTTCTTGATGATTAGGAGTCGAACCCGGAGATGGTGATCTTATCCCGAGCAAGGTGCTGGACGCTCATGCAGATTTCCTTTAACACCCGCACATTGAGGAGATTAACGGAAGATCCGTTGTCGACCAGGATTTTACCTATTTTTATATCGTGGCAGTATCCTGAGACATAGAGGGGGCGATTGTGTTCGCACGTCCCTAGGAAAAGGTCTTCATCACTAAAAGTAACATCGGCCGTGTGCACTTCTTCCAATTCATCCTTCATCTTTTCTTTGGCAAGAAAAGCTTGGAATTGCTTTAGCTCTTGTAGCGCTTTGATCAACGAATCTCTTGCTTCTTTTGATAGTAGAAGGGCGTCAAGAATGCTGAGCTGCGAGGGTAGCTTTCTCAGATGCGCCAAGACGTTGTAATCCACCTTATTTTTCTTTGGCGGGTCCTTGGCAGTTAGCTCGTCCATGACTTGGTCATCTAGGGCGATATCCTCAGAGACCTTTTCCTTCCCTTTTTCTTTTTTGTTTGAGGGTCCGAGATTCTTTTCGGGTAGCGTCCGATTACGCAGCCGGATATTTTCGCAGACCTTCGGCTCTTCCCTCTTTCCTGAGGCGGACTCTTTGAAGAGGGGGCTAAGAGCCATTTCTTCGTCAGAGTCGCTCCCGAATGTGAGAACTCGTGATCCCCCGGCGTTAAACATGCGACAATCACCGGTAGTTCTGTTAAGCCGCTCGGTCGTACCTTTCTGCTCCCGGCGAGTTTTGCGCTTCTCCCACTTAAAATGTTGTCGGTGAGCAACATATCCTTGCCACCATCTATTGAAAGCTTTGCACTCTTTGGTGGGGTGCGAAATCTTCCGATGATACAAGCAGTAGGAGGGGTGCATTTCCGCTTCACCAGTAATGTTTCCTTCAGAGGATGGTAGCTTCATGCCTATTGATATGGCCTTAGCAAACCTTTTCCTTGTCTTGAATTTGCTTTTATCCGCGGTGGATGTAATTTGCTCCGGCGGGAGTGTCTCAGCTCTTTCGTGAAGCCGCTGGCGCTTGGCCCTTTCAAATATGGCCGTCTCGCGTTCCCGATCAACTTTACTTTTCAACAGAGCTTCATTGAAGAATGCGTCAATTGCTTCATCCGATGGCCCCAGAATTTCCGGTTTAGGATCTGCCCTCAGCTTTTCAGCGCAAGGAATTTCCTTACCGTCTGTAAACGAATGGGAAATCATATGACAGCTCGCCACGTATTCCTCGGATTCATCCGACGAACTCTCTCCCTCATCTTCCTCTTGAAAGACGTGGTTGAGGAACTCTTGGAGTGTAATTGGAGTCCGTGCTTTCTGTTTGTATTCCTCTAGCGCGTCAATTTGTTTTCGTAAGTCCGTGCGCTTGTCGCCAGGCTTCACGGGCTTCTTGGATTTCTTTTTCTTCTTCTTTGAGGATTTTGACAGCTAGTTGCGAGTGCTTGGGCCACCACCATCGATCTTTAGAGTTGGGCGCGGTTTCAACATCCTTTCAATGATCTGAGATTCCAACGGGTTCTTCCACCTGATCACTGGGCATGTTTGAAGATCGTTCACCATCCTCTTTGTTTTGGCTGATAGCACAACCTCCCATAGAGCTTCTTCAACGAGAGAGCACGTTGCCCCCGGCGTATTCATCCTTTTAGAGGTGTGAGGTTGCGGCGGATTCACCTCCCATCTGTCGGACAACGCGAACTTGCCCTGTTGGTACTGGTCTTCAATCCAATTTTTGAAGACATAGCAATCTTCGATCGGATGACCCAATACTCAGTGATAGGGACAGTAATTGGGATCATGGACGTCGTTTGGCTGCGACGGACGTCTTGGATCCGGCAGATTAATGAGTCGGTTGCGCAATACCAGCTCGAATAATCTTCTCGTTTTATCTTGGGGAAACGAGTAAGGACGTCCTAGCCTCTCCTCAAGGGGTACGTGCGGACGCATATTATTTTGACGGACAGCCGGTTTCAAGTTGCTTGGCTGTTGTTGAGCATTAGCGACAACAATTGCTTTTCCCTTCCCCTTCTCATTTCGAGAGTCCGGCTTTACAGGGGGAGGTCTATGGCTCATCTGATCCATTTGAGCTAGCTTGTCGATCAGGGCCTGAAAGGTAGTCGGCTTGAAGAACATCATGAATTGCGAGATGGTCGCTTGTGGATTGAGGGTTCCCACAAACATGCCTACCGCAGGAGCCTCTTCGATGCGTTGTTCGCATTTTGACCATAAGTTCCACCACCGTATCGTGTATTAGACCCATGTCTCGCCTGGCTTCACCCTGGAATTAATCAATGCCGTCATCGGGGTGCGTTCGCTGGCGCTTGCGAAACGCTGGGTAAACAGCAGTTCTATCTCCGCAAATGTCTTGATAGAGTCGTTTGGGAGCTCAGAGTACCACTCGAACGCTGTATCTGACAAGCTGCCAACGAACTGGTGAAGCAACAATTTATCATCACCACCGGTGTTGCCGCAAAGCGCCCTGAACTGGGCAACATGCTGGTGGGGATTGCCCGTCCCCTTATAGATATGGAATTTGGGTATTGTATAGCCCGGCGGGTACTTTATCTAATCGTGCCAGCTCGGATATGGTCGTCCTGTTTTTACGATCTGACCGGCTACCTCAGTCGCATGATGAACCCGTATCTGCTGAGCTATATATTCGTCCAAGTCAGCTTTGGAGATTGTCTCCTCCTTGGCTGTTGACAGAAGCGATGGAGGATTTAATGTTTCTCCCCTATCGTCTTCAAGGACGATCGGGGGATCTTCAGCAGGAGAATCTTGTTGAATCATCATACCCACCATGTCCTGGAACAGGAGGGTCATTCGCTTTATGTTGGCTGCTTTTTTCGCAGCCTCTTTATCCTTCTTTTCCAGTATCCTGCGAAGGAATTCAGCGTCCGTTTCTTGCTCCTGGCGTTGATCCGAGGACGCTTCGGGGCTTTCTTTTGGCCCAGTGAGTGCGGCCATCGCATTCATCATTTCTTGGAGCTTCTGCTGCTGCTCCTGAGCTTTAGTCACTGACCGTGTAAGCGGTCTATGACCTGTAGATGCACGGCTGTCCTCATTCCCCGACGCCATGTATACCGTGTGTACCACTATGCCCCCGGACTTAGGGCGTTTAGGTTCACTGCCTTTGGCATTTGTCGCAGGCGTAGGGACCTTCTCCGGCCTTCTTCTCTTGTGGGCCGTTGAAGTTGAGGGGGCCATTGCAGTGGGCACCCTGGCGGTTGTCGTCCTTTGCTGTTTGTCAGGACGTTTCTTTTCTTCCTGCACTTTTGCCCTTTTCTATTGGCGAGAGTGATCTTAGTCGATTACCGAGTTTTGAACTCTCTGCCAGACTTTATAAATCTTGGAGGACAGCCTTTGAGGGGGCTGCTCCAACTTAGTTTCTGTAACTCTCTCCGCAGGTGGAGGAGATCTTTTTAGCGTGACAGTCGGAGAGTTCTTGCGTACCCTCCTTAGTTGTTCAAAGCTGTTTCCAGTTGGAACAGCAGCATTAACTTCCGTTATCGGAGCCGGTGGAGTTAGCCCTGAGGGGGAGTTGCCTCCGGCCTTCCTTACTCGGCGCCAGTGGCGATGTCGAGCGTGACGAGCCGTTGGGACTGGCTCGGCGATAGAGACAGCTTCTTCTTGCCCCCTGTCCGAACGAAGTGCTGCTGGTGTCAGCCTCTTAAAGACTGATGTTGTCCTTTTAGTGGCGATGTTCAATCTGTCAAAGACAGATCCTCGAGTAGGAGCAGGAGCCGGAATAGTCAGCCTTGAAAAGACTGACTCTTTAACAGGAGAAGCCGTCTTGACGACTTCAGGAGTAGGGGCGGCTGTCTTCCTCAGGACGGTCATTTCAGGGTTCACGGGCTTCTTGGCAGGCCCATCAGGGTTCTAGCTCAGCCTGCCAAAGATAGAGGCCGCCGGCTTGATATTCGACGACCCGTTGAAAGGGGCTGTTGTAGCAGTGAGCCGATCGAAAACCGACTTCTTGTTCGCTTCTGGTGTGGGCACTGGCATGGTGAAGCTTGCAGGCGGGATCATGGTCCCAAAAAACAAACCGGTGGTGGCCTAGGTTACTTGTTCCACCGGTATGGCAAGGATGGAGGCCGCTTGAGGCCCATAAGATACACCTCCAGGTGAGGTGGAGCGACAGTTGCACTTGCATTTTGAGCAGCTCAAGCAGTTGGAGGCCATTGATGCTTGATTTCTGCGCCAGGTAAAAGACCAAATCTTAGTAACTTGAAACCCAAAGGCAACCATTAACAAACAGCGATACGTTCGCGAAGACGACACACGAAGTGTGGAGTGGAAAGAGGAAAAGGTCCCACCGGGCGTGCCAGAATCTGTTCCACTCCGAAAGATGCGACAGAGACGCGGGGGACGTCTTGCCTGAAATTTGGGGCAGATGCTATTTGGTTTTATTCGTCCACCTCTCCGAAGATACCAAGTTGATTTATGGCACCGTGTATCGGAGGTTTAGATGGATGTGGCCGATGTAGCAGACTTCGTCAGATTCCCCCTCGCTTGAGGGGTTTTTGATTATGGGGACGCTCTTCCTTGCAGGCGCAAGCCCCTGCAGTTAATTACGTTACCGCATCGCGGTAACCACTTTCTCCTTCTCCAGAATTTCACTTCGTGTCATGTGTGTTTGTTTCGTTTGTGGTTGCCCGTGGATTGTATACGGAGACTGAGTGATGCCGTCGCCCGTAGGACGTGGATTAGTCCAAATCCGTATTTACTTAGATTTGGGTTTGGTGTTTTAGTTTAAGGATACGTTAGCCCTATTTAAGGCTAAGATCAACTTAAACTTTTGTTAAGGATACGTTAGCCTAATCTCCAGACTAAGATTAACTTAACGGGATAGTTTGGATCCGACAAAAGAGCAATTGGCTCTATTGTTTAGTTTAATGACGTTGCGGTCGATTTCCAGTTTAGGGACATGGTGGTCCATTTAATGTATATGGCCGTCGGGACCCGTCACTTCTCTGACGACGTTGAAGGATTACAACGATAGATGTCAGAGGAGTTCAGAGATGTACCCTTGAACCAAAGTTGATTGGGGGATTTATAGTCCAATTTGGGACTAAAGTCTGTTTGAATGTTTAAGAATACGTTAGCCATATTTGAGGCTAAGATCAACTTAAACGGGATCGTTTAGATCCGACAAAAGAGCGTTTGGGGGCTCTGTTGTTCCAATTTATGGACATAGTGGTCCATAGGTAGTTTAAAGACATTGCTGTCCATTTCCAGTTTAGGGACATAGGGGTCCATCATTCCCGTTTTAGGGACGGATATTAGTTTAAGGACGCATAAGTCCATGGGTTCGTATGGTGTGTGTTCGTTAGGACCCGTCACCTTTCTGACGCCGTTGAAGGATTACAACGATAAGTGTCAGAGGAGTTCAGAGGTGTACCCTTGAACCGGATGTAAATTGATTTAAGAGAGCAGTCTTGCTCAGTCAATTTAATTTGAGGACTTACGGTCATGATTGGGCTAAGTCCAGTTGAGAATGTTCAACGTTTTATTTGCATTTGGCCTATTAAACCTATACTAGGGCTTTGCCCTTGTTTAATAATGCACTGCATTTTATTTTGGCCTGCTAGGCTTTTCTAATTTGGGCTATGTCCCTTTATTTATGATGCAGAGCATCTGTTTGGGCTCTGCCCCTTCTTTAAAATAATGCATTGCATTTAATTTGGCCTGTTAGGCCTTTTTTTAATTGGGCTTGGCCCTTCTGTAAATAATGCAGTGCATTAATTATTTGACAGTGGCTTGTCAGACGCTTTGCGCCAATTATTGAGTGCAAGCGCATGTGAAGGTGACACGTGTCACGCTTTGGTGAGCCAAGCGCAACAGCGCGGTGCGCTGCGCTGTTGCGCCACTGACACGTGGCGCTCTCTGGTGGCTTGCGCCAACCCAGGAGCGCAACAGTGCAGTTTTTGCAAGTGCAAGGCACTGTTTCAATAACTTGATCCAATTTTGGATTTAAGAAAAGAATCTTTAAGATTCCAGAACCAATGGTTCATAAAAAAGTGGAAGGCACTGTTATTATTTATTTTTTATTGAAGATCATTGATCTTGTTCTTAGATCAATGATCTATTCAGAAGAAATTCTTCTCTTTTATAAAGGTTTTTACCATTTTTTTCATGAGTTCTTCTCACAATTTTTCAGAGTTCTCTCTGTTTTGCTGTTTTTGAAGTTCTTGATGTTCTCGATGTTGATGTCTTTTGAATTGGGGTTTAGGGGCCTTTATATAGTGCCCATTAATTTGTTAAATTTTTTAAAGAGATCATTCTCTGAGTGATTTGGGGAATTTTCCCCACCGTTGGATCTTTGATCCAAGGGCTTCTGTTTTACAGAAGACAATCTTCTTGTTTTAACAAGAACAGAAAGATCTTACTAGAATTTTAATTCTGTTTGGCACGGATGCATCAGCACTTGACACGTGTCACGCAGCGCACAGCGCAGCGCAACCGCGCTTGTGCAACTGCGCTGACACGTGTCGCAGCGCGCACAGCGCAGCGCAACCGCGCAGCGCAACCGCGCAGTGCAACCGCGCTTGCGCAACTGCGCTGACACGTGTCCCGCAGCGCACAGCGCAGCGCAACCGCGCTTGCGCAACTGTGCTGACACGTGTCGCGCAGCGCAGTGCTTGCGCAACTGAAGCGTTGCTTCCTTTAATTTTTGTTTTAAATAGAGCCTTGCTCTGATTGGGCGCGCTGCCTTGGGCGCTGCGCTGACTATCAACTTCTGACACGTGGCACGTTGCGCACAGCGCACGGGATTTGAAGCGTTGCTTTAATTTTTGAATTTTTGAAATTCAAACAAAACTTTGCTCTGATTGGGGGAAACAGCGATGTTGAGAGCATCTTGAAGCCGGGACCTCTTCAGCTTTGGGAGCCTCATAGTCATGTCCCATGTGTAGCTTTAAAGCTTCAATAGGTGTCAGCTGCTAGAAGACTGGCGTCTTAGGCAGAGTAGGAGCTTGAGGTGCTAAACTGTGGAAGACATATTGTCGCTGTTTAAAAATGCGGTCTTTACGTCCGTCTGCCAGACCCCATAGTGATGAAAGGCAGTATTGGCAAGTAGGATCCGAATGGATTTCAGCATAGCTACTGGAGAAAAGGTTTTGTCATAGTCCACACCTGGTCTTTGATGAAAACCTTTTTCAACAAGTCTAGCTTTATAGGTTTCGACCTGTCCATCTACACCAATCTTCTTCTTGAAAATCCATTTGCAGCCGATGGGTTTCACCTCTGGCGGTGCAATGTCCAAAGTCCAAACATTGTTAGTGTACATGGACTCCATTTCGGATCGCATAGCATCCAGCCATTTCATAGTTTCTCCACCGGTAATGGCCTGCTCGAAACTAGTAGGATCATCTAAACTAGTAAACTAGAAGGAGTTTAACTACTCGGTTAGTAGTTAGCTACCTTTGTAGTCTTGCCCTTCGTCTTCAATTCCACTTCTTAAGCTCCTAGGAACTCCGGAAACGAGCTTGGGAGTCGGTCTTCCTTGTCAAAGATGATTCACCCGAGGAAAGCCTAGCTAAGGACTCTAGCTTCACTATAAAAACCAAATGAAGCAACCAGTGAACAAAACTTACTAAGAATTGATCACTAGAGATGTAGTAATGTTTATCTCTACTACATCTCTAAACGCTCATGCTTATGCCGCTAATTTGCGGCCAAGGCGGAATATATAACAAAAAATTCAAGACAAAGAGCACGGACTTCTACGACCTAGAATCGATTCTAAACACTAAACTAGTAAACTAGAAGGAGTTTAACTACTCGGTTAGTGGTTAGCTACCTTTGTAGTCGTATCCTTCGTCTTCTATTCCACTTCATAATCTCTTAGGAACTCTGGGAACGAGCTTAAGAGTCGGTCTTCCTTATCGAAGATGATCCACCCGAGGAAACCGTAGGTAAAGACTCTAGCTTCATTATAAAAACTAAGTGAAGCAACTAGTAAACAAAAATTGCTAAGAATTGATCACCAGAGATGCAATAGTGTTTATCTCTAAGTTTTTCTCTCTTTTTTTCCTTTCTCAATTCTCTAAACTCAAGAGAGGACGAAGAAGATGCTAATGGTGATGATCAAGTAAGCATAGAAAATGAAAACTTATCCTCATTTTCTTTTTCTTTCTTCATTTAAGTGCGAAGTGAGTGGTGTGAGTCACAAGTCCACACACTTCCACTTGAATGGAGAAGAATTGAGAAGAGAATGAGAGCTACCTCATATATGTATATATGTAAATATGTGTGTGTGTGTAAACACACACACTAATACAAGTATATGCTAGAAATACATACACCCGTATTCATATCAAAATACATATACCCGTATTCGTATAAAATATAAATACCCGTATTTGTATTAAGATACAAATACCCATATTTATATCAAGAATCAAATACCCGTATTCGTATAAATACCGTATTCGTATAAATACCGTAATCGTGTTAAAATACAGATACCGTAAAAGAGAGATACTAAAAAAGAGATATAATACTAGCTCACATTTCATCCAAATTTGATAATCTGGCTATCTTTCAAAACGGATAGTATTAACAAAATGTCCGATTAAAAGTACGTGTACAAAAACACGTATTTAATCGAACCTATGTACGTATCAAAATACGTACACTATATCCTTTCGCCTAAGCATGGAAACCCTCTGTATGGGACTCTAAGACTTGACAATACACTGGCAGCGGGTTCAACCACAAGCACGTCAGCGGCACTATTTGTACGTAATGACTACCCTGGTATTGAACGAAAGGAAGGTCGATAAGCAAACTCGTCTGTATCCCTACTGTGCCTGAAAGTGACAATCTCCGTATAGTCCGGCCTTTTCATCTAAGAGTGTCGCATACTGGATCTAGGGGGTAGAAAACGTCAGACCCCTAATAACTTAATAAGTCGTGTCGATGTGGCTCAAAACTGTCCCGAGAAACTACTGATCTCACAATCAGTAAATCTCAATTGCCTTGGCCAAGGTCTTATGGTGATGATCAATCGAACATAGCGCAATATCAACTCCTTATACCGAGAGAGACAAATCCGTTCTATCACTCACTGCCCCAAGTGCTTTGAGACTGTACCTAACTAAAACCTATTTGCATGACTCTTTAATGCCGTGGTAGGGTAGTAATCTAAGTACAGTGGGAACACACTCGGGACGAATGAAGATATCAGGTCTAAAGACTAACTTGTACATATGTCATATAAGAACTACAATCTGACAATAGGTATATTACCATCTAGAAGTTCTCGGTGAGTCTATCCAGTGTAACTCATAAGCTAATGAGCACATGCATACAATCTTTGGTGTCGTACACCAATGGCTGTGGGACAGGCCACCTTCCCTCACAGGAATAAGAAATGTATACACTAGTCAACTCCGGGGTATCGATGCCCTGTCTCGAAACTCCAACAACTATGGACAATTTAAGGATGTGCTTATAGACTACCTAGACCCCACGAGTATGATCCGCATCACAACTTTAGTAGTCAAGCAAAAGATCCTACGGTCTTTACAAATATGTATTCGAGATACGTAATATAAAATAGAATATATGCACATGTTAAGGCAAAGACAAACCAGATAGCATACTATCATATTGAACAAGACTATCATGTGTGTGTGTGTGTGTGTGTGTGTGTGTGTGTGTGTGTGTGGGTTAGCCTAGCACCTCATGAAGGGTTTGGAAGCATCACATGAACCAAAAGTGGAGTCTTTAGGGTGCTAAGTTAACGAACAAAGAATCGTTCCTAGAATCGATTAGGGTTGCAAAAATTTTCACATCAACATATGAAAAGAAAAGCTAGGATTTAGAGAGTACAACCTTTGTAGCTCCCTACGCTAGACTCCTCGGCTACTTAGGGTTTGAAAAAGCTCCGCTTGAACTCCTCGAGGTCACCGATGATCCACCCGGAGTCCGCTTTGTCCAAGCTTGCAACTTTATCCGATCAAGTGAACGAAATCAAGCTAACACTCTAAACAAGTGTGCTAGACTTGTGTAGAATGGTGTTGTGGTTCTCTTTCTCACTTCAAAATCCAATCTTGATGAGTATATTGCTCACTACAAAGAACTAGAGAGCAAAATGAGAGAGGAAGAAGAAGATGATGGCAATATCTTTTCAAGAGTGAAAAGGATAACCATTGAAAAGAAATGAAATATATCTATATATATTTTATTTCTTCTCACTACAAACCATGGTTAAATCTTTTGGTTATTATTTAATTAGGGTTTAAAACATATAAGGAAAGTTTAATCCAAGGTTAAGGGTAGGTGAGAATGGTTAGGTTAAAGAAGAGTGTAGAAACAACTCAAGAATTATCCTTTCCTTTTCTATTTTGTTTTAAACATAAAATTAAATAATAATCCATATATTTATCCATAGTTTGAGTCTTATATTGCCACCATTTCCATGTGTAAACAATCATGATAGATGGGTGTATGTATGTATGTATGTATGCACATCCATATATGCATGAAACTAGAAAGAAAGAAAGAAACACATACATGCATGCATACATCCATCCTATTCAAGAAAGGTTTTAAGTGAGAAAACTAATGGTTAAATGATAAATCAACACTTGATTTATCAATCCGGCCATATCATATACGACCCTACCAAAAGGAAGCCGCCCGATCAATGTACGGTATCATATACGCGCATTTTAATCGGGTCCATACGCATATCGCATACGCGCACCACAACGTTTCGCCTGGACTAGGTAACTCCTGTGTGGGACTCTAAGACTCGTCAATACGCCGGCAGTGGGTGATGATCATATCAAGCACCCCCAAGCCGCAAGCGGTCAGCTAAACGTAACGGCCACCCGGGTATTGAGCGATCAGAAGAGAACAAGAGAATCTGCTATAACTCCCGTCGAGCCAACTGGCAACACTTTCCGTACAGTCCGGTCTCCTCGTCTGATATGTCGCATATCAAGTCTAGGGGTGGTAAACGTCAGACCCCAATAACCGATAAGTCATGCCGATGTGAGGCTCATAACGGGTCGAGAAACTACTGGTAACACTTACCAGCAAATCTCTGAATCGGCCCTGGCCAGGGACTTCCCTGTTACAGCCAATCGAGCATAGTACAACATCAACCCCCAATACCGGGAGAGACGAAACGCCTCCTATCGCTCATTGCCTCCATATGACTCGGGACTGTACCCAAAAACCACCGTTTTGCACGCCCTCATGGATGTGGTAAGGTGGAGATCAAAGCACAGTGGGAATCACACAAGACTCTATGACGATCTCAGGTCTACAGACTAACCTGTACAACTGTCACCTGAGAACTGCCATCTGACGTGAGGTATAATACCATCTGGGAGTTCTCGGCGAGTCCGTCCAGTGTACCCAGTCTCCACTGAGCACCCGTATACCATCTCTGATGTCAAACATCAATGGATATGGGATCATCCATCGCCCATCTCATGGGTCGAGAAGCGTATACGCTAGTCTACACTGGTATATCGATGCCCCATCTCGATACACCCACGACTAGGGACCTTGAAGGATGTACTTATGGACAACCATGTCCCCACTAGTATGATCTGCATCATAGTCCAGGTAGTCAAGTACACATCCTAAGGGCTTTACCAACATGTAACTCTAGGACAGTTTAAAGAGACTAGTATACATGTTAAGATAAAGTGCAACCAGATAGCATACTATCATATCGAACAAGAAAGTCATCTCTATATATAACCAAGCATCCAATATAATATACATCATCTGTACAATACTGGCCTCTAGGGCATACATACAACTAACAATCTCCCACTTGCACTAGGGCCAGCTGCTGTAGTATCGCATACCGAGCATCCCGAAGAGTCTCTCAAACTGTATCTGGGGAATGGCCTTCGTGAGTGGATCCGCCGTATTGTTCTTCGTGTCAACCCTCCTGACCTCGATCTCCCGGCAATCAACTATCTCCCGGATCAGGTGATACCGCCTCAGAATATGCCTGGATCGCTGATGGGACCTGGGTTTCTTGGCAAAAACCACCGCTCCATTGTTATCGCAATACAAAGGTATTGGATGCTCAATGGATGGAACCACTCCAAGTTCAGTAATGAACTTCTTGATCCAGACAGCCTCTTTAGCAGCATCGTTGGCAGCGATGTATTCAGCCTCCATCGTCGAGTCTGCCACGGTTTCCTGCTTGGAACTCTTCCAGCTAACCGCCCCTCCGTAAAGGGTAAAGACAAATCCCGACTGCGACTTAGAGTCGTCCTTATCACTCTGGAAGCTCGAATCGGTAAAGGACTCCACTTGGAGTTCTCCGTTACCATACACCAAGAGCATCTCTTTAGTCCTTCGCAAGTACTTGAGAATGCTCTTTACAGCTGTCCAGTAACTCTCTCCAGGATCAGCTTGATACCTGCTCACTACACTTAGTGAGTATGCTACATCGGGTCTGGTACATAGCATTGCGTACATGATAGAGCCTACAGCCGAAGCATAGGGTATCCCTTGCATGCGAGCTCTCTCCAAATCAGTCTTGGGAGACATCTCTTTGGAGAGAGTGACTCCAGAGATCGTGGGCAAGTTCCCACGCTTGGATTCTTCCGTACTAAACCTCTTTAGTATGGTGTCAATGTACCTGGATTGGGACAATCCCAATATCCGTTTGGATCTATCTCTATAGATCCTAATTCCCAATATGCAGGAGGCATCACCAAGATCTTTCATTGAGAATCTTTGTGATAAGAAGAGCTTGACCGATTGCAGCATAGGAATATCATTTCCTATCAAGAGTATGTCGTCCATGCACAATACAAGGAAGACAACCTTACTCTCTGCCACCTTCTTGTAGATACAAGGTTCATCTGGGTTTTTGACGAAAACAAACTCTTTGATAACGACGTCAAAGCAGATGTTCCAACTCCGCGATGCTTGCTTTAATCCATAAATGGATTTAAGCAGCTTGCATACCTTCCCGCTGCTCCCACTATCTAGGAAGCCCTCTGGCTGAGTCATGTACACGCACTCTTCTAAATCACCGTTTAGAAAGGCGCTCTTAACATCCATTTGCCAGATTTCGTAATCATGATATGCAGCGATGGCAAGCATGAACCGGATGGATTTAAGCATAGCCACTGGAGAAAAGGTTTCTTCATAGTCCACACCTGGTCTTTGACGAAAACCCTTTGCAATAAGTCTAGCATTGAAAGTCTCTACTTTCCCATCTACACCAAGTTTTTTCTTGAAGATCCACTTGCTCCCAATGTGTTTTACCCCTTCAGGAGCAACTTCCAAAGTCCACACTTTGTTGGTGTACATGGATTCCATCTCGGACCGCATTGCATCCAGCCATTTCACTGAGTCCCTACTCGTGATGGCCTGCTCGAAGCTAGTTGGGTCATCATCCTCCATGATGCAATCCTCGCTCCCACCATCCATGAGAAAACCATAGTATCTCTCAGGTTGGCGACGAACCCTACTAGATCGGCGGAGAGGCTGAGGTTCGTTGGGAGCTACTGAATCCTCTGGTTCCACTAAATCTTCTGTTGTGTTTTGTTCAGCTGGAACCTCTTCCAGTTCTACCTCAGAGCCACTAATTTCTTTTGCAAGAAATTCCTTTTCTAAAAAGGTGGCATGTTGAGCAACAAATACTCTTTGTTCCTCACTGTGGTAGAAGATATACCCTCGCGAATGCTTGGGATATCCAACAAATTTACACAAAACAGACCTTGCCTCGAGTTTGTCCGGTTTTTGTCTTTTGACATAGGCCGGGCAACCCCATATCTTTATAAAATTAAGATATTGTCTCTTCCCCTCCCATATCTCATATGGTGTGGCAGGCACAGATTTGGTAGGAACCCTATTCAGTAGGTATGCTTCTGTTTCCGGTGCATATCCCCAGAAGGAAATAGGTAACTCAGCTACACTCATCACAGAGCGCACCATATCTAATAGGGTGCGGTTCCTCCGTTCTGATACACCGTTCTGCTGTGATGTATATGGAGGAGTTAGCTGAGAGAGAATCTCATTCTCTTTTAGGAAGTCCAGGAATTCAATGCTCAAGTATTCACCTCCTCGATCAGATCGTAGGATTTTAATACTTTTTCCGGTTTGGTTCTCAACTTCTTGTTTATATTCTCTAAATTTCTCAAAAGCTTCTGATTTGTGTTTCATCAGGAACACATACCCGAACCTAGAGAGATCGTCAGTGAATGTAATGAAGTATGAAAAACCATCCCTGGCATGTGTAGACATAGGACCGCATACATCACTATGTATCAGTCCCAAGATTTCAGTAACTCTTTCTCCGTGTCCCGTAAACGGAGTTTTGGTCATCTTGCCTTTGAGACATGACTGGCAAGTGTCATAAGATGAAAATTCAAACGAATTCAAATATCCATCCTTATGCAACTTAGCCAGTCGTGTCGCATTAATGTGACCCAGTCTACAATACCATAAGAAGGATTCGTTCAGTTCTGAACTCTTCCTCTTGTGTGTGTTTGTTATGCTCAGAACAGTTGATTGATTTAGAACATAAATGCCATTGCACAACGTGCCTGATCCAACCAACTTTTGGTTACGGAAAATGTTCATAACATTATCCTGTAATACAAAATTATATCCCTCTTTACTCAACAAAGAAACCGATATAATGTTGCATATCAGGTACGGCATGTAATAGCATTCGTTCAGAACCAATGTATTAAGAGTTGGTAATGCAAGGTGATATTCCCCGACAGTCTTAGCTGCAACAATTGCACCATTTCTAACTCTAATGTCTTTATCACCTTCTCCAAGTTCTCTACCTTTCCTGAGCCCACGTAACTGATTACATATATGGGATCCTAACCTGGTATCTAATACCCAGGACGTAGGGCAAATGGAGAAACAGTTCTCTGTAACGAACACACCCGAAGAAAATGCATCAACATGTACTTTCTTCATTCGAGTGGCATGGGAATCTTGGTATTCCCCTATATCCTGTTCAGTCCTATAACTCTTATAAGAAAGAACGGAACCAACGTTTCCCAGCACAGTATAACATGCGGGTTCGGTCAATACATCCATATTATTATCTTAATTAGGGCATGACATGGTCGCTACCTGGAGAGAGAGAGAGAAGAAAACACTTTAGCGTATGCTCTTGCAAGATCAGATTGGTTATTATCTTATCTAATCAGGATGGCTCCCACTGGTTTTTATCAAATCTTCCTTCAAACCCTAAAAGGAAAGACTAGCTGGGATTAATTACACCCTACAACTTCGCCAATCTTTCAGCCAGGCCAGTGTCGGTACTTTGAGGGAGGTTCCCCGTGCTTTCGCACGGACCTAATTAAAGTAAACCTCGTTTTCCCAGAGGCGTAACCCCGTTGACACCTTTCTAGACACCTACTTGTTCGGCTAATTGTAATGTGTAAAACTCTCCCAGGAGTAACTCTTACTCGCAGTGGGTATCGGGATCCAACTATCTCATAGAAGGTATGCAATCTCATTGCAAATTTCAACACTTGAAATTCCCGATAATATTTTGCCCCAAGCATCCTATGACCTTGACGGAGGTCAACAAATCACAGGGTGCAAGTCAAGTTCAACCCGTCATTTCTTGATTGAATCAAACCCACCCGCACGACCCTTGACGGAGGTCAACAAGGTCGTACGACTACCCTAATCCAATCTGCATCACATGCATAAGCAGATAAATACTAGTTAGCTACCGCACACTACGCCTTGACGGAGGTCAACAAACGTAGCACGAATACTAAGTAGGATTTATCTGAAATGACGGAGGGCTACGTCAGGTTTTTCTGAAAACCTATTGCGTAATGAACTTGATATCGTTGTAGAATCAAGTGAAGTTTTGAAAATGGAGTGATTTTGAGGCTTTTCTAGTTTTGCTAAAGGGGTCACTCCCGGTGAAGGGATCGTCGGCCCTTTCCTCATCGAATGAGGTGCAGGATATATCATATATATCACTTTGCAAAGCAGAAACTATAGAAGCAATCAAAAGACAAACCGAGTGTGTAGCATCTGCCAATTATTGCTAAAGGGGTCACTCCCGGTGAAGGGATCTCGGCCCTTTCCTCATCGAATAAGGTGCAGGGTATATCATATATACCGCTATGCAAAGCAAAACTGTAGCTACCCTGTCACGCCCCACTTCCCAAAGTACGCAAGATTGGGTACGTGACATAGCCAACCATGCTACCTGTGGGTAGGAAGTATCCATCCACAGTCACATTACGGCTGTAGAGATATCAAGAACAAGATAAATAAACTAATCTAACACATGTCCAAATCCATAATAACAAGAGTCAATGAACAATAAGTGCGGAAGCGAATGATCCAATACAATAATAGAAAGGTACGTCCCATAATGCGGGATCACACCTGGAAATAGAGTGCAATAAATGAACTAACCACTACAGAACTCACAAATCGGCCTGCTGGCTGAAGTACTCCTGCTCAGTCGTCGACAGTGGTAAAGAATCTGGGCCATGCAAAACCCAGACGTCAGCGCGTCATGTCAACCAATAATATAATATGAACATGGTAATAAGCAATGCAGAAATAAACATGAATAAAGCAATGATATGAAACAAGCAGTGCAGGGTAGTATGCAGTGGTAACTAAATTGTTCTGTCAGGTTTTCTATTCTAAAGTCTTTGAAATCAATTGATGACTCGTCGATGTAACTCAATAGTATCCCGTGCATGCCCGGGACCACGGTCAAGACCCTCGGGGCTGAATCCGAGACGTGCCGCTAGGCAGTAACAGGTAGCAGGATGGACGAGTGATGTCAGCATCATCACTCCCGGACTGGCCAAGCCCGTAAGACTGATCAGAACAGGTATCGAACTGTTGAGTTACAAGTCGGTTTCACCTTTGATTTCCCCATACCCCCAAGTTATGTATGTCAGGTCAGGTATTCAGTAATCAAGAACTAATGCCAATACAGGATCAGGTAAAAGCAGGTTTATCTGGATAGACAACAGGAACGGTCCATGAGGACTACATGTTATGTTTGTTGGCATTAGACACAAGATCAGGTAACAGGTAAAGCCATGGTACATCAGGTCCAGGTCCAGCCAGGTAATGTATAAAGGTGTCATGTCATGTCAAGAGTGTACGGTACCATGTCATGTCAAGTAGGTAGTGTAACAGGTCATGTCAGGAAGCACAAGATGTCATGTGGGTGCTCATAATCAAACTAACATAAGCATGTGTATAAATAAACAAGCATGAGTACTATCAGAACAATAAACTGGAACATGTAATATGATATGCAAATAGATATAATTTCAAGGATATGGATGCACAGTTATCGATTAGGGTTACATTCATAGTTCCAATATTAATTAGGATGCAATTTATTAAACATGGAGTGTTAATATCACATTATTATGTAGTAATGTGATCTATGCTTGCAATTATATGTATCTTAAATGCGATGGATGCAAAAGGGTATCCGAAAAGTTATAAAACTGTAAAATGGTAATGTGGGATGTACAACTAAACAATATGTGATATAAATATTGATATAATAATATTAATATGGATATCATATTCAAAGCGATTAATAACTATAAAAGTGGTATTGATTAACCACGCACAAGAAAGTTCCGTTCAGAAATTCAGCGTCACCCTAATTTGTAAAATAGGTTAAAAATAACAAACATTCTCCAAAAGGGACGTGTCTTATACCAAAACAAAGATAATTCAATAAGGTTTTCAGTTTTATAAGTATAAGCATCTCAGGTTGTCCCTACAAAAAGTTATGAACATTCGAAGTTGAAAGTTTGCTGCTGGAATTTCCTGGACAGCAGTTTGGAGACATTTTCATTTGCATTTTACGTTATTTAAACAATTTATTTCGCCAGTAAATACTTCATAGAGTTATAGTATTCTGAATTAGCTTCGTAACAAACTAAAAAACGTATACTAATGATTTTTCTATGATTTATAATGAATTTTATAAGATAAGGTGTACAGTAAATTTCAGATTTGTCATATCCGATTTTTCAACGACATTTCATATGTAAACTATAAGATTTTCAAATGTATAACATTATAAAATGAAGATTATAAAAGTATATAGCATGTAGTAAGATTAACTTGCCTCGATGGGTCGCGAATCGGGAAAACGGAACGTTAACCGTCGGCGGGGAAAACTCGCGACGGCGCACGGTTTACGGAATGAACCCAAACGACGAACAAAGGAACCACACGGGTCGGGGTACCTCGCTGGAACGTCGAGAAACGTCACCGGCACGACGGAATTCCGCCAACAAAAGAACAGTTAAAAGAAATGAGAAACGAGACATGAAGCAAGAAGAGAAAGAATGATAAAGAGAAGTACGAGAGAATATATGAGAGAGAGAGAGAGAAAAAGTGGAGATAGAGAGAGAAAGATAGTAGGAGAAGGAGAGAGAAAGAGTTAAAGAAAGTGGGGCCTATGAGGTTTAAATCCCTCCTTGATTGGCTCAGGAAGATTGCAGAGGTTTAAAAGATTGATTAAAAGATTTTAGGAAATTAAATTAACAGTAAAGATTGTATGGTTAAAGAAATAATATATGGTTTTAAATATTATATGGTTAACCTAAAGATTTAAAAGATAGGTAATGAACAGTAAGATATCAGGTTAGTTAGAAAAATATATGCGATGGTTTTAATAATATTAAAATTTGGGATTTTGCCGCCAAATAAAACATTTCCAAATCGCGTCCGGATCGAGTCCAAAAATTCGAAATTCAAATAATAGGATTTTAAGCGGGTTCCAAATTTTAAAATGAAATGTTTTATGATTAAAAAGCATACTCCCAAAACGGACAAACGCACGTGCACGTAGTCATCCAAACTCGCCCGTTTCACTGGACGGGACGAGAATACAATTCACGGACGCTACCACGAGACTAAGGGTGTCAAGTAGGCCAAGATGAATATTTTCAATTTTATTTTAGGTGCTAAAATTTGTTATATGCAGAATGACTTAGCCAGATAAAATTTTACAGTAAGACCCCAAACAAGCGAGATAAATGAAATGAGTAATATCTAATGCTCAACCAATAACAGAAAATAGTAGTATTGGGCTCGGGTGTTACATACCCTTTTTATTAAAAATTTGATTCTACAATATCTTTTAGGTTTCTTTTCTTTCATTAATCACATTAATGAAGTCCCATCATTTAAGTCACCTAAACATCACAGATAAATACGACGTACACTTATGCCATCCGCATTCGTCTCGATGTCCCCTCGTGCACCGTTAGGTTAGGTAACTAACGACAGAGCAAGGCAGGGCTAGTGCGGGTGTAAAACATAAGTAACGTCTATATAATATATCATATATACTATATACTGTATCCATCAGAACATATCAAATGATCACATCACAGATATCGCAGCAGAAACATAGATATAATGTGGGATATACTAGGAAGTCCATATTTAGTATATAGCCAATAATAGAAAATACGGATTCCACAGTCGCGACGAATAGCCAAGCCCACACCTTGGACCCCTACGAGAGCGGCAAGCGACCCTACCAATTCTGGAGTTTAGGAGACTTGGTCTCGACTCCTCGAGATGGCCTCCCACTGAACCCCAGAACCCGGTCACCCGTGCTCCCCTCCTTGGGTCCATCCTAATGCAGAAAAGTAAATAATATACAACACAGGTGGCATCGACCTCAACCCGGAAGTGCCCCAAATAAAAGAATATTACATTACATTTGAATTTACATGAATGAAAATATAAAACTCTCATCTCACATAAAAACCCCCGGCTATTCTATCGCGACAATCCTGCACATCACATCTCAGCAACACATAATATCCCATATCATCAACGTAAGTAAGTATGCATACACCGATTGTCGTCGATGTATAGCAATGTCAATCGGTAAATACATACTACACTTACGGTCACAGAAAAGAAAGTGTAAAACTGCAATATTTGGAATCCACATTCTCTTTAGACATCGTAAATGTGAAGTATCACATACCTCGTATTTCATGTCTTATAATATGAATTTCACACATTGCATCACATTCCAGATAATTAGACAGTATTAAAGTTTTCGAACGAACGATCAAATACCCAAGATTCACTAAAGCTCAACACTTGAGCGGAGTTCAAAAACCCGGAGTGTGACACAGTGGTAGCGGTCCAGCCATAGAAGGGTCAAGCCAACGCCTCACATGTTGCACGCCGTACTGCCCCAAACCCTAAGGTTCAAAAGGCAGTTCAAGACGGTCACATAATCGAGTTAAGGTTTGTTGTCTTCTAGAGGGTCCACCACAAACAAACTTGCACGTATTTCCGAAAGCTTTTAAATCCCGTGAAAAGTGAGCAAATGATACTCGTTCAAACACTTCAATACTTTCTAATTTACCCTGGAAAAGCAACGAAATGAAAATTCCGATCGAATCGACAAGTCCAAAACCATCTCCAGAAATTTTCTGCAGTAAATACAGATTAAAAATACTCTAAAAAATATACAAGTAGAACACAACATTACAATCTAAAATTTATGCAGTGATCGACTTGTACGGCCGCGGAACCGCGGCCAAGCAATCTTAGGCCGCGTTTCCGCGGCAAGATTAACTGTTCATTGCATAATTTTTACACCGTAATTCTTCCATTTTCCTGCTGAATTTTTTGCTTATTTTTAATTCTGAAAATAACCAGAATTTGAAAAAAGTCCAGAGAGCACCCAAAAACCCGTATTTTCGGTTCGATCGGAGTTTTAACTTCGTAAAGGTGTCGCCTAATGTTCTAGGTCGGCTCTGATACCAATGTTGGGTTAGCCTAGCACCTCATGAAGGGTTTGGAAGCAACACATGAACCAAAAGTGGAGTCTTTAGGGTGCTAAGTTAACGAACAAAGAATCGTTCCTAGAATCGATTAGGGTTGCAAAAATTTTCACATCAACATATGAAAAGAAAAGCTAGGGTTTAGAGAGTACAACCTTTGTAGCTCCCTACGCTAGACTCCTCGGCTACTTAGGGTTTGAAAAAGCTCCGCTTGAACTCCTCGAGGTCACCGATGATCCACCCGGAGTCCGCTTTGTCCAAGCTTGCAACTTTATCCGATCAAGTAAACGAAATCAAGCTAACACTCTAAACAAGTGTGCTAGACTTGTGTAGAATGGTGTTGTGGTTCTCTTTCTCACTTCAAAATCCAATCTTGATGAGTATATTGCTCACTACAAAGAACTAGAGAGCAAAATGAGAGAGGAAGAAGAAGATGATGGCAATATCTTTTCAAGAGTGAAAAGGATAACCATTGAAAAGAAATGAAATATATCTATATATATTTTATTTCTTCTCACTACAAACCATGGTTAAATCTTTTGGTTATTATTTAATTAGGGTTTAAAACATATAAGGAAAGTTTAATCCAAGGTTAAGGGTAGGTGAGAATGGTTAGGTTAAAGAAGAGTGTAGAAACAACTCAAGAATTATCCTTTCCTTTGCTATTTTGTTTTAAATATAAAATTAAATAATAATCCATATATTTATCCATGGTGTGAGTCTTATATTGCCACCATTTCCATGTGTAAACAACCATGATAGATGGGTGTATGTATGTATGTATGTATGCACATCCATATATGCATGAAACTAGAACGAAAGAAAGAAAGAAACACATACATGCATGCATACATCCATCATATTCAAGAAAGGTTTTAAGTGAGAAAACTAATGGTTAAATGATAAATCAACACTTGATTTATCAATCCAGCCATATCACATATGACCCTACCAAAAGCAAGCCGCCCGATCAATGTACGGTATCATATACGCGCATTTTAATCGGGTCCATGCGCATATCGCATACGCGCACCACAATGTTTCGTCTGGACTAGGTAACTCCTGTGTGGGACTCTAAGACTTGTCAATACGCCGGCAGTGGGTGATGATCATATCAAGCACCCCTAAGCCGCAAGCGGTCAGCTAAACGTAACGGCCACCCGGGTATTGAGCGATCAGAAGAGAACAAGCGAACCTACTACAACTCCCGTCGAGCCAACCGGCAACACTTCCCGTACAGTCCGGTCTCCTCGTCTGATATGTCGCATATCAAGTCTAAGGGTGGTAAACGTCATACCCCAATAACCGATAAGTCGTGCCGATGTGAGGCTCATAACGGGTCGAGAAACTACTGGTAACACTTACCAGCAAATCTCTGAACCAGCCCTGGCCAGGGACTTCCCTGTTACGGCCAATCAAGCACAGTACAACATCAACCCCCAATACCGGGAGAGACGAAACCCCTCCTATCGCTCATTGCCTCCATGTGACTCGGGACTGTACCCAAAAACCACCGTTTTGCACGCCCTCATGGACGTGGTAAGGTGGAGATCAAAGCACAGTGGGAATCACACAAGACTCTATGGCGATCTCGGGTCTACAGACTAACCTGTACAAGTGTCACCTGAGAACTGCCATCTGACGTGAGGTATAATACCATCTGGGAGTTCTCGGCGAGTCCGTCCAGTGTACCCAGTCTCCACTGAGCACCCGTATACCATCTCTGATGTCAAACATCAATGGATATGGGATCATCCATCGCCCATCTCATGGGTCGAGAAACGTATACGCTAGTCTACACTGGTATATCGATGCCCCGTCTCGATACACCCACGACTAGGGACCTTGAAGGATGTACTTATGGACTACCATGTCCCCACTAGTATGATCTGCATCATAGTCCAGGTAGTCAAGTACACATCCTAAGGGCTTTACCAACATGTAACTCTAAGACAGTTTAAAGAGACTAGTATACATGTTAAGATAAAGTGCAACCAGATAGCATACTATCATATCGAGCAAGAAAGTCATCTCTATATATGTCCAAGCATCCAATATAATATACATCATCTGTACAATACTGGCCTCTAGGGCATACATACAACTAACAGTGTGTATATCACAAGCATCCATATGTAATATACAATCCTAAATTATACAATAATGGCCTCTTGGGCATACATATCTAACAATCTCCCGCTTGTACTAAGGCCATGTATTGGCATATCGAAGACCAATCATCTCCAATAGCCGCTCAAGCCGAGTCTGAGGAAGTGCCTTTGTCAGTAGGTTCGCCGTGTTGTCCTTTGTATATACTCCCCTGATCTCGATCTCTCGGCGATATATGATCTCCCTAATCAGGTGATACCTGTTGGATATAGTGCCCTCAGTGTCGATTATTGGATCACAGGCACGTGATTGCAATGATTGAGGAAGGACCTATGCCGGTAGGACAGTCTTACTTGAGATGATAGTATGCTATCTGGTTTATCTTTATCATCGTGTACTACTTTAGGTGACCTTACAGGTCACTATTGCACGTTGATAGAGCCCCTAGGATTCTTGCTTGACTACCAGCAGTATGAGGGCGATCATATACGTGGGAGCTGGGGTCTATAAGCACATCCTTAAAAGGTCCCTAGTCGTGGGAGTTTCGAGACAGGGCACGATTCTCCAGAGTAGACTAGTGTATACAGTAGAGACCCCGACGACGGGCGGTGGCCGGTCTCACAAGCCACTGGTGTCAGTTGGTTCACCTAAGATGTATACAGGTGCTCATTGGGTTATGAGTACACCGGACAGGACTCGCCGGGAACCTGCTAGTTGGTATTATACCTGATGTCAGATAACAGTTCCCTGGTGACATGTGTACAGGTTAGTTCATCGACCTGAGATCATCATTTGTCTCGTGTGAGTTCCCACTGTACTTTGATTACTACCCTACCACGCTCAAAGGAGACGTGCAAACAGGTTTTAGTTGGGTACAGTCCCGAGCCACATGGAGGCAGTGAGCGGATCTGCAGGGGTTCGTCTCTCCCGGTATTGAGGGTGAGGTCGTGCTGTGTCTAGGAGAGCCAGTACATGAAAGTCCTTGGCCAAGGCAGGAGATTTACTAGTAGGTATTCCAGTAGTATCTCAGGGTGTTCTGGGCTACACTCCGACACGACTTGTACCGCTTTTGGGGGTCTGACTTTACCAACCCCATAGGCCCGCCATGCGATGCTCATAGACGAACGGACCGGACTGTACGGATATTGTCACTGACAGGCTCAGTAGGGTGTCAGGATGAGTTCGCTCATCAACGTCCCTTTGGTCAATAGCTGGTAGCTCGTTACGTATGGCTGATACCTCTGACGTGCTAGTGGTTAAATCCACAGCCATAGTATTAACGAGTCTTTAGAGTCCCCCACACACAGTTACTCAAGTTTCGGGCAAAACGCTGTAGAGGCCATATGGAGATATGGCAGGGTTCGATCAGATACATACGGTATTGCACGAATCGTGATCGGACGGATTTTACTAGCAGGCTTTGGTTTAAGCCGGATCCTAGTATTAGACAGTGTAGTTTTGTCTCTTTGCATTTGTATTCAGTAGGAATACAAATGCGGGCATGTATATGCAGTAGCGGGGTTTGCCTGTAATTTATTACGGGATCAGTTTTCTGAAGTTGCCAGTTTGCATTCCGTTCTGGCCAGTTTTCCTTTGTTCCTTCACGGCCAGACTTTCTTGTGGAGGGGGTTATTTGCAAGTTTGCAAATAAGTTATTGTGAGGGGGTTTCTTGCATTTGTGGCGTCATTATGATAGTTTTTTCATCATGAGATTCCTTTTCCATCTCATCCATTGCATATATGAGAAATGAATGAATGAGATTTTGATGTGGCTTTGGAGTGACTATTTTTCCCTTTATCATACTTTTTTCCTCCACTTGCTTGGGGTTGGATTTTTCCTCCACCATTCCATATAGGGCCGGCCACACATTAGGAGAAGAGAGAGGAAATTTCATTTTGTGTGTGGTTCTCATTTTTAGCTTGCTAAAAGTTCATTCTCCATTATTCTCTTCTCCTCCACATCCATGGCAACTTCACTACCCCAAAGAGACTACGATTTTACACTACACCTACAGCACTCTTGGACGCGTCGGCTTGCCAACTTCGCGCCCGAGTTGCCTCGGTCAAGAGGTGGGAGCCCGTAAAAGAAAACGGCTACGTGGTGCGCTTTCCGACGAGGAGGTGACGAATGGAGATTCCGCGGGAGATCGGAGTGGAGACGAAGACCGAAGGACACGGATCGCTTGGTATAGCTTCTCTACTCTTATTCTAGTTTGCTAGTAGCTAGGTTAATGGCCCGATCTGGGGTTTTAGTGCGCGGTGGTGCCGGTTTGCAAGTTTCGCAAAGTTTTTCATTTCCGCGTTTCCGGCGTCGGATCGACGGCCGGGGCGCCGCCGTGCACTTACATTGGTATCAGAGCCACACCATTAACCTAGTCTAGGTTGCTCTAGTATGTTTAGAACTTCGATCGAACAAAATCCAAAAACCGTATTTTTAGTGCATCTGTTCTCTGTCGAAATTTTTTTAGCTCCAAAAATTTTTCAGGTTGTTGCAGAAATACATGCAGGTAATTCTAAGGGTTCTGCAAAAATTTGGTGGCCTAAACTCACTTTTACACCGCGGAACCGCGGCCAAACCCATGCTTTGGCCGCGGTTCCGCGGCCATAATAACTCCACGTGGCACCAAATTTTTCCAAAGGCTCTTGGACTTGAAAATAGAGGTTTTGGGATATTATTTTTGGGCCCATATTTTCTGTGAGAGCTACAGTAGTGCTTGGGGCCCACTTTGATAAATTTGTTCGATCGGATATTTTAAACATGCTAGTTCACAGTATTTACATTATATCTGCGACCGTGAATGTCACTTGATCGGTAAATCCTGTCTAACTGCTATAGCCCGGTTAGACGGATTTGCGAACGTGACATTCACGTTGATGTTCTGTGTTGTGCTGTGATGTTGTGGATTGGTCGGTGGGGATAGCCTGGATGCAATGTTAGTACCGTTTTGTTATATGTACATTTGATATTGCGGGGCGAGCGTCCGACATATGGACCGCCGTCACAGCCTGTTTGTATTATTCTTTTGGGGCACGACCGGGTCGAGGTCGATGTACCCGTTGTATATATATTTTACTTTCTATACTAGGATTACCCCGCGGAGGGGTGCACGGATAGCCGGATTCTAGAGGGCAACGGGCCCGCATCTCATGGCATTGAGACGGAGGGGGCTTCACTCTAGAATTGGCGGGCTATTCGCCGCACTTGTAGGGGGTATTGTTGACCCAGGAGGGGTGCCCAAGTTACCGGATTCCGTGAAGTGCTGGGTGGTCCATTCACGTTGTTGAAGAGGGCTGCCTCGCTTTAGGTTTTGGCGGGTAACTTGCCGCGCTCGTAGGGGTCTAGGATTTCATTGCACAGGCTATCTACACGACCAAGGGAACGTCGGGTTTCAGTAGCGGCTCTATGAAATCCGGGGATCCCAGATATCTGTATTGTTCTGTGATGCTGGTTACATTTCTGTGATGTTGCATTTTATCACGCCTTGAGCGAATATTATATATTGATATATATACTAGTAGATGTTGTATATGTTTTGCATCTGCGCTAGTCCAGTCCCCGCTCTGTCGTTAGTTAAGTAACCTAACATGTGATGACGGGACCCAGTGGCGAATGCGGATGGCATATACGTACATCATTATTTTCGTTCTTTATTGGTGTGATCAATTGATGGGACTGCGTTGATTCGGATCAATGCAAGATAAACAAACCTATTCTGATGTTGTTGGAACATTTTTCAAAAAGCTGTTATTGCAAGGGCGTTCTCTTTTGTTTTGCACAGTGGTATTCAGTTGGAATATCCTGCTCCTCAGTCGACGAGGCAAGGGCCGAGATCCCTTCACCGGGAGTGACCCCTTGGACAGAAGTTTGCGTCAGGGCAATAACTTCACTATAGCTGATTACTTTTGCTTTGCATCGTGGTATTTAGTTGGAATATCCTGCACCTCATTCTACGGGGAAAGAGCCGAGATCCCTTCATCGGGAATGACCTCTTTAGCAAAGGTTTTCGTTACTATATTTTTCTAAAAAGCTATCTGGTTTCTTCAACGATATCAAGTTCATTACGTTAAAGGTTTTTCGCCAAAAACCATTCGTAGCCCTCCGTCATTTCGGGAAGGTAGCACTTAGTATTCATGCTATGTATGTTGGCCTTCGTCAAGGCATAGTGTATGGTAGCTATTTGTTACTTTTCTGCAGCATAGATAGATGCGTTGGTTTGGGACAGTCGTACTACTATTTTGGCCTTCGTCAAGGGTATGCACGGGTGGGTTCAAATTAACCTGGAAAATGACGGGTAGAACATGACATGTGACTTATGATATGTTGGCCTTCGTCAAGGTCATAAGAGCATGGGGCAAAAATCACATCGGGGGTTTCTAAAGAAACTGAAACTTGCCAGATATGCGCATACCTTCTGGAGTGTGATAACGTGAGCAGATTCCGTCATGTTATCATGCGATGATAGTTGGATCCCGATTCCCACTGATGAGTTGGTTTACTCCTCGGGTGATCCCGACTAATTCTTCTTTCAGGTTTGGGGAAGAATTTGACGGTACAGTGGGAGGTTTCCAGATTAGATAAAGTGATAACCATTCTGATCTAGGTTAGAGTGCACGTTGAGTGTTTCTTTTCTCTCTCTCTTTGGCAGCGACCATGACCCGACCCTAGACTATGACTCAGTGACCAAAATTAACCGAACCTTCTATAACACTGGCTTTTGGGTTGTCAGAGTTGCATACCTCATTGCCACTCCTACTTTTACCCTTTTCTCCAGGACACCCCGTATTACTACAAACGTCCACTTCCATTGGACAAAACCATCGTATGGTTATATACGAACTCGAAGGAATTTATTCGAGAATGGTTTCCGGTTCTGGAGAAAACGAATAGGACTATTCAGTTGTCTTTTCCTTTTACCTTCTCTCAGGTTGCGAGTACTCCTTGGTTTAGGAGATAGTACACCTATTACGCAAATTGGATAGTCTTCTTCCAAACCTTAGGCAGGTGCCGACCGGTAGGGAATGAAGAAAACCAATTAGCATAACGATGGTGTACAGAAGGTATTAAGTAAAGACATAGAAAGGGATTAGAAGGAGGGCAAAGTAAATTGCGACTGATATTCACGACCAAACCAAGTATTTCATTACCACTCCCATTTCACCTTTGTATTTCTCCAGGACACTCCGTATCACTACAAAGATCCACAGTTTATTGGATATTCCATCGTATGGTTATATACGAACTCGAAAGGAACTTGTTCCAGTTCGGGGATGGATTCTGGCTCAGGAGAAATATGAATAAGGTTTATTCGGTTGTCTTTTATCTTCACCTTCTCTCGCATTGCGAGTGCTCCTAGGACTAGGACAGTACACCCATTATGCTTATTGGATAGTCTTCTTCCAAACCATAGGCTGGTGTCGAACGGTAGGGAAGGAAGAAAACCATTTGGCCTAAGAGGGTGTACAGAAGGTAATGACTAAAGACATATAAAGGGATTTGGAGAGATGGCAAAGAATTATACGGTTACAGTTGTGAATCTGGATAATGGAAGAGGCATTACTAGGAATACCAGAATACCCCATCGAAACATTTTAATGTTTCAGTTTCACTTTGTATTGTTAAATGAAAACCGATTTCCCAATTAGATACTTACTCCAGGGTATGTATTTACCAGATATGATTCTCACATCTGTATGGTTTTACAGATGATGAGTGGGAGTAAGTTATTGGGAATTGGGTGATCATCCTCAATATATCGGGATTCGTTGTAATTGGTGATATTTGAGGAAGTCACCTGGATTATTTGCCGGACGGCGAATATTTGGTTTTGAATATCCGTTGTTATGCACCAATTTCAAATTGATATATCTGTACGTCTATTTTTATGGAGTGAGATATACCTTTTTGAAATTATGTCTATGACGCTTACCTATATCTGTACGTCTATTTTTATGGAGTGAGATATACCTTTTTGAAATTATGTCTATGACGTTTACCTATATCAGTGGATGGTTAGGTAAGGAGCATTAAACAGCGGTGTAATTCTTCTTGACCATAGTACAGTTTTCAACCTACGACACATAGTGAATGAGTTATTAGACTCACGGGACTTATACAGAGTATTGTATGTTGTCCAGTGTCCATTAGGACAGAGGGGATGGTCCTCGTACTATATTCGGTTTACTTATGACTTTTATAGTTCTTAGACAAGTGTTTCGTTGAAACACAAGGTCTGAGTTTGAGAAGTTATAGGTATAAGAGTAAAATAGAGAACCAGGTATTGCAAGTATCGGGATTCTTCAAGGTGATCGAAGATGTAGATACTTGTGTATGGTATTCAAGTGATAGTAATGTTTACGAGAACTTGCTTCTCTTTCAGGTTACTCATAATTGGAAGCACTCCTAAGTTGAGTAACGCTGATCGGCCTCTCTCCATTTACTTGACATGCACTGAAGACAGCTGCGTGATTTGAATCTGGTTCAATTAAATCAGTGCTTCTGTTTCTGTATTGGATATAGAACAGTTCATATCTTGACATTGTTAAGATATAGGGAGTCATCCAGCTTATGCTTAAAACCAGACTCTGGATGACTCAAGGCACGTTTCTGTAATGGCTGTTTGTGGGATGACCCGGGCTATGACGAGGGTTGACTTTCTACCATCTTGAAGATCAATAGTGATATTGTTCTTGACTCGCCACAGTTTTAATAAAAATGAATTTTTTCAGAAAATAGTAGTGGGAGTATGGTAGAACTGGAAGTGATTTGATTTTATGTTTTTTTTCCGTTGTGTATATAGAAAATAGTATATAGAAATCACAACCAAAAATTATTTGACCGCAATCAACTACGGTATCGGATGTAGATTGTAAGTGAGTGCGGATCGTCCACAGGGACAATGTAATAGTTCGTCTTTCGAATTAAGAATTAGAAAATCTAGATCTAATAACAAGAAAAGATAGAATCAAGAATTGATAGTTTGATGATTTTTCCAAACCAAATATCAAAAATCGAAATGAGGCTCGTAGGAATCGATCGGATCTATAGATGTGATGTAATCTTACAATTACGTATTCTTATCCTTCGATGAATTGATACTAGATCGATGATGATCGATCAAGAATTAGGGATTTCTTATGAAACTAGGGTTTCATCTTATCCCTTGTTCTTTCGTCGATATCATTCACATTCTAGCCTCTAGTAATTTCAAGAATCGATCGTAGATCCCTAATTTCGAGCGATAACAATCAAGAAAGTATCGCAACGAAACCAAGTCATCGATTCTTGAACTTGCTAGGGTTTACAAAGCTCATAGGACTTAAAAATCGTATTAAGATTTGATCTTTGCTGATCTGGCAGAAGACTCTGGAGAATTCTAGAATTTGACGTATCAAAATGAGGTGTACCCACTGAGAGAAGAGTTATGCACCAAAATTGGAGTGATGATCTGACCAAACCGCCGCGGAACCGCTGCTCAAGCCGGCTCCCGCCGCGGTTCCGCGGCTCTTTTGAGGCCTTATGGCTTGTAACTTCTTCTGGTGCTTTGGGATGACAATTGGGCCTTGTTTTGATATGTTGATTTTTATATTTCCTTTTGAATTGCTACCAGATCTGAAATCATTGAGTTGGCGTATTTTTGATCAGATCTTTTGTCTTTGCTCCTGCAATTCCCTGGACAAATCTCGACACAAGTGTTGCGCAAATACAGAGATGATGCGTGCCATGAAATGCGGTCAATTTCCCTTAAAGTGCCGGTTTAAAAGTCTAACACATGCAATCTGATATTTAACGACTGATTTGCTAATATGTGAAATATGAATACCGAACACTTCTAAATGAGTGCAAATGATAGGGAAATTGCCGGTTAAAATATGCAATATTTTCGACTGATCATGATTCCAGAACCGCAAATGATTACTGAAGATTTGATAAGAAATTAAAGATTCAATCTGTATTGACATTCCATTGGCCACTCCGCAGATGTGGTGGGTAACCTCAGTCACCCGAAAGGTACTCCGGTAGCCTCAAGAACGGTGACAAGGGGGTTCTTGTTTACCCAGACTTGCCATTACTGTTGTTCCAGACTGTGAGACCCGGCAGGAGGATGACTATAGCGTCGTTCTAAACTAGCTTTAGAAGTGTACGTCTATATGACTTTGCCAGAGGGTTGTCGTAGTCAGTGGGAGCAGCGGAAGCATTGGTGGACAAATGGCTTTTGTCTATTTATAGACTAAAGCAGATACAGCGGAGATAGATCATCTATTTCTGATGTGACAGTCATAAGTTTGATTTCATCAGAATAGGGGATGGATCTGTTAAAAAGGTAGTAGGGTGTGATGTCCTGGTATTTGGATGACATACGCAGAGTAGGAAGTGATATTCCTATACTACGATCGGTTATACTTTGGTTGTCACACAGTAGTTTCTCCACATGGGACTTGGATATTATATCCAACATTCTGGTTACTGGATCAATGGTTTTAGATCTAGATTTGGGTGGTTTCCCAATCTGGGTACTTAGACAGCATTCTATGAGTATTTAGAATGGACGACTCCTGGCACGGTAGTGTACCTGCAGGTGATGGAGTCACCCTCTCTTAAGGTGTCTTACAAACTAAAATAGAGAGGGATGTGCATGATTGGCAGGTCACTTGCTTAGGCAATTGAGTCAATCATGAGATGTCAAGTACCACACCAGATATTGTTCTTGCAGTAGATGCAATAAGTTGATATTGATCCAATTCTAGAGAAACATTCCGAAGCAGTTTTAAAATATAAGTGGATGTTCTAGGGATATGATAACGACAGCCTCATTCAGGAATCAGTTATCATTCCAGGCTTCCAAGGTGACATGGATGGCAGAGTAGCTGTCAGAGTTATAGTTTTCCCTCTAACGAGGGGCAGTATTTTGGACAGGTGGTCCAGGCGGATACTGAGGGAGGCATGGCGCGGGATACTGATTAAGTTCAGTTGTCGATACAGTCTAAGAAGTTTGGATTTGGAGTTCATTTATGAACTAGGTCCATCAGACATCCAGACATTCTAAGTCAGGTATTGCTCATTTCGGGAGATGGCTTTCTCCGCGAACTTAAGATATAGAGAGACATAGAAAGAAACATCAAAGCGGATCCACTCACTGAGGCTATTCCTCGAACGCAATAGTTTCGCAAATGAGCTTTGTGAGACTGACTAGTAGAGGAGTTGGGTGTTCGGTATCACACGGGCTGTGAGTATGCGACATCGCAATAATTAGCCTTGAGTGCAAGTGGGATTGTTGGATATAGTGCCCTCAGAGTCAATTATTGGATCACAGGCACATGATTGCAATTATTGAGGGAGGACCTATGCCGGTAGGACAGTCTTACTCGAGATGATAGTATGCTATCTGGTTTATCTTTATCATCGTGTACTGCTTTAGGTGACCTTACAGGTCGCTATTGCACGTTGATAGAGCCCCTAGGATTCTTTCTTGAGTACCAGCAGTATGAGGGCGATCATATACGTGGGAGCTGGGGTCTATAAGCACATCCTTAAAAGGTCCCTAGTCGTGGGAGTTTCGAGACAGGGCATCGATTCTCCAGAGTAGACTAGTGTATACAGTCGAGACCCTGACAAGGGGAGGTGGCCGGTCTCACAAGCCACTGGTGTCAGTTGGTTCACCTAAGATGTATACAGGTGCTCATTGGGTTATGAGTACACCGGACAGGACTCGCCGGGAACCTGCTAGTTGGTATTATACCTGATGTCAGATAGCAGTTCCCTGGTGACATGTGTACAGGTTAGTTCATCGACCTGAGATCGTCATTTGTCTCATGTGAGTTCCCACTGTACTTAGATTACTACCCTACCACGCTCAAAGGAGACGTGCAAACAGGTTTTAGTTGGGTACAGTCCCGAGCCACATGGAGGCAGTGAGCGGATCTGCAGGGGTTCGTCTCTCCCGGTATTGGGGGTAAGGTCGCGCTGTGTCTAGGAGAGCCAGTACATGAAAGTCCTTGGCCAAGGCAAGAGATTTACTGGTAGGTATTCCAGTAGTATCTCAGGGTGTTCTGGGCTACACTCCGACACGACTTGTACTGCTTTTGGGGGTCTGACTTTACCAACCCCCTAGGCCCTCCATGCAATGCTCATAGACGAACGGACCAGACTATACGGATATTGTCACTGACAGGCTCAGTAGGGTGTCAGGATGAGTTCGCTCATCGACGTCCCTTTGGTCAATAGCTGGTAGCTCGTTATGTATGGCTGATACCTCTGACGTGCTAGTGGTTAAATCCACAGCCATAGTATTGATGAGTCTTTAGAGTCCCCCACACACAGTTACTCAAGTTTCGGGCGAAACGCTGTAGAGACCATATGGAGATATGGCAGGGTTCGATCAGATACATGCGGTATTGCACGAATCGTGATCGGACGGATTTTACTAGCGGGCTTTGGTTTAAGCCGGATCCTAGTATAAGACAGTGTAGTTTTGTCTCTTTGCATTTGTATTCAGTGGGAATACAAATGCGGGCATGTATATGCAGTAGCGGAGTTTTCCTGTAATTTATTACGGGATCAGTTTTCTGAAGTTGCCAGTTTGCATTCCGTTCTGGCCAGTTTTCCTTTGTTCCTTCACGGCCAGACTTTCTTGTGGAGGGGGTTATTTGCAAATTAGCAAATAAGTTATTGTGAGGGGGTTTCTTGCATTTATGGCTTCATTATGATAGTTTTTTCATCATGAGATTCCTTTTCCATCTCACCCATTGCATTTATGAGAAATGAATGGATGAGATTTTGATGTGGCTTTGGAGTGACTATTTTTCCCTTTATCATTCTTTTTTCCTCCACTTGCTTGGGGTTGGATTTTTCCTCCACCATTCCATATAGGGCCGGCCACACATTAGGAGAAGAGAGAGGAAATTTCATTTTGTGTGTGGTTCTCATTTTTAGCTTGCTAAAAGTTCATTCTCCATTATTCTCTTCTCCTCCACATCCATGGCAACTTCGCTACCCCAAAGAGACTACGATTCTACACTACACCTACAGCACTCTTGGACGCGTCGGCTTGCCAACTTCGCGCCCGAGTTGCCTCGGTCAAGAGGTGGGAGCCCGTAAAAGAAAACGACTATATGGTGCCCTTTCCGACGAGGAGGTGACGAACGGAGATTCCGCGGGAGATCGGAGTGGGGGCGAAGACCGAAGGACACGGATCGCTTGGTATAGCTTCTCTACTCTTATTCTAGTTTGCTAGTAGCTAGGTTAATGGCCCGATCCAGGGTTTTAGTGCGCGGTGGTGCCGTTTTGCAAGTTTCGCAAAGTTTTTCATTTCCGCGTTTCCGGCGTCGGATCGACGGCCGGAGCGCCGCCGTGCACTTACAATACCTTCTTACGATGTGTCAGGATTTCTGATGGGACTGTGGTTCCTTCACAACGCTATAGCTCCATTGTTGTCACAATACAAAGATATTGGATCAACAATAGACGGAACCACCTCAAGTTCATAAATGAACTTTCTCATCCAGACAGCATCTTTTGTGGCATCTCTGGCGACAATGTATTCAGTCTCCATCTTCGAGTCTGCTATGGTGTCCTGTTTGGAACTCTTCCAACAGACCACCCCTCCATTGAGGGTAAACACATAACCCGAGATAGACTTGCTGTTATCCTTGTCACTTTAGAAGCTTGAATTGGTAAAGGACTCTATCTGGAGGTCTCCATTACCATACACAAAGAACATATCTTTAGTCCTTCTCAGGTACTTCAGAATGTTCTTCACAGTTGCCCAATGTTTATCCCCTAGGTTTGACTGATACCGGATTACTACGCTAAGTGCGTAAGCTACATCTAGCCTGGTACATAACATCACATACATTATAGATCCTACCGCAGAAGCATAGGGTATACTGCTCATGCGAGTCCTCTCCTTATCAGTCTTGGGAGACATCTCTTTGGAATGGGTGATTCCATGACAAGCCGATAAATTACCATGCTTGGAATCTTTTATACTATACCTCTTTAGTATGGTGTCAATGTACCTGAACTGTGAAAGTCCCAACATTCTCTTAGATCTATCACGATAGATCTTGATCCCTAGAATGTAGGAGGTATCACCCAGTGTAACATTTTGGAAAATTATAAATATTAATTTATAATTTAAAATATGAGTATAATGAGTTTACAAAAATGATATCGCATATGAATTTTGGTATCAGATTTTATCCACAAAAATGTAATTATTTTGGTAAAAATGAAGAAAAAATGGTGTGATATCATAAAAATGATATTTAAATTATTTTAATATGATATTAGATTTTATTAAAGAATTATGGTATTTAAGCATCATGATAAGTGTTTCATTTCTTTTAAAAACATGAATTTTGATTTAGTGTAAAATGAGGGCACTTATTTAAAAAGATTGATTTTATTTCTTTTTTTGTATAAGGGTTAGGTATATGTTAGAGTTAGTTAAAACCCTCACAACCTCCACACCACACACACCCCTCCTCCTTATACATTTACACATCCTCATTTCTCTACACTATGTCTTGACACCTCCACCTTTATCTTATTCGACCCTTAGGTTATTCCTTGAGCTCTCAAACTGAAACAATAAGTTCCTTCAAGCTCCAACATAAAAATTTCCAAGTATTCACCAAACCAAAAGAAAAAAACCATGGTCCCTTCATCAAATTTGAGCATATCATCAAGTTAGAGGCACTACAACCTTTAGGAGTCTCAACCATGCCTTCCTTGAGCTGGATTTCCTTGTGGACCATCTCCATAGATAAATCTCCTCCCTCCTTACAAGTTTCTATTTGGAAAAATATCAGTTTTTAGTGTCATATATCTGAAAATGAGTTTTTTTGTGATATCAATGATGATAAATTTGAATCTGGAACTATTAGATTAATCCACTAGAAAAACTAACAATACTAGGATATGGTGAGACCACTAGGAGACCACACTTAAAGCCAGAGCCCTAAATTCTCTAGTTCACCCAGCGGTTTTCCTCATTTGACCGTCGCCGCCGGTTCTCATATTAATTTGTGTTTTGAGTTTTGTTCAGTAGCTTTAATTGGTGATAATATAAGCTACTGTATTGTTTGATTTATCCCAGATTTCATATAAAGAAATCTGGGAGTGTTCTAATATAGTTAGCAATGTTTCCCGTATTTTTTTATGCTTTTTCATATTTCTGTACCGCGACTGAAATATTGATGTTCGTACGTTAATGTCGAGGGTATTTAGTCGTATTTAAAGTAAGTAAGCTATAGGTCCTAACATATGGGTGCTTAGCTCATTGTTTTGGTTTTGATATGATATTTACAACGATATGTTTTAACTACGATTGTAGGTACGATCGCGGAGGTTTCCGAGCGGCAAGGACGGACAAAGCAATCATGGATTTTGACGAGCTCGACATGTGGTGAGTAGATTTATATCTACGAGGGAAGTCGGGTGGATGGAGTATAGCACCCCACAACCTTTTAACTAATATAGTTATGCTATCTAGTTAAATTTTAGTGATATGTTATATAACTTAGCTTATTTGTATTGATGTTAGTTCGCATCTAGTAGGTTATACATGTAGTTATATTTGATATTATAAGTCCACGTTATCTCTCCCGGTACTTACGGGCTTACGGAAATGATGAAAAACGATTTTTCTTTTGGTGGTAACATGGACTCAAAATACGGATCTTTGTTAAACAACTATCTAACAATCCTAACAAGAGTTTTACCAACTCGGTTAGGGGGTTATACCTTAACTTGAACTCCTTCGTCTTCAACTCCTTGCGGTAGTCGGATCGTCCTCACCTCGTCGTCTCCTCGACCCGAAAATGGATCCACCCGAAAGCTTCTACCTTTGGCTTCACTTCAAACTAAAAGAAACTAGAACACTTGGCTTGCTAGACCTTGTGAACTAGGATGAGTAGAGGAGTGTGTTGGGTTTTATCTCTATGGTTCTTACTTCTCAACACATGAGACAAGTGAACCATGAACTAGAGAGAGAGGAAGAGGAAGAGGGAGTGCTCAAGCATGAGAGAGAAAAGAAATGAAAGAATGAGCAAGCCTTTTGCCATCCAAGCTCTCATAATCCAAAATCATGATAACACATAATAATAATTGAGTATTATGTGATGGTTATCATCATATCAAATGGCAATATTATTTCTTGCATTAAATGCAATTTGTGAAAAAAACAAGCAAGCTAAAGTCAATGCCAAGAAATGATAGCCATTGTCATGATGGTGGTCAACAAGTCCAACCTAGTCAACCGGTCAACAAAGTCAACAAGTCAACAAAGTCAACCCTTCGACCCAACCATGTCACATTAATACTTAATTAATATTATTGTTAATCAGAATTCTAATTCTCATTAGGGTTTAGCAAAAGTCAACAGTCAACAACCCTAATGAGAATCCTCTGCCTCTGTCTCTGTCAACTGTGCATACACACCCACATCCGCGTTCCGGGGAACATGAATACAACCGAGATAAAACCAATCCCAAAACGTATACTAGGATCTGGCTTAAACCAAAGCCCGCTAGTAATAACTGGCCGGACACTAAACGTGCACAAGTGCACGGATGTGACCGAACCCTGTCGCAAAACCATGCGACCTCTACTCTTTTGCCTAAAGGCGAATAGCTCTCTGTGTGACTCTAAAGACTCGACACCACGCTGGCAGTGGGTTTAACCACAGACCGCAAGCGGCACTAGCTGTGCGTAACGGCCCCCAGGTAGATGCCGATAAGAAGACTGACGAGGTGAAACCTATCTGAACTCCTACTGAGCCTGAATGTGACAGTCTCCGTACAGTCCGGTCTGTTCGTCTGAGAATATCGCATGGCGGGCCTAGGGGAGCGGTAAACGTCGGTCCCCTAATAGCGGTACAAGTCGTGTCGGAGTGTAGCCCAGAACACCCTGAGATAACATTGGAAACCTACCAGTGCATCTCGCTTGCCCTGGTCAGGGATGACTGTGTGTAATGGCTCTCCTTGACACAGCGCGATATCAACTCCCAATACCGGGAGAGACGAATCCTCTCTAACCGTCACTGCCTCCAAATGCTTCGGGACTGCACCCAACTACTACCTGTTTGCACGACTCCTTTGAGCCGTGGTAGGGTAGTAATCAAAGTACTGTGGGAACACACTCGAGGCGAAGTGACAGTGTCAAGTCAGCGGACTAAGCTGTACTAATGTCACCTGGGAACTGACAACTGACGATAGGTATAATACCAACCAATCAGTTCCCGACGAGTCTTATCCAGTGTACTCGTAACCTAACGAGCACCCGCATACTATCTTAAGTACGACGTACTGACGGCTGTGGGACAGACCGTCTCCCCTGCTGGGATGAGAAGCGCATACGCTAGTCTACTCCGGAGTGTCGATGCCCTGTCTTGACAGTCCTACGACTAGGGACCTGCATAAGGATGTGCTTGTGGATTACCCAGCCCCCACGAGTGTGACTGCCATCACAATGCTGGTAATCAAGCAAAGATCCTAAGGGCTCCACTAATGTATATAGGCGATATGTTAAAAGAAACACATGTACACATATTGAAGTAGAAACAAACCAAGTAGCATACTACTATTTTGAGCAAGATTGTCTATACAACTGTGAATATCCCAAGCTTCCATTAAGTAATATACAAACTAGTATGATACAGTAATGGCCTCTAGGGCATATACACTAACAATCTCCCACTTGCACTAAGGCCATGTACTGGCGTATCGAAGACCTATCATCTCGATCAGCCGCTCGAACTGAGTCTGGGGTAAGGCCTTCATGAGTGGATCAACAGTGTTATCTTCCGTAGCAACCCTCCGAACCTCGATATCCCGGCGATCCACGATCTCCCGGATCAGGTGATACCGCCTCAAGATGTGTCTGGACTTCTGATGGGACCTGGGTTCCTTCGCTAAAGCTATAGCCCCGTTGTTGTCGCAATACAGAGGTATTGGATCAACAATGGACGGAATTACCTGAAGTTCCGTTAAGAACTTCCTCATCCAGACAGCTTCTTTTGCGGCATCAGCAACAGCGATATATTCCGCTTCCATCGTCGAGTCAGCAACGGTTTCCTGTTTGGAACTCTTCCAACACACCGCCCCTCCATTGAGGGTAAAGACAAAACCCGACATAGACTTGGAATCATCCTTGTCACTCTGGAAGCTGGAGTCAGCAAAGGCCTCGATCTGGAGGTCTTTTCTGCCATACACCAAGAACAACTCCTTAGTCCTTCTTAGGTACTTGAGAATGTTCTTTACCTCTATCCAGTGTTTCTCCCCAGGGTTTGACTGATACCGGCTTACCACACTGGTGCATAAGCTACATCTGGTCTGGTACACAATATCGCATACATTATAGAGCATACCGCAGAAGCGTAGGGTATAATAGACATGCGATCCCTTTCCAAATCAGTCTTGGGAGACATCTCTTTGGAGAGGGTGATCCCGTGACAAGCCGGTAGGTTACCGCGCTTGGAATCTTCCATACTGAATCTTTTTAGAATGGTTTCGATGTACCTGGACTGCTAAAGTCATAACATCCTCTTGGATCCATCACGATGGATCCGGATCCCTAGAATGTAAGTGGCATCACCCAGGTCTTGCATGGAGAACCTGTGTGACAAGAACCCCTTGACAGATTGTAGCATAGGAATGTCATTTCCTATCAAAAGAATGTCATCCACGTATAATACGAGAAATACGACAGTTCTTGCTACAAATCTACTATAGATGCATGGTTCATCTGGATTTTTGATAAAGCCAAATTCTTTGACTGTCTCATCAAAACAGATATTCCAACTCCGCGATGCCTGCTTTAGTCCATAAATGGACTTAAGTAACTTGCACACCTTTCCGCTGCTCCCACTCTGAATGAAACCCTCTTGCTGGTCCATATAAACACACTCCTCTAAATTTCCATTTAGAAAAGCGGTCTTTACGTCCATCTGCCAAATCTCATAATCGTGGAAGGCGGCAATGGCAAGAAGGATCTGAATGGATTTCAGCAAAGCCACTGGAGAAAAGGTTTCGTCATAGTCCAAACCAGTTCTTTGACGAAAACCCTTTGCAACAAGTCTAGCTTTATAGGTCCCAACTGTAAGTGCACGGCGGCGCCCCGGCCGTCAATCCTACGGCCAAACGCGGAAACGGTGGTAAACTTTAATTTTGCGGACTTAGCAAACCGGCACCACCGCGCACTAAACCCCGGATCGTGCCATTAAACTAGTCTAAGCAAACAAGAGGATGGGTTAGAGATATACCGACTGATCCGAGTCCTCCGGTCTTCATCTCCACTCCGATCTCCTCGCGCGAACTCCGGTCGTCGCCTCCTCGTCGGAAAGGGCACCACGAAGCCGGGTACTTTTACGGGCTCCCACCTCAATACCGAGGCAACTCGGCCGCGAAGCTGGCGAATCGACGCGTCCAAGATTTGCTGTAGGAAGTGTAGTGTAGAGTGCATGTCTCACTTTGGGGTTTGGTTGCCATAGATGGAGGGATGGTGTATAGAAAATTGGTGCTTTCAATTTTCTAGCAAATGAAATGAGATGAAGAATGCTACACACCAAAAATGAATCACTCTCATTTTTCTCCTCTCCCCTCATTTGAAGTGGCCGGCCATATCATCAAGAGAATGAGAATGGTGGAGGGAAAAAAGAAATCAACCATACATAAACCATGAAGGAGAGTGAGTGTAGGAGAAAAGCAATGGTGACCACATCCAAGAACATAATCATCACAAAACTAAACATCAACCTCAAATCCATCCTTATCACATAAATACATGAAAAGCAAAGATGCTTATCATATCAAACCTTATGCAAATAAGTCCTCCACAAAGTGTAATTTGCAAAACTGCAAATTACCCCCTCCATCGGAAAAGTCCGGCCGGGAAAGAACAAAGGAAAACCGGCCGGAACGGAAAGCAAACTGGCAACTCCAGAAAACTGGTCCCGTAATAAATTACAGGAAAACCCCCATACTGTGCACACACACCCGCATCTGTATTCCGTCCGGATACAAATGCAATGAGACAAAATCTACACTGTACTAAACTAGGACCGGCTTAAGCCAAAGCCGGCTAGTTATATCCGTTCGATCCTGATCCGTGCAATACCGCACGTATCTGATCGAACCCTACCATATAACCATACGGCCACTAGTACAAACTGTCCGATCCTGATCCGTGCAATACCGCACGTATCTGATCGGACCCTGCCATATCTCCATACGGCCTCTACAGCGTTTCGCCCGAAATCTTGAGTAACTGAAAGTGTGGTGGACTCTAAAGACTCGTCAATACTATGGCTGTGGATTTAACCACTAGCACGTCAGAGGTATAAGCCAATACGTAACGGGCCATCAGCTATTGACTAAAAAGGGACGTCGATGGGTGAACTCATCCTGACACCCTACTGAGCCTGTCAGTGACAATATCCGTACAGTCCGGTCCGTTCGTCTATGAGTATCGCATGGCGGGCCTAGGGGGTTGGTAAAAGTCAGACCCCCAAAAGCGGTACAAGTCGTGTCGGAGTGTAGCCCAGAACACCCTGAGATACTACTGGAATACCTACCAGTAAATCTCCTTGCCTTGGCCAAGGTCTTCGTGTAATGGCTCTCCTAGACACAGCGGGACCTCACCCCAAATACCGGGAAAGACGAACCCCTGAAGATCCGCTCACTGCCTCCATGTGGCTCGGGACTGTACCCAACTAAAACCTGTTTGCACGACTCCTTTGAGCCGTGGTAGGGTAGTAATCAAAGTACAGTGGGAACTCACACGAGACAAATGACGATCCCCAGGTCGATGAACTAACCTGCACACATGTCACCAGGGAACTGCCATCTGACGTCTGGTATATGACCAACTAGCATGTTCCCGGCGAGTCCTGTCCGGTGTACTCATAACCCAATGAGCACCTGTATACATCTTAGGTGAACCAACTGACACCAGTGGCCTGTGAGACCGGCCACCGCCCCTCGTCGGGGTCTCGACTGTATACACTAGTCTACTCTGGAGAATCGATGCCCTGTCTCGAAACTCCCACGACTAGGGACCTTTTAAGGATGTGCTTGTAGACTCCAGCTCTCACTTATATGATCGCCCTCATACTGCTGGCAGTCAAGAAAGAATCCTAGGGGCTCTATCAACGTGCAATAGCGACCTGTCAGGTCACCTAAAGCAGTACACGATGATAAAGTTAAACCAGATAGCAAACTATCATCTTGAGTAAGACTGTCCTACCGGGATAGGTCCTCCCTCAATCATTGCAATCACGTGCCTGTGATCCAATAATTGACTCTGAGGGCACTATCTCCAACAATCTCCCACTTGCACTCAAGGCTAATTATTGCGATGTCGCATACTCACAGCCCGTGAGATATCGAACACCCAACTCCTCTACTAGTCAGTCTCACAAAGCCTGTTTGGAAGACTATTGCGTTCGAGGAATAGCCTCAGTGAGTGGATCCGCTCTGATGTTTCCTTCAATGTCTCTCTATATCTCAAGTTCGCGGAGAAAGCCATCTCCCGAAATGAGCAATACCTGTCTTAGAATGTCTGGATGTCTGATGGGACCTAGCTCATGAATGAACTCCAAATCCAAACTTCTTAGACTGTATCGTCAACTGAACTTAATCAATATCCTGCGCCATGCCTCCCTCAGTATCACTTTGGACCATCTGTCCAAAATACTGCCCCTCGTCAGAGGGAAAACTATAACTCTGACAACCTCCTTGTCGTCCATGTCACCTTGGAAGCCTGGAGTGATAACCGTCTCCTAAAAGAGGCAGCCGTTATCATATCCCTAGAACATTCACTTATGTTCTAAAACTGCTTCCGACTGTTTCTCCAGGATTGGATCAATGTCAACTTATTGCATCTAGTGCAAGAACAACATCTGGTGTGGTACTTGACATCTCATGATTGACTTAATTTCCTAAGCAAGTGATCTGTCAATCATGCACATCCCTCTCTACTTTAGTCTATAAGACACCTTTAGAGAGGGTGACTCCAACACCTGCAGGTACACTACCGTGCCAGGAGTCGTCCATTCTAAATACTCTTAGAATGCTGTCAAAGTACCCTGATTGGGAAACCACCCAAATCTAGATCTAAAACCATAGATCTAGTAACCAGTATGTCTGATATAATGTCCAAGTCCCATATGGAGAAAACACTGTGTGACGACCAAAATATAACCGATCGTAGTATAGGAATATCACTTCCTACTACCTTCTCAACAGATCCATCCCCTATTCTGATGACGTCAACCCTATGACTGTCACATCAGAAACAGATGATCTATCTCCGCTACATCTGCTTTAGTCTATAAATAGACATAAGCCTGATGTCCACTAATGCTTCCGCTGCTCCCACTGATTACGATAACCCTCTGGCAGAGTCATATAGACGTGCACTTCTAAAGCTAGTTTAGAACGACGTTATACTCATCCTCCCACCGGGTCTCGCAGCCTGGAACAACAGCAATGGCAAGTGTGGGTAAACAAGAACTTCCCTATCACCATCCTTGAGGCTACCGGAGTACCTCTCGGGTGCCTGAAGTTACCCACCTTATCTGCGGAGTGGCCAATGGAATGTCAAATCAAATTGAATCTCTAGGTTCCTTATCAAATCTTCAGTAATCGTTTGCGGTTCTGGAATCGCTTCCAGTTCTACCATACTCCCACTACTGTTTTCTGAAAAATAACCATTTCCTTTTAAAATGTGGCGAGTTAAGAACAATATCACTATTGATCTTCCAGATGGTAGAAAGTCAACCCTCGTCATAGCCTGGGTCAACCCACAAACAGCCATTACAGAAACGTGTCTTGAGTTATCCAGAGTCTGGTTTTAATCATAAGCCGGACAACTCCCCGTACCTTAACAATGTTAAGATATGAACTGTACTATATCCAATATAGAACCAGAGGCACTGATTTAATTGAACCAGATTCAAATCATGCAGCTGTTTCCAGTGCATGTTAACTAAATGGAGAGAGGCCGATCAGCGTTACTCAACTGAGGAATGCTTCCAATTATGAGTAACCTGAAAGAGAAGCAATTTCTCTTTATCATTACTATCAACTGAATATCATACACAAGTATCTACATCTTCGATCACTTGAAGAATCCCGATACTTGCTACACCTGGTTCTCTACTCTATTCAAATACCTATAACTCCTCAAAAACTTAGACCCTGTGTTTCTACGAAACACATGTCTAAGAACTAGAGAAGTTAAAAGTAAACAGAACATAGTATGAGGACCAACCCCTCTGTCCTTATGGACACTGGACAACATACAATACTCTGTATAAGTCCGCCGAGTCTAACAACTCTTTCACTGTGTGTGGTAGGTTGAAAACTATACTTATGGTTAAGAAGAATTACACCGCTGTTTAATGCTCCTTACCTAACCATCCACTGATATAGGTAAATGTCATCGACATAATATCAAAAGGTATATCTCACTCTATGAAAATAGACGTACAGATATATCAATTTGAAATTGGTGCACAACAGCGGATATTCAAAACCAAATATTTGCCGACCGGCAAACAGCCCAGGTGATCTCCTCAAATATCACCGATTACAACGAATCCCGATATAATGAGGATGATCACCCAATTCCCAATAACTTACTCCCACTCATCATCTGTAAAACCATACAGATGTGAGAATCATACCTGGTAAATACATACCCTGGAGTAAGTATCTAATCGGGAAATCAGTTTTCTTTTAACAGTACACAGTGAACTGAAACATTGAAATGTTTCGATGGGGTATCCTGGTATTTCTAGTAATGCCTCTACCATTATCCAGATTCACAACTATAACCGCATAATTCTTTGCCACCTCTCCAAATCCCTTTATATGTCTTTAGTCGTTACCTTCTGCACACCCCTTAGGCCAAATGGTTTTCTTCCTTCCCTACCGTTCGGCACCAGCCTATGGTTTGGAAGAAGACTATCCAATAAGCATAATGGGTGTACTGTCCTAGTCCTAGGAGCACTTGCAATGCGAGAGAAGGTGAAGATAAAAGACAACCGAATAAACCTTATTCCTATTTCTCCTGGACCAGAATCCATCCCCGAACTGGAACAAGTTCCTTTCGAGTTCGTATATAACCATACGATGGAGTATCCAATAAACTGTGGATCTTCGTAGTGATACGGAGTGTCTTGGAGAAATACAAAGGTGATTTAGGATTGGCGAAGAAAAACTTGGTTTGGTCGTGAATATCAGTCGCAATTTACTTTGCCCTCTTACTAATCCCTTGCTTTGTCTGAACTTAATACCTTCTGTACACCATCGTTATGCTAATTAGTTTTCTTCATTCCCTACCGGTCGGCACCTGCCTATGGTTTGAAAGAAGACTATCCAATTTGCATAATAGGTGTACTACCCCTAAACCAAGGAGTACTCGCAAGCTGAGAGAAGGTAGAAGGAAAAGACAACTGAATAGTCCTATTCGTTTTCTCCAGAACCGGAAACCATCCTCGAATTCCTTCGAGTTCGTATCTAACCATACGATGGCTTTGTCCAATGGAAGTGGACGTTCGCAGTAATACGGGGTGTCCTGGAGAAAAGGGTAAAAGTAGGAGTAGCAATGAGGTCTGCAACTCTGACAATCCAAAAGCCAGTGTTAAGAAGGTTCGGTCAACTTGGTCTCTTAGTCATAGTCTAGGGTCGGGTAAATGGTCGCTGCCAGAGAGAGAGAAAAGAAACACTCAGCGTGCACTCTAACCTAGATCAGAATGGTTACCAATTTATCTAATCTGGAAACCTCCCACTGTACCTCAAATTCTCCTCCAAACCTGAAAGAAGAATTAGTCGGGGTCACCCGAGGAGTAAACCAACTCATCAGTGGGAATCGGGATCCAACTATCATCGCATGATAACGTGACGGAATCCGCTCACGGTATTACACTCCAGAAGGTATGCGCATATCTGGCAAGTTTCAGTTCTTTTGAAACTCCCGATGTGATTTCTGCCCCATGCTCTTATGATCTTGACGAAGGTCAACAAATCATAAGTCACATGTCAAGTTCCACCCGTCATTGTCCAGGTTAATTTGAACCCACCCGTACAAGCCCTTGACGAAGGTCAACAAGGCTATACGACTGTCCCAAACCAACACATCTATCTATGCAGCAGAAAGGCAACAAGCAGCTACCATACACTATGCCTTGACGAAGGTCAACAAACATAGCATGAATACTACGTGCTACCCGTCTGAAACGACGGAGGGCTACGAATGGTTTCTGGCGAAAACCTTTAACGTAATGAACTTGATATCGTTGAAGGAACTGATAGCTTTTTTAGAAAATATAGTGACGAAAACCTTTACTAAAGAGGTCACTCCCGGTGAAGGGATCTCGGCTCTTTCCCCGTAGAATGGGGTGCAGGATATTCATAACCGAATATCACTGTGCAAAGCAAAAGTAATCGGCTATAGTAAAGTTAATGCCCTGACGCAAACTTCTGTCCAACGGGTCACTCCCGGTGAAGGGATCTCGGCCCTTGCCTCGTCGACTGAGGAGCAGGATATTCCAAATGAATACCACGATGCAAAACAAAAGTGAACGTCCTTGCAATAACAACTTTTTGAAAAGTGTTCCAACAACATCAGAATAGGTTTGTTTAACTTGCATTGATCCGAATCAACGCAGTCCCATCAATTGATCACACCACAAAGAACGAAAATATACTGACGTACGTATATGCCATCCGCATTCGCCACTGGGTCCCGTCATCACCCGTTAGGTTAGCTAACTAACGGCAGAGCGGGGACTGGACTAGCGCGGATGAAAAACATATACAACATCTACTAATATATATATACCAATATATAGTATTTCGCTCAAGGCGTGAATAAAATGCAACATCACAGAAATGTACAGCATCACAGAACAATACAGATATCTGGGATCCCCGGGTTTCACAGAGCCACTACTGAAACCCGACGTTCCTCTGGTCGTGTGGATAGCCTGTGCAATGAAAACCTAGACCCCTACGGGCGCGGCAAGTCACCCGCCAAAACCTGAAGCGAGGCAGCCCCCTTCAGCACCGTGAATGGACCACCCAGCACTTCACGGAATCCGGCAACTTGGGCACCCCTCCTGGGTCAACCTGTACCCCCTACGAGTGCGGCGAATAGCCAGCCAATCCTGGAGAGAAGCCCCCTCCGTCCCAATGCCATGAGATGCGGGCTTGTTGTCTTCTAGAACCCGGCTATCCGTGCACCCCACCGCGGGGTAACCCTAGTACAGAAAGTAAAATATACATACAACGGGTACATCGACCGCAACCAGGTCGTGCACCAAAAGAATAATACAAACAGACAGTGACGGCAGTCCACATGTCGGACGCTCGCCCCGCAAAATCAAATGTACATAATACAACAGCACAGTACTAGTATTGCATCCAGGCTATCCCCCACGACCGATCCGCAACATCACAGCAAAAACATAGAACATCAACGTGAAAGTCACGTTCGCAAATCCGTCTAACCGGGCTATAGCAGTTAGACAGGATTTACCGATCGAGTGACATTCACGGTCGCAGATATAATGTAAATACTGTGAAAAATGTGTTTAAAATTTTCCGATTGACCAAAAATTAGCAAGTGGGCCCCCAATCAAAACTGTAGCACTCACAGAAAACCTGGGCCCAATTTTAATCTCTCAAAACCCCTAATTACACCCCTGAAGCCCACTGGAAAAAGATGGCCCACTGAACTCTCAAGACTGCGGCGGAACCGCGGCCCAATAGAAGGGTGAGGCCGCGGATCCGCGCTCTGTGTGAGAGATCAGAGTGTCGAATTTTCCCAGAGTTCTTAGAATTTCCTGCACATCATTCTGAGACCACCAGAAAAATTTTTAGACACTAAAAATTCTTAACAGAAAACTGATGTGAGGCAAAAAGTAGATTTTGGAATTTTGGTCGATCGGAAACGCAAAACACATCAAACGAAAGCTAGACGAAGTTAATGGCGAGGCTCTGATACCACTGTAAGTGCACGGCGGCGCCCCGGCCGTTAATCCGACGGCCAAACGCGGAAACGGTGGTAAACTTTAATTTTGCGGACTTAGCAAACCGGCACCACCGCGCACTAAACCCCGGATCGTGCCATTAAACTAGTCTAAGCAAACAAGAGGATGGGTTAGAGATATACCGACTGATCCGAGTCCTCCGGTCTTCATCTCCACTCCGATCTCCTCGCGCGAACTCCGGTCGTCGCCTCCTCTTCGGAAAGGGCACCACGAAGCCGGGTACTTTTACGGGCTCCCACCTCAATACCGAGGCAACTCGGCCGCGAAGCTGGCGAATCGACGCGTCCAAGATTTGCTGTAGGAAGTGTAGTGTAGAGTGCATGTCTCACTTTGGGGTTTGGTTGCCATAGATGGAGGGATGGTGTATAGAAAATTGATGCTTTCAATTTTCTAGCAAATGAAATGAGATGAAGAATGCTACACACCAAAAATGAATCACTCTCATTTTTCTCCTCTCCCCTCATTTGAAGTGGCCGGCCATATCATCAAGAGAATGAGAATGGTGGAGGGAAAAAAGAAATCAACCATACATAAACCATGAAGGAGAGTGAGTGTAGGAGAAAAGCAATGGTGACCACATCCAAGAACATAATCATCACAAAACTAAACATCAACCTCAAATCCATCCTTATCACATAAATACATGAAAAGCAAAGATGCTTATCATATCAAACCTTATGCAAATAAGTCCTCCACAAAGTGTAATTTGCAAAACTGCAAATTACCCCCTCCATCGGAAAAGTCCGGCCGGGAAAGAACAAAGGAAAACCGGCCGGAACGGAAAGCAAACTGGCAACTCCAGAAAACTGGTCCCGTAATAAATTACAGGAAAACCCCCATACTGTGCACACACACCCGCATATGTATTCCGTCCGGATACAAATGCAATGAGACAAAATCTACACTGTACTAAACTAGGACCGGCTTAAGCCAAAGCCGGCTAGTTATATCCGTTCGATCCTGATCCGTGCAATACCGCACGTATCTGATCAAACCCTGCCATATAACCATACGGCCACTAGTACAAACTGTCCGATCCTGATCCGTGCAATACCGCACGTATCTGATCGGACCCTGCCATATCTCCATACGGCCTCTACAGCGTTTCGCCCGAAATCTTGAGTAACTGAAAGTGTGGTGGACTCTAAAGACTCGTCAATACTATAGCTGTGGATTTAACCACTAGCACGTCAGAGGTATAAGCCAATACGTAACGGGCCATCAGCTATTGACTAAAAAGGGACGTCGATGAGTGAACTCATCCTGACACCCTACTGAGCCTGTCAGTGACAATATCCGTACAGTCCGGTCCGTTCGTCTATGAGTATCGCATGGCGGGCCTAGGGGGTTGGTAAAAGTCAGACCCCCAAAAGCGGTACAAGTCGTGTCGGAGTGTAGCCCAGAACACCCTGAGATACTACTGGAATACCTACCAGTAAATCTCCTTGCCTTGGCCAAGGTCTTCGTGTAATGGCTCTCCTAGACACAGCGCGACCTCACCCCCAATACCGGGAGAGACGAACCCCTGAAGATCCGCTCACTGCCTCCATGTGGCTCGGGACTGTACCCAACTAAAACCTGTTTGCACGACTCCTTTGAGCCGTGGTAGGGTAGTAATCAAAGTACAGTGGGAACTCACACGAGACAAATGACGATCCCCAGGTCGATGAACTAACCTGCACACATGTCACCAGGGAACTGCCATCTGACGTCTGGTATATGACCAACTAGCATGTTCCCGGCGAGTCCTGTCCGGTGTACTCATAACCCAATGAGCACCTGTATACATCTTAGGTGAACCAACTGACACCAGTGGCCTGTGAGACCGGCCACCGCCCCTCGTCGGGGTCTCGACTGTATACACTAGTCTACTCTGGAGAATTGATGCCCTGTCTCGAAACTCCCACGACTAGGGACCTTTTAAGGATGTGCTTGTAGACTCCAGCTCTCACTTATATGATCGCCCTCATACTGCTGGCAGTCAAGCAAGAATCCTAGGGGCTCTATCAACGTGCAATAGCGACCTGTCAGGTCACCTAAAGCAGTACACGATGATAAAGTTAAACCAGATAGCAAACTATCATCTTGAGTAAGACTGTCCTACCGGGATAGGTCCTCCCTCAATCATTGCAATCGCGTGCCTGTGATCCAATAATTGACTCTGAGGGCACTATCTCCAACATCAACCTGTCCATCTACACCAATCTTCTTCTTGAAGATCCACTTGCATCCTACGGGTCTTACCCCATCTGGAGCAATGTCCAAAGTCCATACTTTGTTGGTGTACATGGACTCCATTTCGGTCCGCATTGCATCCAGCCATTTTACCGAGTCAACGCTCTGAATGGCCTGCTGGAAGCTAGTAGGCTCATCACTATCCATGATGTAATCCTCTCTATCCCCGTCTATGAAAAAACCGTAGTATCTCTCGGGCGGATGAGACTACCTATTACTCCTGCGGAGCGGCGTAGGAATGTCCTGTTCTTTTGAACCCTCTGGTTCTACTAAGCTCTCAGTAATAGCTCGTGGTTCTGGAATTTCTTCCAGTTCTACTGCGCTCCCACTTATCTGATTTTCCAAAAACTCAGTTTCCAAGAAGTAGGCATGCCGAGAAACAAAAACCTTTTGTTCCTCTTCGCAATAGAAGAAATATCCCTTGGAGTTCTTTGGATATCCCACAAACTTGCACTGTACTAAGCGTGCCTCGAGTTTGTCCGCATGCTGCTTTTTAACAAAAGCTGGACATCCCCATGTCTTAATGTGCTTAAGATAGGGTTTCTTCCCACACCACATCTGATATGGTGTGGTAGGCACAGTCTTAGTTGGAACTCGGTTCAAAAGATATACAGCTGATTCTAGTGCATATCCCCAGAATGATCGCGGTAACTCAGCGTTACTCATCATGGACCGTACCATATCCAATTGGGTTCGGTTCCGTCTCTCCGATACACCGTTATGTTGCGGAGTGTACGGAGGAGTAAGCTGAGAGAGAATTCCATTCTCTTTTAAGTAATCCAGGAACTCGGCACTTAAGTATTCACCACCTCGATCAGATCTCGGTGTCTTGATACTTTTGCCTGTTTGTTTTTCTACTTCATTCTTATATTCCTGGAATTTTCCAAAGGCTTTGGATTTATGTTTCATTAAGAAGATATATCCGTACCTTGAAAAGTCATCCGTAAAAGTAATGAAGTAAGAATAACCACTTCGCGCATGTGTAGACATAGGACCGCACACGTCGCTGTGTACAAGTCCTAAGAGCTCGCTCGCTCTTACTCCGTGTCCAGTGAACGGAGTCTTTGTCATCTTTCTTTTGAGACGGGATTGACAAGTTGCATATGATTGATATTGGAACGGATCCAAATATCCTTCTGTATGTAACTTCGTCAACCTTCTCTCATTGATGTGACCCAGTCTACAATGCTATAAGAAAATCTGATTTGTTTCCGGAGACTTTCTTTTGTGTGTATTCTGGACATTGAAAATCTGTGGTTGGTTTAATACGTATATACCATTGCTTAATGTACCTAACCCAATCAAAACTTGATTAAGGTGAATGTTCACAACATTACTTACAAATGCAAATTCATAACCTTCTTTAGATAATAAAGATACAGATATGATATTACAGGTTGCATTGGGTACAAAATAACAATCATGCAAAACCAAAACATGTCCATCTGACATTCCCAGGTGATAGTCCCCCACGGACTCAGCATCCATGCCAGCTCCGTTTGCAACTCTGAGGGTCATATCACCTGCCTTCAAAACCCTACACCTTCTCAGTGCCTGTAAAGAATTACAGATATGAGATCCTGATCCGGTATCCAATGCCCAGGATGTAGAGTTTATTGATAGACAGTTTTCAATAACATACACACCTGAAGCTGAAGCCGCAACTTGCTTCAGATCCTGGTTTCTGGCCTTCCAAGCCCTGCAATCCTTTTTCCAGTGTCCACTCTTGTGACAGTAAAAGCATTCTTCCTTTCCCACAAGCTTTCCCGCTACCTTTGTTTCCTTTGTCTTTCCTTTCGTATCCACTTTACTAACACTGCTCCTTGGTTTGGCGGGGGCTTTCTTCTTCTTTCCCTTGGCTTTCGTCTTGGACCTAGAAGAGGAAGATCCTCCCACAAACAAAGTGGATGTTTCCCTACCTTTCTGTAGGGTGCCCTCTGCACTCCTCAGCATGTTGAGGAGTTCTGAAATTTCAACTTCTTTTTCTTGCAAGTTGAAGTTCAGGATAAACTGGGCGTAAGTGGAAGGAAGGGACTGGAGAATCAAGTCCGTGTAGAGCTCGTTCTCTAACGTGGTCCCAAGGTTCGCGAGCTCCTCAATGAAGCCAATCATCTTAAACACGTGTTCCGCTACCGATGATCCGACGGCCAATCTCGCCGAAAACAGCTTTTTCAAGACTTCGTATCTAGCGATACGGGATTGCTCTCCATACAGTTCTTTTTTATGGAGAAATATGGATTCAAGGTCCATATTCTCGTGCCTCCTCTGATGTTCATTGTCCATAGAGGCAAGCACAAGGTACTTGGCCTTCGCGCAGTCGATTTCCCAGGTCTTACGGATTTCCTTATCCGCGACACTGGTTTTGGGACCTGGGACAGGGGGAGCTTTGGTGGTAAGGAGATACCCCAACTTGTCGTAAGTGATTGCCATTTTGACATTCATGAGCCAATCTTTGTAGTTTGGCCCTGTCAGTATGTTTTTATCTAGAAGTAACTTAAGTCCGGTCATGACGATTGGTCGCTGAAATTAGGAGAGAGAGAAGAAACACTCAGCATGATGCTCTTGCAAGTTTAGAGTGGTTTTTAGTTTGTCTAAACAGGATGGCTCCCACTGTTTCTCGAATCCCTCCTCAAACCAAAAAGGAGGAATTAGTCAGGATCAATCTCACCGTACAATACTTGCTTAACCGTTCAGCCAGGCCAGTGTCGGTACTTCGAGGGAGGTTTTCCAACGCTTTCGCGAAGTTCCTTAATTTAAGAACCTCTTTTCCCTGGGGGTGTAGCCCCGCTAACACCTTTCTAGACACCTAGTAGGTTTATAGCATTGATCGTTAAGTGAGAAATTTCCCGAGGAGTAGCATATACTCACAGTAGGATCGGGATCCAAATATCATCGCGTGACAAAACTGAAGGAATCCTACCAGAATCATCACACTCCAAATGGTATGCAACGTTAGCAAGTTTCAGGTTCTTTTGAAACTCCCGATGTGGATTTTTGCCCCATGCTCTTATAACCTTGACTTTGGCCAACAAATCATAAGTCACATGTCAAGTTCTACCCTTCATTCTCCAGGTTAATTTGAACCCACCCGTACCTACCCTTGACTTTGGCCAACAAGGCAGTACGACTGTCCCAAACCAACGCATCTATCTATGCTGCACATGAATATCCAATAGCTACCAATCACTATGCCTTAACTTTGGCCAACAAACATAGCTTGAATACTATTGACTATCCATGTAAAACGACGGAGGGCTATGAATGGTTTTGGAAAAACCGTGAACGTAGTGAACTTGATATAATCGATGGAACGAGATAGCTTTTAAAAGGAGTGGCTTAAGCTCCGCGTTTAAAAGTTGGTTTTTGAAAAGAAACCGAGTGGTTTTTGAAAGTGTTCCAACGACTTTACTTTGGTTTATTTTCTTGCATTAATTTAATGCGTCCCATCATTTAATCCTACCATTGCAGAAAACAACAAAAATATGACCTACGCTTATGCCATCCGCAGTCGCCACGGGGCCCCGTCATTACCCGTTAGGTTACTTAACTAACGACAGAGTGGGGGCTGGACTAGTGCGGATGCAAAACATAAGCAACGTCTAAATAGATATCTATATAGATATACAGCAATGATAGCCATTCCGGATCACAGATGAACACATTGGATATACTAGGAATCCGCATTCCGTACAAGCCTGTAACGGAAAGTGGATTACACGGTCGCTGTGAATAGCCAATACCCCACCCTAGACCCCTACGGGTACGGCAAACTACCCGCCAAATACCCGAAGCGAAGCAACCTCCCTCAGCGACGTGAGTAGGCCACTCGGCACTTCGAGGTACCCGGTAGTTTGTGCACCCCCTCCATAGGTCTATCCTAGGAGCAGAAACAGTAAAAGAAATTATACAATGACGGCTACAACCTCATCCCGGTTGTGCGGCCATATAAATAATATTACATCAATTACAAATTTACATGAATTGTAAGAAAAAGAAAACTCTCATCTCACAACCCCCGGCTATTCACCCGCGACAATCCAATGAATTCATATACACATACCATCAACATTACAGATCACAGATATGTATAACCCCCACTAATCGACGTATAGCGATTAGCAGACGTTCAATACATATAACACATCACAGATATAAACCCGTTAGCTTAAGTCTTTAGAAGTTCGATCAAAATACGGATTTTTAAGCCCCAAAAAAAAATTTTGCTTTCTGGAAAATCTGGACAGAAAAAACATATTGTAAAAATCCCAAAACACCCCACTGAACACACTGCAAGAAAATTCGCCCACGGCCGAGTCAACTCGGCCGCGGATCCCCGGCGGGAGCATGCTCCGGCCGCGGATCCGCGGCGCTTTGACCGAGTCCCTGGACTAATTTTCTACAGTGTGTTTTAAAAAGCCTGAGCCGATTTTTAGTGTAAGATTTATTATTTTTTGAACAGAAAACAGAATCGGCAGAAACTTGATTTTCCGGGCGTGTTTCGTGACTTTTTCTCCGATCGAACTTCTAGTTACTTTTCTAACATGTTAGATAGTGTTTAACTAGGCTCTGATACCACTGTAAGTCCATGTTACCTCTCCCGGTACTTACGGGCTTGCGGAAATGATGAAAAACGATTTTTCTTTTGGTGGTAACATAGACTCAAAATACGGATCTTTTTTAAACAACGATCTAACAATCCTAACAAGAGTTTTACCAACTCGGTTAGGGGGTTATAGCTTAACTTGAACTCCTTCGTCTTCAACTCCTTGCGGTGGTCGGATCGTCCTCACCTCGTCGTCTCCACGCGCCGAAGATGGATCCACCCGAAAGCTTCTACCTTTGGCTTCACTTCAAACTAGAAGAAACTAGAACACTTGGCTTGCTAGACCTTGTGAACTAGGATGAGTAGAGGAGTGTGTTGGGTTTTATCTCTATGGTTCTTGCTTCTCAACACATGAGACAAGTGAACCATGAACTAGAGAAAGAGCAAGAGGAAGAGGGAGAGCTCAAGCATGAGAGAGAAAAGAAATGAAAGAATGAGCAAGCCTTTTGCCATCCAAGCTCTCATAATCCAAAATCATGATAACACATAATAATAATTGAGTATTATGTGATGGTTATCATCATATCAAATGGCAATATCATTTCTTGCATTAAATGCAATTTGTGAACAAAACAAGCAAGCTAAAGTCAATACCAAGAAATGATAACCATTGTCATGATGGTGGTCAACAAGTCCAACCTAGTCAACCGGTCAACAAGGTCAACAAGTCAACAAAGTCAACCCTTCAACCCAACCATGTCATATTAATAATTAATTAATATTATTGTTAATCATAATTTTAATTCTCATTAGGGTTTAGCAAAAGTCAACAGTCAACAACCCTAATGAGAATCCTCTGCATCTGTCTCTGTCAACTGTGCATACACATCCGCATCCGTGTTCCGGGGAACACGAATACAACCGAGATAAAACCAATCCCAAAACATATACTAGGATCTGGCTTAAACCAAAGCCCGCTAGTAATAACTGGTCGGACACTAAACGTGCACAAGTGCACGGATGTGACCGAACCCTGTCGCAAAACTATGCGACCTCTACTCTTTTGCCTAAAGGCGAATAACTCTCTGTGTGGGACTCTAAAGACTCGACACTACGCTGGCAGTGGGTTTAACCACAGACCGCAAGCGGCACTAGCTGTGCGTAACGGCCCCCAGGTAGATGCCGATAAGAAGATTGACGATGTGAAACCCATCTGAACTCCTACTGAGCCTGAATGTGACAGTCTCCGTACAGTCCGGTCTGTTCGTCTGAGAATATCGCATGGCGGCCTAGGGGAGCGGTAAACGTCGGTCCCCTAATAGCGGTACAAGTCGTGTCGGAGTGTAGCCCAGAACACCCTGAGATAACACTAGAAACCTACCAGTGCATCTCGCTTGCCCTGGTCAGGGATGACTGTGTGTAATGGCTCTCCTTGACACAGCGCGATATCAACTCCCAATACCGGGAGAGACGAATCCTCTCTAACCGTCACTGCCTCCAAGTGCTTCGGGACTGCACCCAACTACTACCTGTTTGCACGACTCCTTTGAGCCGTGGTAGGGTAGTAATCAAAGTACAGTGGGAACACACTCGAGGCGAAGTGACAGTGTCAAGTCAGCGGACTAAGCTGTACTTATGTCACCTGGGAACTGACAACTAACGATAGGTATAATACCAACCAATCAGTTCCCGACGAGTCCTGTCCAGTGTACTCGTAACCTAACGAGCACCCACATACTATCTTAAGTACGACGTACTGACGGCTGTGGGACAGACCGTCTCCCCTGCTAGGATGAGAAGCGCATACGCCAGTCTACTCCGGAGTGTCGATGCCCTGTCTCGACAGTCCTACGACTAGGGACCTGCATAAGGATGTGGTTGTGGATTACCCAGCCCCCACGAGTGTGACTGCCATCAAAACGCTGGTAATCAAGCAAAGATCCTAAGGGCTCCACTAATGTGTATAGGCGATATGTTAAAAGAAACACATGTACACACATTGAAGTAGAAACAAACCAAGTAACATACTACAATTTTGAGCAAGATTGTCTATACAACTGTGAATATCCCAAGCTTCCATTAAGTAATATACAAACTAGTATGATACAGTAATGGCCTCTAGGGCATATACACTAACAGATATATGATTATGATGATATACGTACGTGACGATAGATCCGTACGATATGGATATGATATTGGATGGACATGGTACGAGAGATCATACCATACTTGTGATGATGAAGGAGAGTGTGCCAAATACGGCCAAATATCTTTTGGACTCAAGGAGTCATGAGTATCCTTACTTGGGACACTATGTTTGATTGAGCTATACTCTTTTAAAAACCAACGATTCATTTTCCCTTTTAAATGATAAATGACAAGGATGCGATGCTATTTTCCAAAACGAATATCTATTTTAACTTAATGCAGCTTCCTTATTTCAAAATAACATTTCGATCCATTTTCAAAGATAACGGTACAGCTCATAGCAATTATTTACGTTTAATAATTACGCGATACGCTTATCGATTGAATACGCTATCTTTTATACGAACACACTGATAGAACACTGCACAACTACCAATGATTACTATGTTGCATGAGAACAGACGCATATGTTACACTACACCTCATTAGTACTGCCATGACACGGTAGGACTGCTATACCACACGATGTGTATGTATATGCCGATATGAGGCGTATGAATTCCCTATATCCGGAAAAGTTGGATTGTAATTATATACTATGGATATGGGTAGAATTGTAGCGTTAATAGGCACTCTAATAAGGTGTTACAAGGCATCAACCATGCCCGATTAGCGGTGCCGAACAACCCTAAACAAGATCTTTAAACTAGAGATTAGGCGAAAACAAGCATGTTAAACACTTTAACACTAAGTGAGAGGGATTACAACCTTTGTAGATCCGGTCCTTCACTTCTTAAGCTCCGTGTTGAGGTCCCTTCGCTGCGATCATCGTGCATCCGGACTCTAGAGAGGCTCCACGAAGAGAATGATGCAAACTTGCTTCCGATCTTCGATAACAAAGATGATCTACCTTAAAGTTTCATTAACACAAGCTCTCACTCACTAAATGAAGTGAACACCCTAATCTAAATGGTTAGGATAGATTAGGATGATGAAGTAGGATTTTAGCTCTATTTTATTTTCATTAACTCACTCATTTTTATCACCTTTGAAAAAGCTAGAAAGCTTTCCCATGAAAGAAAAAGAAGGAAGAAGAAGATCATTTTCTTTTGTGATGAATAATGAAATGTAATAATAATTACTTATGCAACTATGGTTGCTAATAATATAAGCAAACCCTTGTAGAGAGTTGACTAGGGTTATGGGTTTGGGTTGGGTTAAGAATGAGTCACAAAAATATCAAGCATAATATCTTAGCTCAATCCAAAAGAAAACCTTCTAGAAGCATCATGAAGGAACTAACCCAAATCAAACCCTAATCTTGTTTAATCTCTACTAATTATGTTGCATTAGTAATTATAACATGTTACAATATTATATATCACATATACAATATTTATTGTAAAAAAATAAAATAATACAATTAACATATATCGCATATATATCAATGTATTACCCGAGTGAGAAAAAGAATATTTTAGTGAGCTAATATTAGTTAATGTAATTTAATATATCATATATATAATTATACATTAAATCCTCGAATCAACACTTGATCCGACAATCCGGCTATATCGCATTTAACCGACTAATATATCATTTACCGATTCATCGAATCAACACTTGATCCGATGACCCGGCTGATATCAAATATCGCGAGAATATAATACGGTATCTCATATCGCATTATCCTCGGTCCTGCAGACATCACATATGTGCCCCTACTCCGTTTTGCCTGAGTCAAGAAACCTCTGTGTAAGACTCTAAAGAATCGTCAATACGCCGGCAGTAGGTGATGATCATATCAAACACCCACAAGCTGCAAGCGGTCAGCTAAACGTAACAGCCATCCAGGTATTGAGCGATCAGAAGATCAACAAGTAAGCCTGTACATTCTCCTGTGAATCCAATCAGTAACACTCCCGTACAGTCCGGTCTCGTCGTCTGATATGTCGCATATCTCGCCTAGGGGTGGTAAACGTCAGACCCCAGTAGCTTGATAAGTTGTGTCGATATGAGGTCTATAACAGTTTGAGAAACTACTGATAACACTTACCAGTAAATCTCAGCAACCCTGACCAGGGATTTCCAATTATAGCCAATCGAACCCAGCACAACATCAACTCCCTATACCGGGAGAGACGAATCCCCTCCTATCGCTCATTACCTCCATGTGATTCGGGACTGTACCCAAAAGCCACCTTTTTGCACGCCCTCTTGGACGTGGTATGATGGAAATCAAAGTACGGTGGGAATCACACAAGACTCTATGACGATCTCGGGTCAACAGACTACTCTGTACCAATGTCACCGAGAACTGCCATCTGACGTAAGGTATAATACCATCTGCGAGTTCTCGGCGAGTCCGTCCAGTGTACCCAGTCTCCACCGAGCACCCATATACCATCCTTGATATCAAACACCGATGGATATGGGATCATCCATCGCCCATCATATGGGTCAAGATGCATATACGCTAGTCTACTCTGGTGTATCGATGCCCTGTCTCGATACACCCTCGACTAGGAACAGTTATAGGATGTACTCGTCGACTACCGTGGCCCCACTAGTATGATCTCATCATAGTTCCAGTAGTCGAGTACATATTCTAAGGGCTTTATCAACATGTAACATAGAGACAATCAGAGTACATGTTAAGATAAAGAGCAACCGGATAGCGTACTATCATGTCGAGCAAGAAAGTACTCCCTATATATGTCCAAGCATCCACTACAATATACATCGTATGTACAGTAATGGCCTCTAGGGCATACATATAACTAACAATCTCCCACTTGCACTAGGGTCATCTGTTGTGGTATCCCATACCCAATAATTAGCTGTGGTTGAAGTATCTCATACTCAACCATCCCATAAAAGTCTCTACTGGAAAAAAGGCCTTTGTGAGTGGATCCGCGCTGTTGTCCTCTGTGTCTACTCTCCTAACCTCGTTCTCCCTGGAGATCAACCATCTCCATGATCAGGTGATACTGCCTAAGAATTATATCTGGATTTCTGATGGGACGGGGGTTCCTAGGACAAAGCCTTTACTCCATTGTCACACAATGGTTGGAACGAAGTCCATCTCATGAACTTATATATCCATACTGCCTCTTTGGTAGCATCCTTGGTAACGATTTATCTTGCCTTTAATCGTCTAGTAAGTCATGGTATCTAGCTTGGAACTCTTCCAACATACCGTCCCTCCACTGAGGGTAAAGACAATGCCTCCGACTGACATTCAGTCATCCTTCTCACCCTGGAACCTTTCCAGTGATTCTCCCTAGGATCGATTGATACTATCTCACTACATCTAGTGAGAATCCTAATATCCAAATAGATCTATCTCATAGATCCATAACCCAGGATTTAGGAGGTATCACCTTGATCCTATATGGAGAATCCTTGTGATAAGCGGAGATTGACCGAGCGTAGCATAGGAAACTCCTTCCCTATCAAGAGTATGTCATCCACGTACTCTACAAGGATCACCACCATACTCCCTACTACCTTTTTTGTATATACAAGGTTCATCTACCATTTTGATGAAGTCAAACTCTTTGACTACCACATCAAAACAGACGTTCTAACTCCGCGATGCCTGCTTTATCGCATAAAACAACTTGCACACGTTTCCGATGCTCCCACTGTTTACGAAGCCCTCTGGCTGTCTACTTATAGACGCTCTCTTCCAAAACATCATTTAGAAAAGCAGTCATGATACCCAACCGCCAGATATCGTAGTCATGGTATGTAGCAGTGGCAAGTAGGATCTGGATGGACTTAAGCATAGCTTTGAAAGTCTCAACTTTTTCATGTACACCAAGTAATCTTCTCAAGATATATTTGCTCCTGATGGGGATTTAACCCTTCAAATAAAGCAACCAAAGTCCATACTTTGTTGGTGTATAAGAATTCCATCTCAGATCGCTAAGCATCAAGCCATTCTTACAGAGTCCCACTTCTGATGGCCTGCTCGAATCTAGTTGGGTCATCATCTCATGATGCAATTCTCGCTCACACTGTCATACAGAAACCGAAGTATCTCTCAGATGGGTGAGGAACCCTACTAGATCGGCGGAGAGGCAGAGGTTCGTTAGAATCTATTGAATCCTTTGGTTCTACCAAATTATCTGCTGTAGTCTGTATAGCTGGAACTCTTTCCAGTTCTACCTCATGACCACTAATTTTTCCACAAGAAATTCCCTTTCACAAAGGTGGCATGTTGAGAAACAAAACATGTTTTGTTCCTCGGTTAGGTAGAAGATATTCCCTTGCGTATGCTTGGGATATCCAACAAACATCCACAGATCTGACTTTGCCTTGAGCTTGTCCGGATTTTGCTTTTCAGACATAGGCCGGACAACCCCAAATCTTAACAAACTTAAGATATGGGCTCTTCCCTTTCCATATCACATATGAAGTGGTAGGAAACTGATTTAATTTGAACCCTATTCAATAGGTATGCAGCTTCTCAAGTGCATAACTCCCAAAAGGAAATAGGAAACTCAGTAGTACTCATCATAGAGCACACTATATCACATAGGGTGTTAAATGCTCCGCCCCGATATACCGACGTGCTGTGGTGTATACGGAGGAGTAATGCTAAGAGAGAATCTCATTCTTTTTTAGAATAGTCCAGGAATTCCGTGCTCAAGTATTCTCCTCCCTGATCTCATCAAAGGACATAATATTTATACCTGTTTTGGTTCTCTACTTCTAACTCATATTCATTGAATATCTCAAAAGCTTCGGACTTGTGTTTCAACAGGAACATATGTCTGAATTTTAAGAGATCATCAGTGAATCTAATGAAGTAAAAAGAACCAGTCTTGGCATGTGTAGACAGGGGACCTTACATACATCATCATGTATCAATCCGAAGAGTTCACTAACTTTTTCTCTGTTTCCAATAAACAGAGCTGTGGTCATCTTATCTTTGTGACATGACCGGCAAGTTTCACAAGATGTAAATTCAAACAATTTAAATATGCATCTATGTGTAACTTCAGCTAGTCAGGTCACATTGATATGACCTAGTCTACATACCTAAAGAAGGATTCGTTCATTTCTGAACTTTTCTTCTTGTATGTGTTCTGTATACTAAGAACTGTAGTTTGATTTAGAACGTCGATGCTTTTAGATAACGTGCCTGAACCGATCAACTCTTGATATAGAAAATGTTCAAAACATTATCCAGCAATAAAAAATTATATCCTTCTTTACTGATAAAGAGACTGATATGATGTTGTATATCAGGTTCAGTATCTAATAACATTCGTTCAGAATCAATGTATTTTGCTAATACAGGGTGATAGTTACCAACAGATTTGGCTGCAACACTTGCACCGTTTCTATCTCATGAAATTTATCACCCGTTCTCAGTTCTCTACCTATCTGTAGCCCATGTAACAAATTACATATCTGGGATCCTGATCCGGTAACACATACCCGGGACGTAGAGGATACTGCGAAACAGTTCTTTGTAATGAACACACCCGAAGATGATGCATCAGCATGCACTTTCTTCGTTTGGGCGGCACGGGAATTCTGGTAATCCCCTATTTCCTGCTCTGTCTTATAACAATTATAAGTTGGAGCGGGACCAACGTTCCCCAGCTCAGTATAACAAGCGGGTTCGGTTAATTCATCCGTATTATTATCTTGATTAAGGCGTGATATGGTCGCTACCTAGAGGGAGAGAGAAGAAAACACTCAGCGTATGCTCTTGCAAGATTAGATTGGTTATCTAATATATCTAATCAGGATGTCTCCCACTGTTTTAGTCAAATTTTCCTTCAAACCTTAAAAGGAAAGACTAGCCGGGATTAATTACACGCTACAAGTTCGCCAATCTTTCAGCCAGGCCAGTGCCGGTACTTTGAGGGAGGTTCCCCGTGCTTTCGCACGAACCTAATTAAAATAAACCTCGTTTTCCCAGGGGCGTAACCCCGTTGACACCTTTCTAGACACCTACTTGATTGGCTAATTGTAATGTGTAAAACTTTCCCAGGAGTAACTCTTACTCGCAGCGGGTATCAGGATCCAACTATCTCATAGAAGGTATGCAATCTCATTGCAAATTTCAACACTTGAAATTCCCAATAATATTTTACCCCTAACGTCTTATGACCTTGACGAAAGCCAACAAACCATAGGCTACTAGTCAAGTTCAACCCGTCATTTCCCGATTGAATTAAACCCACCCGCACGGCCCTTGACGAAAGCCAACAAAGTCACACGACTACCCTAACTTAATCACATCATATGCTTATACAGATAAGCATAAATAGCTACCGCACACTACGCCTTGATGAAAGCCAAACTACCGCAGCACGAATACTAAGTAGTACTTATCTGAAATGACGGAGGGCTACGCAGGTTTTTAAGAAAACCATGAGCGTAATGAACTTGATATCGTTGTAGAATCGAGTGATTTTAAATGGAGTGTTTTTTAGGCATTTTCTAGTTTTGCTAAAGAGGTCACTCCCGGTGAAGGGATCGTCGGCTCTTTCCTTATCGAATAAGATGCAGGATATTTCATAAATATCACTATGTAAAGCGAGAACTATAGAAGCAATCAAAAGAAAAACCGAGTTTGTAGCATCTGCTAGTTTCACTAAAGAGGTCACTCCCGGTGAAGGGATATCGGCTATTTCCTTATCGAATAAAGTGCTGGATGTTCTACAAAGAACATCGCTATGCAAAGCAAGAACTAGAGCTACCAGTTTTTAAACAAGTTTCTACAATATTTTTAGGTTTCTTTTATTTCATTAATCTGATTAATGAAGTCCCATTTTAATATGCTTCACAAGCATCATATATGAAATGAAATCAACAATATATAATATATATCTCATATATATAATATAAACATTCGTCTCAGGCAGTAATATGATCTCATCACAGAATATTGCAGCAGAAGAACATATATGAAATATTGGATATACTAGGACGTCCGTGTTTTAAGACGAGCCTGTATAAAACACGGATTTCACGGTCGCGATGAATAGCCAAACCCACATCCCTAGACCCCTACGAGAGCGGCAAGCAACTCTGCCAATTCCAGGGTTAGGAGACCCGATCTCGACTCCTCGAGATGGTCTCCTACTGGACCCCAGAACCCGGTTACTTATGCTCCCCGCCTTGGGTCTACCTAATGCGGAAAAGTAAATAATATACAATGGTGACATCATCTTCAGCCTAGAAGTACCCCAATAAAAGAATATTACATATAAATGAATTTTACATGAATGAAAATAAAAACCCTCATCTCACATAAAACCCCCGGCTATTCAGAAGACGACGATCCAATATAACATATCACAGCAACATATAATATCTCATATCATCAACGTAAGTAAGTATGCATACACCGATTGTCGTTGATGTATAGCAACGAAAACTGGCGATACAACTACATACTACACTTACGGTCGCAGAAAGAAAGTGTAAAACTACAACAGTTGGAATCCACAACCAGCTTAGACATCGCATGCCTAACCAAATGAATTCCTTAGACATCGCATGCCTAACAATTATAAACCCCGCATTTTAGTCTCATTATCGAAAACTCTTTTCAATATCAAGTCGGGCAATTCAACAAGATTCCCGACATCCTAATCGAATGCTCGTCACAAACTTTAGTAGAAGGCCGCACCCCCGATGCCGTCGACGAAGTGCATTAAGGCGGAACACCGCTGCATCGAGCACCCGAACGGATGCTTTTGGCGACGGGGTTCTCCTACAGTCACTTGGTCGGGGCTTTGGGGTGAGGCTGTCTATCAAGTTTACCCGGCAAGTATCCGCGTACGCTACGTGATTGCGACGGACTTTTGATCGCATCAAAATCCCGTGGCAACCGATCATTTAAGACTGAACTGCTAGATTTATAACATTCAAATTAGTTATCTCATAACTACATGTGGATTCCAAATATTGTATCACATTCTAGATAAATAGACAATGTTAAACTTTCCGATCGAATAAACAAACACCCAAGTTTTCCCAAATAGTTCTCAACACTTGAAATTAGTTTTAAAACATCCATCACATGCCACGATACCAATGGTCCAGCCGTAGAAGGGTCAATCCAACGCCTCACATGTGGCACACCGTACTGCCACAAATCCTAAGGTTTAGAGGCAGTTCAAGACGTCACATAATCGAGTTAAGGTTTGTTGTCTTCTAGAGGGTCCACCGCGTTACTTGCATGACTTAGAACGTTCTTAAACCACGGAAAAATCCAACTCTTGGAAATTTTCCGGCAAGGGAAAAAGTGAGTTATTGATATCCGTTTGAACTTTTTAACACGTTTTATAAATTACCCGGACAAGCTAAACGAAGTTTTACTTTCCGATCGAATCAACGAGCTCCCAATACAACCCAGAAAACACAACACTTGAGTAAAAATAAAAATTCCCAAAAATGTCAGAAAGTAAATACTGATATTACTGTGCAAACAGTAAACCATGAGTCTACTATATGGCCGCGAAACCGCCGCCAAAGCCATGGTACGGCCGCGGTTCCATGGCGCTTTAGAGGTATTGGTAGCACGTGTTTCACAGTAACTCTTGTATTTCCCTGCTGATTTTTTTGAGCATTTTTAATACAGAAAAAATCATAATTTTAGAAAATTTCCAGAAACTAGGTTTTATCGGGTATTCGAAGTTCGATCGGACTTTAAATTTCGTCTAGACTTCGCCTAAAGCTCTAGCTTGGCTCTGATACCACTGTAGGGTTACTAGGCACTCTAATAAGGTTCTACAAGGTATCAACCATGCCCGATTAAAATTTTAGCCGTGCCGAACAGCCCTAAACAAGATCTTTAAACTAGAGATTAGGCGAAAACAAGCATGTTAAACACTTTAACACTAAGTGAGAGGGATTACAACCTTTGTAGATACAGTCCTTCACTTCCTAAGCTTCGTGTTGAGGTCCCTTCACTGCGATCATCGTGCATCCGGACTCTAGAGAGGCTCCACGAAGAGAATGATGCAAACTTGCTTCCGATCTTCGATAACAAAGATGATCTACCTTGAAGTTTCATTAACACAAGCTCTCACTCACTAAATGAAGTGAACACCCTAATCTAAATGGCTAGGATAGATTAGAATGATGAAGTAGGATTTTAGCTCTATTTTATTTTCATTAACTCACTCATTTTCATCACCTTTGAAAAAGCTAGAAAGCTTTTCCATGAAAGAAAAAGAAGGAAGAAGAAGATCATTTTCTTTTGTGATGAATAATGAAATGTAATAATAATTACTTATGCAACCATGGTTGCTAATAATATAAGCAAACCCTTGTAGAGGTTGACTAGGGTTATGGGTTTGTGTTGGGTTAAGAATGAGTCACAAAAATATCGAGCATAATATCTTAGCTCAATCCAAAAGAAAACCTTCTAGAAGCATCATGAAGGAACTAACCCAAATCAAACCCCAATCTTGTTTAACCTCCACTAATTATGTTGCATTAGTAATTATAACATGTTACAATATTATATATCACATATACAATATTTATTGTAACAAAATAAAATAATACAATTAACATATATCGCATATATATCAATGTATTACCCAAGTGAGAAAAAGAATCTTTTAGTGAGCTAATATTAGTTAATGTAATTTAATATATCATATATATATAATTATACATTAAATCATCGAATCAACACTTGATCCGACAATCCGGTTATATCGCATATAACCGACTAATATATCATTTACCGATTCATCGAATCAACACTTGATCCGATGACCCGGCTGATATCAAATATCGCGAGAATATAATACGGTATCTCATATCGCATTATCCTCGGTCCTGCACATATCACATATGTGCCCCTACTCCGTTTTGCCTGAGTCAAGAAACCTCTGTGTAGGATTCTAAAGAATCGTCAATACGCCGGCAGTAGGTGATGATCATATCAAACACCCACAAGCTGCAAGCGGTCAGCTAAACATAACAGCCACCCAGGTATTGAGCGATCAGAAGATCAACAAGCAAGCCTGTACATTCTCCTGCGAATACAATCAGTAACACTCCCGTACAGTCCGGTCTCGTCGTCTGATATGTGGCATATCTCACCTAAGGGTGGTAAACGTCAGACCCCAGTAGCTTGATAAGTCGTGTTGATATGAGGTCTATAACAGTTCGAGAAACTACGGATAACATTTACCAGTAAATCTCAGCAACCCTGGCCAGGGATTTCTAGTTATAGCCAATCGAACACAGCACAACATCAACTCCCTATACCGGGAGAGACGAATCCCCTCATATCGCTCATTGCCTCCATGTGATTCAGGACTGTACCCAAAAGCCACCTTTTTGCATGCCCTCTTGGACGTGGTATGATGGAAATCAAAGTACGGTGGGAATCACATAAGACTCTATGACGATCTCGGGTCAACAGACTACTCTGTACCAGTGTCACCGGAGAACTGCCATCTGACGTGAGGTATAATACCATTTGGGAGTTCTCGGCGAGTCTGTCCAGTGTACCCAGTCTCCACTGAGCACCCGTACACCATCCTTGATGTCAAACACCGATGGATATGGGATCATCCATCGCCCATATATGGGTCAAGATGCATATACGCTAGCCTACTCTGGTGTATCGATGCCCTGTCTCAATACACCCTCGACTAGGAACAGTTATAGGATGTACTCGTCGACTACCGTGGCCCCACTAGTATGATCTCATCATAGTCCCTGTAGTCGAGTACATATCCTAGGGGCTTTATCAACATGTAACATAGAGTCAATCAGAGTACATGTTAAGATAAAGAGCAACCAGATAGTGTACTATCATGTCGAGCAAGAAAGTCCTCCCTATATATGTCCAAGCATCCACTACAATATATATCGTATGTACAGTAATGGCCTCTAGGGCATACATATAACTAACAAGAATTACTTTCTACTTTAAACGCTTATAGAAAACTTGCACAAATACTAATGATTGCCATGTTGTACGAGCACAGACGCGTATGTTATACTGCACATCATTAGTATTGCCATGACACAGTAGAACTGTTACATTTGTTTACCCGACTGGCTATACTTACGTACGGTGCCTTTATTATCTGCTAAGTTATTGCGAATACCAGTACCATGGGTATTCGTATTTGATCCTTATGAGTTTTTATGATGTTATTACGTTCGATGATATATATCAGTGGTATGGGATGCTGATATATATATATATATATCATCAGAGTTGATATATGCAATTATTCTTCTTCCTTACTTGTTATTTCTAGATACGATGAGTTGACGTTCACCATGAGTTTATGTTTTCTGATTGGATTTTATTCCGAACCGAGTAGGGGGCTATATGGTTACGGATGTGTTACATATCCGGACTGAGTGGGGGGATATACAGTCGGATACATGGTGGACCCGGTCGAGACCGAAGGGCAGAAAAGCCGCAATAGAGACGGGGAGCCTAGCGAGGACACTCGATACTGGAGATAGATATAAGCACGGTGGATATCCAGAGGATACTGACCGGGGCTAGGGATATCGAGGGGAAACCGATCTATTGAGACAGTGTCGACGATATCTGGATTTGCGTGTCGGTGATGGGCACGAGAGATATGAGGATTTCGGGTGTCGATGCTGGACACCCATATATTGATGTTTTACGATCATTTGAAATACGCCGTTATAGTTTATGCGCTATAGTAGTCGACCAAGACTGATCCGAGGGACAATATTTGAATACCTTTTTACCGATTGATACATATAAAAAGGGTTTCTAAACGAGCTATAATCTCATTATTTTGACAAGTCTAGAATGACACATGGATCTTTAAAACTGTAAACCTCTTAAAACTCTTTACTAAACAGCGAGACGTATATCTTAAATAAAATGCATATAATACTTCGTATTATTACGTCTGCTTTTATGCTGTGACATACGTATCCCGCGGATATATTAAGAAGAGGTTTTACATACATATTTTCGGCTACCTTATAAGCTTATACCTGGATACAAGTCATATACATATGAGATGATATATTTTTGGGTTTACGTGATGGATATTATCGCATTTATTGTACTTATTCACTTTATATCTATTAGTACAGTTATAATAGTACTATACTTATGACCTAGGATACCGTTGTCCATTTCGATTTCTACTCTATGATATACTTTTATTCACTGAGTTGACAACTCACCTACGCTGTGCCCCGGTTTCTTACAGATTATACCGCTCGGATCATTAGTGGCTTGCAGCAAACACTTCTTTTCGGTGATTACTTTGGTAAGTAGGCTACTATTGTATTGTACCCACACTTGTGTGTATATATATATGTGTGTGTGTGTGTGTGTGTGTGTGTGTGTGTGTGTGTGTGTATTTTCTTTTGTATCTAGTAAAACTCCATCGACCCAGAACTTGTATAATTTTGGAATAATTGCGGTTGAAAGGGCTGCTGAATTTTTTGTGGTGGTTGTTGTTGCTGTGATGGAAGCCTTTGATAGTTATTTTGACTTTGGAACTGATTTTGATTTTGGTTTTGGTTCCCAGCAAAATTTGGATGATTCCTCCATCCCTGATTATATGTGGAGGAATAAGGATCGTTTCTAGGTCGTTGCTGAAAAGCGGCATTAGTCTGTTCTTGACCTTGAGACGAAGAATTCAAAGGACATTCTTCGATTAAATATGACGAATCATAACAGCAACCACACACAGTTTTAGGGAGCGTAACTTATTTTAGGGAGGCTGAAGAGAATTTGCTTTCAATAGCTTCGAGCTTCTTTTGCATCGCAGCCATTTCGGCTTTCATTGTGATGGAAGCGTCGAACTGATGGATACCTGCCCTAGATGAAGACAGTGTTGTTGGTCCTGTGCTCTCCCACTGTAATGTTTGTTCAACGAGATCTTCAAGAAATTGCCACGCTTCCTCGTCAGATTTTGACATGAAATGACATTGACAAATGGTTTCTAGTATTTGTTTTGTCCCTGGAGTAACACCCTCATACATAATTTGGCAAAGTTGCCATTTTAGACTTCGTGACGAGGGCATTGGACAAGAAGATTTTTAAACCTTTCAAAGAATTTCCAAAACGGTTCGTTGGGAAGTTGGGCAAACTGGTTAATCTCGCTCCGAATATGAGCAGCCTTATGATTAGGATAAAATTTCTTGAGGAATGCTTTAACAAATTCATCCCAATTGGTTATAGAATGTGAGGAGGTGCTATAAAACCACTTTTCTGTAAGATCGCATAAGGTAAAAAGGAGAAGACGTAATCGCATAGTATCCCCTGAAAGTTGGGTGATGCTCATCATTGCACATACGTTTTCGAATTTGGTTATAAAAATGTATGCATATTCAGATTCAATCCCGTGAAATTTAGGCAACAAGTTGATGAAGTGGCGTTTAATTTCAAAATTATCCTCATTGGCTAGTGGAAGAGACAGACACGTAGGAAGGGGTCCGCATGTGGGGTAGCATCGGTCTTGGAGAACGATGCATGGTGGATTCTGAATTTGTGCGCCTACGGGTGGTGGCAATGTAGTGTTGTTAAAACCCGATGGAGGTCCATCCATCTCGGGAGATGTGGTAGGTGGAGAAGAAAAAGAAGGTGAAGCAAGATTTACATCAGAGTCGACAGCAAAAACGCGGACTAGACGGGCACTAGTATCCAGTGTCCAGCCGATCATGCACTAAGCGGGTTTAGTGCACGTGGCAGCGTGTGATAACGTGTGAGAACTATTTTAAGAAGGATTTGCTTTGAAAAGAGTGACGGACGCAAGGCTTGACTCAACCAATCACAAAATACACAATCAGTTCCTAGTGCTAGAGTCACCTAGGTCAAATCACTAGACCACTCATAGACATCCAAAGGACAAGACATAGGATCAATCCTCTATCACCTCCTTATCAATCTTGCAGCTAGATAAGTACCAGATAAGTGGGAGGTATCCGCTATACGAATCACCGAACTAGCGGGCCTAATTAAGTAAACCACTTTCCTTAGTCACACTTAGACACCACAAAAGAAATGCGGATAACACGACCCTCCTTTGTCCTAATTGAGCGTGAATGTCCTCAAAGTCTTAGTCTAAATATCTCTTATTAATGTAGGGTGATAATATACTCGTTTATGATTTATACGGTCTAGGAAGGGTGATGAAATCCCCACCTAATCTGAGTTTGGGTTTCATTCCCTTTAATGTTCGGTTTAAATATGCAAAACAAAAAAATCTAAAACACGCAAAACGAATTTTAGCGGCGCTATTTGAAAAGAATCCTACAGGTAAAAATAGTTTATTAGAGATTTAGAGGAGAGAGGAAGACGATAGGATGAAACTAGATAGATTTGGGGGCTTAACTCCCTAAGGTAGTTACGCTTCCGCCGCCAAACTCTATGTTGGGCCGTGGTTCCGCGCCATCTGTTGGAGTCCCGTCTCCAAACTTCTTCACAGCAATCCAATACCTCTCTGGTCCAATTTGAAAGTTTCTGAATCTCTGTTAGATCGCTTCAATTACTCCACATTTCCTTGCAAATCTTGCATAAGAATCGTTAAAAACACAAAATGCGGTTTTGGTTCTCTTTTATTTTTATTTTTCTGGTTTTTATTAGAAATCAACCCGAATAATAAGAAAAATATTATGACCTTTTCCCAGGCAATGGCGCCGTTTGATTGTTCGTGAAAAATGAGTTTACATATGTTGTAAATAACCGCAATCAAGACGGTGTCGTAAATAGCTAGTCACAATGAGTACAGGTCATCCACAGGGAAACGGTGAACTGCTTTTCTTACTTCAGACGAGTTGATAGAAGAAAGGTTGAATTGTTATTGTCATGCCCCGCTTCCCAGAGTGCGCTAAGATAAGCACGTGACAGAGCCAACCATGCTACCTGTGGATAGGAAAAATCCTTCCACGGTCACATTACGGCTATAGAGATATCAAGAACAGAAAAGTAAATAAACTATCTAGTATATGTCCATGAGCCAAAATAAACGAGTCAAGAAATAATATGCGGAAGCAATAAATCCAAGTAACAATAACATCTGGAAAGTAAGGAAATAACTAACTGGATACTAACAGGATCCTCACTGCTCGGCCTGACGGCGGAAATACTTTTGATCAGCCTGCGACAAAGGTAGAGGATCTAGGCCATGCAAAACCCAGACGTCAGTGCGTCATAATATCAACAATAATATAATCAGGGGGTAACAAGTCATGTAGGCATGAGTATGAACAGTAACAAGTCATCAATAACAAGTAACAGTAACATGAATATAAAGCAGTGAACAGGATATAAACAGGTGAAGTGCGGTGAGTAGTCTAAACTGTGCTATAGGGTGATCTACTCTAAACTTATTCAAAATCAATGAATGTAATCCTCATCATAACCCATCGGTCTATGCCCCGTTCATTCCCCACGGGACCACGGTAAAATGATGTAATAAACTGTGAGTCTATGTCCCGTTCATTCCCCACGGGACCACGGTAAAATAATATAATAGACCTTTGAGTTACGTTCAGCTACATTCTTGATTTCCCCATACCCCCAAATTATGTGTGTAACTCAGGTATTGATAAATATGAGACTAATGCCAACACAGGATCAAGCAGGAACAGGTTTGTCTGTACAGACAACAGGATATGTCCATCGGGATAACATGTCAGGATTGTCGGCATTAGAAACAGGATCAGGTAACATGTCAAGTAGTGATATATCAGGTCATGTTAGGTAGTGTACATGTATCAAGTCATGTCAAGTAGTGGTGTATCAGGTATCAAGTCAAGCAGTAGTATATCAGGTCATGACAGGTAGTGCACATGTGTCAAGCGAATCCTCATACTAAAACTGTAGCAAGTACGGATGCACGGTAAAGTATGGATACACAAATATTTTGTCAGGGGTTACATCATGACTATGTAGGATGCACAATTATCAAGCATGGTGCACTAATACAGCAGTAACATGAAATAATATGGTCTCAGTGTGCAACTAGATATGTAATAAACCGTACGGATACAGACGGATACTATAAAACTGTAAATCGGTAAAATTTGCTGAATATTAAAACACAAGCACTATTATTTATTAAATATATATTGATATAATAATATTAACATGGATAATATATTCAAACCGATTAATAACCATAAAAGTGGTATTGATTAACCATGCACAAGAAAGTTCCGCTCAGAAATTCAGCGTCATCCTGATTTGTAAAATAGCTTAAAAATAACAAACGTTCTCCAAAAAGGACGTTTCTTATACCAAAACAAATATAATTCAATAAGGTATTCATTTTTATAAGTATAGCATCTCAGGTTGTCCCTACAAAAAGCTATGAACATTCGAAATTGAAAGTTTGCTGCTGGAATTTCCCTGGACAGCAGTTTAGAAACATTTTCATTTCCATTTTATATTATTTAAACAGTTTATTTTGCAAGTAAATATTTTATAGAGTTATAGTATTCTGAGTTAGCTTCATAACGAACTAAATAACGTATACTAATTATTTTTCTATGATTTATAATGAATTTTATAACGTAAGGTGTATAGTAAATTTCATATTTGTCGTATCCGCTTTGCGACGACGTTTCATGCGTAAACTATAATATTTTCAAATGTATAACATTATAAAATGCAGATTATAAACTAATTAAAGATAATAATAAAAATATTATGACGATATATATTTTAAATGATATGGATGCAAATGGGTATCACATAATCGTAAAATGATAAACTAACAAGTGCGGAACATATAACTAAGCAATATGAAATATAACTATTCAATTTGATGCAGTATATGATAGTATAGTATGTAACAAGATATGTTTTCATAACCTAGATCTGAAATGATATGAATGGATGCAAACGAAACATCGAAAAGTTATAAAACTAAATATGGGGTGCATGATTTTAAATACAGGTGTGATATTTATTTAAATAGGTATATAATGAGTTATATAGCATGTAGCAAGATTAACTTGCCTAAACGGAACAAGAACGGATGTGTACGGAACGTCCTTCGTCGGCGAAATGTAGCAACGCGCGTACAGTACACGGAACGGTTCCAAACAACACACGAGGGTGATCACGCAAGTCAGGTACGTTCACTGGATCACTCGGATCGTCAGCGACGAGCACGGCTCCGGCGGTGATCACCGGAATTAAGAAATAAGATCAAGAAAAAGAAAGAAGAAAGAAGAAGAAGAAGTAAGAAGAAGAGGCTGTGTATTAAATAAGGAAAGAAAAATTAAATAAATAAAATATATATAAATATATATATACAGAGGAGAGAAAGAGAGAAAGGGGTTGTTAATTTGATAGGAAATTAGTTTAGATTCAAATTTAAAAAATCTTTTATTAGTTAATTAAATTTTAATTTGTATCAATTTATAAAATTAATATTATATAAATAAAATTTGATATTCTGGTAAATACAAACATAGTCCAAAACATGCCCGGGTCGGGTCTAAAATTCAGTTTTAAAAAACGAAAAATATACATGTCGACCAAAATAAAAAAAATGAATGTACGGATAACGAAAAATGCATACCCCGAAGAACGGATGCACGCATGTGCGCGTAGCCATCCAAACAAGTCCGTTTCACTGAACGGGACGAGAACAAGATGCGCGGATGCTACCACGGGGCTAGGGGTATCATGCAGGCCATGCAACGTATTTTTAAAATATTTTATGTGACTTAAAATGTTATATTGTAAAAATGCAAATGCCAGATAAAATGCCAGTATGCACTAAACATAAAAATGCACCAGTCTACATAACAAGTCAGGATAATTCATAAATATGAATCAAATAAGTTCAAGCAAGCGGGTCGGGTCGAATGCAATGTAAAATGTAAAATACTATTCGCACCCAAAACACGAAAAATCAGGAAAATACCACAATTAAGGAAATATAAGAACTGGAATTGGTATAAATGAACTAGCTTGCTACATTATACCCAACTACAAAAGAATTTCGTCCTCGAAATTCCAAGAACAAGAAAGGATAGACAATCAAGAAACTACAAGAATAGATGTGGAAACTTCTGCCGGATTTCATCTTCTCGTTCCCAAGTTGATTCTCCATGCAAGCGATTTCCCAAAGAAACAAGTACGAGAGGGATAACCTTGTTCTTAAGAACCTTTTCCCTTCGATCCACAATCAACATCGGTCGTTCCTCAAAGGTTAAATCTTCTCGTACAGTCAGCTCCGAATGATCTAGCACGTGTGTTTCATCTCGAACATATTTACGGAGTTGAGATACATGAAACACGTGATGAACATTCGCCAAAGATTGTGGTAACGCCAATCGATAAGCCACTTCTCCAACACGCTCCAAAATCTCGAAAGGCCCAACGAATCGAGGACTAAGCTTTCCTCGACTCTCAAAACGAATCACTCCTCTAGTCGGTGATATCTTCAAGAATACTAGATCACCAACAGCGAACTCTAGAGATCTTCTTGAATATCGGCCCAACTCTTCTGCCGATCTTGCGCTGCCTTCATATGATTCCGGATAGTATTAACTTTCTCTACGGTTTGCACAATCAAATCCAGTCCCAACAATCTTCGTTCTCCAATATCGTCCCAACAAACATGTGAGCGACATTTGCGACCATACAATACTTCGAATGGAGCCATCTGAATAGTCGCCTGAAAGCTGCTGTTGTACGAAAACTCCACCAAGTGTAGATGATCCTCCCATGAACCCTTGAAGTCTAACATGCAAGCTCTCAACATGTCTTCAAGAGTTTGGATCGTTCTCTCCGAATGGCCATCTGTTTGAGGATGATAAGCTGTGCTAAACTTCAATCGAGTCCCCAAACTTTCCTGTAAGCTCCTCCAGAAGTGTGATAAGAATCGGGTGTCACGGTCGGACACGATACTCACAGGTACTCTATGCAATCTCACAATCTCCTACATGTACCGTTCTGCTAACGCTTCTGTTGACTGACCAACTCGAAACGGTATGAAGTGAGCTGCCTTGGTCAATCGATCAACAATCACCCAAACTACATTGTTACCCTTTGGACTCCGCGGTAAAGCTGTCACGAAATCCATGGTTATATGTTTCCACTTCCATTGAGGAATCGGAAGTGGTTGCAATAAACCAGCAACCATTTGATGTTCAGCCTTAACTTGCTGACACACCAAGTACTTTGCTACAAAGCGAGCAATCTCCCTTTTCATGCCTCCCCATCAGAAATGTTGTCGTAGATCACGGTACATCTTCGTGCCTCCTAGATGTACGGAATACGCAGAACTGTGTGCCTCCTTCATAACTTCTTCACGAATATCTCCTTTTGGCACACACAAACGGCTACCATATCGCAACGAACCATCTTCATGAATTAACGAGTCCGTTCGAAGTCCAGCTTCAACCTGTTCTCGAAACCTTTGCAATCTTGGGTCCTTCGACTGCGCTGCTTTAATACTCTCGATCAATGACGACTGTACTTGCAGTTGCATCAACTGTCCTGAAGAATACGGTAGCACGATCTCCAACTCGAATCTCCGAAAGTATTCCATAAGCTCCTTCTGTGCAGTCAACATCTGAATTGCTGGCAACCGATTTAGCGCATCCGGCACAACATTAACTTTCCCCGGATGGTACTTAAGATCAAGATCGTAGTCAGCCATCAGCTCCAACCATCTACGCTGCCTCATATTAAGCACCTTCTGTGTGAACACATACTTCAGGTTTTTGTTATCGGTGAATACTTCGACCCTTTCGCCCAACAAGTAGTGTCTCCAAATCTTTAAAGCGAGAATCGCAGCTGCTAGCTCTAAATCATGAGTTAGGTAATTCTTCGCATGGGTCTTCAACTGTCTCGATGCGTAGGCTATAACCTTCCCATGCTGCATCAAAACACATCCCAATCCTTTCCCAGATGTGTCGCTGTGAATCACCAATCCTCCGAAACTGTCTGGTACGGTCAAAATAAGAGCGGTTATCAATCTCTGCTTCAACGCCTCAAAAGCTGACGCACACTTATCCGTCCACACAAATGGTACTTCCTTGCGCATAAGCTTGGTCAAAGGCTCAGCCAAACGAGCAAAATTCTCCATAAACCTTCTGTAATAGCCGGCAAGTCCAAGAAAACTTCTGATCTCTGCTACGTTCTTCGGAATCAGCTAATTTTGAACTGCTACAATCTTCTCGGGATCAACGACGATTCCATCTCCGGATACGACGTGCCCCAAAAACTTCACTTCTTCAAACCAAAACTTGCACTTGCTCATCTTTGCATATAATCTGTCTTGCCTCAATGTCTGCAGTGCGATCTTCAAGTGTTCCACATGCTCTTCAATGCTCCTCGAGTAGACCAGAATATCATCAATGAACACCACTATAAAATGGTCCAAGAACGGTGAAAAGATTCGGTTCATCAAGTCCATAAATATCGCCGGCGCATTCGTGACTCCGAATGGCATCACTAAATACTTGTAATGTCCATACCGAGTTCGGAACACAGTCTTGGAAATATCCTCCGGTTTAACTCGGACCTGATGATATCCGGATCGCAAATCCAGCTTTGAGAATACCCTTGTGCTACTGAGTTGCTCGAATAATCCGCCAATGCGAGGGATCGGGTACTTGTTATTAATAGTCACCCGGTTTAATTCTCGATAATCGATGCACATTCTCCTGGTGCCATCTTTCTTCTCGACTAGAATAACTGGAGCTCCCCAAGGTGAATTGCTGCTGCGAATTCAACCCTTCTCTAGCAATTCGGTAACCTGCTTCTTTACTTCTTCCAACTCCACTGGTGCCATCGGATAGTACGCCTTTGAGATTGGCGCTGCACCAGGAACAAGATCGATCGCGAACTCCACATCTTGTTTTGGCGGTAAACCCAAGATATCCTCAAACACGTCCATGAACTCTCAAACTACAGCTGGCGCTTCCTCCTTATCAACTTCCATTGACGAAAGAACATTGCTTGTCGGTCTAGCCCTAAACTCGACTAGCCTGACAGAACAGCTACCTCCAGCAAAACAAACTCCGGATGTCCGAGAATCTGGAAAATCACTTTCTTTGCCCTACAATCAATGTGAGCGTGGAAAGTAAGACCATCAATTTCCAAGACAACTTCATAACTGCCGGTATAGGTCACCAAGAAATCTGCAAAACATAAACTGGTAAGCAATGAAACGGAGAGAACCAGGGTAATAGAACGACTATGAAACAAGGAAATGAAACAAGACCAGGACTCCAAGTTACTTAAATCGAGTACCGCATTGTAACCATGCTACAGTTCATAGTTACAATCATATAACTCCGTTCAAGTCGCCCAAATCCTAGTACTAGAATCAATGGAATAGGACAGAAGAAACAATAGGGAACCAAAAGAATTTCAACTCGAGATGCAAAGTTGTTTGCATATCGTCAGGATAGGGGTCAAGAGAAAGATATGATTCAAGAATCATGATAACAATATGGCAGAACATGTTCCTAATCACGGATTTTCTGATTCGTGTATTGGGTCCAATACCCAACTACAAAAGAATCAAACCCGATTAACCTAAATCCTATGGCTCTGATACCAAACAAACCCTGTCGCACCCTGCTTCCCAGAGTGCGCTAAGATAGGCACGTGACAGAGCCAACCATGCTACCTGTGGATAGGAAAAATCCCTCCACAGTCACATTACGGCTGTAGAGATATCAAGAACAGAAAAGTAAATAAACTATCTAGTACATGTCCATGAGCCTGAATAAACGAGTCAAGAAATAATATGCGGAAGCAATAAATCCAAGCAACAATAACATCTGGAAAGTAAGGAAATAACTAACTGGATACTAACAGGATCCTCACTGCTCGGCCTGACGGCGGAAATACTCTTGATCAGCCTGCGACAAAGGTAGAGGCTCTGGGACATGCAAAACCCAGATGTCAGTGCGTCATAATATCAACAATAATATAATCAGGGGGTAACAAGTCATGCAGTCATGAGTATGAACAGTAACAAGTCATCAATAACAAGTAACAGTAACATGAATATAAATCAGTGAACAGGATATAAACAAGTGAAGTGCAGTGAGTGGTCTAAACTGTGCTATAGGGTGATCTACTCTAAAGTTATTTGAAATCAATGAATGTAATCGTCATCGTAACCCATCAGTCTATGCCCCGTTGATTCCCCACGGGACCACGGTAAAATGATGTAATAAACTGTGAGTCTATGTCTCGTTCATTCCCCACGGGACCACGGTAAAATGATATAATAGCCCTTTGAGTTACGTTCAGCTACATTCTTGATTTCCCGTTACCCCCAGGTTATGTGTGTAAGTCAAGTATTGATAAATCTGAGACTAATGCCAACACAGGATCAAGCAGAAACAGATTTGTCTGTACAGACAACAGGATATGTCCATCGGGACAACATGTCAGGATTGTCGGCATTAGAAATAGGATCAGGTAACATGTCAAGTAGTGATATATCAGGTCATGTCAGGTAGTCTACATGTATCAAGTCATGTCAAGTAGTGGTGTATCAGGTATCAAGTCAAGCAGTAGTATATCAGGTCATGACAGGTAGTGCACATGTGTCAAGCGGATGCTCATACTAAAACTGTAGCAAGTACGGATGCACGGTAAAGCATGGATGCACAAATATTTTGTCAGGGGTTACATCATGACTATGTAGGATGCACAATTATCAATCATGGTGCACTAATACAACAGTAATATGAAATAATATGGTCTCGGTGTGCAACTAGATATGTAATAAACCGTACGGATACAGACGGATACTATAAAACTGTAAATCGGAAAAATTTGCTGAATATTAAAACACAAGCACTATTATTTATTAAATAGATATTGATATAATAATATTAACATGGATAACATATTCAAACCGATTAATAACTATAAAAGTGGTATTGATTAACCATGCACAAGAAAGTTCCGTTCAGAAATTCAGCATCATCCTGATTTGTAAAATAGCTTAAAAATAACAAATATTCTCCAAAAGGGACGTGTTTTATATCAAAACAAAGATAATTCAATAAGTTATTCATTTTTATTAGTATAAGCAACTCAGGTTATCCCTACAAAAAGTTATGAACATTCAAAATTGAAAGTTTGCTGCTGGAATTTCCCTGGACTGCAGTTTAGAGACATTTTCATTTCCGTTTTATGTTATTTAAACAATTTATTTTTCAAGTAAATATTTTATAGAGTTATAGTATTCTGAGTTAGCTTCGTAATGAACTAAAGAATGTATACTAATGATTTTTCTATGATTTATAATGAATTTTATAAGGTAAGGTGTACAGTAAATTTTAGATTTGTCGTATCCGCTTTGCGACGACGTTTCATGCGTAAACTATAATATTTTCAAATGTATAACATTATAAAATATAGATTATAAACTAATTAAAGATAATAATAAGAAATATTATGATGATATATATTTTAAATGATATGGATGCAAACGGTTATCACATAATCGTAAAATGATAAACTAACAAGTGCGGAACATATAACTAAGCAATATGAAATATAACTATTCAATTTGATGCAATATATGATAGTATAGTATGTAACAAGATAAGTTTTCATGACCTAGATCTGAAATGATATGAATGGATGCAAACGAAACATCAAAAAGTTATAAAACTAAATATGGGGTGCATGATTTTAAATACAGGTGTGATATTTATTTAAATAGGTATATAATGAGTTATATAGCATGTAGCAAGACTAACTTGCCTAGACGGAACAAGAACGGATGTGTACGGAACGTCCTTCGTCGGCGAAATGTCGCGACGCGCGCACGGTACACGGAACGGTTCCAAACAACGCACGAGGGTGATCACACAAGTCAGGTACGTTCACTGGATCACTCGGATCGTCAGCGACGAGCACGGCTCCGGCGGTGATCACCGGAATCAAGAAACAAGATCAAGAAAAAGAAAGAAGAAAGAAGAAGAAGAAGTAAGAAGAAGAGGCTGTGTATTAAATAAGGAAAGAAAAATTAAATAAATAAAATATATATAAATATTTATATGCAGAGGAGAGAGAGAGAAAGGGGTTATTAGTTTGTTAGGAAATTAGTATAGATTCAAATTTAAAAAATCTTTTATTAGTTAACTAAATTTTAATTTGTATCAATTTATAAAATTAATATTATATAAATAAAATTTTATATTCTGGTAAATACAAACATAGTCCAAAATATGCCCGGGTCGGGTCTAAAATTCAGTTTTAAAATACGAAAAATATACATGTCGACCAAAATAAAAAAAATGAATGTCCGGATAACGAAAAATGCATACCCCGAAGAACGGATGCACGCACGTGCGCGTAGCCATCTAAACAAGTCTGTTTCACTAAACGGGAAAAGAACAAGATGCGCAGATGCTACCACGGGGTTAGGGGTGTCATGCAGGCCATACAACATATTTTTAAAATATTTTATGTGACTTAAAATGTCATATTGTAAAATTGCAAATGCCAGATAAAATGCCAGTATGCACTAAACATGAAAATGCATCAGTCTACGTAACAAGTCTGGATAATTCATAAATATGAATCAAATAAGTTCAAGCAAGCGGGCCAGGTCGAATGCAATGTATAATGTAAAATACTATCCGTACCCAAAACACGATAAATCAGGAAAATACCACAATTAAGGAAATACGAGAACTGGAATTGGTATAAATGAACTAGATTGTTACAGTTATCGTTTATTACTAAGAAGGTTTGAAAAGTTTATAATAGAAGGGCTTGTAGGGTATATAGGATTCAGTAGTTAATGGATGGAATTTTAAAAATAATTCTTTTTATCTTTTAATTATTTAATACTAGAGAAATAGCGATGAATGCGGATTAGGGTTCTTCACGGGAATTAAGGTTTTCCTCTACTGACCCTTGTCCTTCCATTGATCTTTATTTATCTCAAGCTTTTAACAAAATAATTATTAACGAATCTCAAATTGTGGTCGTGACTATCATGAATTAACAATACGCTCGATAAGAGGGTTAATACTCATTTTGGTAAATTTATAAAAATTAAAACTTTAAAAAGAATTTAAGAGATTATTGTTCATCCATTATTCTATTCTATCCTACAAACCCTAGCAAGCAAGAACTTACTCGCTTATGGAGATCAACGCAGTAGAAGAAAGATGGAAGAAAACGTAACCCATATTTAAAATTAATAATGCAGAAAGTAAATGCAGAATGTAATTGCAGAAAGTAATTGCAGAAGGTAAATGCGACAAAATTAAAAGAAAGAACTACCTTTATTGATTTACTATTGCATTATAAGAGTTGCTCGCTGAAAAAGTAATTTACAAAACCCTAATTTTCTCTAGATAGCTTGCTTGGTAGATCAGTCGATACTTCGATGGATAGTTCGATCCCTTTGATAATTTTTGATAGATAGCTTTCGGTCCTTTATATAGGCTCTTGAAACCTAAAACCCTATACATCATATTGAAGTGTGTGAAATTACGATCAAGACCCTGAAGTTTCACATCCTACGACCACTATACGACCGTGCAATCGCTGCCTATTACCCTCTTTGACCGCGGATCCGCTGTCCCTTGGTAGGATTGAGCTTCCAAATTTTTCGTGCCATTTCTTATCGATATTTGGAGATTCTTCTGTTAAAAATATTCTGAAAATATTGCTCTTATTCTCTACCATTGCGAGATTCTTCAATTTTATCCTAATATTCAGCAGATTTGGTTTAGTGATTTGATTTGCTGTGGATCTCCTACTTATAGTTCAAACCTGAGCTTATCTATTATAATAACTGCATAATATCTCAAATCCAATTGTTAGTAGCATTTCTTTTATTTGAGATATTATTCCAACTAATTAAATGATATGATATCTTAAGAATATTGGTTAGGAATATTTGATATGATATGCATATTTTAATAATAAATAATCTCATGAATATTTTATTTAAATATGATATGCATATATTCCCCAATTATATTAATTATAAATGAAGAAACATATGACAATAATCATTTTACAAATAAACCCACATATGTTCTTTATTTACAATTAACACCTTTTAGTTAGTAAACAATAATAGGGAAAATGTCCAAACAAATGTGCAATAAATTTGACCAATCAATAGTCTACACCTGATCTTTGACGAAAACCTTTTGCAACAAGTCTAGCCTTATAAGTTTCAACATGTCCATCTGCACCAATCTTTTTCTTGAAGATCCATTTACAGCGGATAGGTTTTACCCCTGGTGGTGTAATGTCCAAAGTCCAAATTTTGTTGGTGTACATGGACTCCATTTCGGATCGCATAGCATCCAACCATTTCACAGTATCACTACTGGCAATGGTGTCATGCCCCGCTTCCCAAAATACGGAATATGATGGGTGATAAGGCCAGCCATGCTCCTACGGTCAAGGAAATATCCTGCCATAGTCACATTTCGGCTTCTAACATTACGTGGTAATCAGTAATCAATGCACAGGTAATGAGAAATGTAGTCACTAGATACTAACAAAACAGATACAAAAGCTAAGCAGATAAAGTCAAAGGAAAGATAGCGCTGACGTCACTGATCTAGATGTTCATAAAATCCTCGAGGTACGTCAGGTCCTAATCCAAGCTAAGTCCACTTCTCAAACTGAGCATACATATTCAGGTCGTCAGAGTGACATAATAGCAATAAATAGAAATACATATGTAAACACGTGCAATAATGATGAATATGAAACAGTAAGCATGAAGTGATGACATGAGCATGAAGTAACCGGTACAGGTAAACAGTAAAGCAGGTATATCGAATCAGTAAACAATGCATGACCATGTCACTAAACCTATCAGTCTCTAAGTATCATTGTCCAGGTCACTAAATCTATTGTCAGTCCAAGTGTGAGCGTCAACCGCGCAGGAGTATCCCCAACCCAAGGGTAGGGACCCAGGGGCTAGGGAACACAGGCCCGAATCATGCCCACGAATAATCAGTAATATCACCCATATGACTCCCAAAATCGCTGTATATGCCAGCAATGGGACTTCCGAGTTTTCGTTGAACTCACACTCGAACTACCCCACATCCATGGTCTACATCAAAGTCCGACCATGAACCCAAATACTAGTCGCTCCATGACAAGTCTACGCGAGAACTGGAGACAGGGTCTCCATCAAGCATGTCTCGACTGGTATCCAAGATAAATGGACAGTACTCGATGTCCTGCCTATGACACTAATGCAAGTGCTCCATAACCGCCCCACGCCAGTTATAGTTACACTTACATATGCCCCATAGGCGTCGACAATGCAATAATTTAACTGGTTCCGCTGATTGTGTATAAGTATGTGCCACTTCACTTATTCATTCACGGTTTAACACTAACGTACTTGCCACAATCTAATCACTAATACTTATCACTGGCCAATATACACGATCACTAGGTTATCAATACTTCATGACCACTATTCAATAAGGGTATAGCCGCTACATTATATGATGTGGATGCAATTGATTACGATATGAATAAAAATATCAGTAGCCAATGTCCTACCATTTGCATAATTTACTGTAAATCACACACGCAGAATTTAGCAAAATAATATAAAAGAGGTAAGCAGTATGTTTAATTATCTCTCCATCAAAATTGGTTTCGCGTCAACGGGTTTCAGGGTTGCTAGTTATGGTCATTTCATTTTAAGTGTTCGCTGTGGAAAATCCAGTTTTTAAACTGGAAGTCCGTTTCGTAACACGTTTTAATCCCAGTTGGGATCATAATTAGGCGATGCTACAGTAGGATAATATTTATTTTTGATAGTTAGGTTTCCAACGCATTAGACGGATCGATAATATCCACTGCGTGCTGGGAGATATGTTTAGTTTAATATCAATGTGTACAAACTGTCACTGTAAAAAACTGCAGGATATGTCGACGATCTAAAATACTTTTAAAATAGGAAAAATTATTTAAATTAAATGAAAACAACACCATTATTTAGATAACTTGATTATCTATGCTATGATATAGGACTCTATGTTTTTTTCAGTTTTATGCAGGTATGTACAGTTGCTTAAATTCAGGTTTCCCCTGTAGAATGCTACCCGGACTGCAGTCCAGAGCCGCATCCCCCTTCATTTTTCAGTGTCATGAAATTGCAATCTTCAATAACTAATTACATAGGGTTATAGGTTATCTGGTTAGGTTCGATACGAGCCCTGGAACACCATGATTAGATTTATATTTAATTAACTATTAATTTTACAACGTGATATGTGCGGTGATTTCCAGATTTAGCGTTGGTTCTCGGGGATGCCATTTCAATATAGAAACGTTAACTTTTAGATCCCAACATATAGTTAATTGTCAGTGCACGATCTAAATATCACGAAACAGGAGTTTTAATTGACCGGAACATATATATATATATATATATATATATATATATATATATATATATATATATCCAAAGGTGATCATCGAGTTTTTATAATCATAACTATGGGGTTTTATAACAATTTATCACATATACATACATAAGTATATTTAAGTATATGTAGCATGATAGCAAGTTCAGAAACTTGCCTGGCGACGGCGCAACGACGGCGACACGGTAGAGGTGGCAACGACACGAGCACCAGCATGGGAAACGACATCGGCAGCGACACAGCACTAGCACAGGCAGCAACAACGATAGCAAGCTCGGTCAGGCTCGGCTAACGGTGACTCCGCGAGGTCGGCGGTGCTAGTGGTCGTCGAAGGTGGAGGGCGGTGAAGCAGGTCGTGGTAGCAAGATGGAGAGGAGGCTGCTGTGGTGGCAAGGAGGAGAAGGGGTGAGGCAGACACGGTGACGGTGGTCCAGGGTAATGGCGATATGAGGGGTAGCCGGTGGCAGTGGCCTCGTCGGCGACGGAGTGGGGGTGCAGCGGGCAGTAAGCTCTATTGAACTGGAGGAGGATCTTAGGTAGCGGTGCTCGTCGGAGGGAGTGCAGTGGGCAGCTATGGGTGTTCGAGCGTGGGTTGGTGAAGGCGATGAGGTGAGGGCGACGGGGCGATGCAGGGGGCAGTGAGGTCGAAGAGTTTGCGGTTATGGGTATTGGTGGAAGGATGATGATGGTGAAGACATAGTGATGGCTCGGGGTTCTACTGGGTTTGTGAAAGAAGTGAAAGGGGCTCTGCTGCGATGGTGGAGGTGATTGGGTGTGGAGGTAGTCGATGGTGCGGTTGATGGAAGGCGGCGGTGATGGCGAATGGGTGGTGTTGTAAGGAGCTGCGGGTGGTGGTGGTGATCAACGCAGAGGAAGTGGGGGATCTTGGGTGATGGGAGCGAAGACGTGGCCGCCAGTGGAGGTGAGGAGGTGGTCGACGGAGGTAGCTCATCGGCAGAGGTGGCCGGCGGTGTCGAAGGGCCCGGTGGTGGCTATTGAGAGGAGAGAGAGGAGTGAAAGAGAGAGTTTGAGAAGGGGAGAGAGAGGAAAGAAATTTGGTTGCTGAGGGAGTGGCCGAGATCAAGTAGGTGGGTGCGAGGATCTCGGAGGCAACGTTGGGAGTGCTTAATCGTAAGCAGAGCGTGAGTCGGTGGGAAAAGCGCGCGCGGCCGTTGGGGCATGGGCGTTGGTCGTGGGGGAGTGGGCATGGGTCGTGGGGGAAGCAGGAGAAACGAGCGGGAAAGGAAGTGAAGAGAAGAAGAAGAAGGGAGTGGGGAGCGGGTCGGGTCGCTAGGGTTTGGGTGTGGGCTCGTGGGCCGGGCTCGGGAGAAAATAAAAGGAAATGTGGGGTTTGGTTTTAGGCTGAGGTTTTTAATTAGGGTTTAGAAATTGGGTTAGGGATTTAGGTAGGTTTTTAAGAAACATAAACACAATAAAATAGAAAGTAGATAGATATAGAGGTTCAAGGATAGCGATATGGTTTGGGGTAAAATAATTAGAGTTAGGGTTTAGCTTAAAATAGGTAAATAGTAAATTAAAAGAAGTTGGTTTTGAGAATAGGACTTAGAAATAATCGGTTAGGAAAATATTTTATTAGAAGTACGGTTACCAGGAAAATATATTTCGAGGATTATTAAAACATGAAATACTTCGTACAGCAGATACCGGTTATTACAAATGGCTTGGATGAAACTTGTAGGACCATCTTCCTTCAAGATGCAAACCTCTCGATACCCTTCTACGAGAAAACCGTAGTATCTCTCGAGAGGATGAGAAATCTGTCACGACCCAAAATTGGCACGTGACCAGCACGAGAATCACGTGAAGTCTATAGGACCCCACCGTGATCCAAGTAAGCCGAAAGCCCAGAAATCTAAATCTTTTTCAAAAAATAATGGAGGTGCAGTTTTGAAATATTGACATAATGAATCCAAATTCTTCTTTTAAAAGTATAAGTAATATTATATGAAAATGCAATGGTTTATATACTAACTTTGAAAACATTTTCGTCCTTGAAATTTGGGCAGCACCTCCCTTATAAATTTTGATCCAAACCAATACAACACAGAAATAATATAGGCATCCCCAAGCGAGAGCTAGCTCTTCGCCAATTGGCGAAATCATAACCATGCAAAAAAAATATACGATGCCCAAAGGCGAAGATCAAACATAGAAAGAAAATAAAAAAGACCAAGATATCATCAAGCTCAAAATAAAGAACAATCCACCCATCTCATTCTAAGTTTCAAGAATATACAAGTATGGTGTCTAGGTCTACCAAATATACAAAGTCTGGTTGTTGGGGCTTTTAACTAGATTCAATAGAATAAATATATACAAAGGTGGTCACGATCCAAAGTGTACCACACCTACCAATGCAAATCACCCAGAAGGAAGCAGTGTGCCAGTGAGCCGCTGCTGATCCAAGAGGTCGATCCTGCAAGAAAACTGTGGTACAACAGGGATGAGTTGCCAACTCGTGAGTAGAAAATATCAGCAAGTAGAAATCGAATGTATAACGATCTCCTAGGTCATACTGTAACATAAAAGTAATATTGTGGTATCTAGGGTGATCATGTATACATATGTGTAATGATAACAAGGTCGTGCCAGTAACAGTATATAGTATGAAGTCATCTAAAATCATATGCATGTATATATGTGTATCATCCAACGTGTGTTTATCAACGACATATCAAATCATCATAAAACCTGAGTGTCCATTATCGACAATCGAAAATATCATAAAAACCCGTGTCCAATATCGACACATAAATCCTCATATATCGGGCGCCGTCTCATCGGCTCGGCCCTCATATCCATCTGATCACACGACTCCGGTCGGTATCCTTCGGATATCCATTGAGTCCAAACTATCATCGGTCGGTAGTGCTCCCTTATCGGGCTCATCATCTCTCTATATGATCTTCTTGCCCCGGGGTACTGTACCGGGTCCACTATGTACCCGCAGACGGTGCCTCCTCACTCCTCGAATCGGGTATACTTATAGCTCAAAACCGAGAAAAATCATGGTGGATGCCACAAATCATATCAAGAGAAACCATGTTTTTAAAATAATCATAAGACTTTTAAAATATATCTGCGGTTCTCAAATCCAGAGATCTCATGAAAACAGAATCTCATATGCATGTAACTATAAAGGTACAGTAAATGCAAGTACAGAACGGTACTGTAAAGTATTGCAAGTGTTTTCATGTAAGCATGCCATGTAACTAGGTAGAGAAGTGCAATATCTAAACTATCATATGCGGTAATAGGTACTGAACAATGACTATAATTCTACAATTTAAGAACAATACGGCTATATAGCAGTTCTAATGTGTAAGTGGCATGGCAAATACCGATGATGAGTGTATGAGCCGGAAAATCTGTGTACGTGTAACATTGCATCATCAATAATGGTGCATATGTCCTAGCAGACGAAGCCATATAAAGATAAGAGCCGGGAACTTAGTATGTATGTCACGAGGAAATAATACAGCGTAAACATGAACAGTAAAAAGTACGTAACCACCAATGAACCATACGGTTATAGTTTAAATGATACGAATCATAGTTTTTGATACTAGGGCTACGGTGTTTTGAAAGAAACAAATACCATTTGGAAATTTGTAGAGTCCCTTGAGATTGTCATTTAAAGTGCCTAACGATTCGTTAATTTTTAAATAGGCATGGTTCAAATGTAATCTATTATCTACCAAAGTGATTATAAGCAATGATTTTCCAAATCAAAATAATCCATAAGTCGGCAATCCAGCCTCATAGTATCAGAAATGGTATAATCCGGCGTACGTCATTCTCGAGTCAAGAGTGCAGATCAATCATCCGGTATATCATATCATATATGGTATAATCTATCGTACGGTATCATCAATCAAGGTAAGGATCTATCGTCATGTACATTATATCGCATACGGTATAATCCATCGTACGGTATCATCAATTAAGGTAAGGATCCATCGTCCTGTACATTATATTGCGTACGGTATAATCCATCGTACGGTATCATCAATCAAGGTACGAATCTATGGTCATGTATTTCTTATTATCTTATATTCTCATATATATATATATATATATATATATATATATATATATATATATATATCATATCTTAGCATATGTATATGTGTGTATATATCGCATCGCATCCTCATATCAAACATATCGACTCATGCCATCTCGTTTCATCATGTCCTCATCTCATCTCGTACTTATCCTTATGGTTATATCCGTATGTACATAAGCATATGTTTCTATACATATGCTATGTTGGGTTACGTCAGTGCCCTGGCCATCTACCATGGCCGGTGTGGAACAAAAATCGGCTTTTAAAATTTTGGCGCTAACGAAACCCAGCCCAAGATCGAACCATAAACCTTTACTAGCTAACTATAAAAGCTAAACTATAAGGATAGAGATGGTTATACCGAATGAACCTACTCCTTCGGTCTTCTACCATTTTCCCAAGCTCCTTGAGGCATCCACGACTGAACTTGGCTGCCGGTCTTCCTTCGTCGATGATGATCCACCCGAGGGATGTAGCTCTTGGTTCTAGCTCCATACCATAAGCAAGTGAAGTAACTAAGAACTCTAGGTTGCTAATCTAGAGTGTCTAGGATGTAGTGAATGTATCCATGTGTTTATCTATCTTACCTCCTCTCTTGATTCTCAACTCATGAGATTGTAGAGAGGAGGTTAAGGTTGAAGGTGGAGGCGCTCATGAAAACTCAAGAGAGTGAGTGAAGCATGATAGTGAGAGTACAAGCTCAAGTGAAGAAAATGAACCATCCATGAAAATGAGTTAACCATGTGAGAGAAAAATGAGCATGCTTGGTTTTGAAAAAGATAATTTTCCAATATTTTAAAATACACACATGCTTGAACAGTTGCACAAATGAATTAATAATTCATTTGTGCACACTATGCAAGCATGGTTCTCACCATACTCCCCATCATGTCTTTTCCACCTCATTATCCATTTAAATAAATGGTCAAACCCAAAATGAGGTGTCCACCTTCTATAATGTTATCTGTAAAAAATACAGATTACATTCCACTGTATATCATACCTGTATTCGTACCGAAATACGAATATCCGAAGAGATAGAATAGCACAAAGAACATAATACTAGAATACACATATCGAAATACATATACGTAAATTAGTAAATCAATACTTGATTTAATAATCCGGCTCAATCCCGAGCCGGCTAGTATTATCAACTGTCTGATCGATAGTCCGGATATATAGTACGATCGATCAATCGGAACCATGCACGTATCCAATACGGCTACTACATCATTTCTCCAGAACCAGGGAAACCCTCTGTGTGGGAATTTAAAGACTAGTCAATACGCTGGCAATGGGTTTAACCACAAGCACGTCAGCGGCACTAGCTGTACGTAACAGCTACCCAGGTATTGAGTGAAAGGAAAACCGATGAGCAAACTCATCTGAACCCCTACTGAGCATGTCTGTGACAATCTCCATACAATCTGGTCTGTTCGTTTAAGAGTATCGCATATCGGGTCTAAGGGGTGGATAAACTCAGTCCCCTAATAACGCGATATTTCATGTCGGTATGAAGCCTATCACCAACTGAGAAACTGTTGGAGATAGTGCCCTCAGAGTCAATTATTGGATCACAGGCACGTGATTGCAATGATTGAGGGACGACCTATCCCGGTACGACAGTATTACTCGAGATGATAGTTTGCTATCTGGTTTACCTTTATCATCGTGTACTGCTTTAAGTGACATGACATGTCACTATTGCACGTTGATAGAGCCCCTGGGATTCTTGCTTGACTACCGGCAGTATGAGGGCGATCATATACGTGGGAGCTGGTAGTGTATAAGCACATCCTTAAAAGGTCCCTAGTCGTGGGAGTTTCGAGACAGGGCATCGATACTCCAGAGTAGACTAGTGTATACAGTCGAGACCCCGACGAGGGGCGGTGGCTGGTCTCACAAGCCACTGGTGTCAGTTGGTTCACCTAAGATGTATACAGGTGCTCATTGGGTTATGAGTACACCGGACAGGACTCGCCGGGAACATGCTAGTTGGTCTTATACCTGACGTCAGATAGCAGTTCCCAGGTGACATGTGTACAGGTTAGTTCATCGACCTGGGGATCGTCATTTGTCTCGTGTGAGTTCCCACTGTGCTTTGATTACTACCCTACCACGGCTCAAAGGAGTCGTGCAAACAGGTTTTAGTTGGGTACAGTCCCGAGCCACATGGAGGCAGTGAGCGGATCTTCGGGGGTTCGTCTCTCCCGGTATTGGGGGTGAGGTCGCGCTGTGTCTAGGAGAGCCATTACACGAAGTCCTTGGCCAAGGCAGGAGATTTACTGGTAGGTATTCCAGTAGTATCTCAGGGTGTTCTGGGCTACACTCCGACACGACTTGTACCGCTTTTGGGGGTCTGACTTCTACCCACCCCCTAGGCCCGACATGCGATGCTCATAGACGAACGGACCGGACTGTATGGATATTGTCACTGACAGGCTCAGTAGGGTGTCAGGATGAGTTCGCTCATCGACGTCCCTTTTGGTCAATAGCTGGTGGCCCGTTACGTATTGGCTTATACCTCTGACGTGCTAGTGGTTAAATCCACAGCCATAGTATTGACGAGTCTTTAGAGTCCACCACACTTTCAGTTACTCAAGCTTTCGGGCGAAACGCTGTAGAGGCCGTATGGAGATATGGCAGGGTTCGATCAGATACGTGCGGTATTGCACGGATCGTGATCGGACGGTTTTTACTAGCCGGCTTTGGCTTAAGCCGGATCTTAGTATTTGATAGTGTAGTTTTGTCTCTTTGCATTTGTATCCGGACGGAATACAGATGCGGGTGTGTATGCACAGTATCGGGGTTTTCCTGTAATTTATTACGGGACCAGTTTTCTGGGGTTGCCAGTTTGCATTCCGTTCCGGCCGGTTTTCTCTTTTTCCTTCCCGGTCGGACTTTTCGTTGGAGGGTGTTAATTGCAAGTTTGCAATTAACATTTTGTTGAGGGGGTTTCTTGCAAAAGGATTTTTTATGAAATCTTTTTGGCTTTTCATGCATTAATTAAGGCATGTTTGAGTATGGGTTTAGTGGTGGGGCCGGCCACTGTTTGAGTGAGTGGTGTGATGGGCCGGCCACTGTGGGAATGGAGTGGGTTATGAATAAGGATAAGGGAATGAATAAATTAATTTGGGTGTGCTGGTGCTTTATTTTGTGATGGTGGATTAATATATATTTGGTTGCTTTGATGCACATATGTTTTTTCCAGCAAGTTTTTTTTTGGCTTCATTTTTTTCCAGCAAGCACTAAGTAGTGGCCGAGCTCATTCCTTATGGATGCTCCATTTCATTTCCTAAGCAAGCTCCATTTTTCATCAAGTGTTCATGAAAAAATCCTTGTGCAAAATTCCTTCATACATGGCAATCTCTTAAACCGCAAAGAGACAAGTTTCTACATTATTCTACAGCTAATCTTGGGCGCGTCGGCTAGCCAACTTCGCGCCCGAGTTGCCTCGGTATTGAGGTGGGAGCCCGTAAAAGAATCCGGCTATGTGGTGCCCTTCCGGCGACAAGGTGGAGACCGGACATTCCGGCGACGAGGTGGATACTTAAGTGCCGAGTTCCTGAATTACTTAAAAGAGAATGGGATTCTCTCTCAGCTTACTCCTCCATACACCCCGCAATTGTTAGTGTATATGCCCTAGAGGCCATTACTGTATCATACTAGTTTGTATATTACTTAATGGAAGCTTGGGATATTCACCTTGTATAAACAATCTTGCTCAATATAGTAGTATGCTACTTGGTTTGTTTCTACTTCAATGTGTACTTGTGTTTATTTCAGTATATCACTTATACGCATTAGTGGAGCCCTTAGGATCTTTGCTTGATTACCAGCGTTGTGATGGCAGTCACACTAGTGGGGCTGGGTAATCTATAGGCACATCCTTATACAGGTCCCTAGTCGTAGGACTATCGAGACAGGGCATCGATACTCCGGAGTAGACTAGCGTATGCGCTTCTCATCCCAGTGTGGGAGATGGTCTGTCCCACAGCCATCAGTACGTCGTACTGGAGATAGTATACGGGTGCTCGTTGGGTTACGAGTACACTGGACAGGACTCGTCGGGAACTGACAGGTTGGTATTATACCTATCGTCAGTTATCAGTTCCCAGGTGACATGAGTACAGCTTAGTCTGCTGACTTGACACTGGCACTTCGCCTCGAGTGTGTTCCCACTGCACTTTGATCACTACCCTACCACGGCTCAAAGGAGTCGTGCAAACAGGTGATGGTTGGGTGCAGTCCCGAAGCACTTGGAGGCAGTGACGGTTAGACAGGATTCGTCTCTCCCGGTATTGGGAGTTGACATCGCGCTGTGTCTAGGAGAGCCATTACACGAGTAGTCCCTGGCCAGGGCAAGCGAGATATACTGGTAGGTTCCAGTGTTATCTCAGGGTGTTTTGGGCTTCACTCCGACACGACTTGTACCGCTATTGGGGGACTGACGTTTTACCGCCCCCTAGGCCCGACATGCGATGTATCAGACGAACAGACCGGACTGTACGGAGAATGTCACATTCAGACTCAGTAGGAGTTCAGATGGGGTTTCACCTCGTCAGCCTTCTTGTCGGCATCTACCTGGGGACCGTTACGCACAGCTAGTGCCGCTTGCGGTCTGTGGTTAAACCCACTGCCAGCGTAGTGTCGAGTATTTAGAGTCCCACACAGAGGGTATTCGCCTCTGGGCAAAACAGAGTAGAGGTCGCATGGTTTTGCGACAGGGTTCGTTCTCATCCGCGCACTTGTGCACGTTTGGAGTCCGGACGGATTATACTGGCAGGCTCTGGTTTAAGCCAGATACTGGTATATATATTTGGGGTTGCTTTTATATCTTGGTATTCTTGTTCCTCGGAACGAGAATGCAGGTGTGTATGCACAGTTGCTTGAGGCGGAGGATGAGGTATTTCATTAGGGTTTCGGAACGGGTGCGTATGCACAGTTGACAGTTATCATTTTCCAAACCCTAATGGATTTATGAATTATCTATTAATAATAGTAATTAAATGAGAATTATGTTATGGTTGTTTTTTTGTTGACTTGTTGACCATGGTTGACTTGTTGACCATTGACCACCATCATGCTTTAAAAAGTCTTCCTTGATTCATGCTTACATTTCATTAAATGAAGCATGGTAGTGGTCATTCCAAATACTACCATCAAATATTCTCATTTTGATTTATTATTATTTAGATAATTCTTTTCTTTTGGCATTATGGTTGCTAGAAAGAAAAAAGATAGCTCATTATCTCATTCTTCTTCTCTCTCTTCACTTCATCTTCTTCTTCCTTTAGCAAAGAGAAACCTTCTCATGTGATGAGAATCCTTCTCTTTAAAAAGAAAAGCAAACCCTAGTCACTCTCTACTCACTCTAGGTTAAAGGTTTAGCAAGCCGGAAACCCTAGTTCACTCAAAGATCGAGGAAGAGCCCAAAGGTCGAACCTTCGAGGTGGATCCATCTTCGACGGAAGAAGGCGACGAAAAGAGAACCATCAACCTCTACAAGATTTCAAGAAGAAGGAGTTCAAGTTTAGGTATAACCTTCATCCGAGTAGCTAACTCTCTTTAGCGTATTTGCTAGTTTAGTTTAGACAACGATCCCGACCTTGTTTAGTCCATGTTGCCTCTTGCGATAAAAATTCGTTTTTTATACCGTTTCCGCCTCCCCGTAAGCACCGAGGGTCGCAATATGGACTTACAGTGGTATCAAAGCCTAACTAAACTTAAACTAGCTTGGTAGTGAACTGTAACGAAGTTCGGAACCGAAAAAATCACAAAACCGGAAAAACAAAACCCTAAGTTTCTGTTAAATTTTTTTCTGCTCTAAATGAAAAAATTTATACTTGTAAATTCGGCTCAGGGTTTTGTAAGAACAACCATGAAAAACGATCCACTGTTTCGTCCAAACCGCCGCGCTTCCGCCGCACGAGGTAGGCATGTGCCGCGGAAGCGCCGCGGTTTGTCGTCTTCTGTGCATTGTTTTTCGTGCAGTGTGTGTCTGTGTTGGTTTTGGGATTTTTAAAATGTATTATATGTACCCAGATTTTCCAGAACAGAAATTCACTTTTGGGGTCCTATAATTCCGTATTTTTTCCGAACTTCACTGCACTTTGGCTATGATGGTTATATCTGTGATGTTTGCATGTATTGAACGTCGGCTAATCGCTATAAGCCGATTAGTCGGGGTTATACATGATCTGTGTTTGATATTGGAATGTGTATATGAATGTGTTGGACTGTCGCGGGTGAATAGCCGGGGTGGATGTGAGATGAGCTTTTGTTTTTCTTTCATTCATTGTAAATGTAAATTGATGTAATAATATTATTTGTTTGGCCGCACAACCGGGTCGGGGTTGTAGCCGTCATTGTATAATTCTTTTTACTGTTTTTGCTCCTAGGATAGACCCATGGAGGGGTGCACAAACTACCGGGTTCTTGGCGGGTAGTTTGCCGCACCCGTAGGGGTCTTGGGTGGGGTATTTGCTATTCACCGCGACTGTGTAATCCGCTTTTCATTGCAGGCTCGAAAGGATTGCGGATTGCTAGTATATCCAATGTATTCATCTGTGATCTGTAATGTCTATCATTGCTTTCTATTTAGGCGTTGCTTATGTTTTACAGCCGCGCTAGCCCAGCCCCCGCTCTGTCGTTAGTTAAGTAACCTAACGAGTGATGACGGGACCCCGTGGCGAATGCGAATGGCATAAGCGTACGTCATATTTTGGTTGTTTTCTGCAATGGTAGGATTAAATGATGGGACGCATTAAAAGAACTAATGCAAGAATATCACGCATTAAAAGAACTAATGCAAGATAATAAACCAAGTTTAAGTCGATGGAACACTTTCGAAAAACCACTCGGTTCTTTTCAAAACTAACTTTTAAATGCGGAGCTTGAGCCACTCCTTCTAAAAGCTATCTCGTTCCATCGATTATATCAAGTTCACTACGTTCACGGTTTCGCCAAAACCATTCGTAGCCCTCCGTCGTTTCACATAAATAGTCAATAGTATTCAAGCTGTGTTTGTTGGCCAAAGTCAAGGCATAGTGATTGGTAGCTATTGGATATTCATGTGCAGCATAGATAGATGCGTTGATTTGGAACAGTCGTACTGCCTTGTTGGCCAAAGTCAAGGGTATGTACGGGTGGATTCAAATTAACCTGGAGAACGACGGGAAGAACTTGACATGTGACTTATGATTTGTTGGCCAAAGTCAAGATCATAAGAGCATGGGGCAAAAATCCACATCGGGAGTTTCATAAGTACTGAAACTTGCTAGATTTGCATACCATTTGGAGTGTGATGATTATGGTAGGATTCCTTCATTTTCGTCACGCGATGATATTTGGATCCCGATCCTACTGTGAGTATATGCTACTCCTCGGGAAATTTCTCACTAAACGATCAATGCTATAAACCTAGTAGGTGCCTAGAAAGGTGTTAGCGGGGCTACGCCCCCAGGGAAAAGAGGTTCTTAAATTAAGGAACTTCGTGAAAGCGTTGGAAAACCTCCCTCGAAGTACCCACACTGGCATGGCTGAACGGTTAAGCAAGTATTGTACGGTGGGATTGATCCCGGCTAATTCTTCCTTTGTGGTTTGAGGAGGGATTTGAGAGACAGTGGGAGCCATCCTGTTTAGACAAATTAAAAACCATTCTAAACTTGCAAGAGCATCGTGCTAAAGTGTTTCTTCTCTCCCCCCTGCAGCGACCAAATCGAAATGACTGGACTTAAGTTACTTTTAGATAAAAACATACTGACAGGGCCAAACTACAAAGATTGGCTCAGGAATGTCAAATTGGCAATCTCTTACGACAAGCTGGGGTATCTTCTTACCACCAAAGCTCCCCCCGTCCCAGGTCCCACCTCCAGCGTCGCGGATAAGGAAATCCGTAAGACTTGGGAGATTGACAGCGCGAAGGCCAGATGCCTCGTACTTGTCTCGATGGACAACGACCATCAGAGGAGGCACGAGAATATGGATTTGGTATCCATATTTCTTCATACAAAAGAACTGTATGGAAAGCAGTCTCGTATCGCAAGATACGAAGTGTCGAAGAAGTTATTTTCGACAAAGTTGGCCGTCGGATCATCGGTAGCGGACCACGTGCTTAAGATGATTGGCTACACTGAGGAGCTCGCGGAACTTGGGACCACGTTGGACAGTGAACTCTACACGGACTATTACTGAAAGCTTAGTGGAACCAGAAGGTTCAAATGAACAGGACATTCTTACGCCGCTCCGCAGAAGTAGTAGGCAGTCTCATCCGCCCGAGAGATACTACGGTTTTCTCATAGACGGGGATAGAGAGGATTGCATCATAGACTATGATGAGCCTATTAGCTTCCAGCAGGCCGTTCAGAGCGTTGACTCGGTAAAATGGCTGGATGCAATGCGGACCGAAATGGAGTCCATGTACACCAACAAAGTATGGACGTTGGACATTGCTCCAGACGGGGTAAAACCCGTAGGATGCAAGTGGATCTTCAAAAGGAAGATTGGTGTAGATGGACAGGTTGAGACCTATAAAGCTAGACTTGTAGCAAAGGGTTTCCGTCAAAGACCTGGCTTGGACTATGACGAAACCTTTTCTCCAGTGGCTATGCTGAAATCCATTCGGATCCTTCTTGCCATTGCTGCCTTCCACGATTATGAGATTTGGCAGATGGACGTAAAAACCGCTTTTCTAAATGGAAATTTAAAGGAGTGTGTCTATATGGATCAGCCAGAGGGTTTCATTCAGAGTGGGAGCAGCGGAAAGGTGTGCAAGTTGCTTAAGTCCATTTATGGACTAAAGCAGGCATCGCGGAGTTGGAACATCTGTTTTGATGAGACGGTCAAGGAATTTGACTTTATCAAAAATCCAGATGAACCATGCATCTATAGTAGATTTGTAGCGAGAACTGTAGTATTCCTTGTTTTATACGTGGATGACATTCTCTTAATAGGAAATGGCATTCCTATGCTACAATCTGTCAAGGGTTTCTTGTCACACAGGTTCTCCATGAAAGACCTGGGTGATGCCTCTTACATCCTGGGGATCCGGATCCATCGTGATAGATCCAAGAGGATATTAGGACTTTCACAGTCCAGGTACATCGACACCGTACTGAAAAGATTCAGTATGGAAGATTCCAAGCGCGGTAACCTACCGGCTTGTCACAGGATCACCCTCTCTAAAGAGATGTCTCCCAAGACTGATTTGGAGAGGGATCGCATGTCTATTATACCCTACGCTTCTGCGGTAGGCTCTATAATGTATGCGATGTTGTGTACCAGACCGGATGTAGCTTATGCACTGAGTGTAGTAAGCCAGTATCAGTCAAACCCTGGGGAGAAACATTGGATAGCTGTAAAGAACATTCTCAAGTACCTGAGAAGGACTAAGGAGATGTTCTTGGTGTATGGCGGAAAAGACCTCCAGATTGAGGCCTTTGCTGACTCCAGCTTCCAGAGTGACAAGGATGATTCCAAGTCCATGTCGGGTTTTGTCTTTACCCTCAATGGAGGGGCGGTGTGTTGGAAGAGTTCCAAACAGGAAACCGTTGCAGACTCGACTATGGAAGCGGAATACATCGCTGCATCTGATGCCGCAAAAGAAGCTGTCTGGATAAGGAAGTTCTTAAAAGAACTTCAGGTGGTTCCGTCCATTGTTGACCCAGTACCTCTGTATTGCGACAACAACGGGGCTATAGCTTTAGCAAAGGAACCCAGGTCCCATCAGAGATCCAGGCACATCTTGAGGCGGTATCACCTGATCAGGGAGATCGTGGATCGCAAGGAGATCGAGGTTCGGAGGGTTGCTTCAGAAGAGAACACTGCAGATCCATTCACCAAGGCCCTACCCCAGACTCAGTTCGAGCGGCTGATCGAGATGATAGGTCTTCGATACGCCAGTACATGGCCTTAGTGCAAGTAGGAGATTGTTAGTGTATATGCCCTAGAGGCCATTACTGTATCATACTAGTTTGTATATTACTTAATGGAAGCTTGGGATATTCACCTTGTATAAACAATCTTGCTCAATATAGTAGTATGCTACTTGGTTTGTTTCTACTTCAATGTGTACTTGTGTTTATTTCAGTATATCACTTATACGCATTAGTGGAGCCCTTAGGATCTTTGCTTGATTACCAGCGTTGTGATGGCAGTCACACTAGTGGGGCTGGGTAATCTATAGGCACATCCTTATACAGGTCCCTAGTCGTAGGACTATCAAGACAGGGCATCGATACTCCGGAGTAGACTAGCGTATGCGCTTCTCATCCCAGTGTGGGAGATGGTCTGTCCCACAGCCATCAGTACGTCGTACTGGAGATAGTATACGGGTGCTCGTTGGGTTACGAGTACACTGGACAGGACTCGTCGGGAACTGACAGGTTGGTATTATACCTATCGTCAGTTATCAGTTCCCAGGTGACATGAGTACAGCTTAGTCCGCTGACTTGACACTGGCACTTCGCCTCGAGTGTGTTCCCACTGCACTTTGATCACTACCCTACCACGGCTCAAAGGAGTCGTGCAAACAGGTGATGGTTGGGTGCAGTCCCGAAGCACTTGGAGGCAGTGACGGTTAGACAGGATTCGTCTCTCCCGGTATTGGGAGTTGACATCGCACTGTGTCTAGGAGAGCCATTACACGAGTAGTCCCTGGCCAGGGCAAGCGAGATATACTGGTAGGTTCCAGTGTTATCTCAGGGTGTTTTGGGCTTCACTCCGACACGACTTGTACCGCTATTGGGGGACTGACGTTTTATCGCCCCCTAGGCCCGACATGCGATGTATCAGACGAACAGACCGGACTGTACGGAGAATGTCACATTCAGACTCAGTAGGAGTTCAGATGGGGTTTCACCTCGTCAGCCTTCTTGTCGGCATCTACCTGGGGACCGTTACGCACAGCTAGTGCCGCTTGCGGTCTGTGGTTAAACCCACTGCCAGCGTAGTGTCGAGTCTTTAGAGTCCCACACAGAGGGTATTCGCCTCTGGGCAAAACAGAGTAGAGGTCGCATGGTTTTGCGACAGGGTTCGTTCTCATCCGCGCACTTGTGCACGTTTGGAGTCCGGACGGATTATACTGGCAGGCTCTGGTTTAAGCCAGATACTGGTATATATATTTGGGGTTGCTTTTATATCTTGGTATTCTTGTTCCTCGGAACGAGAATGCAGGTGTGTATGCACAGTTGCTTGAGGCGGAGGATGAGGTATTTCATTAGGGTTTCGGAACGGGTGCGTATGCACAGTTGACAGTTATCATTTTCCAAACCCTAATGGATTTATGAATTATCTATTAATAATAGTAATTAAATGAGAATTATGTTATGGTTGTTTTTTTGTTGACTTGTTGACCATGGTTGACTTGTTGACCATTGACCACCATCATGCTTTAAAAAGTCTTCCTTGATTCATGCTTACATTTCATTAAATGAAGCATGGTAGTGGTCATTCCAAATACTACCATCAACTATTCTCATTTTAATTTATTATTATTTAGATAATTCTTTTCTTTTGGCATTATGGTTGCTAGAAAGAAAAAAGATAGCTCATTATCTCATTCTTCTTCTCTCTCTTCACTTCATCTTCTTCTTCCTTTAGCAAAGAGAAACCTTCTCATGTGTTGAGAATCCTTCTCTTTAAAAAGAAAAGCAAACCCTAGTCACTCTCTACTCACTCTAGGTTAAAGGTTTAGCAAGCCGGAAACCCTAGTTCACTCAAAGATCGAGGAAGAGCCCAAAGGTCGAACCTTCGAGGTGGATCCATCTTCGACGGAAGAAGGCGACGAAAAGAGAACCATCAACCTCTACAAGATTTCAAGAAGAAGGGGCGCAAATCCGTCTAACCGGGCTATAGCAATTAGACCGGATTTACCGATCGAGTGACATTCACGGTCGCAGATATAATGTAAATACTGTGAAATAATGTGTTTAAAATATCCGATCAATCAAACTTTAATAAGTGGGCCCCAAACAATACTGTAGCAGATATAGAAATTATGGGCCCAAAATTAATATTCAAAAAACCCTATTTTAACCCCAGAAGCCCACTGTAAAAACCCAACCCACTGATTCCTCTATGCTGCGGCGGAAGCGCGGCCAAAAGTGGGTTTTGGCCGCGCTTCCGCGCTCTTGTTGGAAGCTCAGTGCCTCGAATTTGAACAGTGGTCTTATAATTTCTATTACATCAATATTTTACAACCTGAAAAATTTTTCGAGACCAAAAATTTTCAACAGAAACTGATGCGAAGGCAATACGGGTTTTGGAACTTTTTGATCGATCAGAAATGCAAACACATTACACAAAGCTAGACTAAGTTAATGGCGAGGCTCTGATATGTGGACTTCCGTCACTGCCTGTTTGTATTATTCTTTTGGGGCACGACCTGGTTGCGGTCGATGTACCCGGTGTATGTATATTTTACTTTCTGTACTAGGATTGCCCCGCGGTGGGGTGCACGGATAGCCGGGTTCTAGAAGACAACAAGCCCGCATCTCATGGCATTGGGACGGAAGGGGCTTCACTCCAGGATTGGCTGGCTATTCGCCGCACTTGTAGGGGGTACAGGTTGACCCAGGAGGGGTGCCCAAGTTGCCGGATTCCGTGAAGTGCTGGGTGGTCCATTCACGGTGCTGAAGGGGGCTGTCTCGCTTCAGGTTTTGGCGGGTAACTTGCCGCGCCCGTAGGGGTCTAGGTTTTCATTGCACAGGCTATCCACACGACCAGGGGAACGTCGGGTTTTCAGTAGTGGCTCTGTGAAACCCGGGGATCCCAAATATCTGTATTGTTCTGTGATGCTGTACATTTCTGTGATGTTGCATTTTATTCACGCCTTGAGCGAAATACTATATATTGGTATATATATTAGTAGATGTTGTATATGTTTTTCATCCGCGCTAGTCCAGTCCCCGCTCTGCCGTTAGTTAGCTAACCTAACGGGTGATGACGGGACCCAGTGGCGAATGCAGATGGCATATACGTACGTCAGTATATTTTCGTTCTTTGTGGTGTGATTAATTGATGGGACTGCGTTGATTCGGATCAATGCAAGTTAAACAAACCTAATCTGATGTTGTTGGAACACTTTTCAAAAAGCTGTTATTGCAAGGACGTTCACTTTTGTTTTGCATCGTGGTATTCATTTGGAATATCCTGCTCCTCAGTCGACGAGGCAAGGGCCGAGATCCCTTCACCGGGAGTGACCCCTTGGACAGAAGTTTGCGTCAGGGCATTAACTTCACTATAGCCGATTACTTTTGCTTTGCACCGTGGTATTCAGTTGGAATATCCTGCACCTCATTCTACGGGGAAAGAGCCGAGATCCCTTCACCGGGAGTGACCTCTTTAGTAAAGGTTTTCGTCACTATATTTTCTAAAAAGCTATCCGTTCCTTCAACGATATCAAGTTCATTACGTTAAAGGTTTTCGCCAGAAACCATTCGTAGCCCTCCGTCGTTTCATATGGGTAGTCAATAGTATTCAAGCTGTGTATGTTGGCCAAAGTCAAGGCACAGTGTTTGGTAGCTGTTGGGTATTCATATGCAGCATAGATAGATGCGTTGGTTTGGGACAGCCGTACTGCCATTTTGGCCAAAGTCAAGGGTATGTACGGGTGGACTCAAATTAACCTGGAGAATGACGGGTTGAACTTGACATGTGACTTATGATATGTTGGCCAAAGTCAAGGTCATAAGAGCATGGGGTAGAAATCCACATCGGGAGTTTCAAAAGAACTGAAACTTGCCAGATATGTGCATACCTTCTGGAGTGTGATACCGTGAGCGGATTCCGTCACGTTATCATGCGATGAGAGTTGGATCCCGATTCCCACTGATGAGTTGGTTTACTCCTCGGGTGACCCCGACTAATTCTTCTTTCAGGTTTGGAGGAGAATTTGAGGTACAGTGGGAGGTTTCCAGGTTAGATAAAATTGGTAACCATTCTGATCTTGGTTAGAGTGCACGCTGAGTGTTTCTTTTCTCTCTCTCTCTTGGCAGCGACCATTGACCCGACCCTAAGACTATGACTCAGTGACCAAGTTGACCGAACTTTCTTAACACTGGCATTTGGATTGTCAGAGTTGCAAACCTCATTGCCACTCCTACTTTTACCCTTTTCTCCAGGACACCCCGTATTACTGCGAACGTCCACTTCCATTGGACAAAACCATCGTATGGTTAGATACGAACTCGAAGGACTTCGAGGATGGTTTCCGGTTCTGGAGAAAACGAATAGGACTATTCAGTTGTCTTTTTCTTTTTTACCTTCTCTCAGGTTGCGAGTACTCCTTGGTTTAGGAGATAGTACACCTATTACGCAAATTGGATAGTCTTCTTCCAAACCTTAGGCTGGTGCCGACCGGTAGGGAATGAAGAAAGCCAATTAGCCTAAACGGTGTGCAGAAGGTATTAAGATTAAGACAAAGCAAGGGATTAGTAAGAGGGCAAAGTAAATTGCGACTGATATTCACGACCAAACCAAGTATTTCATTACCACTCCCACATCACCTTTGTATTTCTCCAGGACACTCTGTATCACTACGAAGATCCACGGTTTATTGGATACTCCATCGTATGGTTATATACGAACTCGAAAGGAACTTGTTCCAGTTCGGGGATGGATTCTGGTCCAGGAGAAATAGGAATAAGGTTTATTCGGTTGTCTTTTATCTTCACCTTCTCTCGCATTGCGAGTGCTCCTAGGACTAGGACAGTACACCCATTATGCTTATTGGATAGTCTTCTTCCAAACCATAGGCTGGTGCCGAACGGTAGGGAAGGAAGAAAACCATTTGGCCTAAGGGGTGTGCAGAAGGTAACGACTAAAGACATATAAAGGGATTTGGAGAGGTGGCAAAGAATTATGCGGTTATAGTTGTGAATCTGGATAATGGTAGAGGCATTACTAGGAATACCGGGATACCCCATCGAAACATTTCAATGTTTCAGTTCAACTGTGTACTGTTAAAAGAAAAACTGATTTCCCGATTAGATACTTGCTCCAGGGTATGTATTTACCAGGTTTGATTCTCACATCTGTATGGTTTTACAGATGATGAGTGGGAGTAAGTTATTGGGAATTGGGTGATCATCCTCATTATATCGGGATTCGTTGTAATCGGTGATATTTGAGGAAATCACCTGGGCTGTTTGCCGGTTGGCAAATATTTGGTTTTGAATATCCGCTGTTGTGCACCAATTTCAAACTGATATATCTGTACGTCTATTTTCATAGAGTGAGATATACCTTTTGATATTATGTCGATGACATTTACCTATATCAGTGGATGGTTAGGTAAGGAGCATTAAACAGCGGCGTAATTCTTCTTAACCATAAGTACAGTTTTCAACCTACGACACACAGTGAAAGAGTTAGACTCAGCGGACTTATACAGAGTATTGTATCTTGTCCAGTGTCCACTAGGACAGAGGGGTTGGTCCTCATACTATATTCTGTTTACTTTTAACTTCTCTAGTTCTTAGACATATGTTTCGTTGAAACACAGGGTCTAAGTTTTGAGGAGTTATAGGTATTTGAATAGAGTAGAGAACCAGGTGTAGCAAGTATCGGGATTCTTCAAAGTGATCGAAGATGTAGATACTTGTGTATGGTATTCAGTTGATAGTAATGATAAAGAGAAATTGCTTCTCTTTCGGGTTACTCATAATTGGAAGCATTCCTAAGTTGAGTAACGCTGATCGGGCTCTCTCCATTTAGTTGACATGCACTGGAGACAGTTGCATGATTTGAATCTGGTTCAATTAAATCAGTGCCTCTGGTTCTATATTGGATATAGTACAGTTCATATCTTAACATTGTTAAGGTACGGGGAGTTGTCCGGCTTATGATTAAAACCAGACTCTGGATAACTCAAGGCACGTTTCTGTAATGGCTGTTTGTGGGTTGACCCAGGCTATGACGAGGGTTGACTTTCTACCATCTGGAAGATCAATAGTGATATTGTTCTTAACTCGCCACATTTTAAAAAGAAATGGTTATTTTTCAGAAAACAGTAGTGGGAGTATGGTAGAACTGGAAGCGATTTCAGAACCGCAAACGATTACTGGAGATTTGATAAGGAACCTAAAGATTCAATCTGATTTGACATTCCATTGGCCACTCCGCAGATAAGGTGGGTAACTTCAGGCACCCGAGAGGTACTACGGTAGCCTCAGGGACGGTGACAGGGAAGTTCTTGTTTACCCACACTTGCCATTGTTGTTGTTCCAGGCTGCGAGACCCAGCAGGAGGATGAGTATAGCGTCGTTCTAAACTTGCTTTAGAAGTGCACGTCTATATGACTCTGCCAGAGGGTTGTCGTAGTCAGTAGGAGCAGCGGAAGCATTGGTGGACATCAGGCTTATGTCTATTTATAGACTAAAGCAGATGTAGCGGAGATAGATCATCTATTTCTGATGTGACAGTCGTAGGTCTGATGTCATCAGAATAGGGGATGGATCTGTTGAGAAGGTAGTAGGAAGTGATATTCCTATACTACGATCGGTTATACTTTGGTCTTCACACAGTAGTTTCTCCACATAGGATTTGGACATTATATCAGACATACTGGTTACTAGATCTATGGTTTTGGATCTAGATTTGGGTGGTTTCCCAATCAGGGTACTTTGACAGCATTCTAAGAGTATTTAGAATGGACGACTCCTGGCACGGTAGTGTACCTGCAGGTGATGGAGTCACCCTCTCTAAAGGTGTCTTATAGACTAAAGTAGAGAGGGATGTGCATGATTGGCAGATCACTTGCTTAGGCAATTGAGTCAATCATGAGATGTCAAGTACCACACCAGATGTTGTTCTTGCACTAGATGCAATAAGTTGATATTGATCCAATCCTGGAGGATCAGTCGGAAGCAGTTTTAGAACATAAGTGAATGTTCTAGGGATATGATAACGGTTGCCTCCTTTAGGAGACGGTTATCACTCCAGGCTTCCAAGGTGACATGGACGACAAGGAGGTTGTCAGAGTTATAGTTTTCCTTCTGACGAGGGGCAGTACTTTGGACAGGTGGTCCAAGGAAATACTGAGGGTGGCATGGCGCAGGATACTGATTAAGTTCAGTTGACGATACAGTCTAAGAAGTTTGGATTTGGAGTTCATTTATGAGCTCAGTCCCATCAGACATCCAGACACTCTAAGACAGGTATTGCTCATTTCGGGAGATGGTTTTCTCCGCGAACTTGAGATATAGAGAGAGACATAGAAAGAAACATCAGAGCGGATCCACTCACTGAGGCTATTCCTCGAACGCAATAGTTTCGCAAACAGGCTTTGTGCGACTGACTAGTAGAGGAGTTGGGTGTTCGGTATCACACGGGCTGTGAGTATGCGACATCGCAATAATTAGCCTTGAGTGCAAGTGGGAGATTGTTGGAGATAGTGCCCTCAGAGTCAATTATTGGATCACAGGCACGTGATTGCAATGATTGAGGGAGGACCTATCCCGGTACGACAGTCTTACTCGAGATGATAGTTTGCTATCTGGTTTACCTTTATCATCGTGTACTGCTTTAAGTGACATGACATGTCACTATTGCACGTTGATAGAGCCCCTGGGATTCTTGCTTGACTACCGGCAGTATGAGGGCGATCATATACGTGGGAGCTGGTAGTGTATAAGCACATCCTTAAAAGGTCCCTAGTCGTGGGAGTTTCGAGACAGGGCATCGATACTCCAGAGTAGACTAGTGTATACAGTCGAGACCCCGACGAGGGGCGGTGGCCGGTCTCACAAGCCACTGGTGTCAGTTGGTTCACCTAAGATGTATACAGGTGCTCATTGGGTTATGAGTACACCGGACAGGACTCGCCGGGAACATGCTAGTTGGTCTTATACCTGACGTCAGATAGCAGTTCCCAGGTGACATGTGTACAGGTTAGTTCATCGACCTGGGGATCGTCATTTGTCTCGTGTGAGTTCCCACTGTGCTTTGATTACTACCCTACCACGGCTCAAAGGAGTTGTGCAAACAGGTTTTAGTTGGGTACAGTCCCGAGCCACATGGAGGCAGTGAGCGGATCTTCGGGGGTTCGTCTCTCCCGGTATTGGGGGTGAGGTCGCGCTGTGTCTAGGAGAGCCATTACACGAAGTCCTTGGCCAAGGCAGGAGATTTACTGGTAGGTGTTCCAGTAGTATCTCAGGGTGTTCTGGGCTACACTCCGACACGACTTGTACCGCTTTTGGGGGTCTGACTTTTACCCACCCCTAGGCCCGACATGCGATGCTCATAGACGAACGGACCGGACTGTACGGATATTGTCACTGACAGGCTCAGTAGGGTGTCAGGATGAGTTCGCTCATCGACGTCCCTTTTGGTCAATAGCTGGTGGCCCGTTACGTATTGGCTTATACCTCTGACGTGCTAGTGGTTAAATCCACAGCCATAGTATTGACGAGTCTTTAGAGTCCACCACACTTTCAGTTACTCAAGCTTTCGGGCGAAACGCTGTAGAGGCCGTATGGAGATATGGCAGGGTTCGATCAGATACGTGCGGTATTGCACGGATCGTGATCGGACGGTTTTTACTAGCCGGCTTTGGCTTAAGCCGGATCTTAGTATTTGATAGTGTAGTTTTGTCTCTTTGCATTTGTATCCGGACGGAATACAGATGCGGGTGTGTATGCACAGTATCGGGGTTTTCCTGTAATTTATTACGGGACCAGTTTTCTGGGGTTGCCAGTTTGCATTCCGTTCCGGCCGGTTTTCTCTTTTTCCTTCCCGGTCGGACTTTTCGTTGGAGGGTGTTAATTGCAAGTTTGCAATTAACATTTTGTTGAGGGGGTTTCTTGCAAAAGGATTTTTTATGAAATCTTTTTGGCTTTTCATGCATTAATTAAGGCATGTTTGAGTATGGGTTTAGTGGTGGGGCCGGCCACTGTTTGAGTGAGTGGTGTGATGGGCCGGCCACTGTGGGAATGGAGTGGGTTATGAATAAGGATAAGGGAATGAATAAATTAATTTGGGTGTGCTGGTGCTTTATTTTGTGATGGTGGATTAATATATATTTGGTTGCTTTGATGCACACATGTTTTTTCCAGCAAGTTTTTTTTTGGCTTCATTTTTTTCCAGCAAGCACTAAGTAGTGGCCGAGCTCATTCCTTATGGATGCTCCATTTCATTTCCTAAGCAAGCTCCATTTTTCATCAAGTGTTCATGAAAAAATCCTTGTGCAAAATTCCTTCATACATGGCAATCTCTTAAACCCCAAAGAGACAAGTTTCTACATTATTCTACAGCTAATCTTGGGCGCGTCGGCTAGCCAACTTCGCGCCCGAGTTGCCTCGGTATTGAGGTGGGAGCCCGTAAAAGAATCCGGCTACGTGGTGCTCTTCCGGCGACGAGGTGGAGACCGGACATTCCGCGGGAGATCGGGACGACGACGAGAAGACCGGAGGACTCGGATCACTCGGTAAATCTCTAACCCGTCTTGTAGTTAGCTAGACCTAGTTTAATGGCCCGATCCGGAGTCTAGTGCGCGGTGGTGCCGGTTTGCAAAGTCCGCAAATTTAAAGTTTATCACCGCTTCCGCATTTGGCCGTCGGCCTGACGGCCGGGGCGCCGCCGTGCACTTACAGAAACTACTGATCCAAATCAGTAATTCTCGTCTACCTTGGTCAAAGATTTCTGGTGATGACCACCCATGCACCGAGCGACATCAACCCCCAATACCGGGAGAGACGAATCCCCGACGATCCGCTCACTGCCTCCATATGGCTCGGGACTGTACCCAACTAAAACCTATTTGCATGACTCCTTTGAGTCGTGGTAGGGTAGTAATAAAAGCACGGTGGGAACTCACATGAGACAAATGAAGATCTCAGGTCGACAGACTAACCTGTACTCATGTCATCTGGGAACTGCTATCTGACAATAGGTATAATACCAACCAGCATGTTCCCGACGAGTCCGTCCAGTGTACTCATAACCCAATGAGCACCTGTATACTATCTTAAGTGACTAACTGACATCAATGGCTTGTGAGACCGGCCACCGCCCGTCGTCGGGGTCTCCAAAAGTATACACTAGTCTACTCCGGAGTATCGATGCCCAGTCTCGATACTCTCTCGACTAGGGACATTTAAGGATGTGCTTATAGACCACCCATCTCCTACGTATATAATAGCCATCATAATACAGGTAGTCAAGCAAAAATTATATGGGCTCTATCAGCATATAATAGTTATCCTTAATACCACATAATGCATGTACATCATGATAATGGCAAACCAGATAGCATACTATCATTTTGAGTAAGACCGTTCTACCCATATAGGTCCTCCCTCAATCATCACAACCGCATGCCTGCGATTACAATAATTGACTAGAGGGCACTATAACCAACATGCTACATCTCTGGGCTCCTGGTATTATGGTTGCAAGGGTGCTATACGCCACCCATCCAACTATCCCCGTAAATATACATCTACTCACCTACTATCCTTGCTCTAGCTGAAGTCGATGAACATCTTGTTCTCCTTCTTCGTCCCGGAAGTCCACGCGAAGGTACCTACAATTCAATAATATCGTAAAAGAGTCAAAATCAAATCCGAAACCAATACGGCACGTGAAGTGCATATAGGTTAGAACCAATAGCTCACGCATGCAAGAACAACCAAACAACCCCCGGCGTTAACGTACGAACATCCAACGACCGTGTCAAAACTTAAATACCAAAACCAAGTTTTCAAAAGTCGCAAACCGAAATCTGAAACTTGGAAAAACACTCCCAGATTTTACCCTAGGTGAAATTAGGACATTTTGCATATAGGGTAGATCTATTTATCAAGAGATTGAGTCATGGACCAAACATCATACCCTAACTCAAAAATGTGGCCGCAATTTGCGGCCATATCCAATAAATCTGCAACCATGTCAAGGAGATAGGGGCTCAGGGGTAGCTTCTAAATAGCCTACACATGTCTCTATGTTTGCAACTTAATTTTTAAAGTCTCCTATTCATCCTAGATTCCAATTGATCATCACATTTCAACAAAAACCCGATATCAGAAAATTCCAAGTTCATGTTTGGGACTTCTAAACTCAAGTTTGGTCCAGAATTCTATCACTAATGGGTTTGTGGTCACTAAATAAGCCTCAATTGTATCTCCACAATTCAAAACATCCACTAAAAATCATCCTAGAATTTTCCAAGATCACTAATCATGCATCTTTGAACTCTAAACATATGTAGGTGATTAAGAAACTTAAGAACTTGAAGGAAGGTGAAGGTTTTACCTCAAGGGAGCACATCAAGAAAAACCCTAGATGTTCCAAAGTGCTCAAAGTTCTAACTTGATCTCACCATGGGGTGTAGGATGAGATTGTAGGCATTTTTTGTGTAGGTGGTGTGGGGTTTTAATGAAGTTTTGGGAATGATTTGTGGTGGTAATGTTGGATATTTATGTCCTAGAGGCATGTATTGTATAGGATGTTAGGGATATATATGTACAAAAACAATCTTGCTCAATATGATAGTACGATATTTGATTTATCTTTATCTTAACATGTGATGTGGTTTATTTCATATATTGTATATATGTTGATAAAGCCCTTAGGATGTTAACTTGACTACCAGGATTATGATGCAGATCATACTGGTGGGGCTTGTGTAGTCTACAAGCACATCCTTTAACAGTTCCTAGTTGAGAGAGTATCAAGACAGGGCATCGATATTCCAGAGTAGACTAGTGTGTAAGTTTCTTGACCCTGAGGGTGATGGTTGATCCCACAACCATTGGTGTTTGACATCAAAGATTGTATACAGGTGCTCATTGGAGAATGGGTACACCGAACAGGACTCGCCGAGAACTCCTAGATGGTATTATACCTATCGTTAGATAGCAGTTCTCTGGTGAAACTTGTACAGGTTAGTCTGTAATCCCGAGATCGTCATAGTGTCTTGTGCGGTTCCCACCGTACTTTGATTTCTTCCCTACCACGGCTTATCAGAGTCGTGCAAACAGGTGGATTTTGGATACAGTCCCGAGTCACATAAAGGTAGTGAGCGATGGGAGGGATTTCGTCTCTCCCGGTATAGGGAGTTGATGTCGAGCTATGCTTGATTGGCTATAACAGCAAATCTCTGGCCAGGGTTGATGAGATTTGCTGATAAGTGTTATCAGTAGTTTCTCGAAGCGTTATGAGCCACACATCGGCATGACTTATCAAGTTACTAGGGTCTGATGTTTACCACTCTTAGACTTCATATGCGACATATCAGACGAAGAGACTGGACTGTACGGTAAGTGTTACTCATAGGCTCGTTGGGGTTAGGATGAGTTTACTCGTCGGCCACCTCTTTCGACATGTACCTAGGTAGCCGTTACACACAGCTGTAAGTCCACGGTAGCACCCCGGCCGTCTAACAGACGGCAAATGCGGAACAAAAACTTTTACAACTGGCGCAATCGTGTACAATAACCCGAATATGCCATTATTACTAAACTAACAAACTACAAAGTGGGTAGAAATGTTATACCGAACGATCCGAGTCCTTCGGTCTTCAACCATCATCCCATGCTTTGTTGCGGCTGCTCCGATCTCCTGAATCTCCAGTCTCCTCATCCAGATGGCACCACGTCGACGGATCTTTAAACGGGCTCCCGCCTCTGAACCGAGGCAACTCAACCATCAAGTTTGCTAAAAGAGATGACCAGGATTGATGTAGAGAATGAGTAGAACACTTTGTCTCACTTCGTCCAAAGCCATGGACGAACGGTTAATGAAGTTGCCTTTTTGAAATCGGGTAAATGAGAAATGAAATTTCCATGAACCAAGAACTATCAAAATCTTTTTTCAAGCAACCATTATCACACAAGAATGAATGGCCGGACATATTTTAGGAGAGGGGGTGAGTGTGGGAGGGGAGAGGGTAACCATAACAATAATGAAGAGGATGGGTCATATAAACACCTAGCATAAACATTAATGCATCAATGAGTCACCTTAACCTAGTCACCAAAACCATTAATGCAATAATTAATGCACTAATGACTCACTAGCCTAGTCATCATCTAGAATCTTCTAGAACCACGACTCACCCTCATGACACACCCAAGTGACAAAAAGATAAATCTGCATTTAACCGAATGTTAAATACGGGTGATAGAAAAACTGGAAACTGGCAACTTACAAAAGCGATCCCGAAATGAATTTCAGGATAACCCCGTAACAGTATAAACATACCCGCATTTGTATTACGACCGAATACAAATGCAACTGAGTGAAAGATATTATATCTACATAGTATAATACTCGGATCTGGCTTAAACCAAAGCACACCAGTATTATCTGCCCGAAATATGACACGTGCGTAAACGCACGTGCATTTTCCGACCCCTGCCATAAAACCATACGGCTTCTACAACGTTTCACCCGAACTTGGGAAACTGTCTGTGGGGGACTCTAATGACTCATCAACACACTGGCACTGGGTATAACCACTAGCACGTAAGAGGTACTAGCTGTACGTAACGGTTGCCTATGTATTGATTGGAAGGAAAGCTGACGAGCGAACTCATCCAGAAACCCTACTGAGCCTGACAGTGACAATATACATACAATCTGGTCCATTCGTCTATGAGTATCGCATATCTGCCTAGGGAGCTGGTAACGTCAGACCCCCAATAGCGGTATAAGTCGTGTCAGAGAGTAGCCCAGAACACCCTGAGATACTACTGGAGTACCAACCAGTAAATCTCCTGCCTCGGCCGAGGGCTTTGTGTAATGGCTCTCCTAGACACAGCGCGATCTCACCCCCAATACCGGGAGAGACGAATCCCCTGCAGATCCGCTCACTTGCCTCCATGTGGCTCGGGACTGTACCCAAAAAATACCTGTTTGCACGACTCCTTTGAGCCGTGGTAGGATAGAAATCAAAGCACAGTGGGAACTCACACGAGACAAATGAGGACCTCAGGTCGATGAACTAACCTGTACACATGTCACCAGGGAACTGCTATCTGACGTTAGGTATAATACCAACTAGCAGGTTCCCGGCGAGTCCTGTCCGGTGTACTCATAACCCAATGAGCACCTGTATACATCTTAGGTGAACCATCAGACACCAATGGCTTGTGAGACCGGCCACCGCCCCTCGTCGGGGTCTCGACTGTATACACTAGTCTACTCTGGAGTATCGATGCCCTGTCTCGAAACTCCCACGACTAGGGACACTTTAAGGATGCGCTTATAGACCCCAGCTCCCACGTATATGATCGCCATCATACTGCTGGCAGTCAAGCAAGAATCTTATGGGCTCTATCAACATACAATAGTGAACTAAAGCATATCTACGATGATAAAGACAAACCAGATAGCATACTATCATCTCGAGCAAGACTGTCATATCGGTATAGGTCCTGCCTCAATCATTGCAATCACATACCTGCGATCCAATAATTGACTTTGAGGGCACTATATCCAACAATCTCCCACTAGCACTTAAGGCTAATTATTGCGATGTCGCATACTCACAGCCCGTGTGATACCGAACATCCAACTCCTCTAGTAATCAGTTTCACAAAGCTCATTTGTAAAACTATTGTGTTCGAGAAATAGCCTTAGTGAGTGGATCCGCCCTGAAGTTTCTTTCTATGTCTCTCTTGATCTCAAGTTCACGGAGAAAACCATCTTCCGAATCGAGTAATGGGTGTCTTAGAATATGTCTGGATATCTGATGGGATCTAGTTCATAAATGAACTCTAAATCCAAACTTATTAGACTGTATTGATAACTAAACCTAATCAGTATCGCGCACCATGCCACCCACAGTATCCTCTTGGACCACCTGTCCATAATACTGTCCCTCGTTAGAGGGAAAACTATAACTCTGACAATCACTCTGTCATCCAGGTCACCTTGGAAGCCTGGAATGATAACCGTCTCCTCAAGAAGGCTGCCATTATCAAATCCATAGAACATCCATTCATGTTCTAAAACTGCTTCCTAATGTTTCTACAGAATTGGATTAATATAAACTTATCTCATCTAGTGCATAAACAACATCTGGTGTGGTACTTGACATCTCATGATTGACTCAATTGCCTAAGAAAGTGATCTGTCAATCATGCACATCCCTCTCCAGTTTAGTCTGTAAGACACCTTTAGAGAGGGTGACTCTATCATCTGCAGGTACACCACCATGCCAGGAGTCATCTATTCTAAATACCTTTAGAATACTGTCAAAGTACCTACATAGGGAAACTACCCAAATCTAGATCTAAAACCATAGATCTAATAACCAGAATGTCAGACATTATATCCATATCCCTTGTGAAGAAACAACTGTGTGATGACCAAAGTACAGCCGATCGTAGTATAGGAATTTTACTTCCTACTCTGTGTATGTCATCCAAATACCAGGACATCACACCCTACTACCTTCTCAATAGATCCATCCTCTATTCTGATGAAGTCAAAGTTATGACTGTCACATCAAAATTAGATGATCTATCTCCGCTATATCTGCTCAAGTCTATAAATAGACATAAGCTAGTTGCCCACTATGCTTCCGCTGCTCCCACTGACTACGACAACCCTCTGGCAGAATAATATATACGTGCACTTCTAAAACTAGTTTAGAACGACGCTATACTTATCCTCCTGCCGGGTCTCATAGTCTGGAACAACAGTAGTGTCAAGTTTGGATAAACTAGAACCTCCCTGTCACCGTCCTTGAGGCTACCGGAGTACCTCTCGGGTGTCTGAGGTTACCCACCATATCTACGGAGTGGCTATTGGAATGTCAAACCTGATTGAATATATAGGTCTTATTAAATTTTCCGTAATCGTTTGCGGTTCTGGAATCACTTCCAGTTCTACCGTACTCCCACTACTGTTTTCTGAAAAAATCCATTTTAATAAAACTGTGGCGAGTCAAGAACAATATCACTATTGATCTTCCAGATGGCAGAAAATCAACCCTCGACATAGCCCGGGTCAACCCACAAATGGCCATTACAGAAACGTGCCTTGAGTTATCCAGAGTCTGGTTTTAAGCATAAGCCGGACAACTCCCCGTATCTTAACATCGTTAAGATATGAACTATTCTATATACAATATAGAAATAGAAGCACTAATTTAACTGGAACCAGATTCAAACCATGCAACTGTCTCCAGTGCATATCAACTTAATTGAGAGAGGCTAATCAGCATTACTCAACTTAGGAATACATCCAATTATGAGTAACCTGAAAGAGAAACAAGTTTCTCAAAACCATTACTATCATCTGAATACCAATCACGAGAATCTACATCTTCGATCTCTTTGAAGAATCCTGATACTTGCGATACCTGGTTCTCTACTTTATTCCTATACCTATAACTTCTCAAAACTTAGACATTGTATTTCTACGAAACACTTGTCTAAAAACTAGAGAAGTCACACGTAAACAGAACATAGTATGAGGACCTACCCCTTTGTCCTGACGGACACTGGACAACATACAATACTCTGTATAAGTTCGCTGAGTTGAATAACTCAAAACCTGTGCATCGTAGGTTGAAAACTGTACTCAGAAGATTTCCTCAAATATCACCAATTACAACGAATTCCGATATAATGAGGATGATCTCCTAATTCCCAATAACTTATTCCTACTCATAATCTATAAAACCATACAGATATGAGAATCATACCTGGTAAATACATACCCTGGAGTAAGTATCACATCGGGAAATCAGTTTTCCTTTAACAATGCACTGAAACATGAAAATGTTTCGTAAGGGTATCCTGGTATTCCTAGTAATGCCTCTTCCATAATCCAATTCATGATTTTAACCGTATATCTCTTTGCCTTCTCTCCAAATCCCTTTATTTGTCTTTATTCATTACCTTCTGTACACCATCGTTAGGCTAAATGGTTTTCTTCCTTCCCTACCGTTCGGCACCAGCCTATGGTTTGGAAGAAGACTATCCAGTAAGCATAATAGGTGTACACTCCTAAACCAAGGAGTACTCGCAACTTGAGAGAAGGTGATGATAAAAGACAACTGAATAATACCTTATTCTATTAAAGGTGAAATAGGAGTGGCGATGAAGTACGTGGTTTAGTCGTGAATAATAGCAGTCGCAATTTACTTTGCCCTCTTTCTAATCTCTTTATTTGTCTTTATTCATTACCTTCTGTACACCTTACTTAGGCTAATTGGTTTTCTTCATTCCCTACCTTTGGGCACCTGCCTATGGTTTGGAAGAAGACTATCCAATAAGCGTAATAGGTGTACTCTCCTAAACCAAGGAGCCCTCGCAACCTGAGAGAAGGTGATAATAAAAGACAACTGAATAAACCAATTCTATTTCTCTTGAACCTGGATCCATCCTAGAAGAAGTCCCTTCGAGTTCGTATATAACCATACGATGGATCTATCCAATGGAAGTGGATGTCCGTAGTAATACGGGGTGTTCTGAGAAATACAAAGGGTAAAAGAAAGAGCGGTAATGACTTATGCAACGCGGACAATCCAAAAGCCAGTATTTTAAGAAGGTTCGGTCAATTTGGTCACTGAGTTATAGTCTAGGGTCGGTCAAAGGTCGCTGCCAAAGAGAGAGAAAAGAAACACTCTGCGTGCACTCTAACCTAGATCAGAATGGTTATTAATTTATCTAATCAGGAAACCTCCCACTGTAACCTCAAATTCTCCTCCAAACCTGAAAGAAGAATTAGTCGGGATCACCCGAGGAGTAAACCAACTCATCAGTGAGAATCGGGATCCAACTCTCATCGCATGATAACGTGAAGGAATCCACTCATGTTATCACACTCCAGAAGGTATGCGTATACTTGGCAAGTTTCAGTTTCTTTAGAAACTCCCGATATTATTTTTACCTCATGCTCTTATGACCTTGACTTTAGTCAACAAATCATAAGTCACATGTCAAGTTCTACCCGTCATTATCCAGGTTGATTTGAACCTACCCGTACCTACCCTTGACTTTAGTCAACAAGGCAGTACGACTGTCCCAAACCAACACATCTATCTATGCAACAGATGAATACCCAGCAGCTACCAAACACTATGCCTTGACTTTAGTCAACAAACATAGCTTGAATACTACTGACCATCCATAAGAAATGGCGGAGGGCTACGGCTGGTTTTTGGCGAAAAACCTTTAACGTTATGAACTTGATCTCGTTGAAGGAACCTGATAGCTTTTTATAAATTTATAGTGGCGAAAACCTTTGCTAAAGAGGTCACTCCCGGTGAAGGGATCTCGGCTCTTTCCTCGTGGAATGAGGTGCAGGATATTCTAACTGAATACCGCGATGCAAAGCAACTTGTAATCGACTATAGTGAAGTTATTACCCTGACGCAAACTTCTGTCCAAGGGGTCACTCCCGGTGAAGGGATATCAGCCATTGCCTCATCTAATGAGGTGCAGGATATTCCAACCGAATATCACTTTGCAAAACAAAAGGAAACGTCTTTGTAATAACACTTTTTAAAAACTGTTCCAACAACATCCAATATAGGTTTGTTTTATCCTTGCATTGATAAGAATCAATGCAGTCCCATCAATTAATCACAGCAGAAAAGAACGAAAATATAATGTACGTATATGCCATCCGCATTCGCTACTGGGTCCCGTCATCACCCGTTAGGTTACTTAACTAACGAAAGAGCGGGGACTGGACTAGCATGGGTGTAAAACATATACAACATCTAATAGTATATATACCAATATACAGTAATCGCTCCAGGCATGATAATATGCAACATCACAGTAAAGTAATAGCATCACAGAACAATACAGATAATCTGGGATCCCCGGGTTTCACAGAGCCGCTACTGAAACCCGACGTTCCCCTGGTCGTGTGGATAGCCTGTGCAATGAAACCTAGACCCCTACGGGTGCGGCAAGTTACCCGCCAAAACCTGAAGCGAGGCAGCCCCCTACAGCATAGTGAATGGACCACCCGGCACTTCACGGAATCCGGTAACTTGAGCACCCCTCCTTGGGTCAACCTGTACCCCCTACGAGTGCGGCGAATAGTCTGCCAATTCTAGATTGAGGCCCCTCTGCCTCTCAAAGCCATGAGATGCGGACCCGTTGCCTTTTAAAACCCGGCTATCTGTGCACTCCGTCGCAGGGTAATCGTAGTACATAAAAGAAAATATATACAACGGGTATATCGACCTCAGCCCGGTAGTTCCCCAAAAGAATATTATACAAACAGGCAGTGACGGCAGTCCACATGTTGGACGCTCGTCCCGCAATATGAAATGTACAAATAAATCCAAATAGCACTACCATTGCACACTGCTATCCACCATGACATATCCGCAACATTATAGCACAACACAGAACATCAACACGAATGTCAGGTTCGCAAATCCGTCTAAAAGGACTATAGCAATTAGACGCAATTTACCGCTCGAATGACATTCACGGTCGGAGATATAATGTAAATACTGCATACTAACAAGTTTAAAATCTCGATCGACAAAACTTCCTAAAGTGGGCCCCACGAACATCTGCTGTACAGTAATAAAATCTGAGCCCAAAAGAACAAATTCAGAAACCACAATTTCCCAAGTAGAAACCCCAGAAGAAAAATGGTCAACTGAATCACCAAGACGGCCGCGGTTCCGCGGTCAAAGCTAGGCTTTGACCGCGGTTCCGCGGCCGTACGGTCGATTCACTTGATCGTTTTTCTCCAGTTTTCTTTGAAAAGCCTGCTTAATTTTCTGTGATATGCAAAATAATTTTTAGGCTTAATAAAAAATCGACAGAAACTTTAACCCAGAAAATTGTAGTTTTCGAAAATCCGTTCGATCGATATTTTGAACGCGTTAGCACAAATTAGTAAAGCTTAATGGCGAGGCTCTGATACCACTATAAGTCCACGGTAGCACCCCAGCCGTCTAACAGACGCCAAATGCGGAACAAAAACTTTTACAACTGGGGCTATCGTGTACAATAACCCGGATCTGCCATTATTGCTAAACAAACAAACTACAAAGTCGATAGAAATGTTATACCGAACGATCCGAGTCCTTCGGTCTTCAACCATCATCCCACGCTTTGTTGCGGCTGCTCCGATCTCCTGAATCTCCAGTCTCCTCGTCCAGGTGGCACTACGTCAACGGATCTTTAAACGGGCTCCCGCCTCTGAACCGAGGCAACTCGATCATCAAGTTTGCTAAAAGAGATGACCACGATTGATGTAGAGAATGAGTAGAACACTTTATCTCACTTCATCCAAAACCATGGACGAACGATTAATGAAGTTGCCTCTTTGGAATCGGATAAATGAGAAATGAAATTTCCGTGAACCAAGAACTATCAAAATCTTTTTTCAAGCAACCATTATCACACAAGAATGAATGGCCGGCCACATTTTAGGAAGGGGGTGAGTGTAGGAGGGGAGAGGGTAACCATAACAATAATGAAGAGGATGAGTCATATAAACACCTAGCACAAACATTAATGCATCAATGAGTCACCTTAACCAAGTCACCAAGACCATTAATGCAATAATTAATGCACTAATGACTCACTAGCCTAGTCACCATCTAAAATCTTCTAGAACCACGACTCACCCTCATGACACACACAAGTGACAAAAAGATAAATCTGCATTTAACCGAATGTTAAATACGGGTGATAGAAAAACTGGAAACTGGCAACTTACAAAAGTGATCCCGAAATGAATTTCAGGATAACCCCGTAACAGTATAAACATACCCACATTTGTATTACGACCGAATACAAATGCAACTGAGACAAAGATATTATATCTATATAGTATAATACTCGGATCTGGCTTAAACCAAAGCCCACCAATATTATCTGCCCGAAATATGACACGTGCGTAAACGCAGATGCATTTTCCGATCCCTGCCATAAAACCATACGGCTTCTACAACGTTTCGCCCGAACTTAGGAAACTGTCTGTAGGGGACTCTAATGACTCATCAACACACTGGCACTGGGTATAACCATTAGCACGTCAGAGGTACTAGTTGTACGTAACAGTTGCCTATGTATTGATTGGAAGGAAAGCTGACGAGAGAACTCATCTAGAAACGCTACTGAGCCTGACGGTGACAATATACATACAGTCCGGTCCGTTCGTCTATGAGTATCGCATATCTGCCTAGGGGCTGGTAACGTCAGACCCTCAATAGCGGTATAAGTTGTGTCAAAGAGTAGCTCAGAACACCTGAGATACTACTGGAGTACCTACCAGTAAATCTCCTGCCTCGGCCGAGGGCTTTGTGTAAAGGCTCTCCTAGACATAGCGCGATCTCACCCCCAATACCGGAAGAGAAGAATCTCCTGCCGATCCGCTCACTTGCCTCCATGTAGCTTGGGACTGTACCCAAAAAATACCTGTTTGCACGACTCCTTTGAGCCGTGGTAGGGTAGAAATCAAAGCACAGTAGGAACTCACACGAGACAAATGACGACCTCAGGTCGATAAACTAATCTGTACACATGTCACCAGGGAACTGCTATCTGACGTTAGGTATAATACCAACTAGCAGGTTCCCGGCGAGTCCTGTCCGGTGTACTCATAACCCAATGAGCACCTATATACATCTTAGGTGAACCATCAGACACCAATGGCTTGTGAGACCGGCCACCACCCCTCGTCGGGGTCTCGACTGTATACACTAGTCTACTCTGGAGTATCGATACCCTGTCTCAAAACTCCCACGACTAGGGACACTTTAAGGATGCGCTTATAGACCCCAGCTCCCATGTATATGATCGCCATCATACTGTTGGCAGTCAAGCAAGAATCCTATGGGCTCTATCAACATACAATAGTGAACTAAAGCATGTCTACGATGATAAAGACAAACCAGATAGCATACTATCATCTCGAGCAAGATTGTCATATAGGTATAGGTCCTGCCTCAATCATTACAATCACGTACCTGCGATCCAATAATTGACTTTGAAGGCACTATATCCAACAACAGCTAGTGCTGCTGATGAGCTTGTAGTTAAACCCACTGCCAGCATACTGTCTAGTCTTTAGAGTCGCATACAGAGGGCTCCCTGGTTCAGGCGAAACGATGTAGAGGTCGTATGGTGATACGGCAGGGTTTCGATCATATACATATACTGTCTACACGAATAATGTTCGGAAGGATAATACTGGCAGGCTTTGTTTTAAACCGGATACCAGTATTATATTATTGGATTATTAGTATCTCATTGTATTCGTATTTTTCGGAATATGAATACGGGTATATTTATACGGTATACAGTGAAGGGCATTCTTGTAATTGTACAAGAATACATTCTAGAAGAAGACACCTCATATATGAATTTTTATTTTATGAAAATAAAAATGATGAGGTGGAATTTGGAGACTTTTCCAAGCATGGTTGAAAGCATGGTTAAATGAATATTGTATTCATTTGGATGAACTATTGAAGTTTGGTTGATTATATTTGATAAAAATAATCCATGCTTCAATAATTCATTTTCCTTAGCCATTCTTTCATTACCCTTGACCTAGTTCATTATTCTCTCATTTTTTCTCACATACACATTCTCTCTCCAAATTATCTCCTCCCTCAAGCAAAAACCGAAACCTTAATATGGGTTGTGAAATATAGGTTTTTGAGATCAATTAATCCTCTAGATTAACTCTACATCATCTAAGTAGTCTCTCTTAGGAAGCTTGACTTCTTAGTACCTCTTTAGAAGAGGTTGAAGCTTGATCCAAAGCTCTCGGGTGGATCATCTATATCCTAAAGGTGACCGGAGATCGAGATCATCCCAAGCATTCAAGTAATTAACAAACACGGTGGAAAGAAGACCCGAAGGACCGGTTTCCAAAGGTATAATCCCTATCATAGTAACTAAAAACTCCTAGATAGTGTACTAGTTAAGGTTTAGTATAAGATCCGGGAGTTAAAGTGGATGTTTCTTGTTCAAAAATTATTGTTTGCAAATTCCGCCTCCCCACAAGTGTTGTGAGGATGTGCAACATCTACTAACATGGTATCAGAGCCTAACTAAATTATAACTAGCTTGTTAGCAAATTGTTAGAACTTCGATCGATGGATTTTTTGCCCGAAATCAATTTTCTGTCAATGCTTGCTGTCGATTTTTTAAAGTATTCAAAAAATCTTTTCATAGGCCTTAAAAATACAAGCAGGGTTTTTTAAGACGGCTGTAGAAAAGCGAGGACCCAGCTCTCCAAGAAAGTCGTGGAACCGCGGCCAAACTCAGTGTTTGGTCGTCGCTCCGTGGCCGAGTCGAGGCCGAGTTGACTCGTTTTTCTCCAGTCTGTCTTAAATGTGGAAATATGGTTTCTGGCATATGTGGTTTTTATACAAAGTTGTTTGTGTACTGGATTGTGCAAAGCGTTGACACGGTTTTAGATCATCGATCGAAATTCTAAGTATTTGGCTAATCGGGTTTTCTGTGTTTGTTTGATATATGTTTGAAACATCCACTAATTGCTATACGACGATTAGTGGGGGTTGCACATATGTGTATCATATGATGGTGTGTGTATATGAATATGTTGGATAGTCGTGGATGAATAGCCGAGGGGATGTGAGAAGAGTGTTTTCTTTTCTTTCATTCATATAATTTGTAAAAGTGATGTAATATTATTTTGCGGGGCACATCCGGATTGAGGTTGAAGCCACCGTTGTATTATTTCTTTTTACTGTTTTTGCTCCTAGGATAGATCCAAGGTGGGGTGCACAAACTACCAGGTTCTTGAAGTGTCGAGTGGCCTACTCATTTTATTGAGGGAGGTTGCTTCACTTCGGAAATTTGGCAGGTAGTTTGCCGTACCCGTAGGGAGGTTTGGCTATTCATCCAACCGTAGAATCCGTCTTTCGTTAAGGGCTTAAACGAAACACAGAATTCCTAGTATATCCAATGTATTCATCTGTGATCTGGAATGCTTATATATTGCGTGAGACGAATGGCTATTTATATATGAGATATATAATAAACGTTACTTTTGTTTTTCACCCGCGCTAGTCCAGCCCCCGCTCTGGCGTTAGTTAAGTAACCTGACGGTGTAAGACGGGGCCCCGTGGCGAATGCGGATGGCATAAGCATACGTTCTATTTTTGTTTCTTTTCTGTGATGTTTAGGAAACGTAAATGATGGGAAAACATTAATGAGATTAATGTTAAGTGAAGAAACCTAAAGATGTTTTAGAATCAAACTTTTTTAAAAAGGGTGGCTCTAGTTTTTGCTTTGCATAGTGGTATTCCTTGATGAATATCCAGCACCTCATTCGACGAGGAAAGAGCCGAGATCCCTTCACCGGGAGTGACCTCTTTAGCAAAACTAGAAAATGCTACAACCCACTCGGTTTATCATGATAGCCTCTCTAGTTCTTGCTTTGCACAGTGGTATTCCTTGATGAATATCCAGCACTTCATTCGATGAGGAAAGAGCCGACATCTCTTCACCGGGAGTGACCTCTTTAGAAAAAGCTATTCGGTTTGTTTTTGAAAAACTACTCGATTTTTAAGCGGAGCTTAAACCACTCCTTTTCAAATCACTAGATTCTATAATGATATCAAGTTCATTACGTTAATGTTTTTCATCAAAACCATTCGTAGCCCTCCGCCATTTTAGGAAGTAGAGTACTTAGAATTCGTGCAACGTTTGTTGACTATAGTTAAAGCGTGGTGTACGGTAGCTAAGTGATGTCTTCCTACAAAGCATATGATGCGATCGATTAGGACATTCATACGACTTTGTTGACCATAGTTAAGGGTCATACGGGTGGGTCTAAATCAATCACGAAATGATGGGTAGAACTTGACTAGTGCTTATGATTTGTTGACCATACTTAAGGTCATAAGACACTAGGGGTAAAAACCGTATCGGGAATTTCAAGTGTTGAAATTTACAATGAGATTGCATACCTTCTATTTGATAGTTGGATCCTTATCCCACTGTGAGTAAAAGTTACTCTCAGGAGAGTTTTCCACTTTATAATTAGCTAATCCAGTAGATGTCTAGAAAGGTGTCAACGGGGCTATGCCTCTAGGAAAACGAGGTTTATTTTAAGTAGGTCTGTGCGAAAGCACGGGGAACCTCCCTCGGAGTACCGATACTAGCATGGCTGACCAGTTAGCGAACTTGTAGAATGTAATTAATTCTGGCTAATTTTCTTTTTAAGGTTTGAAGGAAAATTTGATAAAAAGCAGTGGGAGATGTTCATAACATAATATTGCATTTTGTATTCCCCATTCTTATGCATTTTACAATGAAATAGGTGCTTTTGACCCATGTCTGCTACATGTTACAGATTACAGGTTCTGGGAGCAAGAACAGTGAAAAACACAAAAGACGACACAAAAGAAGGATTTTTGACCAACAAATAGGAAGATCTTAGTAAAGCCCGGCAGAAGAACTGTTCACCATCAACAAGGCGACGCAAGATCCAAATTTGCAAGAAAAACGGTTAAAAGATCCAATGCAAAGATTTCACTGAAGTTCTGGAATCACTGCAGAAGTCCAAGTGGAAAAAGAACTAAAGAAATTAAATTAACAGAAGAACCTGAAAGAGCCCAGAAAAGCCCATCAGACGACTCCACTATTGGGCCGCGGATCCGCGGCCCAAGAGCGCCCATGCCGCAGATCCACGGCCCTCCTGTGCCCTTGCGCAAATAAAATTTTACCAAAATTACTTGGCGGCTGTGGAAAGATTTTTTAGGGGTATATTTGTAACTTTAGACATGCGGTGCAATCTGTAGCCCTAGGGTTTCTATATCCTATAAATAGAACCCAAGACTTTGTAATTTCTCATGCCTCTTTTCAATCAATAAAATTCAGAATTTCTAGGAGTAAATTTCAGATCTGTTCTTCTTGTTTGAAGGGAGCCGTCAACCTAGTAAGTCTTTTATCTCTTTTAATTATAATGTCTTCTCATCCCCTAACAAGCGAGTAGTCTCCTCGCTTGTTAGGGTTAGCCTTAGGGAAAGGGTTGAGAGATGAAATCTCTCGCCCCTTTCAATGCCACCTTCACCTAATGAATTAGAACTTCACGCATGCGAGCACAACCGCTCCCTGCGGCATCCTACCCTTCGAGGTAACGATGAACCGTAGTATAAAGGGCCGGTTCCGCGCGTTTTCCGTGAGGGTTAGGATAATTATCAACAAAGGTAGGGTACAAATCTAGAGGAAGAAACATCTTCCCAAAAGATTTGTATCCACTTTATTGATAATTAACTTAACACCTAAGAGATCTAAAAAAGGAAGGTATTGAAAGCGGTGAAGAAAAAGATTAATTTCCAAAACTTCCCCTAATCCTAACCCTAGCAAGATTCTTAATTAAATTAATTAGATCCAGTCTTTAGATTTTTATAAACCTACCAAAACTACAAATAGAATCAACTCGTTAAAACACTTTAAAGAAATTTACCCGTCTCTGTGGATCGACCCGTACTCACCGGCTAGCTGCGAAGCGACGCCGTTTCTGATTGCGGTAATTATATTTTTGATCGTAAAATCTCTATCAATCAAATGGCGCCGTTGCCGGGGACGGCGTAATCTTTCTTTTTGTGAATTTTCGGGTTGATATAAATTTTAAAAAATTATAAAAATCTAAAAAATCAAAAATATAAAAAAATATCATCTTTTATTGTTTGAAGGGTACTCTTTGTGAATCTTTGCAGGTTTGACGGATCTGAAACAACACAGGAAGTGAAACAGAAAACAATACATCAGAACAGGAGGAGATTGGAAGTACAGAGCAGCTGAAGAAATCCAGAGACCTAAAGCCTCCAATCCACCGCGCTTCCGCCGCATAATACCACCTTGCGCGGCGCATCCGCGGCCCTCTGGATCCCTCTCTGTGAAGAAATTGCACTGTTTGTTTTCTTTCCTTCTCCTCTACAAATCTCCATATATCTTTTGCCAAATCTTCTGCAGGATTCTTCGCGCTAAAAATCTTCTTCCCCCTTCCAATAATTGATTTTCTGCAGGATTCTTTGCGCCGCGCTTAAAAGCAAATTGATTGCAAGTGATTTACTGCTTTGCATACTTTAATCTGACTTTAAGGGGCTATTGACCAATTCAGATTGGGTGGGGATTTTATTACCCTTCCCACGACCCCAGAAATCACTTAAAGCATCTGCATTGACCACTTTTAATCTAAAAAAATATTATACTCAGCCCTAAGGACGTCGAGCTCAATAGGACAGAGGACTAGTATAGGCATCGGCCGTTTATCCTAACCGACATTGCGGTGACTAGGCTAGTGGTTTTTAATTAGGCCCACTGTAGTGGTGGTTCCTTCCCACTTACCTGGCCGTACTTGTCCGTGAAGAGGCGGTTTGAGGTTCTATCTCTAGCCCTTTGGAACAGTTAGGAGCTGTCTAGCGGACCTAGGTGACCCTAGACTTAGGCCTGATTGTGCATGTGTGGTTAATTGCAGTTGTGTCACTAGTCTCTTTTCAAAATCTTTTTGCAAAAGCTCACTTAAAAACAAAAAGGAAAATCTTTTCAAAACTTGCAACTTGTCGCTAAAGAATCTTTGCACTCACTTACACCACTTCTTCTCAAAGTTCGTTTTCTTACCTTCACATTCTGTCTTTCATCTCTCGACTACACTAACCCTTTTAGTGTATGTCCGGTTGGACTAGGGACCCTAGCGCCCGATTAGTCCGTGTTTCGTTGGTACCGACCGACGAACCTTTCGACTCCGAAGTCGAAATCTTGTCCACTTCTTCACTTTCACCATCACATTCTTTCGAAGGTATGTCGGGATACGATCCTAACAATGCCTTACCGACGGGAAGGATTCCACCTCCGTTAGGTGCGAATAACCCGAATCTCCCGCCTGTCGAAGCGCCCGCACGAGTCGCGCTCCAGGATCTTTTCTACCCCGTCCGCACCGCCCTTCCCACTTGTCTTTCCCTCCCACCGGCTAATGGGGGCAACTTTGAGATAAAACCACACTTCATCAATATGCTGCCTAAGTTTCATGGTTTGGAATCCGAAGATGCATATATTTTTATTAATAAATTCCAAAACGTTTGCGGCATGATGAAGACAACCCAATTAAGTGATGACGCAATAAGGCTAAGGGTCATTCCTTTTACCTTATGTGACCTAACCGAGAAGTGGCTATACAGCACCGCATCACACTCCATTAGAAATTGGGACGAGTTTGTGAGAGCTTTTCTGAAAAAGTTCTACCCTCATCATAAAACTGCTAGAATCCGAAACGAAATTATACAATTTTCACAGCTTCCGTCCGAACCATTCTGGAAGTGCTTCGAGAGATTTAAAGACCTACTTGTTCAATGCCCTCATCATGGGATAGAAAAGTGGCAACTTTGCCAAACATTATACGAGGGATTGAACGCAGCAATGAAGCAGTTGCTAGAAACAATATGTCAAGATCATTTTCTCTCTAAATCTAGCGACGAAGCGTGGCAGTTTCTTGAGGACCTAAGTGAGCAAACAATTCAGTGGGAGAGTACCAAGACCACATCATCTTCTTCAGTTGGTCAATCTAGGGCAGGCATACATCAAATAGATATGTCGATTGCTATGAAGGCCGAGATGGCCTCACTTATAAAAAAGCTAGAAGCCATTGAGACCAAAATCTCATCGACTTCTCCTGCCCCTACTCTACCCACACGAACTGTTTGTGCTTGTTGTTCTAATCCATCACATCTAACCGAAGAGTGTCCTTATAATGCACCTATTCAAGGACAGGATCAAGTCAATGCTGCATTTCAGCAAAGACAAAGCAATGATCCGTACTCTTCGACATACAATCAGGGGTGGAGGAGTCATCCAAATTTCGCTTGGAACCAAAATCAACAAGGCCAACGAAATAATAATTTTCAAAGACCTCCTCCACAACAACAACAAGCACCTTTACAAACTCAACACCAGCAACCTTTCCAACAACAACCTTATACAAATCAAACGAACAATTTGGTTCAACCTAATGATGATAAGGTTACCTCGCTCGAAAAAAGTCTAGATGCATTTCTTAAGCAAACTACAGAATCCGCAGCAAGATTTGAAAGTTATGTTCAATCTTTAATGAATAAAAATGCCTCACACGATCAAAGTATCAAATCTATTGAGGCACAAATTGCACAATTAACTGCTGCGTTGAGCGAGAGAGAAAAGGGAAAGCTTCCATCTCAACCATTGCCCAATCCCGGTCACGCACAAAACGCATATAACAATCACAATGTGAATGCGGTGACCACGTTGAGATCCGGAAGAGAGTTGCAAAATAGTGTGGAAACTAGTGATGACGTCCCCGCCGGTGGTTCTTCTTCCCCTTCTTCATTTTCTTCACTTCCTTCTTCACCTTTTTCTTTAGAGCCTATTCTCCACCCTTCACACGGCTCTACTTCTCCTGACTCGAACGGACCCATTTCTCACAACACGAACACATCTACACCGGGATCCGTTCCTAATCCACAGTCTGCTCCACAAACATTTGACTCAACTAATTTTCAAAATGCACCATTTCCAAACAGGTTAAGTCCTAATAAACCAAATACACAAGTGGAAAAGATTGTGGAGATATTTAAGCAGGTAAGCATAAACATACCTCTCTTGGATGCTATCCAACAAGTCCCTTCATATGCGAAAATCTTAAAGGGCTTATGCACTTCAAAGAGAAAGGCATCTCAAGTACCCAAGAAAGTGCTAGTGGCTAGTGCAGTGAGCAATGCTATTAACCACCATCAAACCTTACCCCAGAAACGAAAGGACCCCGGCTGTCCTACGATTTCCATCACAATTGGGGATAAGCAAATTAATCGAGCACTTTTAGATCTTGGGTCTAGTGTTAACCTGATTCCTTACTCCGTGTACGAACAATTAGGGGTTGGAGAGTTGAAACCCACTCGTTGCACTCTCCAAATGGCTGATCGATCAATCACCTATCCTAGGGGTCAACTAGAGGATGTGTTGATCAAAGTCGGGGAATTCATATTCCCCGTTGATTTTATCGTTATGGATACACAACCTGTTGCTAACCCAAGAAACCAAATTCCGGTGATTCTTGGTCGACCATTTTTGGCCACTTCCAATGCCGTAATAAATTGTCGCAATGGCTCCATGACTCTATCCTTCGGAAAGAGGTCTAGTGAGTTCAATATTTATAAGATGGGAAGTCTGCCCCCCGTGCCTAAAACTAGTACACGAGAAGTTTGCTCTATTCATGAAATCACGCAGGAGGACTGCGAGCTTGAAAGATTTCTATTTGATGAAAACAGTTTTGACGCCACTAGTGCGTCCCTCCTTGAGCCTACTACCGATGATGACAACTCACAGCCCGAATATGAGTCGTTTGAATTTTTGGATGAGTCAGTCGAGCCATCCGAATCGGTTGTTTGCAGTGATTTCGAACCTGTGTTGGAGTCCTTTACGTTCGAGGTAGATTCCGCGATGATTCTTTCGCCTCCGAAACTTGAACTAATGTCCTTACCGCCTCACCTTAGATATGCCTACATAGGTGAGAATGAGACTTTTCCCATTATCATATCAGCCTCTCTAGCCTTCGAGCAAGAGAACGCTATTTTAAAAGTCTTACAAGATAGGCGGCAAGTTTTCAGTTGTACTATAGCGGACATCGAGGAGATCAGTTCCCTCATAAGTGAATATCATACACAATTGATGGATGATGCCATGTCAATAGAGGAACCACAGGAACATCTTGGGGGTATTGTGGTGAGCCAACTTCCTCCCTTAGAAGTTGAAATACCCCCATTTCTTTTAATTAGGTACGAGAATGCCAACACTCCACTGATTGCTGATCATTTACATTCTCGTATCGATGCATCACCATCACCTGTATATTTACCTCCACACCTCTCATACCACTACTTCTATCTTCACCAATTCTTTGCGGACCACCACAACTTATTCTTTACTGATAAATTTTTCAAATGGTTGGTGTTGACTTTTGGTCGATGCAAAGTTTGGCAGTCTAACATAGTTTAAATGAAGTTTGGGGGAGGGTCTTTTTGTATATATTTTTTTTTGTTTTTCAATAAACAGGGGAGTATCGGTAGTTTGACCCTCTTGGTTTAGCATGACAGTGAGGACACTGTCAAGTTCAAGTTTGGGGGTATGCTCGGTACGTCTTCTTCCTTCGCATTCATTTGTATATATTTTTGCATTTGCATATTTATTTGAAAACCCATAAAAATTTGAAAAATTTCAAAAATTATAAAAATTATTGTATTCAATCTTGGCTATAATTGACTTGAGTTTGACAAATAGGTTAACTGGTTAGGAACAACTAGATCTTAGACTTAGTAAATTAAAAACCCTAAAAATAACATTCCTTAAAGTTTAACGGTAGAAAGTATATACCTTGTAGTTTATTTAGAAATAAGCAAATTTTGGGTTCACTTTTTGGGCTAAGTCGAAACAAGGGAAGAGTATTGATGTTCTTATTAGAGTATAAGTTTGAAAAATAGTTCCTAGCTTAAGTCTAGATTCTGAAAACGTATACCCTACAATTTGCACAATCACGCACCTTGAAACTTGGAATAGTAGAGGAGACCTTGAAATGCTCTTGTCTAAAGTCCTTAGTACAATGAAAATAAAAAAACAAAACAAAAAAAAAGTGAATAAAGGAAAAAAATGGACACTGGTTTTTGTGATTACTTAAGGCTGTAAAAATAGAAAAATATTTAGCGAGGGTGCTTCATCACCTAGTGCCTTAGACCAACTGGTTTGGGAGTCACTGCTAAAGCCTTGGGTGTTGCAAAACTAGGAAGTACGCTTTAAAACGCTAACGCATCTTGTAATCGGTTGTTGGTACCTCAAGAAGTATTAACAGTCGCATGAAGGATGCGAAAGTGAAAATTCACAAGTGCTTTGGACAATGGACGGGAGTACGATTGCTTGATTTGAATTTCCAAGTGTAGGGGTGATATTTACACACACGTGGGGATATGTGATTAGAGTTTAGATAAGAGAAAGGAATGAAGAATAGAACTTGTATCTTTAGTAGAGTTGATAAAAATTCTTAAGTGGAGATGTAACCCTAGAAGGAAGACTTAAGAAATGCCGAAAGCTAAGTAATTCTACATAACATATATAATCTTAAGTTAAATAATGAGGAAGTGTGAAGAATATGGGTGGATAATTTGCGGGTCGACGATAATAGAATTCTTAGTTAGAAAACCTAATTGGAGAACAAAAGTCGAAAGGCCAAATTGATAGGATTTTGTAGGTGTAATCCGCTGAAAACCCTCAGGAGACAACACTCCTCCTACTAGGGACACCTAGAGGTTTAACGGCTTGTTGCACGAGCTCAGTGCAATCGCGTTTCCCTGCGAAAGTGCGGTTAGGATTTTTGTAGAGAATAAAATAATAAGTTTGCTCGAGGACGAGCAAAAGATAAGTTTGGGGGTATTTGTTCATAACATAATATTGCATTTTGTATTTCCCATTCTTATGCATTTTACAATGAAAACAGGTGCTTTTGACCCATGTCTGCTACATGTTACAGATTACAGGTTCTGGGAGCAAGAACAGTGAAAAACAAAAAAGACGACACAAAAGAAGGATTTTTGACCAACAAATAGGAAGATCTTAGTAAAGCCCGGCAGAAGAACGGTTCACCATCAACAAGGCGACGCAAGATCCAAATTTGCAAGAAAAACGGTTAAAAGATCCAATGCAAAGAGTTCACTGAAGTTCTGGAATCACTGCAGAAGTCCAAGTGGAAAAAGAACTAAAGAAATTAAATTAACAGAAGAACCTGAAAGAGCCCAGAAAAGCCCATCAGACGACTCCACTATTGGGCCGCGGATCCGCGGCCCAAGAGCGCCCATGCCGCAGATCCGCGGCCCTCCTGTGCCCTTGCGCAAATAAAATTTTACCAAAATTACTTGGCGGCTGTGGAAAGATTTTTTAGGGGTATATTTGTAACTTTAGACATGCGGTGCAATCTGTAGCCCTAGGGTTTCTATATCCTATAAATAGAACCCAAGACTTTGTAATTTCTCATGCCTCTTTTCAATCAATAAAATTCAGAATTTCTGGGAGTAAATTTCAGATCTGTTCTTCTTGTTTGAAGGGAGCCGTCAACCTAGTAAGTCTTTTATCTCTTTTAATTATAATGTCTTCTCATCCCCTAATGAGCGAGTAGTCTCCTCGCTTGTTAGGGTTAGCCTTAGGGAAAGGGTTGAGAGATGAAATCTCTCGCCCCTTTCAATGCCACCTTCACCTAATGAATTAGAACTTCACGCATACGAGCACAACCGCTCCCTGCGGCATCCTACCCTTCGAGGTAACGATGAACCGTAGTATAAAGGGCCGGTTCCGCGCGTTTTCCGTGAGGGTTAGGATAATTATCAACAAAGATAGGGTACAAATCTAGAGGAAGAAACATCTTCCCAAAAGATTTGTATCTACTTTATTGATAATTAACTTAACACCTAAGAGATCTAAAAAAGGAAGGTATTGAAAGCGGTGAAGAAAAAGATTAATTTCCAAAACTTCCCCTAATCCTAACCCTAACAAGATTCTTAATTAAATTAATTAGATCCAGTCTTTAGATTTTTATAAACCTACCAAAACTACAAATAGAATCAACTCGTTAAAACACTTTAAAGAAATTTACCCGTCTCTGTGGATCGACCCGTACTCACCGGCTAGCTGCGAAGCGACGCCGTTTCTGATTGCGGTAATTATATTTTTGATCGTAAAATCTCTATCAATCAGGAGATATCGATTAGATAAGATTAATAACCAGTCTAATTATGTAAGAGCAATCACTAAGTGTTTTCTTTTCTCTTTTCTAATGGCAGATACCTATGACGGGACTTAAGCTTCTATTAGACAAAAATAAACACATGAAACCGAATTACAAAGACTGGTTGAGAAACGTAACTATTGGCCTTACCTATGATAAGGTTGCATATGTCCTTACTACTACATCCCCTCCCTTCCCCGGCCATGATTCTTCAGTTGCGGATAAGGAAATCCGCAATACATGGGATATAGACCGTGCCATAGCCAAATGCCTCACGTTAGCTTCGATGGACAATGAACATAGAAGCAACATGAGAAGATGGATGTGCAATCTATCTTTCTCCATACAAAGGACATGTATGGAGAGCAATCCCGTGCCCTGCGTTACGAGGCCTCGAGAAAGTTGTTTCAGATGAGGATGGTCGCGGGTACGTCTGTAGGTGATCATGTGCTGAAATGATAGCACTTATTGAAGAAATGGAGGACCTGGGATGGACAATGGAGAATGAACAGTATGTTGATATTGTTCTAAAGTCTCCCCCTACCTTTGCTCAGTTTATAGTGAACTTCAACTTGCACAATCTGAAGAAGTCACTTCCTGAACTTCTCAATATGTTGAGGAGTGCAGAGAGCACACTGAAATCAGTGAAAACTCTTGCTCTAGATGCTAGGCCATCTTCCTCTTCCATCCTGGTTTGGCACGCTTTCGGCATGCCGTTTTTAAGTTCTAAAGTTAACCGCAATCAAAGACGGTGTCACGTGTGGCTAGCCGCGATGAGTACTGGTCGTCCGCAGGGAGACGGTGTGTTTTTGCGTTCTTGTTATGACGAGTTAAGCAAGGGTCGGAAGCGTTTTAATTCTAACCTAAGTGTTGTATATGCAAGTATAAGTTTGTTAGGTATAGATAAGTTGGTGTAAGTTAGGGAAGTTCGTACTCAATCCTTTGAGCCGAGCTTGACCATTGAAGCTAGAGCAATCGGCAACAACGTGGATTAAGGTGGTTAAGCACGGTATTTGTGAAATCCGGCTTATTGACCCTTGTCCATCCGTTCTTATCTCTTGACTTTCGACTCCGGCCAAACCGAAAGCAAACAGTCACGGTTAGGGATCACCGATACCTTGGTAGGGGAGGATGCCTAACGGAGCGCTTGCGTATGGTTTGGGTGGAGTTCAATTGGAAAATATCGGGCAAAGAAAATGAGAAAAGAAAACCTTAACTTACAATATCGTTCTCTTTCCTAACAACACCATATTCACAAACCATAAAAACAACAACAAGAAAGAGCAAATGAAGTGATAAAAGAAAAGAAAAGAAAAGCATTGCAAATAAGTAAATGGCAAGAATTAAAATGCAAGTAAGGAAAGCAATAGAAATACTAAGAACCGAAAAGCACAATGAAAGCTTTATTAATCTTCAAGTGATGATATAAACCTTGAGTTCAATAACCAAAACTTAAACTTGCAAGCTCAATGAAAAGGTTGCAAGATCAAGAGAAGGCTAAGAACTCAAGGTGAACTAGCTATGTACAAGAAAAAAGAAAACAAAAAGTAAAAGTGTATCAAAAAGTGGTTCAAGTGTAAAGTATATGAGAGCCCTTCCCTTGCTCACTGATCTGGCTTTTATAGGCCCAAAATAAGATTAAACAAGCAATAAAAATAAGATGATGTGACAGCAAGGGATGGACAGAAGAAAAATGGGGAGCATTGAGCAAGCAAAAACCGGCGGCGCCGGGTTTTAGGGACATGTCGTCGGTCGAAGTGATGAGTCTGGGGCTCATGTTGGTTCTGTGATGAAGTATTCTCTCGACAATTCCACTGGTGTTGTTGATTTGTTTATATAAAACTGGTCTGCATTCAGGGATTTGGAAGGAACATGTAGTTTTATATCACATCACAACTTTTTGCATTTATCATTCTTGTCCCCCATGTCTGCCCACCATGTGCCATGGGCAGCCCCACATGGTCCAAGTGATAAAGAGCATGTGCACACTTGAATTGTGTTGGACCAAAATTGTGTGCATACATTTATTTGCAAAAGAACTCTTTGGTCATCGATCGGTTTGCAGTTCCCGTTGCAGTGTCGGCTCACAAACATTATATCCATGATTTTGAGTGTGTTTTCAGTATTGTGTCACGGATACCTGTAATCTGTATTTACTGAGCAGACACTGGTTAATAGTACCGATATATAACAAAACAAATAATGGATGAGTGGTATTAAATTGCAGTTTTCTGAGATGACCAAAATCTCGATCAAGTGCATCTGGTGTGCATAAAATTACATCCAGTGCGTCAAGTGTGTGTGAAAATCTAAATCAAGTACATCGGGTCCGCACAAAAACATCTAGTGCAATAGAGTGCTTGAAAACAAATATCAGGTGCACTGGGTGCCCGAAAACTCGTCAATATATCAAAAGCGCATAGAAACAACATCGAGTGTATGAATCGAAATCCATAATATACAACATACACGAGATCACAATCGACTATACCGAGGTGTATAAAGTCATAAATGTGTGCAACTGCATGCATAAAAACCATATCAATGCACTGGAAGCACATGTGAACTATACCGAGTTCATAAGTCAAAGTTAAGAGCATACAATATGCATGAAGTCAAAATCGACTGTATCGAAATACACAGAATCATAAATATGTGCAACAAATGCACAATATCATAAATCAAATGTAATAGATATATAAAATATAAATCAAGTGCAACAACTGTGCACAAAGGAAAATATCCAGTAGGTCTAGCTACGGTGCACGAAAATATCCATCATGAAACTAAATCATCAAAAATCAAAGTCCAAACGATAAAAGCATGATACTCAGATCACTAAAACGCAAATCGCAAACTAATGATATTGAGGTATACCTCCTTCAATATCGAAAGATGCTGGTGCACCCAAAGCTGGCCGAGCAAGAATATGTACTTGTCTCCTGCCCACAGTCTAGCGTCCTCTGTCTCTGGGTCTTTATTTTCTCTGTGGATCACCAATTCCACAATCTCTCGGCTCAACGACCCGGTTAGGATTAATGACGGAAACAGTCCCGCTCTGACACCTCTCTGAACATCTCGTGGCTAAGTTACTGATGGCGGACTCTAACCTTCTGAATATGCGTGATACAACCGATCCCGGGTCTGGACCCTTATCGCTGAAGTATTTCAATAAGAACCTGCCACGGTCTCTTCCGATCTTACCTATGCCGAACTGTACGGAAGTTGGCACTCTTTACTAATTTAGTTCCCATTCTGGGACAGCTGTGATCTCAGCACTGCTTTCCTCTAGAATTATGGCCGTAATCAACGCTTCTGCGTACATATCAATTCTCTGGCTTTAACGGAGAAGAACAACTCATTAAGATCTCACACGAATCTTTTATCCACTTTTCTTCAATATCGACCAATTCGGAATCATCTCTTGGCAGCAGCGTAGACCGCAATCCAATTTGGCTATAGTCATATCCAGAGTCTCTCGTAAGGACTTGAAGTTATGAACTCGGGCATTTTCACCACTCTGTGGAAGATATCTAACCGATTACGTCCTCGGGAACTCATCCAAGTTATCGGAGGAATATGCTTTATTCGTCCTTCCTCGATCAACTCACAATATGTCTGGGTGAGGCCCCTCTAACTGAAGCTAGTCAACTTACTGATCTCGCATCGGAGCATCCAATGAACAAAATTTTATCTCTTGATCGATTCACTCCAGGTCTGAGCAAGATCCTTTAAAATGGAATTATTCAACTTAACTGAACCTGTGTCGGGGCATCCAAATAGACGAATTATCCTAGTTACTCTATTCAAGATGGACTAGCAATCTTCTGTCGCATCCCTGCATGTAAGCTCCTGTGGCTTCAGCTTTTTAAACTCTGGAGACGACATCCCGTCAATCTCAGCAACAGCTGGGTCATCTGTCTGCATGGTAGACAACATCACGATCTCTGGGATAGACTGTATGTCATGGTCTTCATAATCTGGCTGGCCTCTATCGATTGCATGATCATCCAGTGCAGATCCCGAATGATCGTCTCAAACGAGAAATCCTAGCAAACAATAAATTGATACGTTCCTACGTCACCGAAAGAATATCATGGTCAGTCCTCATCCCTGATGTGCTCGCTCTGACTGCATCTCTAGCCGCAGCTCTCTGCTCTAGTATCCATGGTGACAGGAACCTCAAGCAACCATCGATGAGGATAGATCAGAGGAACAAACAGAATAACGGATCTCAAGAAATGTACATCCTAAGGTCACTTAAGCGGAGCAGCGTATCGTAAGTATGCCACGGAACATATACACAGTATGTCACTCTACTTAAGTTACCTACTATATCAACCAAGGTCATCCTACGTGACGAAAATTCGGGTCTAAAACCCCCTCAGTCAAGTCTAAGTTCCGTAAGATCAAGCCTAGGTTCCGAAATATATATATGCCCTAGACTCCGCATAGTCAAACCTAGACTCGAACCAAGGTTAAACATAACGCTTTGATACCAACTTTGTCACGACCCAAAATTGGCACGTGACCAGCATGATAATCACGTGAAGTCTATAGGACACCACCATGATCCAAGTAAGAAGAAAGCCCATAAATCTAAACCTTTTTCGGAAAATAATGGAGGTGCAGTTTTGAAATATCGGCATAATGAATCCAAATTCTTCTTTTAAAAGTATAAGTAATATTATATGAAAATGCAATGGTTTGTATACTACTTTTGAAAATATTTTCGTCCTTAAAATTTGGGCAGCACCTCCTTTGTAAATTTTGAACCAAACCAATGCAACACAGCAATAATATATACATCCCCAAGCGGGAGCTAGCTATTCGCCAATTGGCGGAATCAAAACTACACAAAAAAAATATATACGACACCCCAAGGCGAAGATCAAACACAGAAAGAAAATAAAGAAGACCAAGACATAATCAAGCTCAAAATAAAGAACAATACACCCATCTCACTCTAAGTCTCAAGAATATACAAGTCTGGTGTCTAGGTCTACCAAATATACAAAGTCTGGTTGATGGAGCTTTTAACTAGATACAACAGAATAAATATATACAAAGGTGGTCACGATCTAAAGTGTACCACACCTACCAATGCAAATAATACAGAAGGAAGCGATGTGCAAGCGAGCCGCTACCGATCCGAGTGGTCGATCCTGCAAGAAAACTGTGGCATAACGAGGGTGAGTTGCCAACTCGTGAGTAGAAAATATCAGCAAGTAGAAATCGAATGTATAACGATCTCCTGGGTCATACTGTAATATAGAAGTAATAATGTGGTATCTAAGGTGATTGTGTATACATATGTGTAATGATAAGTCGTTCCAGTAACAGTATATAGTATCAAGTCATCAGAGTCATATGCATGTATACATGTGTATCATCCAATGTGTGTCCATCAACGACACATCAAATCATCATAAAACCTGAGTGTCCAGCATTGACACTTGAAGATAGCATAAATGCCCGTGTCCAGCATCGACACGTAAATCTTCATATCTCGGGCGCCGTCTCATCGGATCGGCCCGCATATTCATTTGATCATACGACTTCGATCGGTATCCTCCGGATATCCGCCGAGCCCAAACTATCACCGGTCGGTAGTGCTCCCCTGCCGGGCTCATCGTCTCTCTATACGATCTTCTTGTCCCGGGGTACCGTACCGGGTCCACCATGTACCTGCAGATGGTTCCTCCTCACTCCTCGAATCGGGTATACACATAGCTCAAAACCGAGAAAACTCATGGTGGACACCACAAATCATATCAAGAGAAACCGCGTTTTTAAAACAATCATAAAACTTTTAAAATATATCTGCGGTTCTCAAATCCAGAGATCTCATGAAAATAGAATCTTATATGCATGTAACCATAAAGGTACAGTAAATGCAAGCACAGAACAGTACTATAAAGTATTGCAAGTGTTTTCATGTAAACGTGCCGTGTAACCAGGTAAAGAAGTGCAATATCTAAACTAGCATGTGCGGTAATAAGTACTGAACAATGACTACAATTCTACAGTTTAAGAACAATACGGCGATATAGCATTTCTAATGTGTAAGTGGCATGGAAATTACCGATGATGAGTGTGTGAGCCGGCAAATCTGTGTACGTGTAACATGCGCATCATCGGTAATGGTGCATGTGTCCTAGCAGACAAAGCCATATAAAGATAAGAGCCAGGAACGTAGTACATATGTCGCAAGAAAAAAATACAGCGTAAACATGAACGGTAAAAATTACGTAACTACTCATGAACCATATGGTTATAGTTTAAATGATACGAATCGTAGTTTTTGAAACCGGGGCTACGGTGTTTTGAAAGAAACAGATACCATTTGGAAATCCGTAGCGTCCCTTGAGGTTGTCATTTAAAGTGCCTGTAACGACTCTAATTTCACTGTACGAAAATTTTTCGAGTTAATGTACAGAATGGAGTTTGCAAGCCTGAGTATACTTTAAATATTGTTTTTATTTAAGAACATCAAGAAAGTACTTGAAGCTCATTGGTAAAACTTTGCACTACTGTGACATAGCTGTTAGTCAATGTTGCGCACCCCACGTGTTCGCGGAGAAGCGGAATTAGCAAAAAATGATTTTTACAGGCTTCACAACATCGACTTTAAGCAAGGATCGAACATAAAGCCTTAGCTAGCAATCTAAATGAGGTTTAACTACTCGGATGAATATTATACCTCATAGAATCGTGTCCTTCTTGTCTTCTCGTTGTCTTCCTTCACCTCGCGGGCTCCTTAGAGCGGAAATGGATAGCACCTCCTCGTAGGCTTCTCGAAGTCGAAGAAGATCCATCCGAAAGTTCCAACCTTGAGCTTAACCTCCAAGTTGAGGCAATTGGATCACTTGGTGTGCTAAACTAAGTAACCTAGAATGAGTAGAGTGTGATTTTGGGTAGTTTAGTCTCACTAACCCTTGATTCTCAACACATGAGACACTGGGGTTTTTGAGAGGAAGAAGGAGAGAGTGAATTTGAGAAAAGAGAAAATGATTTTTGATAATAATAATAGAAATGAGATGGCTAGCTTGACATGACCACAAGCATGTGATAGAAAAAATATCTAAACAAACTATCTAGATCACAAAAGTATCTCACAAAAATATCTAAAGTCAAAAAGTCGATCCAAGTCAAATGGTCAATCCAAGTCAAGTGGTCAAGAACAAGTAGCCATGCCACAATTATCATTTGCAAAAATAAAAAATACTTTCCTCCACCTAATAATTGTTTTAATCAAGTCAATGGTAAAAACTCTAATGAGGTGTCTTCTTCTATACCCCTCTCATCCGTATATACACACCCGCATCTGTGTTCCGAAAAACACGAATACAATAAGACGAAACTAATCCAACAATCAAATACTAGGATCCGGCTTAAACCAAAACCCACTAATAATATCCGCTCGTACATCATACGCGCACAAGTATACGTATGTGAAAGTACCCTGTCGTAAAACCATACGACCTCTACATCGTTTCGCCCACAGCTGGGAAACTTTCTGTGTGGGACTCTACAGTACACTGGCAGTGGGTTTAACCATAAGTACGTCAGCGGTACTAGCTGCACGTAACGGCTACCCAGGTATCTGTCGATAAGAAGTCCGACAAGCAAGCTCATCCAGACTCCTACTGAGCCTGTCTGTGGCAATCTCCGTACAGTCCGGTCTGTTCGTCTAAGAGAATCACATATCGGGCCTAGGGGCGGTAAACGTCAGACCCTTAATAGAGCAATAAGTCGTGTCGGAGTACAGCCCAAAACACCCTGAGAAACTACTGGAGTACCTACCACTAAATATCGCTTGCCCTGGCCAGGGACTTTGTGTAATGGCTTTCCGAATAAGCGTGACATCAACCCTCAATACCAGAAGAGACGAATCATATCTAACCGCCACTACCTCCAAGTGCTTCAGGATTGCACCCAACTACTACCGGTTTGCATGACTCAATAAAGCCGTGGTAGGATAGCAATCTAAGAACAGTGAGAACACACTTGAGGCGAAGTAGTAGTATCAAGTCAACGGACTAAGATGTACACATGTTACCTGGGAACTGCTACCTGACGATATGTATAGTACCAACTAGCAGTACCCCATGAGTCCGTTCAGTATAACTCATAACCCAATGAGCACCTACATACTATCTCTAGTACGGCGTACTGATGGCTGTGGAACAGACCATTTTCCCTACTGGGATGAGAAGCGTATACACTAGTCTACTCTGGAGTATCGATGCCCTGTCTCGATAATCCTACGACTAGGGACCTGTATAAGGATGTGCTTGTAAACTACCCAGCCCCCACTAGTGTGACTGCCATCACAACGCTGGTAGTCAAGAAAAGATCCTAAGGGCTCTATCAATATGTATTAGCGATACGTTAAAAGAAACATATACACATATTAAGATAGATACAAACCAAGTAGCATACTACTATATTGAGCAAGACTGTTATAAATCCGTGTATATATCCCAAGCTTCCAAAATGTAATATACAAACTAGTACTATACAATAATGGCCTCTAGGGCATATAACACTAACAATAGCCCATGTGTTCGAATCCCATCAACTACATATATTTTTACTGATTTTTCTTTTAAACATTTTGGAAGACCAAAATTTTACACGTGCTCTGCACATAAAATGAAAAGTCACGAAAAATCAAACATGTGCAAATTAGAGTTAACACCAGCTAGGACAAGTAGCATGAATCCAGATCCCCACACCCCTTACGTGGCCTGCGAGATTAGCCCCTAGATAGGCGCCGACGAGCCCCCTTAGAAAAAATGCCCGTGTCTTGCACACAACACCGCTTGGACTACCCCACTACCCCTGTTCTGTTTATTTTCCCTGCAATTATCCAGAGAATTAAAATTTAGCTTTAAATCCCATTTTTAATTCATTTTTAATTCTTTCTTCAATTCCTAAACCCTAATTTCATCTTATAAATATAACCCTATACCCTAGCCTCTTTTCATTCTGAAAACTATTGTCAAAATTCTCAAAAATTTCTAAGTCTGAGAAGAGTACAAGTGGAGTTAGCCCAAGGTCAATTTCCGGCGAGGATTCAAGACGTTTCCGGCGACCCCGTGACTCCACGAAAGCTACTACCCTCATCCTCTACCTCCCTTCTCTCCTTTAAACTTATAAGTCCCATATCTCTTCTTCTCTTTCTATTATAAAACTTCTCTTTTTCAAAACATATCGGTAAGTGGAGTTATACCGACATTTGTTTCTAAAACCTTTAAAAACTACAATTCTTCTTAAGAATCACTTGTACTCATGTATATACCTTACTTGTAATCATTTAACTAATGTTTAGAAACCAATTTCACCCTTCTATGTTAAATAATTTTAATTAAGTTTTTACGTTTAAATACCATTAAGTTTACATACAACATCTTTTAATTATTTTGCTTAACATACCTTTAGAAAACCTCATGAGATAATGACCTACCTCTCATATACATACATCTTGACATAACACGATTCTATTGAACAATATTTTTGTGGCAAAATACGACTTTTCATCAAAATACCTTAAACTATTAAAAACCCGGATTTCTTTAAATTGTGTTACTTAATTCTTTACGATTGTACCTCTACAACTCATTTTGGAGAACCCACTATTGGATGGTGCGGATTATCTCACATCCTCGGGACTAGTAGAGCGGGATGCAGACCTCCTCACAGAGCATACGATCTCGAAAGAATTTTAATACGATTTTTAAGAAAAACGAGATTTTCTACTTAATAAATAAAATTAATTTTTAATAATTATATAAATATTATCAAACCATATATTTTTAATATATAATAAAGTTCCATGTTTTCTAGAAAAAAAAAGAATTACAATTTTCATGAAAATACCATCAAGTATCAATACAAGTCAAACTTTATACTAAAATACCTTGAACTATTCAAGCTAAGTTAATTTTCATTAAAATACCTTAAATATTAAAAGTTACATCCATGAAAACCCTAAATACGATAAATAATTACTCGAGATTTATTTTGAAAGTATATAAAATATTTTTCAAAAAAAACCCCTTGAGTTATATAAAATATTTTTCAAAAAACCCCTCTCGAGTTATATAAAATAATATTAAGGACCCTAGTAAATATAGATTTAAGCAGGACCAATTCTCTTGAGCCTGAGGGAGCCGGAGAAAGTGGCTATTTAAGGTAGAAAACTAAAATGGAGTTATCAATGGTAATTGTCTTGGAAAAAGATACAAATCCTGCCGTCCATGTGCAGCAGTTACCGATAACACCCTAATCAAATTCAAGACCCAAATTTGTTTTAAAGTGTCTGACTCAAGTCTGAGTCCAAGTCTATATCAATCTGAACCCAATACAAATATGAATCCAAGTCAACATGAATCTAAACATGAATACATGAATAATATCAAACAGGCAACATGACTTGACTTGACCGAACCATGGTTATATCTTGACTTGACTACATGATTACTTGATATATCCTGAATCTGTTTACATGAACAACTTAAACCATGGTCTCGGCAAGTCTGATAATTACAAATCAATATAATCAATACAATATATACACTACAGGGTTTTAACGGGGCAGATTGGTACGGAATATGTTAAAAGTGGCACGATGATGGTCACTAAAAAACACCTACATTAACGTCCTATGTCGTTGTCCCGTGGGTTTTGATGGGGCCTTGTACTTACATGTTACCATAGTCCACAGGATAGTTAGACTCCTCTCGTATATCCTGATACATTCTGTACCAAGCTACAAACAACTACACTAGCATAACAAAAAGATAATTTACCGGTTCTATTCTTTTTACTTGTCTATCCCATTCTATCTTTTGGAATTTACCGAGCGCTAGCTCGCTGACGACATTCATGTCTCTTTTTTCTTTGGAATATTGTCAGGAGGACTCAACTCACAGGAGATCGAGCCCGGTCAAGACGACTTGGAGCAGTTTACAGAAGAGGCGGAATTTTAAACCTTACTTGTACTATTTTCTTTTGAGTCCATATACCATTGTTTAGATATCGCTTTCTATCATTGTACTTTACTTGCAATTGTATGTAAGGAATGATTATAAATAAAAAGTTGTTGTTTTATTAAATCTCTTTTTATTCTTGTGTTATTCATTTATATTGCTTATTTACGCTTAACGTGTTTACTTATGAGTAAATACGTCGTGGCCCGCTACGTCTCCTTCCCCGTACACCGGGAAGCGGGCATGACAGGTTTTATTGGCGGCCCATGCAGGTCAGTTCTGCATGGAATCCTAAGCAATATATCACAAAAATTATAAGAATCGGCAACTAAACATTCCTTACATTTCTAAGCTTTTGAATCTATCAAAACCCTTCCTTTTCTTTCAAGGTTATAGATTCCCCGAACAACACTAACACCAACGTGAATGGAAACACTCTACCTCCTCTACCACCACCACCTACCGTAGCAGCACCTATCAACGAGTAGACGATATTACTTGAGGCAATCAAGAGCCTCTTGGAGGGTCAGCAGCAGCAAACTGCTATCCTATTGCACCGCCTTGAAGCTGAGGCACCCGGAGTCAAACAATTCCTGGCAATGCACCCTAATAACTTTTCTCGGAAAGAGAGCCCACTAGAGGCAGAGGGATGGGTTTAGTCCTTTAAAGATGACCTGGCAGCAGCACAAGTGCCAGAGATTGCTTGGGTAAGAGTTGAGAAGCTGCAACTCACAGATAACGCCAGAGTATGGTGGAAGGCTGAAGAAAGCCGTCTTGCCCAGCCGATTGAATGGAGGACTTTTCGTTAGATATTCGACGTAAAATATTTCCCTGAGACTGTCCGTTTCGACATGGAACATCAGTTCATCCACATGCAACAAGGCTCTATGTGGAGCAAATCCATGAATGAATACGATACTGAGTTTACCATGCTTAGCAGGTAAGATATCTCTCAATATTCAATTTCCTAATATCACATACTACACAGCTAACACAAGACCGTAACAGGTTCATGGCACACATAATCCTGACTGTTGAGATCCGGGCATAGAGATTTCAGCAAGGGTTGGACCCGAAGATCCAAGTTGCACTAGCTATAGGGGATTTCCCAACCCACGATCTTGCGTTGAAGGCTACCCGACGATATGAAGCAGCGGTGAAGAAGAAAGGCAGACCTCAGACTGCCGGCATGAAGCGCCCTGCCAATCAGATGGCAGGAGGATCTTCTTCCAAGCCACCTTTTATACCCAGGAGACAGGGAGTACCATTTAACCGGTCCAGTCCAGACTTTTGCTTCTACTGCAAGAGGAATGGATACATGGCGAAGGACTGCAGGCATGCTAACCGCCTAAGCTTAGTTTGTGGTGCATCCACTCACGCCATTGGAGATTGCCCACTTCGTCTCACCCCAGCTCCCGCACCCCGACCATCGATCATCTTTCCGCAGCGGCCAACTATCCAGGCTCCTGCACCTCGTCTTGCTCTCCCAGCTCCACCTCCATGTGGAACTCCTGTACAGCCTCCTCATCAGTTCCATCAAGCACAAAGGAACAAGCCTCAAGGACAGAGAAACGGACAGAGGAATGTGCCTCCAGTAAGGAGGAATGTACCTAGGCGTTAGGCTTTCATAATGACTGTGAAAGAAGCTGAAGCCGCTGGCCAATTCATCACTGGTAACTCCTAATCTTTTAAACCTTTTCAATCCTAGTTTACATCAATATATATTCTTTTCCTATACCTAAACATATCCCACACAACTTAGCTACAATCTTAGTAGCCTCCGTACCTGCTTTAGCACTCTTTGATACTGGAGCATCACATTGCTTTATGTCGCAACGGTTCGTCTGAACTCATGCGATTCCAGTTAAACCGCTCGTGTCCAGCTGGAATGTCAGTTCAGGGAACAGCGTTCTAAAGGAAACTTTGGGATATGATCTGTGTCCAGTGGTCGTCTGCAGCAGAAAATTTTATGCGGACTTCAAGGTACTGGATATACCGAACTTCGGTGTATTCTTGGGAATGGATTAGCTATGAACTTTCATCGCTACCATCGACTGTCGTCAAAGGAGGGTAGTGTTCGAGATACCAGATCATCAAGTCTTTTATTTCAAGAGTGGAGACCATACCATGGAACCTAGCACCTACAAGGCTAAACCAAAGAATGCTATGATTGCAACAATACAGGCGGAAGGAGACAAGCCAGAAGTAGTTCGAGAGTTTGAGGATGTATTCCCTAAAGACATATCAGGTTTGCCTCCCGATCGAGCTCTTGAATTCAGTATTGACTTAGTACTTGGTGCGCAACCGGTGATCAAAGCACCATATCGGTTAAGCCCTGAAGGATTGAAGGAGATCCGTACTCAGCTGGACGAACTTCTGAAGAAAGGATGGATTCATCTCAGTACTTCAAGTTGGGGATCTCCAGTTTTGCTCATAAAAAAGAACGAAGGTTCATACAGAATGTGTATAGGTTATCGAGCTCTGAACGAAGTGACGATAAAGAACAAGTATCCACTACCACGCATCGACGATCTATTCAATCAGCTAAGTGGGTCTTGCACTTTCTCAAAACTAGATCTTTGTTCAGGTTATCATCATGCGAAGGTCAAAGAGTCTGATATTCCTAAGACGGTATTCATGACTCACTATGGTCATTATGAGTTTCTCGTGATGCCATTTGGAGTGACTAATGCACCAGCCATATTTATGAATCTGATGAACCAGGTTTTTCGAGAATACCTAGAAAGGTTTGCTGTTATTTTCATCGACGACATCCTGGTGTATTCCAAGAATCGGAAAGAACACACTGAACATTTACAAATTGTCCTGGAGACTTTGCGACAGTATCAACTCTATGCCAAGTACAGCAAGTGCGAATTTTATCTAGATCAAGTCAGATTTCTCGGACACATTGTTTCGGGTGAAGGAATCACAGTAGATCCAGCTAAAGTGGCAGCTGTCAGTGAATGGCCGACACCGAAGACGGTGAAGGATATTCGAAGTTTCTTAGGATTAGTAGGATACTACCGAAGATTCATAAAAGGCTTTTCGAAGATTGCAACACCCCTGACCAAGCTCACACGTAAAGATGAAGCGTCGCATGGTTAGAAGCATGTGAACAAGCTTTTGTGGAACTCAAGTCAAGATTGACATCAGCACCTATTCTCGTAATACCGGATTAATCTGGAGGTTTTGTTGTGCATTGCTATGCTTCCGGTAAAGGATTGTGATGCGTTCTACACCAGCATGGAAAAGTTGTAGCCTTTACATCAAGACAGTTGAAAGTTCATGAGCGCAACTATCCAACACATGACTTGGAGTTGGCGGCCGTTATCTTTGCACTTAAGATTTGGCACCATTATCTGCTTGGAGAACGAGTGGATATATACACGGACCATAAAAGTCTGAAGTATGTGTTTACTCAGAAGGAGTTGAATATGCGGCAAAAAAGATGGCTAGAACTTATGGCGAACTTCGACATCAACCTACAATATCATCCAGGGAAGGTGAATGTAGTTCTTGATGCACTTAGTCGCCAGCCGTTAACAATGAATCTCACAGCACAGTGGAAGCTTCAGCAAGAATTGCACGGGATCGATATAGAAGTGGTTATGCCAGATAACGCTTCGTATTTGATGAACTTACAAGTTCAGTCTACTATTTTCAATCAGATCAAAGCAGCTTAAGCAAGTGATGCCAAGTTGCAAAAGATCCGAGAACAAGTAGAAAGTGGACTTTGAACAGACTTTATCATCCACGAAGACGGATCTTTGAGATACGGAAGTAGATTGTGTGTACCACATGGTTCTGTTCGGGAAGAGTTAGTGAAAGAAGCTCACAGCTCTCCTTACTCAGTACACCCTGGTGGTACAAAGATCTATAACAACATTACTGGTGGCATGGAATGAAGTATGAAGTAGCCAGAAGCGTAGCCAAATGTTTGGTATGTCAGCAAGTAAAGACTAAACATCACAGAACTGCTGATTTATTTCAACCGTTACCAATTCCAAAATGGAAATGGCAACACATCACCATGGATTTCGTGACTACACTTCCTCGCAGCACGAAAGGTAACGTTGCGGTATGGGTTATTGTGGATCGACTCACCAAGTCGGCTCACTTCATCTCATTTCGAGTTGGCCAATCTACCGAGACACTAACAAAGAAGTACATGGAGGTAAGTATGAATCTAATGTAAGATTTAACCTCAAGATGTATTGTTTTTGATACCCATGAACTCATGCAAGAGATCATGAGATTACATGCAGTACCAGTTTGCATCGTCTCCGATCGTGACGCCAGATTCTGATCGCAATTTTGGCAAAGTCTACAAGCTAGCCTGGGAACGAGTCTGAACTTCAGCACAGCTTACCATCCACAAACAAATGGACAGTCTGAGAGAACAATTCAGATTCTAGAAGACATGATAAGAGATTGTATGCTAGACTTCAGAGGATGGTGGGAAGATCACTTAAAACTTGTGGAGTTTTCATACAACAACAGCTACCAAGCGAGTATTGGGATAGCACCGTTTGCAGCTCTATATGGAAGGAAGTGTCGTTCACCACTAAGTTGGGACGACATCGGAGATCAGAAACTCCTTGGACCAGAGATGATCGTGGAAACTATGGATGTAGTTCACACGATCAGGGAAAGAATGCGCATAGCCCAAGACAGGCAGAAGCACTGAGTTGACGCAAAGCGTCGACGCCTGGAGTTCCAACCTGGAGATCATGTGTTCTTAAAGATCTCTCCAAACCGTGGAGTAATTCACTTTGGCAAGAGAGGTAAGCTCAGTCCGAGATATACAGGACCATTTGACATACTCGAATGAGTCGGAGAAGTGGCATATCGTTTGGCATTACCAACCTCATTGGAAGGAGTGCACAACATGTTCCGTATATCCCGGCTTCGAAGATATGTGAGCGCCCCAGCCACATCCTTGATCACTCCAAGCTCACTGTACAGACAGATCTCTTGTGAGTACCAACCCGTTGAAATTCTGGACAGAAAGGTAAAGTCAATGAGGAACAAGGAAGTAAACTTGGTCCGAGTGATGTGGAGAAAAGATTCGCCAGGAGAATCAACGTGGGAAAGAGAAGACGACATGCGTGCAAGATACCCTTTCTTATTTGTAAATTGGTCCTTATGTAATTTTAAATTTCAAGGATGAAATTTTTGTAAGGATGGTAGAATGTAACGACTCTAATTTCACTGTACGAAAATTTTTCAAGTTAATGTACAGAATGGAGTTTGAAAGCCTGAGTATATTTTAAATGTTGTTTTTATTTAAGAATGGAAAGAAAGCACTTATAGCTCATTGGTAAAGTCTTGCACTGCTGTGACATAGCTCATGTGTTCGAACCCATTAGCCACATATATTTTTACTGATTTTTCTTTTAAACTTTTTGGAAGCCCAAAAGTTTACACGTGCTCTGCACATATGAAAAGTCACAGAAAATCAAACAGGTGCAAATTAGAGTTAACACCAGCTAGGAAACGTGGAATGAATCCAGAGCCCCACACCCCTTACGTGGCCGGCGAGATTAGCCCCCAGACCGGCGCCGACGGCCCCCTGGAAAAAATGCCCGTGTCTTGCGCACAACACCCTTGGACTACCCCACTACCCCTGTTCTGTTTATTTTCCCTGCAATTATCCAGAGAATTAAAATTTAGCTTTAAATCCCATTTTTAATGTATTTTTAATTCTTTCTTCAATTCCTAAACCCTAATTTCATCCTATAAATACAATCCCATACCCTAGGCTTTCTTCATTCTAAAAACTATTGTCAAAATTCTCAAAACTTTCTAAGTCTAAGAAGAGTACAAGTGGAGTTAGCCCAAGATCAATTTCCGGTGAGAATTCAAGACGTTCCCGGCGACCCCGCAACCCCATGAAGGCTACTACCCTCATCCTCTAGCTCCCCTCTCTCCTTTAAACTTATAAGTCCCATATCTCTTCTTCTCTTTCTACTATAAAACTTCTCTTTTTCAAAATATATCGGTAAGTAGAGTTATACCGGCATTTGTTTCTAAAACCTTTGAAAACCACAATTCTTCTTAAGAATCACTTGTACTCATGTATATACCTTACTTGTAATCATTTAACTAATATTTAGAAACCAATTTCACCCTAAAACTGCATGTTAAATAACTTTAATTAATCTTTTACGTTTAAATACCATGAAGTTTACATATAACATCTTTTAATTATTTTGCTTAGCATATTTTTAGAAAACCTCACGAGGTAATGACTTGCCTCTCAAATACAACATCTTGACATAGCATGATTCTCTTGAACAATATTTTTGTGGAAAAATACGACTTTTCATCAAAATAGCTTAAACTATTAAAAACCTGGATTTCTTTAAATTGTGTTACTTAATTCTTTGTGAATGTGCCTCTATAACCCATTTTGGGGAACCCGCTATTGGATGGTACGGATTATTGCTGATCCTCGGGACTAGTAGAGCGAGATGCAGACCTCCTCACGGAGCACACAATCTCGAAAGAATTTTAATACGATTTTTAAGAAAAACGAGATTTTCTACTTAATAAATAAAATTAATTTTAATAATTATATAAATATTATCAAACCATATATTTTTAATATATAATAAAGTTCCATGTTTTCTAGAAAATAAAAGATACAATTTTCATGAAAATACCATCAAGTATCAATACAAGTCAAACTTTACACTAAAATACCTTGAACTATTCAAGCTAAGTTAATTTTCATTAAAATACCTCAAATCTTACAAGTTACATCCATGAAAACCCTAAATACGATAAATAATTACTCGAGATTTATTTTGAAAGTATATAAAATATTTTTCAAAAAACCCCCCTCGAGTTATATAAAATTACATTAAGAACCCTAAAAAATATAGGTTTAACGGGACCAATTCTCTTGAGCCTCAGGGAGCCGGAGAAAGTGGATGCTTGCCTATTTAAGCTAGAAAACTAAAATGGAGTTATCAATGGTAATTGTCTTGGAAAAAGACACAAATCCTGCCGTCCATGTGCAGCAGTTACCGATAACACCCTAATTAAATTCAGGATCCAAATTTGTTTTAAAATGTCTGACTCGAGTCCGAGTCCAAGTCTATATCAATCTGAACCCAATACAAATATGAATCCAATTCAACATGAATCTAAACATGAATACCTGAACATTATCAAACAGGCAACATGACTTGACTTGACCGAACCATGGTTATATCTTGACTTGACTACATAACTACATGACTACATGATATATTCTGAATCTGTTTACATGAACAACTTATACCATTGTCTCGGCAAGTCTGGTAACTACAAATCAATACAATCAATACAATATACACTATGGGGTTTTAACGAGGTAGATTGGTGCGGAATGTGTTAAAAGTGGCACGATGATGGTCACTAAAAGACACCACATGAACATCATGTGCCGTTGTCCCGTAGGTTTTGACGGGGCCTTATACTTATATGTTACCATAGTCCACGGGATAGTTGGACTCCTCTCGTATACCCCGATATACCAAGCTACAAACAACTACGCTAGCATAACAAACAGATAATTTACCGGTTCTATTCTCTTTATTTGTCTATCCTATTCTATCTTTTGGGACTGTCACGACCCGTAATTTAGCATGTGACCGGCACTTAAATTACGCAACGTCTAAAAGCGTAATGTAAATCAAGTAAGCCGAAGCCCAGAAAATCTAAACTTTTTTGCGGAAAATAGTGGGGGTGCAGTTTGAAATAAAGGTATAATGAATCATGTTTTTCTTTGAATGCATAGCTAATGAAACAAAAAAATGCAAGTGGATTATACTACAATTGAAAATATGTTTCGTCTTTAAAAAGTTTGGGCAGCACCCCCTTGTATATTTTGATCCAAAAACATATACACAACAATATATAGGCATCCCCAAGCGGGAGCTAGCTCTTCGCCAACTGGCAGAATCACAATCACACAATAACATATATATGACGCCTAACGGTGAAGATCAACCCAAAAAGAACAAATAAAGAAGCAAGACATCAAAACTCAAGGAAGCGATCATAAACCCATTGCTATAAGTCTCGCACAATACCCAAGTCTGACTGTGTCTACCAATATACAATTTCTAGTCTCTGATTTGATTTGATGGAGTTTATCTAGATACAACGGAATACAACAGTACGAGAGTGGGCACGATCCAACATGTGTCCCACCTACCAAAGCAAAGCACCATGTATGAAGCTGTGTGCTAGCAATATCGCAACTGATCCCAAGCGGTCAAACCTGCAAGAACTGTGGCACAACGGGGTGAGTTTCCAACTCGTGAATAGAAAACATCAGCAAGTAGAAATCGAATAAAACAACGATTTCCTAGGTCACTATATCCTGAAGGTAATACTATGATATCTAGGGTGACCACATATGCATATATGTCAACAATCGAGTCAATGCAATGACATATATAAATAAACATCCGACATCATATGCATGTATGCATGTGGATATCATCTACATGTCCATCAACGACACAAACAATATTATGGAACCTGAGTGTCCCACACCGACACTCGAACATCATGAAAACATATGCCTGTATATATATATGAAGATATCAACCACGTGTGTCCATCAACGACACATCAAAATCATGGAACCTGAGTGTCTAACACCGACACTCGAAACATCATGAAACCTGTGTCCAGCGTCGACACGTAAATCCTTATATCTCAGGTGCCGCATACTCAGATCGGCCCTCATATCTATCTTATCTCAGGCACCGCATACTCAGATCGGCCCTCATATCCATCTTATATCATAACTCCAAAACGGTATCCTCTGGATATCCGCCGAGTTCTATATAATCACCGGTAAGTAGTAGTCCCTCTGCCAGGCTCATCATCTACTGCACAACATACCTTTCTTGCACTGGGGTACCATACCGGGTCTACCATGTACCCGCAAACGGCTCATTCAGCTCCTCGAATCGGGTATCATATAGCTCAGAACCGAGAAAACTCATGGTGGACGCCTCGAAATATCATATCAAGAGAAACCGCGTTTTTAAAGCAATACATAATTCCCTTTGAAATATAACTGCGGTTCTCAAATCGAGAGATCTCATGAAAACAACATCTCAAGCATATAACCATAAAGTACGATGTATGCAACATAGAATATAATATGAGCATATCGAGTATATCATATAAGCATGTCAAGTGATAGTACTAAACAATGAATGTACTTTTACGTTTAAGATTAATCTCATGATATGGCAGTTATTGTAACAACCTAGTTCATTTATACCAATTCCAGTCCTCGTATTTCCTTAATTGTGGTATTTTTCTTGATTTATCATGTTTTGGGTGCGAATGGTATTTTACATTTTACATTGCATTCGACCCGACCCGCTTGCTTGAAACGGTTTGATTCATATTTATGAATTACCCTGACTTGTTACATAGATTGTTCATTTTCATGTTTAGTACATACTGGCATATTATCTGGCATTGCATCTTTTACCATATAACATTTTAAGTCACATAAAATAATTTAAAATTACATAACTTGGCCTGCAAGATACCCCTAACCCCGTGGTAGCATCCACGCATCTTGTTCTCGTCCCGTTCAGTAAAACGGACGTATTTGGATGGCTACGCGCACGTACGTGCCTCCGTTCTTGGGGGTATGCATTTTTCGTTACCTAAACACTCATTTTGAATTTTGAAAGTCGCAAAAAAAATTTCATATTTTAAATCTGAAATTTTAGACCCGACCCGGGCGTGTTTTGGAATATTTTGTATCCCGCCAAAATTCAAATTTTATTAAATTTAATATCTTTATTTTTTTTTAAATTAACATTTAAATTTTAATAACTAACTAAAATATTTATTCGTTAAAAAAATCAAAACAGTTTAAACAAACTCCCCCTCTCTCTCCTCTTTTTCCCATTCTCTTTCTCTCTCCCTCAGCACAGACCCACTCATTTCTCTCTCTTCTCTCCTTCTCTCTCTCATTCTCGCAGCCTCTCTCTTTCTCTCTCCCCTACTAGCCGACAACTTCATCTCTCCTCCCCCCTCCTCTCTCCTCTCGCTACTCTATATCTCTCTCCTCTCGCATCATTTCCTCTCTCTTCTCGCGGTGATTTAAATCCCGTCACCTCACTGAGGCTTAGCCTCACCTCCTTCTTCTATTCCTTCTTCCTTGTGTATTCTTCTTTTAACCCCGCGAGATCCCCACGAAACCCTAGCCGCCTTCTTCTTCCTCGACCTTTCCTCGACCTCATCTCGTCTCCTCGACCTCGCCTCCTCTCTCACCTTTTCCACCTCACCTTCCTCTCCTTTCATCTCCCCGAGCAACCCTGCAACACCCTGCACCCATTAACCCACCTGCACCACCACCTTACCTCGTCGACGCCGATCATCTCCACCTTTACTCGCCATCTCCTTCCTCTCCTCTCCTCCCTCTCCTCTGTTCTCTCTCCTCGACCAACCCTCGAGACCATTGCAACAACAACCCACAGTCTTCACCGTACCCGTCGCCTGCACACCTCACCGCCAGTGCTCGTCGGCCTCAACCCGTCATCACCTCCTTGTATTCCTCCAGTTCCTTTCCTTTCTCCTTTGCCAAACCCAGCAACTCAAACCCATTACTCCGTAAACAGATCCCAAGTAACCCAAGAACCTTAACCGAAACCCTAACACCAAACCCTAGTTTCGCCGGAGCTCGTTCACGGCCGTCGACACCCTCACGACTCCTCTCTGCAACCAAAGTGAGCTTTCTCTTCTTCTCATTCTTCTTCTTCCTCATTCCTTTCTTCTCTTTCTTTCTTTCTTTTCTTTTCTTTAATTCTGATTTCTGTAGATCGCCGGAGCCAGACGTGACGCCGAAGATCCAGACGATCCAGAAGACGTACCTGACCTGCGTGATCACCCTCGAGCGTTTCTTGGACCCGTTCCGTGTACCGTGCATGCGTCGCGACATTTCACCGATGTAGGACATACCGTACACATCCGTTTCTTGATCCGTCGAGGCAAGTTAATCTTGCTACATGCTATATAACTCATTATATACCTATTTAATTAAATATCATACCTGTATTTTAAATCTAGTATCCCATGTTTCATATTATAGCTTTTTGATATTCCGTTTGCATCCATTCATATCATTTCAGATCTAAGGCCATGAAAACTAATCTTGTTACATAGAAGATTACAATATACTGCATCCATATCAATATTTACATCACATATTGCTTAGTTGTGCATCCCACATTACCATTTTACAGCTTTACTGATTACGGATACCCTTTTGCATCCATCTCATTTGAAATATATATAATTGCATCCATAGATCACATTAATACATAACACTGTGATATTAACACCCCATGTTTAATAAACTGCATCCTTATTAGTATTGGAACTATAAATGTAACCATAATCGATAATTGTGCATCCATATCTTTGAATCTATATCTATTTGCATACCATATCATATTATTCCATTTTATTGTTATATTAGTACTCCATACTTGATTTTGTGTACCTATACTTATTACAGTTTGATTATGAGCACCCACTTGATACTTGTGCACTACCTGACATGACCTGATACACTACTTGATACATGTGCACTACTTGACATGATTTGATCCATGTACACTACCTGACATGACCTGATGTCACAGCTTGACACATTACCTGATCTTGTTACTAATGCCGACAATCTTGACATGTTGTCCCTACGGACATTCCCTGTTATCTATTCAGACAAACATGTACCTGCTTGATCCTGTGTTGGCATTAGCTCCAGATTTATCAATACCTGACTTGAACACATAACTTGGGGGTATGGGGAAATCAATGATGAAACCTGACTTGTAACTCGACAGTTCGATGCCTTTACTGATCAGTCTTACGGGCTAGGCCAGCCCCGGAATGATGCTGCTGACATCATTCGTCTTTACATACTACTTTTTACTGCCTAGCGGCGCGTCTCGGATTCATCCTGAGAGTCTTGACCGTGGTCCCGGGCACGCACGGGATACTATTGAGTTACATCGATGATTCATCAAATTGATTTCAAAGACTTGAGAGTAGTTAACCCAGTAGACCAGTTTAGATTACTCACTGCACATCACCTGTACCTTACTCTTCACTGTCCTTATTTATGTTATTGTTATACCTTTATTACTATTCATACTCATGCCTGCATGTCTTGCTACCCCCTGATTATATTATTGTTGATATTATGACGCACTGACGTCTGGGTTTTGCATGGCCCAGATCCTCTACCTTTGCCGCTGGCCGAGCAGGAGCATTTCAGTCAGCAGGCCGAGCAGTGAGAACCTGTTAGTATTTTAGTTTTATTTATGCATTTTCATTCCTGATGTGAGCCCGCATTATGGGACGTACATTCGAGTTTATTATTGTATTGGATCTTTTGCTTCCGCATTATTTTATTCTTGACTCGTTATTCTGGCTCATGGACATGTATTAGATAGTTATTGATATCTCTACAGCCGTAATGTGACTGTGGAGGGATATTTCCTATCCACATGTAGCATGGTTGGCTCTGTCACGTGCCTATCTTAGCGTACTCTGGGAAGCGGAGAGTGACAGGGTTTGTTTGGTATCAGAGCCATAGGATCTAGGTTAATCGGGTTTGATTCTTTTGTAGTTGGTTATTAGACCCAATACACGAATCAGAATACTCGTGATTAGGAACATGTCTTGCCACCTTGCCATCTTGCCGTTTTTTTGAATCTTAACTTCCTCCTGATTCTACCTTAACGATATGCAAACCTCTTTGCATCTCGACTCGAAACTTGGTTTCCTATTGTTTATCTCTAGAACATAGGCGACTTGGGTGGAGTTATGTGATTATAGCTATGTACCGCGGCATGGTTACAATGCGGTACTCTATTTAAGTAACTTGGAGTTCTAGTTTTGATTCATATCCTTGATTCATAATCATCATTCATCGCAAGTTTGAATCTTGTTTATCATACTAATCCTCTTTGGTGTCTTGGTTGCAGGATCATGGAAGCTAGGAATCTACGATCGTACCAGAGGCATATGGATGACGCTACTTTGCTTGGAGTAATTCGTGACTTGCTAGAGGACCACAAGCAGCAGACCGAGCAGAAGCCGGCGTCCGCACCAAACCAAACGCCCGTACGTAGAGGTATTCCGGTGAACCGACGTGGCATAGCACCAATGAAGAAAACAGTCGTTGTTAATCAGAGAAGGAGCGTGATTTCTGACTTTTGCCATTTACCTGGACATATGCAAAGGGAGTGTCGAAGGAAGCTTGGACTCTGTTTAAATTGTGGATCGGCGGATCACACTATCAATGCTTTTCTGTCGAAGCTTCGTCAGAAAGCAGATGTTCGGAGCCCAGTTTTGCCCAAGCAAAAAGGAATGAGGTTGTGCGATTACTGCCAACGACCGGGTCACTATCGAAGGGATTGTCGTATAAGGCTTGGACTTTGTTTTGTTTGCGGATCAGACGATCATATCATTGATACTTGTCCGTCAAAGCTAAGTTTGAAGGAAGATACTCAGAAGCCACCGCAAAAGTAATTTCAGGAGCAGGAGCAGTTAACTTAGGGATCTAATCAAGCTCAAGCTTTTACCCTGATGGCTGAAGAGGCTAAGGCTTCAGAAGAAGTCGTTTTAGGTATCCTACTTGTTCATGGTTTTCTCGCATTAGCGTTATTCAATTCTAGTGCATCCCATTGATTTATGTCATCCAAGTTTAATACCACACACTCGATTACTTGCACGACCTTGTCTAGTTGTTGGGACATACACACTGGGAATGGGAAAATCATAACTAGTAGAGGGTGTAAGGATTGTTCTGTAGCTATTTGCGGACGGGAGTTATTCGCAAATTTCTTAGTGATCGATACCGGTAGTTATGAAGTGAACTTGGGAATAGATTTTCTTGGAACTTTCCACGCTCATATTAATTGTAGAGTAAAGAAAGCGAATTTCCAGATTTCCGAACATCCGGGGATTGTTTTGGAGATAGCAGTTCTGTCGGACCAGTCGAGTATAGGGCTAGACCGACAAACAATGTTCTTTCTTCAATAGAAGTTGAAGCGCCAGCTATGGTTCGAGATTTCATGGACATGTTCGAGGACATCTCGAGTTTACCCGAAGCGAGATGTGGAGTTCGCGATCGACCTTGTTCCTGGTGCAGTGCCAATCTCAAAAGCGTATTGTCCGATGGCACCAATGGAGTTGGAAGAAGTCAATTGCTTGAGAAAGGGTTGGATTCGCGGCAGCAATTCACCTTGGGGAGCTCCAGTTCTTCTAGTAAAGAAGAAAGACGGCACACGGATAAACGTGCGTCAGCTTTTGAGGCGTTGAAGCAGAGATAGATAACCGCACCTATTTTGACCATACCAGACAGTTCCGGAGGATTGGTGATTCACAGCGATACATCTGGGAAAAGATTGGGATGGGTTTTGATGCAACATGGAAAGGTTATAGCCTACGCATCGAGACAATTGAAGATCCATGAGAAGAATTATCCAACTCATGATTTCGAGCTAGCAGCCGTGATTTTCGCTTTGAAGATTTGAAGGCGCTACTTATTAGGCGAAAGGGTCGAAGTATTCACCGATCACAAAAGCCCAAATTAGGTGTTCACACAGAAGGAGCTTAATATGAGGCAGCGGAGATGGTTGGAGCTGATGGCTGACTATAATCTTGACCTCAAGTACCATCTGGGGAAAGTTAATGTTGTGCCGGATGCGCTTAGTCGGTTGCCAGCAATTCAGATGTTGACTGCACAAAATGAACTTATCGAAGACTGGAGATTCGATTTGGAGGTTGTGCTACCGCACTCTTCGGGACAGCTGATGCAGTTGCAAGTACAGTCGTCGTTGATCGAGAATTTTAAAGCAGCGCAGTTACAGGACCTTAGATTGCAGAAGTTTCGAGAACAGGTTGAAGCTGGACTTCGAACGGACTTGTTGATTCAGGAAGCTGGTTCGTTGCGTTATGGTAGCCGTTTGTGTGTGCCAAAAGGAGATATTCGCGAAGAAGTTATGAAGGAAGCACACAGTTCCACATATTCCGTACATCCAGGAGGCACGAAGATGTACCGAGATCTACGACAGCATTTCTGGTGGGAAGGCATGAAACGGGAGATTGCCCACTTTATAGCGAAATGCTTGGTGTGTCAGTAAGTTAAGGCTGAACATCAAAGGGTTGCTGGTTTATTGCAACCACTTCCAATTCCTCAATGGAAGTGGGAACATATAACCATGGATTTCGTGACGGCTTTACCGCGGAGTCCAAAGGGCAACAATGCAGCTTAGGTGATTGTTGATCGATTGACTAAGGCAGCTCATTTCATCCCATTTCGAGTTGGTCAATCAACGGAAGCATTGGCAGAACGGTACATGCAGGAGATTGTAAGATTGCATGGAGTACCGGTGAGCATCATGTCCAACCGTGACACCCGTTTCTTATCACACTTCTGTAGGAGATTACAGAAAAGTTTGGGGACTCGACTAAAGTTTAGCACAGCTTATCATCCTCAAACAGATGGCCAGTCGGAGAGAACGATCCAAACTCTTGAAGACATGTTGAGAGATTGCATGTTAGACTTCAAGGGTTCATGGGAGGATCATCTATACTTGGTGGAGTTTTCTTACAATAACATTTTTCAGGCGACTATTCAGATGGCTCCATTTGAAGCGTTGTATGGTCGCAAGTGTCGTTCACCTGTCTGTTGGGACGATGTTGGGGAACGAAGATTGTTGGGACCGGATTTGGTAGTGCAAACAGTTGAGAAGGTTAACACTATCCGGAATCATATGAAGGCAGCACAAGATCGGCAGAAGAGTTGGGCCGATATATCGAGAAAACCTCTAGAGTTCGTTGTTGGTGATCTAGTATTCTTGAAGATATCACCGACTAGAGGAGTGATTCATTTCGGGAGTCGAAGCAAGCTTAGTCCTCGATTCGTTGGGCCTTTCGAGATTTTGGAGCGTGTTGGAGAAGTGGCGTATCGATTGGCTTTACCGCAATCCTTGGCGAATGTTCATGACGTGTTTCATGTATCTCAACTCCGTAAGTATGTTCGAGATAAAACACACGTGCTAGATCATTCGGAGCTGACTGTACGAGAAGATTTAACCTTTGAGGAACAACCACTGTCGATTGTGGATCGAAGGAAAAAGGTTCTTAAGAACAAGATTATCCCTCTTGTACTTGTTTCTTGGGGAAATCGCTCACATGGAGAATCAACTTGGGAACGAGAAGATGAAATCCGACGGAAGTTTCCACATCTATTCTTGTAGTTTCTTGATTGTTTATCCTTACTTGTTCTTGGAATTTTGAGAACGAAATTCTTTTGTAGTTGGGTATAAGTAACAACCTAGTTCATTTATACCAATTCCAGTCCTCGTATTTCCTTAATTGTGGTATTTTTCTTGATTTATCATATTTTGGGTGCGAATGATATTTTACATTTTACATTGCATTCGACCTGACCGGCTTGCTTGAAACGGTTTGATTCATATTTATGAATTACCCTGACTTGTTACGGAGACTGTGCATTTTCATGTTTAGTACATACTGGCATTTTATCTGGCATTGCATCTTTTACCATATAACATTTTAAGTCACATAAAATAATTTAAAATTACATAGCTTGGCCTGCATGATACCCCAAACCCCGTGGTAGCATCCGTGCATCTTGTTCTCGTCCCGTTCAGTGAAATGGACGTGTTTGGATGGTTACGCGCACGTACGTGCATCCGTTCTTGGGGGTATGCATTTTTCGTTACCTAAACACTCATTTTGAATTTTGAAAGTCGCAAATATTTTTTCATATTTTAAATCTGAAATTTTAGACCCGACCAGGGCGTGTTTTGGAATATTTTGTATCCCGCCAAAATTCAAATTTTATTAAATTTAATATCTTTATTTTTTTTAAATCAACGTTTAAATTTTAATAACTAACTAAAATATTTATTCGTTAAAAAAATCAAAACAGTTTAAACAAACTCCCTCTCTCTCTCCTCTTTTTCCCATTCTCTTTCTCTCTCCCTCTACGTATACCCACTCATTTCTATCTCTTCTCTCCTCTCTCTCATTCTCGCAGCCTCTCTCTTTCTCTCTCCCCCACTAGCCGACAACTTCATCACTCCTCCCCCCCTCTCTCTCTCGTCTCGCTACTCTCTATCTCTCTCCTCTCGCATCATTTCCTCTCTCTTCTCGCGGTGATTTAAATCCCGTCACCTCACTGAGGCTTAGCCTCACCTCCTTCTTCTATTCCTTCTTCCTCGTGTATTCTTCTTTTAACCCCGCGAGATCCCCACAAAACCCTAGCCTCCTTCTTCTTCCTCGACCTTTCCTCGACCTCGCCTCCTCTCTCACCTTTTCCACCTCACCTTCCTCTCCTTTCATCTCCCCGAGCAACCCTGCAACACCCTGCACCCATTAACCCACCTGCACCACCGCCTTACCCCGTCGACGTCGATCATCTCCACCTTCACTCGCCATCTCCTTCCTCTCCTCTCCTCCCTCTCCTCTGTTCTCTCTCCTCGACCAACCCTCGAGACCATTGCAACAACAACCCACAGCCTTCACCGTACCCATCGCCTGCACACCTCGGCGCCAGTGCTCGTCGGCCTCAACCCGTCATCACCTCCTTGTATTCCTCCAGTTCCTTTCCTCTCTCCCTTGCTAAACCCAGCAATTCAAACCCATTACTCCGCAAACAGATCCCAAGTAACCCAAGAACCCTAACCGAAACCCTAACACCAAAACCTAGCTTCGCCGGAGCTCGTTCACGGCCGTCGACACCCTCACGACTCCTCTCTGCAACCAAAGTGAGCTTTCTCTTCTTCTCATTCTTCTTCTTCCTCTTTCCTTTCTTCTCTTTCTTTCTTTCTTTTCTTTTCTTTAATTCTGATTTCTGTAGATCGCCAGAGCCGGACGTGACGCCGAAGATCCAGACGATCCAGACGACGTACCTGACCTGCGTGATCACCCTCGAGCGTTTCTTGGACCCGTTCCGTGTACCGTGCATGCGTCGCGACATTTCACCGACGTAGGACGTACCGTACACATCCGTTTCTTGATCCGTCGAGGCAAGTTAATTTTGTTGCATGCTATATAACTCATTATATACCTATTTAAATAAATATCATCCTGTATTTTAAATCTAGTATCCCATGTTTCATATTATATCTTTTCGATGTTCCGTTTGCATCTATTCATATCATTTCAGATCTAGGTCATGAAAACTAATCTTGTTACATAGTAGAATACAATATACTGCATCCATATCAATATTTACATCACATATTGCTTAGTTGTGCATCCCAAATTACCATTTTACAGCTTTACTGATTACGGATATCCGCTTGCATCCATCTCATTTAAAATATATATAATTGGATCCATAGATCACATTAATACATAACACTGTGATATTAACACCCCATGTTTAATAAACTGCATCCTTATTGGTATTGGAACTATAAATGTAACCCTAATCGATAATTGTGCATCAATATCTTTGAATCTATATCTATTTGCATACCATATCACATTATTCCATTTTATTGTTATATTAGTACTCCATACTTGATTTTGTGTACCTATACTTATTACAGTTTGATTATGAGCACTTACTTGATACTTGTGCACTACCTGACATGACCTGATACACTACTACTTGACACTACTTGATACATGTGCACTACTTGACATGATTTGATTCATATACACTTCCTGACATGACCTGATGTACCACAGCTTGACACATTATCTGATCTTGTTACTAATGCCGACAATCTTGACATGTTGTCCCTACGGACATTCCCTGTTGTCTATTCAGACAAACCTGTACCTGCTTGATCTGTGTTGGCATTAACTCCAGATTTATCAATACCAGACTTGAACACATAACTTGGGGGTATGGGGAAATCAATGATGAAACTTAACTTGTAACTCGACAGTTCGATACCTTTACTGATCAGTCTTACAGGCTAGGCCAGTCCCGGAATGATGCTGCTGACATCATTCATCTTTACACACTACCTTTTACTGCCTAGCGGCACGTCTCGGATTCAGCCTGAAAGTCTTGACCGTGGTCCCGGGCACGCATGGGATACTATTGAATTACATCGATGATTCATCAAATTGATTTCAAAGACTTTAGAGTAGTTAACCCAGTAGACCAGTTTAGATTACTCACTGCACATCACTGATTTGTATGGATTTTTAGATCAAAAATATTTGTTAACCGCAATCAAGAACGGCGTCGCTTGGTAGCTAGCCGGTGAGTACGGGTCGGTCCACAGGGATTTTGTGTATTTCCTAATTGTTCTAACGAGTTAATTCCGATTGTTGTCGGATTGATTAAATCTAAAAACTAAGTTTATCTAGATCTAAATCTTGCTAGGGTTAGGTTAAGGTTAAGTTTGAAAATTGAAGATTTCCTCACCGCTTTCTATACCCAAATTAAGATCTCTTTAGGAGTTATGGTAATTATCAATAAAGGGGATTACTACCATCGGAAAGAAACGGTGTTTCTTCCTCTAGGTTCTTGTCTTTCCTTTCTTAATCCTTACCCTAACCTCCATGGAAAACACGCTCAACCGGGCCTTTATACTACGGTATCACCGCTACCTCATGGGATAGGGTGCCGTAGGGAGCGGTGTGTGCATATATGCATGGAGTCCTATAAAAAAGTATGATGGGCAAGAAAGGAGTGAGAGATCTTCATCTCTCAAGCCTTCCCCAAAGCTAACCCTGACAAGCGAGGAGACTACTCGCTCATTAGGGAATTGAAAGACATTTCTAAACTATCTATCTAGGGCAGAGAATAAAAGATCTAATTAGGGCAGATAAGAAATTATACTAGGGCAATGAAATAAAATTAACTAGGGCAAGAATTGAAAACTTACTCTAATTTGATGCACTCTTCATTCATTGCAGAAATTTACAGATCTGAATTTTAGATATAAAATGAGGCACAAGAAAAGGCATGCCTCCAAAAAAGGTATAGGGTTTCTATTTATAGATCATAGAAACCCTAGGGTTACAATTGATTCACGTCTGCATTTACAATTTTACCCTAAGAAAACCTTATTTGCTGCACCGACACACCGACACCACCGACACGCGCCTCGCACGCGCCATAGAAATTTTCCACCGGTACGGGCGACGCACGGCCGCGGAATTGTGGCCAAGAGCATGGTTTGGCCACGGAACCGCGGCCGTATGGAGAACTTGCTGGCTGTGATTTTCAGGGCATGTTTGTCGCTTTGTTTCTCCTATTTTCTTTACTTGGTTTCTCAGATGGTCTTCTGGTTTCTTCCAGATTTCCACAGTGAACAATATCGTGGACTTTACCGCTTGCTTCGTGTTGAAATCTTGAACCTTGCTCTGCTTTTGTTCTTTGTGAAATTGTTCATTGATCTTCGTTTGTTCTCAAACTGTAGGCTTGATCAAGATTCTTCCATTTATCGATCGTAGTCTCACTTTTGTATCGTCTTTTCTTCAATTTCACTGTTTTTGTTCTGAGAACCTGTAACCTGCAACTAAGTAGCAGACATGGATCAAAAGCACCTGTTTATTTGTAAACTGAATAAGAATGGGGAATAAAATAATGCAAAATTATGCTATGAACAAATACCCACAAACTTATCTTTTGCTCGTCCTTGAACAAACCTAGTTTTATTCTTGAAAAAATCCTAACCTCACTTTCGCAGGGGAACGCGATTGCACTAAGCTCGTGCAACAAGCCGTTAAACCTCTAGGTGTCCCTAGTAGGAGGAGTGTTGTGTCCTGAGGGTTTTCAGCGGATACTACCCACAAAATCCTATCAATTAGGCCCATTGACTTTTATTCTCCAATTAGGTTTTCTAACAAGAACTCTATTATCTTCGACTCATAAATTATCCACCCGTATTCTTCACGCTTCCTTATTATTTAACTTAAGATTATATATATTCTGTAAACTTACTTAGCTTTTGGCATCTCTTAAGTTTTCCTTCTAGGGTTCTATCTCAACTTAGGAATTTTTATCATCTCTACTAAAGATACAAGTCATATTCTTCATTCCTATCTCTTATCTAAATCCCAATCACATACCCCTACGTGTGTGTGTATATCACCCCTACACTTGGAAATTCAAATCAAGCTATCATACTCTTGTCTATAGTCCAAAGTACTTTTCAATTGGTGAATTTTTAGATGAAATTGCTCACACATTCTTCATGCGACCGTTAATACTTCTTGAGGTACGAACGACCGATTACAAAATGTGTTTGCATATTAAAGCGTAATTCCTAGTCTTGTAACACCTGAGGCTTTAGCAGTGACTCTCAAACCAGTTGGTCTAAAGCACTAGGTGATGAAGCACCCTCGCTAAATATTTTTTCTATTAATGCAGCCTTAAGCAATCACAAAAACCAGTGTTCATTTTTTTATTATCTCTTTATTCACACTTGAATTTTTATTTTATTTTCTTCGTACTAAGGACGTTAGACAAGAGCATTTCAAGGTCTCCTCTACTATTCCAAGTTTCGAGGTTCGTGTTTGTGCAATTTTGTAGGGTATATATTTTCAGAATTTAGACTTAAGCTAGGAATTATTTTTCAAACTTATACTTTAATAAAGATATCAATATTTTTCCCTTATTTTAACTTAGCCTAAGAAGTGAACTCAAAATTTGCCTATTTTTAAATAAACTAAAAAGACATATACTTTCTACCGTTAAATTTTAAGAAAGGTTATTTTTAGGGCTTTTAATTTACTAAGTTTAGGATCTAGTTGTTCCTAGCTAGTTAACCTTTTTGTCAAACTCAAGTCAATTATGGCCAAAATTGAATACTTTAATTTTTATAATAATTTTTTTTTTGAAATTTGTCAATTTTTATGGGTTTTAAAATAAGTATGCAAATACAAAAATATACACATGAATGCGAAGGAAAAAGGCTTACCGAGCACACCCCCAAACTTAAACTTGACAGTGTCCTCGTTGTCAGGCTACACCAAGAGGGCTAAAAATGTCGGCACTCCCCTATTTATTTATTTATAAAAAAAATTATTTTTTTATTGTTAAAAGAAAAAAATATATATATATACAACAAGGTTCCCCCAAAACTTAAGTAAAATAGTGTTTCCACTGTTCTAAGCGTTAAAGTTCAGAGTTAGGGAGGAGAAAAATCAAACTATACAAGGCCTTACACAGCCCAAAGGTTAGTACCAACCATTCAAAAAATTTATCGTGATAATGGTAGGGTTGGTGGAAGAATGGAGTGTAGAGAAAGGAGTTGAGAAACACACGAGACCGAATGGGAAGAAGAGTGGAATATGGTCTCGGTGGAGGAGGAGAATGGCGGAAAAGATAAAGAAGTGTAGTACGATCTTGAGGGTGTAAATCGAGTGAATAAATTAGCACAATTTGTGATGATCGATGTGTTAAAAGCGATTGTGCTAATCTATCAACCCGTCGAGAAATGGGGTCAAATCCCTCAAGATTCGCAAGAAAACATGGGTACGTTGAACTTGGTAAACCAAACATTGAAAGTGGAAGCGTGACGAATTCTTGCTCGGTCGAAACGATAGGAAGGACGAAAGGGAGTGATTTAGGGATAGTCTTAATCTCACCTAAGTAATCTGTCTCGAACTCGAAGGATTCCATGGATGGCTCGAAATGACTGTAAGCAACCGAGTTTGATGGTTCAACTAACTCATCTAAAAATTCAAAGGACTCAAACTCGGGCGGTGAGTCTTCAACATCGTCCGAAAAAGTGAAACACTCGTAATCGTTATCGGCTGTGAGAAGAGTGTCAGATTCAAGGAGGTACGCACTAGTGGCGTCCAAACTGCTGTGATCGAATAGAAATCTTTCAAGCTCACAGTCCTCCTGCATGATCTTTTGCGTGGTCTGAATGATGGAAAGGATGGAGGGTGATTTAGGAAGTATAACAGTTAAAGGTTCAGGAGGATGAATTGGAAAATCCGACACATCAAACAAAAATGGTTCATCATCAATACTATCCTCAATACTCTCCTCAATACTATCCTCATAATTCTCCTCAAAAATTATCTCATCCATGCAATTATCATCAAAATTAATACGCATATGAAGTTCGGGAGAAACATTTAATGACTCGGGATGATGAATTGGAGATAAAATTTCAGTCAAATCTACGGGTTCATCATCCAAAATATTCCCGGCGTCAATATCCTCAATCAAGTGAAAATCTATTTTTTCAGACACCTCATCAAAAGTATGGACATTTATCAATTCAGGTTCTAGAGTGGAGGTGTAAAGTTCAAAAGGATTAGGTGTGGTTTCACTCGATAGGGACTCTTCACAATCTGGCAAATCAAGCACTACAAAGTCGCACAACTCGTTAAACGTTTTATCTTTAACTAGTGAATCATTTAGGACACTTGTTTGAAAACTGAAGTTGTGGAATTCAATTAGTGATGGGTAGGTTTGATTTGGAAGGGTGCACAGCTCACTCTCTCCTCTCAAATTCTCACTCTGTCCAACCGCCTCCTCATATATTGGAATTTTTGGAGCTAGTTGGAAACTAGCTACCGGTTCATTAGGTTGCATAAGGGTGGCAATGGACGCATCCACATTCCTCATCATTTGGTTTGTCGCTACCATATAGTTTTCCAACGACTGTTCCAAACTAGACATAGGTTGTGAAGGGGTTTAAGTAAAAGATTCAAAGTTGTTTAGATTCTGGAAACTCCTAAATGGCTGTGTAGAAGCAATGTCTAGGGAAGGTGTGGAAGTCGGGTAGGACTGGTAGGAATTGAATGGTTGGACAGGAGTAGGATAAACATTTGGATAAAAAGGTGAATGGACTTGTTGATCCCAAGAACTGGATGTGTTGAAAGGAGTGAAAGATCGGCTACGAAATTGTTCAATATGCTCAGCAATAGACATGGGTTTCGGAGTTACAATAGGACTCGAAAAAAGAGTATCAACGTAAGAAGGTGTTGAAGCTTGACACGGTTGATACAAAGTGGATTGCGGAGTCCAACTGTTTCTCCTAGACGCTTCTATTCGATCTTTCAAAGAAATTTTGGGCATGGAGGGGTCATCCGTAATTCGACTGAAACAATTCGCGTATAAAGCAAAGTTTGGTTCAGGATACCAAAGTTTGGCAAGAGTTTTATGAGGTGGGGTACCCATGATGTAAAAAAGGAGAAGAAAAAGAATGTGGGGTGCACGGATTTCTTAGCGACAAGTGGCAAGTTTTTATAAAAATTTTCCTTTTTCCTTTTTGTGTTTTTTTTTATGTGGAGCTTTTTGCAAAAAAGATTTTCAATAAAAGGCTTAGACACACATTCAATCAGCCACAAATGCACAATCAGGCCTAGATCTAAGGTCATCTAGGTCAGCTAGACAGCTCCTAACTGTTCCAAAGGGCAAGAAGTAGGACCTCAAACCACCTCTTCACCGCCAATTGTGGCCAGGTAAGTGCCAGGTAAGTGGGAGGCTCTCCACCACGTAAGTAGTGGACCTAATTAAGTAACCACTTACCTTAGACACACTTACCTAGACACCACAAAGTCAGGTTAGGATTAACGGTCGATACCTACAACTAGTCCTTTGTCCTATTGATCGCGAAGTCCTTAGGGCTGAGTCTAATATTTTTTTAATTAAATGATGGTCAATGCAATATGCCTTATGTGATTTCTGAGGTCCTGGGAAGGGTGATGAAATCCCCACCCAGTCTGGATTGGTGTAAAAGCCCCTTAAAGTCAAATTAAACTATGCAAAGCAGTAACACAATCACTTGCAAACAAATTTTTTTTAAGCACGGCGCAAAGAATCCTGCACAAGATCAATTATTGGAAGGGGAGAAATTTTTGGTGCAAAGAATCCTGCAGGCAAAATTTTTACAGAGGAGATATTGGGGTGAAGAAGAAGAAAGGAAGCTCACAGAAAAAATTTCAATTAATGACGTCACTACACCACGGCGGTTCCGCGGTCAGAAGCTGGTCAACGCGGCGAAAGCGCGGTCACATGGTCAGTTCAGATCCTAAGATTTCTTCTGTTCTCTGTTGTGATACTCCTCTGTTTGTTCAGATTTGATGTTTTCTGTTTCGCTCTCTGGAATTTTCCAGATCTGAGTACGTTTGTCGATCCTGCAAAATTCAAACGAAAATACCCTTCACAAAATAAAAAGATGATAATTTTTTTTTTATTTTTTTAATTTTTCAGTTTTAATGATTTTTCAATTTATATTAACCCGAAATTACAAAAAGAAAATAACACGCCATCCCCGGCAACGGCGCCATTTGATTTGTATGGATTTTTAGATCAAAAATATTTGTTAACCGCAATCAAGAACGGCGTCGCTTGGTAACTAGCCGGTGAGTACGGGTCGGTCCACAGGGATTTTGTGTATTTCCTAATTGTTCTAACGAGTTAATTCCGATTGTTGTCGGATTGATTAAATCTAAAAACTAAGTTTATCTAGATCTAAATCTTGCTAGGGTTAGGTTTAGGTTAAGTTTGGAAATTGAAGATTTCCTCACCGCTTTCTATACCCAAATTAAGATCTCTTTAGGAGTTATGGTAATTATCAATAAAGGGGATTACTACCATCGGAAAGAAACGGTGTTTCTTCCTCTAGGTTCTTGTCCTTCCCTTTTTAATCCTTACCCTAACCTCCATGGAAAACACGCTCAACCGGGCCTTTATACTACGGTATCACCGCTACCTCATGGGATAGGGTGCCGTAGGGAGCGGTGTGTGCATATATGCATGGAGTCCTATAAAAACGTATGATGGGCAAGAAAGGAGTGAGAGATCTTCATCTCTCAAGCCTTCCTCAAAGCTAACCCTGACAAGCGAGGAGACTACTCGCTCATTAGGGAATTGAAAGACATTTCTAAACTATCTATCTAGGGCAGAGAATAAAAGATCTAATTAGGGCAGATAAGAAATTATACTAGGGCAATGAAATAAAATTAACTAGGGCAAGAATTGAAAACTTACTCTAATTTGATGCACTCTTCATTCATTGCAGAAATTTACAGATCTGAATTTTAGATATAAAATGAGGCACAAGAAGAGGCATGCCTCCAAAAGAGGTATAGGGTTTCTATTTATAGATCATAGAAACCCTAGGGTTACAATTGATTCACGTCTGCATTTACAATTTTACCCTAAGAAAACCCTATTTGCTGCACCGACGCACCGACACGCGCCTCGCACGCGCCATAGAAATTTTCTACCAGTACGGGCGACGCACGACCGCGGAACCGCGGCCAAGAGCATGGTTTGGCCGCGGAACCGCGGCCGTATGGAGAGCTTGCTGGCTGTGATTTTCAGGGCATGTTTGTCGCTTTGTTTCTCCTATTTTCTTTACTTGGTTTCTCAGATGGTCTTCTGGTTTCTTCCAGATTTCCACAGTGAACAATATCGTGGACTTTACCGCTTGCTTCGTGTTGAAATCTTGAACCTTGCTCTGCCTTTGTTCTTTGTGAAATTGTTCATTGATCTTCGTTTATTCTCAAACTGTAGGCTAGATCAAGATTCTTCCATTTATCGATCGTAGTCTCACTTTTGTATCGTCTTTTCTTTAATTTCACTGTTTTTGTTCCGAGAACCTGTAACCTGCAACTAAGTAGCAGACATGGGTCAAAAGCACCTGTTTATTTGTAAACTGAATAAGAATGGGGAATAAAATAATGCAAAATTATGCTATGAACAATCACCTGTGCCTTACCCTTCACTGTCCTTATTTATGTTACTGTTATACCTTTATTACTGTTCATACTCGTGCCTGCATGTCTTACTACCCCCTGATTATAATATTGTTGATATTATGACACACTGACGTCTGGGTTTTGCATGACCCAGATCCTTTACCTTTGCCGCGGGCCGAGCAGGAGCATTTCAGTCAGCAGGCCGAGCAGTGAGGACCTGTTAGTATTTTAGTTTTATTTATGCATTTTCATTCCTGATGTGAGCCCGCATTATGGGACGTACATTCCAGTTTATTATTGTATTAGATCTTTTGCTTCCGCATTATTTTATTCTTGACTCGTTATTTTGGCTCATGGACATGTATTAGATAGTTATTGATATCTCTACAGCCGTAATGTGACTGCGGAGGGATATTTCCTATCCACAGGTAGCATGGTTGGCTCTGTCACGTGCCTATCTTAGCGTTCTCTGGGAAGCGGGGCGTAACAGTTATACTGTATAAGTGGCATGGCAATTACCGATGATGAATGTGTGTGAGCCGGTAAATCTGTGTAAGTGTAACATGCGCATCAACGATGATTGTGCAGGTGTACTAGAAGTTGATAACATATAACACTAAATACTGAAAACATGATAGGTATCACACGAGGAATAATCCAACATAAACATGGACTATAATAAGGTAGCCTCTTATGTCAACGATCCCGCCTCATAGTATCAAGTGTCGCAATATCCTCGATCATCATTTTCAATTCATGAGAGCGGATCAACATTCAGTAAACGCATCGCGTACGGTAATCCATCGTATGGTATCACAAAACAGAGTAGGGAATCTATCGTCCTATTCACCAGCAAAGGTACAGATCTATAATCTCGTACGGCATACCTTATCAATCACATAACACATCTATATCAATCTTATATCATGTCATCTTGCATATACGTCATATCTTGTAAATATCAAGTCATATCGATCTCGATCTCATATCCTACCATTATCAACTCATACTTGTCCTCTTTCAATTCATACTTATCATGATTCGCTTTCTCATTTTATATTCTCATATATCAATTAGTGTCGACTTTTATCATATCATATCTTACTAAATTCTATAATCATGTCCGTAAGTTCGTAGCATATCCTTTCTAAAGTTTATAATTTATAAGACGATCTTCCATATCAATGATTGCGGGGGTGCTATACGCCATCCACCCGACTTCCCTCGTAGATATAAATCTACTCACCTGGTAAACTCCTCGCATAGCCAAAGTCGATGTGCTTCATCATCTCGGAAGTCCACGCGAAGGTACCTCAATCAATACACAATTGCAATACTATTAAGATCAAGTCCGGAAAACCGATACGGCACACGAAGTGCTCATAGGTTGGAACATATAGCTTACGCATGAAAGATCAACCAAATAACCCTCGTCCGTTGACGTACAAACATCCAACGATGAAATACGATATCAAATACAAAATCACAAGTTTCAGAAATCGGAAAACACAAATCAGCAACTAAGGAAAACATCTTCAAATTTTGCCTCAGGTACAATTAGCCAATTTTGCATATAAGGAAGGTCTAAATAGAAGATATAGGAGCCACGGACCAAGAATCATCGCATTTCACCCTGATGTGACCGCAATTTGTGTCCACAACCAATAAATCTGCGGCCATAACAATAGGGAATGGGCTCGGGTTTCTAGGGTAGGTTTCTGGTTGCCTGCACGTCTCTGTGTGTTCGCTAAATAATTTTTAGGGTCTCCGGGTTATAGCAGATCTCAGTATCACATCACAATCCTCACAAAATACGATATCGGCCAATTCAAAGTTCGTGTTTTGGTTTCTAGTATTTGGTCTTGTCCAGTAAAAATATCACTCAAGTCTTGTAAATACTCACTACAACTCATTTAACCACTTACAAGTCAAGTCTTCCACTAAATCTCAACTTGGAAAATTCCATGATCACAAAACCTAACTAAATCAATTTCTAAACTAAATTAGGATATTAGGAAATCAACAAGCTTAACTAAAAGTGTAGGGATTATCTCATTTGGCAACTTAGGAAAGTTCTTGAGTTGCCCAAAGTCTTCAAAATCCAAACTTGAATGGTTCAAAGGGTTTAGGATGAGGGTGTGTATCTTTTTAATGAAGGTGGCATAGGGTTTAGGTTATAAATTAGAGATGATACATGGAGGTAGTGAGAGATGAAGGAGATGAAGAAGAATTATGAAGAAGAGAAGAAGAATGAAGAAGGAAGAAGAATGATGTAGAGGGTTCTCTCTCTCTTAATCTCACTCTCTCTTAAGCTCACTCACTCTCTCTCTAAATATCACTTTTGTTTTATGCCATGTCACAAGACAAAAACCTTTTCTCTTCCTTTCTCACTCTCATTCTCACAAGTCACAAACACAATAACAACATGCAACAAAAATGCACATGACATGGTGCACTAGCTATGTAAAAATGTAAAGATACGGATTTGGCTTAATCATGATTAGTAGTGCACTAATCAAGTTTAATTTAAACTTGCATATGATTATTTATAAAAATTCCAAAATCCGATAAATATCTTTTTAATGAATAAATCATTTTAATCTCCGATTATATTCCAAATATTGGTATATACTTATACCATTTTACGAAAAGCCCCTATTCGCAAATCGAATAGTTTTCGCGAAATATATTATTTTAATATTAAATTTCCAAAAATAATATTTTATATTTCTGAAATGTTACAGGGACTAACCGAGCGCTAGTTCGCTAACGGCATTCATGTCTCTTCTTTCTTTAGAATGTTGTCAGGAGGACCCGACTCACAGCCCAGCCAGGACGATTTGGAGCAGTTTACAGAGGAGGCAGACTTTTAGGCCTTACTTGTACTATTTTCTTTTCAGTTCATATGCCATTGTTTAGGCATCACTTTCAATCATTGTACTTTACTTTTCAGTTGTATGTAAAGAATGATTATCAATAAAAAGTTGGTGTTTTATTATATCTCTTGTTATTCTTGTGTTATTCATTTATATTGCTTATTTACGCTTAACGTGTTTATTTCTAAGTAAATACGTCGCGGCCCGCCACATCTCCTTCCCCGTACATCGGAAAGCGGAGCGTGACAGTGCCTAACAATTCCTTAGTTTGAAAATAGGTATTGTTCAAATGTAATCTATTATCTATCAAAGTGATTAGAAGCAATGATTTTCCAAATCAAGATAATCCATAAGTTGGCGATCCAGCCTCATAGTATCAGATATGGTATAATCCATTATACGTCATCCTCGAGTCAAGAGTGCGGATCAATCATCCGGTATATCATATCACGTACGGTATAATCCATCATACGGTATCATCAATCAAGGTAAGGATCTATCGTCCTGTACATTATATCGCGTACGGTATAATCCATCATACGATATCATCAATCATGGTAAGGATCTATCGTCCTGTACATTAGATAGCGTACGATATAATCCATCGTATGGTATCATCACTCAAGGTACGAATTTCTGGTCACATATCTCATATTATGTCATATTCTCATATATATATCATCTCATCTCATATCTTAGCATATGTATATGTGTATATATATCGCCTCGCATCCTCATTGTAACAACTCCATTTTTTATGTACAGAGAATTAATTTAAATTCAATGTATACTTGGAGTATTTAATGTTACTGATATCTCTTTAAATATTTATTTCACTCCATAATTACAAGAAGGAGCTTATAGCTCATTGGTAATACCTTGCACTGCTAAACCAAGCCACCAAAGTTCAAATCGCATTCCCCATATTATTTTTAATATTATTTTGTTTTTAATTCTTTAGAATACCAACAGTTACACGTGCATTTCACAAATTTCCTACTACACATGAAAATATAAATGCACCAGAAGCCACACCTGACGACCCTGCACCCCCCGACCACCCAACTCGGGCCGGCGCCGCCGGACGGACTCGGCCGGACGGCCGAGTCCCCAACATCGAAGTTGGGTATCTTTTTATTCTCAAACCCCCTGCATACTTTAAATAGTCAGATCGGTTACAGAGAGCCCATTAACCCCCATTTACTCCATTTTTTAATGATTTTTTTTATATATTTTTACATTTTTTAATTAAAAACCCTACACCTACCCTAACCCTAGCCTAACCCTATAAATACACCCCCTACCCTCTACCCTCTCATCCTAAATTTCTGAGCCCACTCTCTCAAAATCCCAAGAGATCTTGTGTACTTTGAAAACGAGCGAAAGGCGAAGCTCCGACGAAATCTACGGCGAACTTCCGGTGATCGTGCTAGGAACTCGCGGAGATGAATCGACGTACCGGCGAACCCTCTTCTTCCTTATCACTCTCGTGTTGTCCAAACCCGTAAGTCCTATTCTAACCTCTCTCTCTTTTTCAAAAAAAATACGAAATTACAAAAACCGACCGAATCGGAACAAATCCGATTTCCGATTCGGTTTTCTATAAAATTTCACTTCTCACCAATACATTCATGCTTAAACATCTTTATGTTGACTATTAAACATTTAACAAACAATTTGAACAAGTTTCATCACATGAAATGATAGCGTTCCCATATTATCATATTTTTACTTAAATACCACAATGTTTCGATTTCACATTTAATCCCATTAACTTGTTATACCTTTAAAGTAGATCATGAGGTAACGACCTACCTCCTCACACACTAACATATAACCTAACATGATACCATTGAAAAACTTAGAATACGATAAAACAATATTTTCATTTAAATACCATATTCTTAATAAAACCATTTCTAAAAGTTTTAGCTTGTTACACTTTTAAAATAAATACCTCATAATATGAAAATACGATAAGTTGTGGACATCGGTCGTTTATCTAAACCTGACTTTGTGGTGTCTAGGCTTGGCAAGTGAGAAAGGTAACTTTAAAAGGCCCGTCTCACGATGATTTGTGAGCGGAACCCTCCTTTCTTCACTTGTACTTATCTGGCCATAATTGGCGGTGAAGAGACGATTTGAGGCATCTAACAACTTGTTGTTTAGACCATTTAGAAATAGTCTAGTTGAATTAGAAAACACTAGAACCTAAAATACGGAAAATTGACTTTTTACAAATAAATATCATTTACTTTATAAAACCGTTTTCTAAAGGATTTAGTAATTTACAATCTTTGCAAAGCGCCGCTACAACCCATTTTTGGGGAACCCGTTCGGGATAGTACGGTTTATCGTGCACCCTCGGGCTTAGTAGTGCGAGATTCAGACCTCCGCAAGGAGCATTTGGTCTCGAAATATTTAAAATACGATATCTTAAGAAAATGAGATTTTTAGAATATAAAATATTTATTGAAATTATTTTTGTATAAATATATGTATATTTATCATTAAAATATCTATTTTTTTATAATACAAATATTCCACTTTTTCTAAAAATCACAAGAATAAATGTTACATTAAAATACCATGAATTTCAAATAAATCAATATTACAGATAAATACCTTTATTTAAAAAACTAGGATATTTTCACTAGAAATAATACAATATAAAATCCACATTCATTACAACCCTAAAGACGAATAATAAATGCTTGGGGTATATTCTGAAAAGTATATAAAAGTATTTTTACATAAAACCCCCTCAAGTTTTAGAAATTACCCTAAGGACCCTAGTAAATATAGGACTTCGATTTACATTCTAATTGTCTGACTCGGGTTTGAGTCTGATTATATCTGACTTGAATATGATTCAAGTCAATCTACAAGCTATAATATTCCAATTCAATATGAACACATGAATCCATAGATCCAGTTATCAATCTATACAACTTGACTAAATCAAACCATGGATATACATCCATTATCCAGTTATTCCGTCTACATGATTATGCAGTTACAATCTGTTTACTGATATTTACAACAATACAATCAAAACACTACGGGGTTTAAGGGGTAGATTGGTGTGGAAGGTGTTAGAAGTGGCACGAGGTGGTAAGATTAAGACACCTAACCTATATTCCGTTGCTGTTGTACCGTGGCTTAACGGTTTCTTATACATTCCTGTTCCCCTCCGAATGGCGGCGCGCAAGACTGCGATGTCCTGGCACTGAGACTCGGGGCAGATGCTAATTGGTGCTATCCGTCCACCTCTCCGAAGATGCCAAGTTGATTTATGGCACCATGTATCGAAGGTTTAGACGGATGCGTCCGATGTAGCAGACTTCGTCAGATTCCCCCTCGTTTGAGGGGTTTTTGATTGTGGGGATGCTCTTCCCTGCAGGCGCAAGCCCCTGCAGTTAATTACGCTACCGCATTGCGGTAACAACTTTCTCCTTCTCCAGATGGTCACTTCGTCGTGGGTGTTTGTTTTGTGTTTTGTTGCCCGTGGATTGTTTACGGAGACTGATTTATGTCGTCGCCCGTAGGACGTGGACTAGTCCAAATCCGTATTATCTTAGATTTGGGTTTGGGGGTTTGGTTTGAGGATACGTCAGCCATACTTGAGGCTAAGATCAACTTAAACGTTTGTTAAGGATACGTTAGTCTAACTTTGAGACTAAGATCAACTTAACGGGATCGTTTAGATCCGACAAAGGAGCATTTTAGGCTTCATTGTTCTAGTTTAGGGACATAGTGGTCCATCGTATGTATGGCCGTCGGGACCCGTCACCTCTCTGACGACGTTGAAGAATTACAACGACGGATGTCAGAGGATTTCAGGGATGTACCCTCGAGCCAGAGTTAATTGGGGGGATTCATAGTCCAGTCTGTTTGAAGGTTTAAGGATACGTCAGCCATCTTTAAGGCTAAGATCAACTTAAACGGGACCGTTTAGATCCGACAAAAGAGCATGCGGAGGCTCTATTGTTCTAGTTTAAGGACATTGCGGTCCATGGGTAGTTTAAGGACGTTGCGGTCCATTGTTAGTTTTAAGACATCTCGGTCAAGGTTAAGGACGTCGTAGTCCATGGGTTTAAGGACTCCATAGTCCGGTATGTGCTCTGGATGCTTCACACGGGTTCACTGCCGTGCTTGGCGAGGACCAGGCTCCGCTCTGGACGTTTTCCGCGGGGTCAAAGAGTGACGTTATCCGCATTCCACGTAACCAGGAATTTTGCACTAGATGCTTCATACGGGTTCACTGCCGCGCTCGGCGAGGACTAAGCTCCGCTCTGGGCGTTTTCCGCGGGGTCAAAGAGTGACGTTATCCGCGTTCCACGTAACCAGGAATTTTGCATTAGACACAGGTTTAAGGACCCCACAGTCCATATCAATGTGTGGTCGTCGGGACCCGTCACCTCTTTGAAGACATTGAGGGATTACAATGCCAAGTATCAAAGGAGTGAAGAGATGTACCCTAGAACCGGAATGGCTTAAATAGTCCTTGACCCGATTTGGGATCAAGACCGATTAATTATGTTATGAGCCCATTAGCCCAGTTGATTACGAATTGAGGACTTATGGCCATCTTGGGCTAAGTCCAATCATGTCTGGAATATTGACTTCCTATTGGTCCCTTGAAGGAGAGGCTTTGCCTCTATCCATTCGGGCAATTGGGCCAAAGCCTAGTGTTAAACACTACAGAGCAATCAGTGTTGAACACTGGGAATGAGGTTGACAAGTTAGTGTTTAACACTAAAAGATAATTGGTGTTAAACACCAGCAACAAGGCTTTCAAATTATCATAAACACTAAAATAGATCAGTGTTGAACACTGGCAATGGAGATCTCAGATTAGTGTTAAATACTAAGGTAGTCAGTATTGAACACTGCGAATAAAGCTCTTTGATTAGTGTTGAACACTAGGGCCCAACAATGTTTCAATACTGGATTCGAGAGTTCCAATTTAGTGTTGAACACTAAGGCAAGAGGGGTCACGTGGCAACACGTGAGGGCGCCCTCCCTTCATTTATTCTGCTGAGATTATCGCATCTTTCAGAGCATCACGTGCCATCACGTGACGGGCATTCAAGTGCTTATATGTTAAAGCTTCTGCCGAGGGTCACGTGGGGTGCTACCTCAAAGGGGCTTTCTGTAGATCTCTTGGGGGGGTCACGTGGTGACACGTGACCCTGCCTCTATGTATGTTGTTTAGAGGATCTGTTAATCTTTTCCAGGAATTAAATTCCTCGTAGGGTTAAACCCTGACAGTAATTTCAGAGGAATTAAATTCCTACTTCCTTTTGAAGATTTATATTCTGAATAGAGTTGGACTCTGAATTTTCTGTAAGAATTAAATTCCTCATACATGTGAAGAACTCAATAGGGTTAAACCCTAATAAAAGCTTCTAAGGAATTAAATTCCCATTCTCTGTTAAATTATGATCAAAGGAATTAAATCCCCGCTGTTCCAACAGAACTAGGTTCTTAATTAGGGTTAAACCCTGTTTCTTTTTGTTCTGAAGGAATTAAATTCCCATAACACAGGGTCAAGCCCTAGTTTTATTAAATTCCTATAGTTCTGTGAGAATTAAATTCTCGTGCTTCTGTTCCCTCTCTATATTTTGGATCTGCATGGCAGGATCTCGACCCATTAAGAATTAAATTCTTAATCTTCAAGGGGAGATGTGCACTTTGCAGATCCTCTATCAAAGAGAGAAGAAATATGTTCTTCTGTTTTATATATCAGAGTTAAACTCTGTTGAGAATTAAATTCTCTTTTCCTTCAAGGAGCCTTCCCTTTCTTACCTAGGGTTTTCTTTTGCAGAAGATCCAAGTTCCTCGAAGTATCAAGGCTCTCTCTCCCTTTCTTCCCTCTGCGTATATCTCTCTTTTTTGTGTCTCTTGGCTTCTATTTATAGGAAAAGCAGCCGAATCAATTAGTTTTTGACGAATCTTCATTGAGAGGTTTGATTTGCATCCATCATTCATTTTTGACCTTTGGATTATTGGGTGAATTTTATTCACCATTGGATTTCAAGTCCCGGGATTCTCCTTTGTTATTTCGGTTAGATTTAAAGGGGAAATCTTTCCAAACCCGAGATTTTCCCATAGATAAATGATATTCAATCATCTTTAAATCTTTAATTCGATTGGTTCCAGATAATCGCTTTCCTTTGGAAAGATTCGAATCTCTTTCAGAATTTAATTCTGTCAACGAAATGGGCTTTGAAAGCCGGTCACGTGTGACCACGTGACCCCCTTTGAACGAGCCTTCCTCTTTCTTTTTGCGCTCTGTCTTCTGGTCGCTGCTTAACCGTCACGTACCACCACGTGACCCCTGGTCACATGTGAGCACGTGACCCTTGTCTGGACTCTTTTTCTTGATTTAACTGGAGAACAATTCTGATGTTTTGATCGTCACGTGCCAACACGTGACCCTAGTCACGTGGGAGCACGTGTCCTCTTCTGAAGCTTTTTCCTTGATTTGATCAGGAAGCGTTGGGTCTTTGCTGCTGCTTTTAAATGTCACGTGCCGACACGTGACCCAGGTCACGTGGGAGCACGTGACCCTTACTGAAGCCCCTCTCTTTGATGTAGTTGGGAAACTGAACTTGCTTTGCCGGTACTTTTGGGTGTCACGTGCCAACACGTGACTGCTGGTCACGTGTAAGCACGTGACCCTCTTCTGAAGCTTTTTCCATAAGCTTTCCTGATTTTAAATCAGGAAACAAATGCCCCCACAGCGTTGTTCTCACGTGTCAGCACGTGAGTGCAACGCTGTCACCTCTTGCGACCGTTGGATTCCTTTAGGGATCTGGGGAGATGAAACGTTTCCATTGCCTTCTATAAATACCTCTGTCTCTTCATAGGAGCCTTCACTTTGCTCATCTTCTTCTTCTGAGAACTTTTTCCTTGAGAATTTAATTCTCGCTTCCAGAGCCTAGTTCTCTGTCTTGAAACAATTTTCAGAGTTTAACTCTGTTCGAAAAGAATTCTTTTCCTCAGGTAATGTTCTTGGACAAACGATGGATCTTCTCATTCCTCTGGATTTTAAATCCAAAACAAGGGTTTTTACCCTTTTTTCTTCCTGTTTTTCCATAAGAACATGAAACCGCTTAACCTTCGAACTGTAGATCTCTCAGGATTTAGATGATGTTTGGGGAGATGATGATGGCGTTTCAACTCCATGGAATTTAATTCCATCCAAAAATGTTTCTGGGAATTTAATTCCCTTTTCTTAATAAGGAATTTAATTCCAATGAAGGACTTGATTTCTTCACGCGGAGGCTTCCTGGGGTCTCTTGGCCCGAGGTTGTTCTCCTGCAATTAATGGAACGGTGGTTTTGTAATGATGTCTTCTGTGGGAATTTAATTCCTTTGATCTTGTTGGATTCATTGTAGAGCCCGAGATAGATCCCGTTGGGGGAATGTGCATGGTCATCATTCTTTATTAAATGAGGATATTCCCTTTGTTTCATTGTAACTATTTGGTCTCATTATTAATGAGCCGTCATCCGGATTCTGTGGGGCCCATGTGTTTTGTAGCCAATGGTCCCAGGAAACTCTGCTGTTGCTTTCTTCAGCTAGTCTTCATGTTCATGCATGAATATATATTGCTAACTTTTCTTTTAACGGTCTTCCTTTATTGGATTTCAGGTGCGATGGCTTCTGTTCCACGCTTTCCCTTTTCTCGCTCGGAGGCTGCTTTTCCTCAGTCACCATCTGATGAGGAAGCGATGGCGATGATTCAGGCCCATGACCCGAACTGCACTAACCTTCTTCAATGGGGATCTTGGTACAGTCAGATTATTCAGGGTCGCCGGAGTTTTTTTTGCGCGGTGCCAACGGAGCCCACTTTCCCATTTTTACCGATGGATCCTCCGAGGACAGTTTTTTCTGTGGAAATGTCCAACTGGACTCCAACGGGGAGGCTGGAGCCTTCGACGACCGGCATTCCGAACCATCCGATCCCGGCCATAGACATCTTGGGACGGCGTATCTGCCAGGGTGAGGCCCACCCGTGGGGGCAAATTTATAAGATAGGGCTCACTCCTAGGCATCCTACGGGCTACCTTCTCTGGGCTCGCTACATCCTTTCTGCCCATCGGGCGCGGTTGCAGAAAGTCGGGCTTTATCAGGCCATATACGCGTCACTATTCCATTATAAGTCCCCGCATGCCTGGTGGGTTAAGGCGTTTTTAAACCAATGGAATCTTCCTACCAACACTTTCATCCTAGGAGATCGTGAGGTCTCGGTCTCTCTTGCAGAATTTTATGAAATCTCGGGATTGCCGATCAGGGGTGCACTGTATGAGGAGTTGTTGCCTCCTGACGAGTATGTCTTTGAGCCCGAGTCTGCACCGGCTGACGGCTTGTCTGTTGAGAACGCCGTTCGCCACAAGCGGCCCAGCTTGATCAAGGCGCTGGGTATTTTTGATCGATTGTTCACTAAATCTGAGGAGCAGGGTGTTACTTTTAAAAGCTTCATTTCCTGCTTCCTTCGTGAGGACGTCATATCGAAGACTGCTCCGAAGTTTGCTAACATCAAAGACCCCTTTGGGTTTGGTCCGAAGAAGCTACCGATGGCTGAATCGGACCTGCCACAATATTATATTCCCATCGTGTCGCCGATGTCTTTTGAGTCCGTTGCAGCACCCGGTATGGATGAGGAAACATTCTTCGTGGGGTTTGTCAGTGTTTGGCTTAGTTGGTTCGTTATCCCCATGCATCGCCGCTTCATGAGAGCCTCGGTCATCTACCCGGCTCATCGTATTGCTGAGGGGACGCGGTTGGCCATCGGCATCCCGGCCTTGGCGCACCTCTATAATGGATTGGGCACCGCAGCTAATACCTCTACGCCTGGCGTGGATGTGGTAAACTTTTCGCTTCATTATTTCACGTCCTGGATCGAAATGCACGTATTGGGGGCTTTCGCCATGCATCAGAGGCCCTCATTTTACGATGCCTACCCCTTTCCACGACTTATGCGATTAGTGGATGCTTCTGCCGCCGACCCGACTCAATTCGGGGCTATTCGGGTGCTGATTTCTCCTCATGCCACCGCTGGCGGGTTGGTTTTTAATGATCGGGTCTTGTCTACTCCTTCGAGTCCCGTTCAACAACTCTGGGACCAGTCGAAAGACAACGCACCCTCTTTGAAGCCCCGGGAGGCCGCGCATTTGTATACAATTAGACCGGGCTACTTGGTGTTTCGCCAGGACAGTGCAGCTCTTTTCATGCGGTACAATCCGCATCGATTTGCCCGACAGCTTGGATACGACCAGGGCATTCCTTTCGAGGCTTTTATAGTTGCCCCGATCCCTTTGCTCGATACTGTTCGCGATGCCGCTCATCATTTCATGAGGCTGAACACCGGCTCTTATTTCATGGTCCCTGAAGCCGAGTACATGCCCCGATGTGTAGGTGCATTTACGGGCTGGTATCTTCATCGGATCAGCCCAATTATTCTTGAAGAAAGAAGGGTGCTTCTTGGTCACGACGCCCCTCCTCAGGTTTCGGGGGCTAAGCTACGGCCGAGGGTTCCGGTCCGCTTCCCTTTGAGGGAGATTGGCACCGCGCTCATTCCGGGGGAGTCAGGGGTAGACCTTACTCCAACAGCTGGTATGCCCTTGGGTTCCCGATCGTGAGGTAAACGGGCCCCAGTAGTAGCACCTCTGCCGGTGGCGGCACCGCCCCTCGTGGCGTCGACAATGGCGATGTCGTCCTCGATCGTGGCATCGAGCGAGAGTAACAGGGATGAGGGCGCTGAGGGCGATGTGGGCCAGCGTCGCCCTAAGGCTTCGCGAGGGAGGAAGCGGTCATCCTCAGCGACCGGCTCTGGGTCTAAACGGCGGAGGAAAGCGGCTACCACCCTGCTTGATTCTGTGGCGGAGTCTGAGCCTATCCTTGAAGACGAACCATTGGCCCTGTAAGAGTCAGACGCTGGACTTCTCTTCCCGAGTTCGGCTGATGAGGAGGCTGCACAGTTGGCTGAGGCCATACGGCGCTCAAAAGACGCGTCTCATAACGCTAAGGTTCCGAAGAAGTCCTATCCCGCCGTAATCTTTTACGAAGACCCTTCGTGGATTCGGCGGCGATTTATCGGTCCTTTGGAGGAATGGGGGGAGAGGGCTTTGAAGCAGGCCGCTTCAGAAGATGCAGCTGACGCACTTTCTTTATGGACCGGCGGCCATGAGTCCACTCTCGAACCCCGGCGAGCCCACCTTCTTGAGAAGGAGCAGCGGCTTGAAGAAGCCATATTGAGGGCTTCTTTGCGCATCGGTACGTTGTGGTTCTTTTCGTAGTTCTTCAGATTGTTTGTGCCCGTGCATATGTATCATTATTTTTATTTGAGTCATGCAGAATCTTCGACGCTGGGGGAGCTCCCTACTGGCCCATTAAAGCTAAAGCCCGCCGAAATTCTCAATGAAGCCTTGCTGGATGTGGAGAGGGCTGACGAGGCTGCTCCTCTCATAGTAGAACTTCCAGCGGCGGTTCTTGATCAGGGAGTGCTTGCCCTTTTGGGGGAGGCTCCTTTGGAGGCCGTCGCCCCAATGACTCTTACCGAGGGCGGCCCAAAGGCTGGAAGCGAGGTAGTCGGGACTACTCTCCCTTTGTTGGAGCCTGAGGTCACGGCGGAGGCCGTTGAAGCTGCTATCCCCCCGGCTCAGAACGGGAGGAGTGTTGAAGGTATCCCTCTGCGTTTTAATTTAGCAATCCCTTCATAGTCTGAACTCTTTTATCTTTCCCAGAATTGCGCGGTTTGGCGGCCACGATCGCGGATCTGTCGCCTCGACAGTCATTTCAGCGTTTATTGGAGATGGCAGCTCCGCAGGCAATCTCCCCTCAGCGTATTGTTCTTTCCTCTGGGCAAGGTTAGTGTCATTCGCCCCCCCCCCCTTTTTTTTACCATACCATTGTTACTATTTTGCGAAATGACGTTGATGTCTCTTATAGTTTTGGAAGCCGACGATGAGGTCGAGGTCGTTGAAGGGCCAGGGGAACCTTCAGCTCCTACTTGCATGACTGTCGGTGAGTGACATTTTATTATAGTCCCGTTCGCTCTGCGTTTAGGAGTTTTGCTGACATCTTCCAAATTTGAACAGCTCTGCCAGTCTCCACGGCGTTGGAGTCGCGCATCGCGATGCCGCCCGGCCCTTATGCCTTGCGGGCTTCAGAACGCTTGGCCCAATTAAGCCTCGTCTCCTTGTCGTCTCTGATCGAGGAGCTTCGTGCTGGCAGCGCGACCACGGCTGAAGCATTCGCTGCCGAGGCTAACGGTTCTCTTCCTTTTCTTGCCACCTACCACAGCGAAGAGGTGGTGCGAGTCTGGGTGGAGTTCTGCCGGCGGGTGGAGGCTTGCCTGCACGTCCTCAAATGTTCCCACCTTTCCTCGGAGGCCGTGGCTGCAAAGGCGGAGTTACGGGGGCTGATAGCACGGTACGCGGCAGACATGACGTCATGTGAGAAGAGGCTCGGTCGCAAGTTCTCGGAGAGGGAGCTAGCCTCCAAGGCGCTGGGCGAGCTTCAAGCCAATCTCACAGCCAAAGCCAACAAAGCGTATGAACTCTGGCGGGTGCTTCAGGAGTCCATCAAAGAGGTGGTGGCTCTCGATAAAGCTGCCACGTTCACTCGTGAGAGGGTCGAGGCTCATAAGGCCACTGAGAAGGAGCTTGAAGCCCGGCTTGCTTCATATCAGGCCCAACAAGCTCAGGCGGAGGCTCGTCTTTTGGAGATCTTGCGTCATGAAGCCGTGGTCCAACAAAAGCAGGATGAGCTGACCAAGCTGCTGAATCGCCCGCCGGCTTGAAATATTTGTATCTTCTCCTTCCTTTTTTACATACTCATGGATGAGAGTATTTTCTTTTTGTTTCTTTCATGAATTGTACTTTGTACCCATTTTGGTTTATGAATAAAAGATACATTTTTCTTCTCAATGATGTGTCTCCTTTTCATTGAATGTATTCTGCGGATATTCTATCTTGATCTCCTTGCAGGACAGCAATGGCTCAGGACTCAGGGTTAAGATCTGCTTCCTAAGGCTTTTGCATCTTATGAGCCACGAGGGTCTCATAAAGAGTTTTTCTCCCTACAGGTCGAGAGGATCCCATAGGTGTGAGTTCTTCTTAAAGATCGTGAGGATCCTTAAGCGGGTTTTCCCTTGAGAGTCGTAAGGATCTCACAAGAGAGTTTTTCTTCCTTACAGATCGTGAGGACCTGCAAGTGTCGGATGTGATCGTCCTTATCCGTGTTTCACGGAGTCAGGGGTCTCTCCAGGTATTGTAGTTTAAAGACGTCGCGATCAAGGTTAAGGACCTCATAGTCCGTGGATTTAGGGACTCCACAGTCCGATGTTAGTTTTAAGACATCACGGTCAAGGTTAAGGACCTCATAGTCCGTGGATTTAGGGACTCCACAGTCCGATGTGTGGTTGCAGGGACCCGTCACCTCTTTAAAGACGTTGAGGAATTACAACGCCAGGCATCAAAGGAGTGAAGAGATGTACCCTTAAACCAAGGCAAAATCTGTAAGGAATCGGGGTGGTTGATCGTTAGTTTTAAGACATCACGGTCGAGGTTAAGGACGTCATAGTCCGTGGATTTTAAGGACTCCACAGTCCGGTATTTGCTATGGATGCTTCACACGGGTTCACTGCCGTGCTTGGCGAGGACCAGGCTCCGCTCTGGGCATTTTCCGCGGGGTCAAAGAGTGACGTTATCCGCGTTCCACGTAACCAGGAATTTTGCACTAGATGCTTCACACGGGTTCACTGCCGTGCTTGGCGAGGACTAGGCTCCGCTCTGGATGCTTCACACGGGTTCACTGCCGTGCTCTGCGAGGACCAGGATCCGCTCTGGACGTTTTCCACGGGGTCAAAGAGTGACATTATCCGCGTTCCACGTGACCAGGAATTTTGCACTAGATGCTTCACACGGGTTCACTGCCGTGCTCGGCGAGGACTAGGCTCCGCTCTGGACGTTTTCCACGGGGTCAAAGAGTGACATTATCCGCGTTCCACGTGACCAGGAATTTTGCACTAGATGCTTCACACGGGTTCACTGCCGCGCTCGGCGAGGACTAGGCTCCGCTCTGGACGTTTTCCACGGGGTCAAAGAGTGACATTATCCGCGTTCCACGTGACCAGGAATTTTACACTAGATGCTTCACACGGGTTCACTGCCGTGCTCGGCGAGGACTAGGCTCCGCTCTGGATGCTTCACACGGGTTCACTGCCGTGCTCTGCGAGGACCAGGATCCGCTCTGGACATTTTCCATGGGGTCAAAGAGTGACATTATCCGCGTTCCACGTAACCAGGAATTTTGCTGATTGTATCCGCATTTCACGGGATGGAGGTTTGACTGTTGGCGATATGTATACCACCGAGCCATGGAACTGGGAGTTGCCGCTGTTCCGCTTAGCTTGAAGTTGTGTCCGTTGTTACGAGACGAGTGTTGGGATGATCTCTAGGTCACTTGTGGCCGTCTAGATTTAGCTTCTTTCTTTGGTGAAACCTGGGGTGGGAGGTATGTTCCCTTTTTGTTTATGCCATTGGATTGTATACAGGGTGTGATGGAACATCACCTGTAAGGCATACATTTTATTTTTATTTTATTTCTTTTTCCGCGATGCTCTATCGTTTCAGCTTTTATATCGCGAAGGTCGCGATTGCCCCATCATTTTGGCTATTTTTTGCGGTGCCCAATCATTTCGGCTATTTATTTATTTTCTACTAGCTGCTTTTTATTGCGAGTTGCCCCATCATTTCGGCTATTTTTTCATGCATACATTTTTACTTGCTGCTTTTTATTGCAAGTTGCCCCATCATTTCGGCTATTTCGTAGGCATGTGTGGCTTGCTAGCTTTTTCGCCGCAAGCTTGGATTTTAGACACTGATTTCAGCATCAGCACCGCTACAACTGGGATGTTGCCAGGAGCGAATCATCATTTGCCTCTGTCGATATTGAACAAAGGTAGCTCAGTAAACAGGGTTAAGGGTCCTGTCGACCAAGACTTTTGACTTCATGAGCCGTAAGGGTCTCACAAAGGTATTTCTCCCTACAAGTCGTGAGGATCTTGCAGGTGTATTTTCTCCTTAGGGATCGTGAGGATTCCTAAGTGTATGTTCCTCTGCAAGTCGTAAGGATCCTACAAGAGGGCTTTCTCCTTATGGGTCGAGAGGACCTACAAGGGTTGGACTTTGCTGGGGAAATGTTTTTTCGCGCCCGTGGATTGTATACAAGGGTCAATATTGAGCCTCTTGTAGGGCAATATCGAAGGTTGTGGAGGATTTGCTTAAGAACAGGTTTAGGTTTCTGTAACTTAAGACTTTTAAATCTCATGAGCAGTGAGGGTCCCATAAGAGAATTCTCCTTACGAGTCGTGAGGATCTCGTAAGTGTATTTTCTCCTTAGGAATCGTGAGGATCCCTAAGTGTGTTGCTCCTTTGTGAGTCGTAAGGATCTCACGCAGGTGGTTTCTCCTTACAAGGTCGAGAGGACCCTACAAGTGTCTTTTAACGAGGTTGCGCCCTTTCGGGTTTTCACAAACACTCGCCGGTAGTCCTGCTGTTTTTACTCACGGAGCCCTTTCGGGTTTTCATCCGTGCCCATTTTGCTTATGGACATACCGTTTTTTTTTAATTCTTTTTCACTTTTTTTTTACAAGGTCGCGCCCTTTCGGGTTTTTACGAACGCTTGCCGGCAGCCCTGCTGTTTTTACTCACGGAGCCCTTTCGGGTTTTCATCCGTACCCATTTTGCTTATGGACATACCGTCTCTTTTTTCATTCTTTTTCATATATTTTTTTTTATTTTTTTTTTCTTTCTCTCTCCTTTTTTTTATCTCGTCAGCCTAACGATGCTGCGGTAGTAGTTTTAGGGATGTTTCGGTCCGTCATTAGTTTAAGGACGTTTCGGTCCGTCGTTAGTTTAAGGACGTTTCGGTCCATCGTTAGTTTAAGGACGTTTCGGTCCGTCGTTATGGGAAGGCCGGCTGCTGCTTGTAAAGTCTGAGCCTAGGAAGATAGTGAGCGGACATAGTCGTCGTCATCTATCATTGACCCAGGCTGTGGCTTATTAAGCGTAGTATTTCTTTAAGAAGCGGCCGTTTATTGGCCTGAAAGGCCTTTCACCGTGCATGTCCATGAGTAGGTAGGCTCCACCCTGGTAGACCTTGTCTATGATGTACGGGCCTTCATAGTTTGGCTCAAATTTTCCTCGCTTGGCACGATTGGGGATCATAGGTCTTTTGACCACTAGTACGAGTTCGCCTTGGCGGAATGTCCTCGGCCTGGTCAATCTTTCGTACGAGCGCGTCATCTTTGCTTTGTAGGCCTCTAGATGTTGTTGCGCTATGAGCCGAGTTTCGTCGAGGGCATCAAGCTCCTCAAGCCGAAGGTGGTCATTTTCTTCGTTCGTCAGCTCGTGGTGGACTGCTACTCGTAGAGAGGGTAACTCTATCTCGAGGGGGAGCACTGCTTCCGTCCCAAATACCAATGCGTACAGCGTTGTATTCGTGGCCGTCTTGAATGTAGTTCGATAAGCCCAAAGGGCTTCTTGCAGCCTTTCATGCCAGTCTCTCTTATTCCTGGAAACGGTCTTTTTTATGATCTTCGTCAAGGTCTTATTGAAGGCCTCGGCCAGACCGTTAGCTCGTGGATTGTAAACCGAAGAATATCTCCATTCTATATTGTGCTGCTGTGCGAAGCGGCTAATCTTATGGCTTCGGTAGGCCGGCCCATTATCGGAGATAATCCGCCGTGGAGTTCCGAACCGATAGATGACGTGCGTCTTGAAGAAATGGAGGATATTCTCCATCTTCACTTCCCTCAGTGGTACTGCTTCTGCCCATTTGGAGAAGTAATCAGTTGTCGCCAGGATAAAACGGTGTCCCCGGGATGATGCTGGCTCAATGGGGCTGACTATGTCAGTCCCCCACATTTCGAACGGCCAGCTAGCCACCGTTGGGTGCAGTGGATTCGGATGTTGGTGGATGAAGTCTCCATGAATCTGGCATGAGTGGCATTGCTTCGCATACTCGAGGCAGTCCTGGATCATCGTGGGCCAGTAGTAACCCATCCGTTTAATTTTTAACTTCATCTTTGGGCCTTCTTGGTGAGAACCGCAAAGTCCGTCATGAACTTCCTGAATGACTCTTTCTGCTTCGTCAGGTCCTAAGCATCTCAGCCATAGAGAATCAAACGCTCTCTTGTATAGAATATCGTTGACAAAAGCGAAAGATAGAGCTCGTTTCATGAGCTGATGTCTTGAGGACGCTTCTTTGGGCATTCGGTGGGACTTGAAGTAGTCTATGAAGACTTCCCTCCAGTCTTCGGCCTTCTCATGGTCTTTTATTTGTAGGGTCGTCTGCTCAGTCGCTCCCTTCTCCTTATATAATCCCGGAGGTATTTCCGCCGGGGCGAGCACTCGACGGCTTTGTACCACGATTCTGACGTCATCGAGGTTCTCGTCAGCCAGTTCTTTAGCAAGTTTAGCCAACGCGTCTGCTTTGCTGTTTTCCGCGCGCGATATGTTCTCCAAAATATAGGAGGGAATTTGGGTCAACAGTTGTTGCACCTTTTCGCCGTACTTCACCAACTCCGGCTTGCACGTTTGGTAGTCACCATTTACTTGACTAACGACCAGCTGAGAATCCCCGTATATAAGGAGGTCTTCAATTCCCATGTCGATGGCGATTTCGAGGCCTGCTATCAGAGCTTCGTATTCAGCTTCATTGTTTGTCCTCGGCTCTGTTAAAGAGAAGGCGAAGCACATTATCCCTCCTTGTGGAGTTGCAAAGACGAGGCCTATCCCCGATTTGATCATTGGGATACCTTGTTTCTGTTTCTTTACGGAGGACGCTCCATCGAAATAGAGTTCCCATCGGGTGCTTCCGCCGCTAATTGCATCAAATGCATGCTCGTCCGGCAGATCACAGTTCAGAGGAGAATCGGCCGGTATTGGGTGCTCAGCGAGAAAGTCGGCAATGGCCTGGCCTTTCACTGCTTTAAGAGGTTGATACGTTATCGAGAACTCCATCCAGAGCAGGGCCCACTTAGCGAGTCGTCCCGTCAATATGGCTTTCGACATCAAGTACTTAAGGGGATCCACTTTTGAAATGAAGCGGACTTCATGTGCCAACGCATAGTGCCTGAGCTTTGTTATCGCGAAGATTAACACTAAGCAATGTTTTTCAATGGGAGAGTAGTTGCTTTCTGCCCCCAGTAGAACTCGACTTAAGTAGTAGAGTGCTCTCTCTTTCCCTTGATCGTCCTCTTGTGCCCATAATGTGCCTAAGGAACCTTCGAGGGCGGTCGTATAAAGAATGAGGGGTTTTTCCTTGACCGGCGTGGCCAACACCGGAGGGTTCTGCAGGTACTGCTTGATCTCGTCTAGTGCACCTTGGCATTTGTGATCCCAAACGAATGGAGTTCCCTTTTTCATCAGGTGACTGTAAGGACGGCATTTGCCCGAAAGATTAGCGATAAACCGCCTGATGTATGCGAGCTTCCCCTGGAGAGACCGCAACTGCTTGAGGGTTCTTGGCGGAGGCATTTCCATGATCGCTTTAATCTTTGACGGATCTATTTCAATACCTCGGTGTCGAACGATGAATCCCAGGAATTTGCCCGAGGAGACTCCAAACGCGCATTTGAGGGGATTCATTTTCAAATTATATTGCCGAAGGCGTCGAAATACAGTCTCCAGATGCTTTAAATGATCTTCGTATGACATGCTCTTTACTACGAGGTCATCGATATAGCACTCGACGACGTCGTGTATGAGGTCATCAAAGATCTTTGTCATGGCCCTTTGATAGGTAGCGCCAGCGTTCTTTAGACCAAAGGGCATAACCCTGTAGCAGAATATACCCAAAGGGGTGTGCAAAGCGGTGTGCTTCTGGTCTTCGGGATGCATCTTTATCTGATTGTATCCTGACGAACAATCCATAAAGGAGAAAACCTCGTGAGTGGACGTGTTATCTATCATTAGCTCGGTTACTGGTACTGGGAAATCATCCTTTGGACAGGCTTTATTGAGGTCCCTGAAATCCACGCATATGCGTACCGTCCCATTCTTCTTCATTACCGGGACGATATTGGCGATCCAGTCGGGATATTGGACTTCTTGGATAAATCCATAATCGATCAGCTTCTTGACCTCGGCGTTGATGCTCATCTCAAGCTCGAGTCGCATCCTCCTTGGCGCCTGCTTGACTGGCTTGATATCTGGGGATATTGCTAATTTATGCACAGCAATCTCCGGATCTAATCCTGGCATCTCGGAGTAGTTCCACGCGAAGCAGTCTTTATGCCGTAGAAGCACGTTCTTTAACGCAGCCACCCTTTCTTCGGATAACAGCTCGCTGACAAATGTCGGTCGCGGGTCGTCTGCCGATCCCAACTCAATCTTCTTGAGGTTATCTGCAGTAGTATGTACACCATCTTCCAGTTCTTTCGGAGTGGGCGGAAATTCTGATATCACCTCATCATCGCTGTTCTCAAAGCACCGGGGAAGGTCATCTACGTTCTCGGGCTCTTCTCCTAATATCGTAATCATATAACAGGTGCGAACCCTCTCCCCGGACTGAGGTGGACCCGGTTCTGCTCTTGCGGCCTTGGGCTCATGCTTTTGTGGCGGTGTTACCTTCCAGCCGTCGGATAAAGCGAATCTGCCCCGTTGGTACTGGTCCTCGACCCAGTTCTTGAAGGTGAAGCAGTCTTCGGTAGGATGTCCCATGGCTCGGTGATAAGAGCAATAACTCAAATGAGAAGCCTCGTTAGCTTGCTCAGGATGTCTAGACTCTGGAAGCGTGATCATTTGATGTTTTATAGCGAGCTTGAGTAACTTCTCCGTCTTGTCTCAGGGGAAGGAGTACGCTCGACTCATCTTCTTCATGAGGGACAAATCCGAGCCGTGCAACACCCGACCACGTAACCCTCTAATCCTGCGTCGTTGTTGTCGGCTCCTCTTTCCGCTTCTTGATTTATTTCTGTCTCTGTGTCGGGCCTTTCGTACAACGGATTGACGAGGATGAGCGTCTTTATCTTTTGCAGCCTGTTGAAATAGACGTTGCATCCTGGCCTTCTCGTAGATGGCCATTTCGTGGTTGTGGTCTTCCCGAGCTTTCTGACCCACTTTCCTGATAGGCTTGTCCATTCGTTCTTCAAACGACGGACTCGGCGCTTCAATCGCGGGGTCTAGTTTTGATGAGGAGTTGGCATCTCCCGACGAGGCGTCCTCTTCTTCATCAAAGGTACATATGGCGTAGCTACTGTGGGCCCATTCCCGTTTTTCGGCTCTTGCGTATCCAAGCCCGAATATTTCTATTTTCCCGTTGGGCAATTTGCGTTGAGTCCCGGGGACATCCCAAATCCTGTTGTAGAACCGGGCCTGCCGAACAGTCTGTTTTAAGGGTACTCCTTGGCGCTTCAATAGCTTCTTTAATCCATTTGTATAGTATCTGGGCAGACGGATGGGTTGGAGCCTGTCAAGTGTAGCATCCGCGCCATGCCAGATCTCTTTCTCTATTTTCGACTCTGAGGATCGGTAGAATAGGATCACCTTCTCACCCCTTTGCCTGGGAGGGACGTAAAATGTTTGCAGGTCCTGCACATTATGAGCCTGAAGCGTGTCAAGATCCTTGTAGTGTTCTCGCGGTACCATGGTGATTTGCAAACTATGGTCATCGCCAGGGGGTGCTTGTATTGACAGCCGATTGGAGAACACAGCATTAACTTCATCTTCTGAATCACTTCCGAAGACTAACATGGGGGCGGGCGTCCCCAGATTGTTGCGTTGAGATGGCCCTGCATAAACTATCTCTTCTTCTTCTTCGGTATCGCTCCCGAAAACAGGGGTGGTGGCGGCGGCTTTGTTCTCCGGATTGCGACACCTTTCTGTATCCTCGAAATCTGGCAAAAAGTACTTCGCATCTTCGTATTTGCGGACTTCGTTCACGGAAAATGGGTTTAACTCACCTGTTACGGTGTACTCGAAACCATCCTTAAAGTACTTCATACACTGATGCTGTGTAGAAGGGATGATGTTGTATTCGTGTAACCAAGGATGACCGAGCAAGGCGTTGTAGCAGGTCTTGGCGTCAATGACATGGAATTTGATGTCTATGACGAGAAGTCCAAAGCGTAATGTTAGTATCACAGATCCGAGAGTCCGTGACGATTGTGAATCGAAACCGGAGATAGTAATTTTGTCACGAGCGAGGTGTTGCACACTCATGCAGATTTCCTTCAACACCCGAACATTAAGGAGGTTGACGGAGGATCCATTATCCACCAGGATCTTGCCTATCTTGATGTCATGGCAGTATCCGGAGACATATAGGGGACGGTTGTGGTCGCACGTCCCGAGAAGGAGGTCTTCATCACCGAAAGTGATGTCGGCCGTATGCACTTCCTCCAGTTCATCCTTCATCTTTTCAGTGGCGAGGAAGGCTTGGAATTGCTCAGGTTCTTGTAACGCCTTAATTAGTGAGTCTCGCGCTTCTTTTGATAATAGGAGGGCATCGACAATGCTAAGCTGAGAAGGTAGTTTCCTTAGGTGCGCGAGGATGTTATAGTCCACCTTACACTTCCTAGGAGGGTCTTTGGCAGCCAGCTCTCTTATGACTTGGTCATCTAAAGTGATATCTTCAGTGACCTTTTCCTTTCCCTTATCCTTTCTACCTACGGACCCGAGATTCTTTTCTGGGAGTGTGCGATTGCGCAGCTGAATGTTCTCGCAGATCTCCGATTTCTCCTCTTTCCCTAAAGCGGATTCTTTAAAGAGAGGGCCCAGAGCCATTTCTTCATCAGAGTCGCTCCCAAAGGTGAGAACTTGTGACCCCCTGGCGTTAACCATGTAACAGTTGCCAGTAATTCTGTTGTGCCCATCGATAGTACTTCTTCGCTCCCGACGGCTCTTGCGTTTCATGCGCTTAACATGTTGCCGACGAGCAACATATCCTTGCCACCATATCTTAAAGGCGTCGCACTCCTCCGTGGGGTGTGATATTTTCCGGTGATATGCGCAATAATCAGGGTGCTTTTCCACCCCATCGTGTGTGTTTCCTTCCGAGGGTGGTAGCTTCATCCCCATTGATATGGCTTTGGCAAACCTTTTTCTCGTCTTGAATATCTTCTTGTCTACTTCGGATGCCTTTCGCTCTGGCGGAGGTAGTTCAACTCTTCCGTTCAGTCGCCTGCATTTGGTTCCTTCTGACGCTGCCATCTCACGCTCCTGATCCGCTTTACTTTTTAGACGAATCTCGTCTAGAAAAGCGTCGATCATTTCGTCTGTTGGCCATGCACGCTCTGGTACAGGCTCTGCCTCCAGCTTCTTAGTGCCAGGAGTTTTCCCATCATTGGTAAACGAGTGGGAGATTACGTTACAACTCGCCACATATCCTTCGGATTCATCCGACGAGCTCTCTCCATCATCTTCCTCTTGAAAGATGTGGTTGAGGAACTCTTGCAGTGTGACAGGAGTTCGCGCCTTTTGATTGTACTCTTCCAGTGCGTCGATTTGCTTTTGCAAGTTCGTGTGCTCGTTTCCAAGCTTCACGGACTTCTTGGATTTCTTCTTCTTTTTCTTCGAAGATTTTGACGATTGGGCGTGAGTATTTGGGCTCTTATCGCGAGTCTTCGTAGTTGGGCGGCGCCTTAGCATCCCTTCGATAATTTGAGGTTCAAGAGGGTCCTTCCATTCAATCGCAGGGCACGCATGAAGGTCCCTCAGCATTCTTTTGGTTTTAGTTGATAGCACGACCTCCCATGGAGCTTCTTCAATAAAGGAGCAGGTTGCCCCCGGTGTATCTGCTTTCTTAGGAGTATGCGGTTGTGGTGGGTTCACCTTCCACTTTTCGGACAGTACAAACTTCCCCTGGAGGTATTGATCTTCAATCCATCCTTTGAAGACGAAGCAATCTTCAATTGGATGGCTTACCGTTTGATGGTAAGGGCAATAGTTAGGGTTATTCACCTCGGTGGGTTGCGGCGGTCGCCTTGGATTTGGTAGGCTTATAAGTCTGTTGCGTATTGCCAGCTCGAATAACCGCTTCGTCTTGTCTCGTGGGAACGAGTAGGGACGCTTCATCTTCTCATTATAATATCGACGTCTTTCCTCCAGTTGATCTGCCGGTTTTGGGGCGTTAGGTTGCTGTTGGGCATTCGCAACAAAGGTTGCCCTTCCTTTACCCTTGTCATTCCGAGGTTCCGACTTCGGGGGAGGTGGTCTATGACCCATCTGGTCCATCTGAGCCAACTTGTCGATTAAAGCCTGGAATGTGGTTGGCTTAAAGAACATCATAAACTGGGAGATAGTTGCGTGGGGGTCTAGGGTTCCCACGAACATGCCCACTGCGGGTGCCTCCTCAATGCGTTGTTCACATCTCGACCACAAGTTCCGCCAGCGTATAGCATACTGGACCCAGGTTTCGCCTGGTTTTACCCTGGCTTTAATCAGTGCAGTTATTGGAGTGCGTTCGCTGGCACTTGCGAATCGCTGAGTGAATAACAACTCTATTTCAGCGAACGTTTTGATAGAATCGTTCGAGAGTTCCGAATACCATTCGAACGCAGTTTCTGATAGGCTGCCCACGAACTGGCGGAGCAACAGTTTATCATCACCGCCGGTGTTACCGCAGAGGGCCCGGAACTGGGCGACATGTTGATGGGGGTTGTCGGTCCCCTTGTACATGTGGAATTTTGGTATCGTATAGCCTTGCGGGTATTTGATTTGGTCATACCAGCTTGGATACGGCCGCCCCGTTTTCATGACCTGACCAGCTGCCTCAGTCGCGTGATGAACCCGGATTTGCTGGGCTATGTAGTCAACCAAGTCAGCCTTAGAGATTGCCTCCTCCTTGGCCGTTGAGAGGGCTGGTGGTGGATTTGACGTTTCTCCTCGGTCGTCTTCAAGAACGATTGGGGGATCCTCGGCGGGTAAGTCCTGCTGGATCATCATTCCTATCATATCTTGGAAGAGAAGGCCCATACGTTGTATGTTGGCCGCTTGTTCAGCAGCCTCTTTGTCCTTTTTCTCCAGTATCCGGCGAAGGAATTCAGTGTCGGTTTCTTCCTCCTGGCGCGCGTCTGAGGACGTTTCTGGGTTTTCTTTTGGCCCGGTAAGTGCGGCCATAGCATTCATCATTTCCTGAAGCTTTTGTTGCTGCTCCTGGGCTTTCGTCACGGATCGGGTTAGCGGTCGGTGGCCCGTAGAAGTGCGGCTTTCCTCCTTTCCAGAGGCCATGTAAACAGTGTGCACCACCATGCCCCCAGACTTAGGGCGTCTGGGCTCAGTGCTTTTAGCCATCGTTGCATGCTGGGGGGTCTTCTCTGGCCTCCTCCTTTTATGAGCCATGGAGGTTGAGGGGGCCGTTGAGGTGGGCGTCCAGACAGCCTTTTGGGTTTTAGCCTGGTGACCAGCTTCCGGTTGGATTTTCAGCTTCTTGTGCTGGCGGGAGAAGTTTGGATCGATGCTCGAGTCTCGGGCCTGCCGCCAAACCTTATAGATTTTGGAAGACAGCCGTTGAGGAGATCGGGGCTGTTCTGGTTTTATTTCCACAACCTTTTTTAATGGGGGAGGAGACCTCTTCAGCACTGCAGTAGGAGAATTCCTTCGCACTTTATTTAGCATTTCAAAGCTGTTCCCAGTTGGAATAGCAGCATTAACTTCTGCCATCGGGGCTGATGGAGTCAACCCGGAGGGGGAGTTGCCCCCAGCCTTCCTTACTCGGCGCCAATGGCGACGTCGAGCGTGTCGAGCGGACGGCGTAGGGTCAGCAGTAAGAATGGTCTCGTCTTGCCCCCTGTCTGGGTGGGGGGTTGCTGTTGGTATTAGCCTGTCAAAGACCGATGTCCTTTGGGCAGCAGGAGCGGGAGCTGAAGCCGTCAATCTTGTAAAGACCGACCTTTTGGCCGGAGAAGCCGCCTTGACGATTTCGGGGGTAGGAGCGGCCACCTTCTTAGAAGCAGCCTTCTCTGAGATTGTAGGCCCCATGATGAGTTCGCAGGATTTCTGGCCCAATCTAGAGAAGACCGAGGCGTTGACGTTGGGCGATTCGTTGAGAGGAGCCGCGGCAGGGGTAAGACGATCAAAGACCGACTTCTTGAGAGCTTCCGTTGTCAGCACTGGAGCGGTGAAGCTTGTCGGCAGGAGCATGGTCCCAAAGAACAATCCTGTGGTGGCGCAAGTGACCTGTTCCACGGGCATTATGAATAGCGAAGCAGCTTGGGGTCCATAGGCTATACCTCCTGGCGAGGCAGAGCGTTGGTTGCAATTGCAGTCCAAGCAGTTGGAGAATTTCGCAGAAGTAGAAGCCATCGATCCTTTGCTTTCTGTAATAAGCAAGACGCCAAGTTTTAGTATCTTGAAACCCAAGGGCAACCATTAGCGAACCGCGATTGGTTCGCGAGTCACGACACACGAAGTGTGGAGTGGAAAGAGGAAAAGGTCCCACCGGGCGTGCCAGAATCTGTTCCCCTCCGAATGGCGGCGCGCAAGACTGCGATGTCCTGGCACTGAGACTCGGGGCAGATGCTAATTGGTGCTATCCGTCCACCTCTCCGAAAATGCCAAGTTGATTTATAGCACCATGTATCGAAGGTTTAGACGGATGCATCCGGTGTAGTAGACTTCGTCAGATTCCCCCTCGTTTGAGGGGTTTTTGATTGTGGGGACGCTCTTCCCTGCAGGCGCAAGCCCCTGCAGTTAATTACGCTACCGCATTGCGGTAACAACTTTCTCTTTCTCCAGATGGTCACTTCGTGTCGTGGGTGTTTGTTTTGTGTTTTGTTGCCCGTGGATTGTTTACGGAGACTGATTTATGTCGTCGCCCGTAGGATGTGGACTAGTCCAAATCCGTATTATCTTAGATTTGGGTTTGGGGGTTTGGTTTGAGGATACGTCAGCCATACTTGAGGCTAAGATCAACTCAAACGTTTGTTAAGGATACGTTAGTCTAACTTTGAGACTAAGATCAACTTAACGGGATCGTTTAGATCCGACAAAGGAGCGTTTTAGGCTTCATTGTTCTAGTTTAGGGACATAGTGGTCCATCGTATGTATGGCCGTCGGGACCCGTCACCTCTCTGACGACGTTGAAGAATTACAACGACGGATGTCAGAGGAGTTCAGGGATGTACCCTCGAGCCAGAGTTAATTGGGGGATTCATAGTCCAGTCTGTTTGAAGGTTTAAGGATACGTTAGCCATCTTTAAGGCTAAGATCAACTTAAACGGGACCGTTTAGATCCGACAAAAGAGCATGCGGGGGCTCTATTGTTCTAGTTTAAGGACATTGCGGTCCATGGGTAGTTTAAGGACGTTGCGGTCCATTGTTAGTTTTAAGACATCTCGGTCAAGGTTAAGGACGTCGTAGTCCATGGGTTTAAGGACTCCATAGTCCGATATGTGCACTGGATGCTTCACACGGGTTCACTGCCGTGCTTGGCGAGGACCAGGCTCCGCTCTGGACGTTTTCCGCGGGGTCAAAGAGTGACGTTATCCGCATTCCACGTAACCAGGAATTTTGCACTAGATGCTTCACACGGGTTCACTGCCGCGCTCGGCGAGGACTAGGCTCCGCTCTGGGCGTTTTCCGCGGGGTCAAAGAGTGACGTTATCCGCATTCCACGTAACCAGGAATTTTTCATTAGACACAGGTTTAAGGACCCCACAGTCCATATCAACGTGTGGTCGTCGGGACCCGTCACCTCTTTGAAGACATTGAGGGATTACAATGCCAAGTATCAAAGGAGTGAAGAGATGTACCCTAGAACCGGAATGCTTAAATAGTCCTTGACCCGATTTGGGATCAAGACCGATTAATTATGTTATGAGCCTATTAGCCCAGTTGATTACGAATTGAGGACTTATGGCCATCTTGGGCTAAGTCCAATCATGTCTGGAATATTGACTTCCTGTTGGTCCCTTGAAGGAGAGGCTTTGCCTCTATCCATTCGGGCAATTGGGCCAAAGCCTAGTGTTAAACACTACAGAGCAATCAGTGTTGAACACTGGGAATGAGGTTGACAAGTTAGTGTTTAACACTAAAAGATAATTGGTGTTAAACACCAGCAACAAGGCTTTCAAATTATCATAAACACTAAAACAGATCAGTGTTGAACACTGGCAATGGAGATCTCAGATTAGTGTTAAATACTAAGGTAGTCAGTGTTGAACACTGCGAATAAAGCTCTTTGATTAGTGTTGAACACTAGGGCCCAACAATGTTTCAATACTGGATTCGAGAGTTCCAATTTAGTGTTGAACACTAAGGCAAGAGGGGTCACGTGGCAACACGTGAGGGCGCCCTCCCTTCATTTATTCTGCTGAGATTATCGCATCTTTCAGAGCATCACGTGCCATCACGTGACGGGCATTCAAGTGCTTATATGTTAAAGCTTCTGCCGAGGGTCACGTGGGTCACGTGGGGTGCTACCTCAAAGGGGCTTTCTGTAGATCTTTTGGGAGGGTCACGTGGTGACACGTGACCCTGCCTCTATGTATGTTGTTTAGAGGATCTGTTAATCTTTTCCAGGAATTAAATTCCTCGTAGGGTTAAACCCTGACAGTAATTTCAGAGGAATTAAATTCCTACTTCCTTTTGAAGATTTATATTCTGAATAGAATTGGACTCTGAATTTTCTGTAGGAATTAAATTCCTCATACATGTGAAGAACTCAATAGGGTTAAACCCTAATAAAAGCTTCTAAGGAATTAAATTCCCATTCTCTGTTAAATTATGATCAAGGGAATTAAATCCCCGCTGTTCCAACAGAACTAGGTTCTTAATTAGGGTTAAACCCTGTTTCTTTTTGTTCTGAAGGAATTAAATTCCCATAACACAGGGTCAAGCCCTAGTTTTATTAAATTCCTATAGTTCTGTAAGAATTAAATTCTCGTGCTTCCGTTCCCTCTCTATGTTTTGGATCTGCATGGCAGGATCTCGACCCATTGAGAATTAAATTCTCAATCTTCAAGGGGAGATGTGCACTTTGCAGATCCTCTATCAAAGAGAGAAGAAATATGTTCTTCTGTTTTATATATCAGAGTTAAACTCTGTTGAGAATTAAATTCTCTTTTCCTTCAAGGAGCCTTCCCTTTCTTACCTAGGGTTTTCTTTTGCAGAAGATCCAAGTTCCTCGAAGTATCAAGGCTCTCTCTCCCTTTCTTCCCTCTGCGTATATCTCTCTTTTTTGTGTCTCTTGGCTCCTATTTATAGGAGAAGCAGCCGAATCAATTAGTTTTTGACGAATCTTCATTGAGAGGTTTGATTTGCATCCATCATTCGTTTTTGACCTTTGGATTATTGGGTGAATTTTATTCACCATTGGATTTCAAGTCCCGGGATTCTCCTTTGTTATTTCGGTTAGATTTAAAGGGGAAATCTTTCCAAACACGAGATTTTCCCATAGATAAATGATATTCAATCATCTTTAAATCTTTAATTCGATTGGTTCCAGATAATCGCTTTCCTTTGGAAAGATTCGAATCTCTTTCAGAATTTAATTCTGTCAACGAAATGGGCTTTGAAAGCCGGTCACGTGTGGGCACGTGACCCCCTTTGAACGAGCCTTCCTCTTTCTTTTTGCGCTCTGTCTTCTGGTTGCTGCTTAACCGTCACGTGCCACCACGTGACCCCTGGTCACGTGTGAGCACGTGACCCTTGTCTGGACTCTTTTTCTTGATTTAACTGGAGAACAATTCTGATGTTTTGATCGTCACGTGCCAACACGTAACCCTGGTCACGTGGGAGCACGTGTCCTCTTCTGAAGCTTTTTCCTTGATTTGATCAGGAAGCGTTGGGTCTTTGCTGCTGCTTTTAAATGTCACGTGCCGACACGTGACCCAGGTCACGTGGGAGCACGTGACCCTTACTGAAGCCCCTCTCTTTGATGTAGTTGGGAAACTGAACTTGCTTTGCCGGTATTTTTGGGTGTCACATGCCAACACGTGACTGCTGGTCATGTGTAAGCACGTGACCCTCTTCTGAAGCTTTTTCCATAATCTTTCCTGATTTTAAATCAGGAAACAATTCCGTTTGCCCTGGTCTTTAGCATACTGAGACCCCTCTCGTATACACTGGCATCCTTCCGTACCAAGCTACAAACAACAGCGTAAACACAATATTCTACAATATTATACAACTTTAGAAGATACCTCTTATTCTGTCTTTTCTAATTCTCCCTTATCTTTGGGACTTACCGAGCGACCTGTTCGCTGACGACATTCTATTTCTTCCTTCTTTGAATGTCGTCAGGTAATCTGAACACGGCAGAGATCGAGCCCACCAGTGAATACTTGGATCAGTTCCTCGAAGACCCCGAGCTCTAGACATTGTACCTTTTTCTATTCAGTATTTTTCATTTCCTGTTATGCCATTATTTAGGCATCGCTTTTATTCCAGATGTATTTATTTTTCATGCATTGTACAAAAGAATGTTAAGAAATAAAGTTGTTGTTATTTTTATATCTCTTGTCTCTTGTGATTTACCTTTATATTGCTTAGATACGCTCAGCGTATTTACTTCACAGTAAATACGTAGCGGACCGGTCCCGTCCCCTTCGCCGTATACCGAGAAGCGGGGCGTGACAGGTTTTGTTGGTGGCCCATGCAGGTCAGACCTGTATAGAACCATACTATGCAGTTCTGTTCTGCGTGAACAACCTAAGCAATATAACACAAGAACCAGCAACTGAAACATTCTTTACAATTCATGTTTCTTGAATCTTACAATTTTCTATTCCTTGAATCTTATCATTTCATGTACTTGAATCTGTCCTAACCCAAATTTTTCTTCAAGATTATGGATTCCCCGAACAACACCAACACCAACGTCAACAACACACCTCCAACACTACCTCTCACACCAGCTGTTCCTGCGCCACCCACTGAGCAAACAGTGCTACTTGAGGCGATCCGCAGCCTTCTTGAGGGACAGCAACAACTCCTGAACCGTCCTGAGACCGACGCACCGGGGGCAAAGAAATTCAGGGCTTTACATCCCAAGAAGTTCTCCAGAAAAGGAAGCCCTCTTGAAGCTGAAGAATGGGCACAAAGCATAGAAGATGATCTGGCAGCAGCATAAGTGCCAGACATAGCTTGGGTCCGTGTGGCGAAACTACAGCTCACGGACAATACTCGCAACCGGTGGAAGGCAGAAGAAAGTCGTCTGGTACAGCCTATTGAATGGAAGACTTTTCGCGAGAAGTTCGACGCGAAATACTTCCCTGTGACTGCTAGGTTTGCCATGGAGCAGCAGTTCATTCATCTACAACAGGGTTCGATGTGGGACAAATCAGTAGATGAGTACGACGCTGAATTCACCATGCTAAGCCGGTAAGATATGTCACAACAGTTCAATTTTTAAATCTCACATACTACACAGCTAACACAATCCTTTAAACAGATTCGCGGCATACTTGATACCGACGGACGAGATCAGAGCCCGTCGCTTTCAACAAGGTTTGGACACGGAGATTCAGGCTGCTCTAGCCACGGGAAAATTTCTGACTCATGAGGATGCTCTGGAAGCTGCCCGCAGTTATGAGGCAGTGATAAAAGCAAGGGGCAGACCTCAGTCTGCAGTAGTCAAACGTCCTGCCAACCAGATGGCAGGAGGAGCCTCGTCCAGGCCACCTTTCGTGCCAAGGTGACTCGGAGTACCGAACCATTGTCCCAGCCCAGCCTTTTGCACCTACTGCAAGAGAACTGGACATATGATGAAAGACTGTCGTCGAGCCAACCGTCTTTGCTTAGTCTGCGGCTCAGCTACTCATGATATTGGGTCTTGTCCCCAAAGATAAAACCCAGTTGCTACACCCAGGCCAGCAATTACCTATCCGCAGCGACCAGCCCTTCAGGCACCTGCTCCAAGACCTACACTACCTGCACCACCCAGAGGACCACAACATGCACCACCTCCTCGTTAGTTCCATCAAGCTTAAAGGAACGTTCCGAGGAATGCTCCTCAAATCAGGAGGAATATACCAAAGCGCCAGGCTTTCACGATGTCCGTGGAAGAAACTGAGGCCACTGGCTAAGTCATCACTGGTAAACTTTCCTTCTCAAACTTTTCTTTTAGTCTTGTTTATTTACACACTTTCCCTATACCTAAAACATATCCCACATAGCTTAGGTACAATCTTAGTATCCTCAATCCCTGCACTAGCACTGTTTGATACTGGAGCATCACACTGCTTTATGTCGCAATGGTTTGTTCAAACCCATACGATTCCAGTCTCACAGCTTGTATCCAGCTGGAATGTCAGTTCAGGAAATGGCGTTCTAAAGGCAACTATGGGATACAGCTTGTGTCCAGTCGTCGTCTGCAGCAGAGAGTTTTATGCTGACTTCAAAGTGCTGGACATACCGAACTTCGATGTGGTTCTAGGAATGGATTGTCTTGGAACTTTTTATGCTACCATTGAATGTCGTCAAAGGAGGATAGTATTCGAGATTCCAGACCATCCGGACTTCTATTTCAAAAGCGGAGACCGTACACTAGAGCCAAGGACCTACAAAGCGAAGCCAAGAGAAGCAGTAGTTGCAGCAGCTCAAGCGGAGGAAGAATCAAGACCAGATGTGGTTTGAGAGTTCGACGATGTATTTCCTGACGATATATCAGGTTTACCTCCCGATCGAGCTCTTGAATTCAGTATTGATTTAGTACCAGGAGCACAACCGGTGATCAAAGCACCCTATCGTTTAAGTCCGGAAGGTTTGAAGGAAGTCCGAACACAGTTGGACGAATTACTGGCGAAAGCATGGATTCGTCCCAGTACTTCAAGTTGGGGATCACCTGTACTACTTGTGAAGAAGAAGGAAAGTCCATACAGAATGTGCATCGATTACAGAGCCTTGAACGAAGTCACTATAAAGAACAAGTATCCACTCCCACGCATCGACGATTTATTCGATCAGCTAAGTGGATCTTGCGTGTTCTCTAAATTGGATCTTCGTTCAGGATATCATCAGGTGAAGGTCAAGGAAGCTGATATTCATAAAACAGCTTTCAGAACTCGCTCTGGACATTACGAATTTCTCGTGATGCCATTTGGAGTGACTAACGTACCCGCAATATTCATGAACCTAATGAATCAAGTTTTCCGGGAGTACTTAGACAGGTTTGTTGTTATCTTCATCGACGACATCCTGGTGTATTCTAAGAGTCGGAAAGAGCATGCGGAGCACCTACGAATTGTCCTGGAAACTCTTCGACAACACCAACTCTATGCCAAGTACAGCAAGTGCGATTTTTGGCTAACGCAAGTTGGTTTTCTTGGACATATCGTATCAGGAGAAGGAATCTATGTAGAACCAGCGAAAGTTTCAGCAGTTAGCGAATGGCCTACACCAAAGTCAGTGAAGGATATTCGAAGTTTCTTTGGTTTAGCTGGATATTACAGAAGGTTTATTGAAGGCTTTTCAAAGATAGCAACACCCCTGACCAAGCTCACATGTAAAGATGAAGAATTTGTGTGGTCAGAAACATGCGAACAGGTTTTCGTAGAACTCAAGTCAAGGTTGACATCAGCGCCTATTCTCGTCTTACCGGATCAATCTGGAGGATTCGAAGTGCATTGCGATGCATCCGGTAAGGGATTAGGATGTGTTCTACATCAGCACAGTAAGATTGTGGCTTATGCTTCAAGACAGCGGAAGATTCATGAGCGCAATTATCCGACGCATGACCTGGAGTTGGCAGCCGTCATCTTTGCTCTCAAGATTTAGCGTCATTACCTACTTGGTGAACGAGTGAACATCTACATAGATCATAAGAGCCTGAAGTACGTGTTTACTCAGAAGGAGTTGAATATGTGGCAGAGAAGATGGTTAGAACTCATAGCAGACTTTGACATCAACTTGCAATATCACCCAGGGAAGGTGCATGTAGTACCTGATGCTCTTAGTCGCCAACCATTAGCAATGAATCTCACCGCTCAGTGGAAGCTTCAACAAGACTTGCATCAGATGGAGATTGAAGTAGTCATGCCAGGTAATACTTCAAGTTTGATGAATTTACAAGTTCAATCAACAATTGTCAATCAGATCAAGGCAGCTCAAGCAAGTGATGCTAAGTTGCAAAGGATCAGAGATCAAGTGGATAATGGACTCAGAACAGACTTCATCATCCATGAAGATGGATCTTTGAGATACGGCAGCAGATTATGTGTACCAAAAGGTCCTGTTCGGGAAGAGTTAATGAAAGAAGCCCACAGCTCTCCCTACTCAGTACACCCTGGAGGTACCAAAATGTACAAAGATCTACGTCAGAATTATTGGTGGCATGGAATGAAGCGTGAAGTAGCCAGAAGCGTCGCAAAATGTTTGGTGTGTCAGCAAGTAAAGGTTGAATATCATAGGACAGCTGGACTACTTCAACCATTACCAATCCCAGAATGGAAGTGGCAACACATCACGATGGATTTTGTGACTGCTTTCCCTTGCAGCACAAAGGGTAACGATGCTAAATTGGTCATTGTGGATCGACACACGAAGTCGGCTCACTTCATCCTATTTCGGGTTGGCCAATCAACTGAGGCACTGGCAAAGAAGTACATGGAGGTAATAATCTATTTAAGATTTAAACTCTTCATAATGTACTATCTCTGATACCCATGAACTCATACAAGAAATTATGAGACTTCATGGAGTACCGGTCTGCATTGTCTCCGATCGTGACACCAGGTTCCGATCGCAATTTTGGCAGAGTCTGCAAGCAAGCTTGGAAACAAGTCTGAACTTCAGCACGGCTTATCATCCACAAACAGATGGTCAGTCGAAACGAACTATTCAGATCTTGGAGGATATGCTCAGAGCGTGTATGTTAGACTTCAAAGGATCGTGGGAAGATCACCTACATCTTGTGGAGTTTTCGTACAAAAACAGCTAACCAAGCAAGCATAGGAATGGCACCTTTTGCAGCATTGTATGGAAGGAAGTGTCGATCACCATTAAGTTGGGACGACATCGGAGATAGGGAACTTCTTGGACCAGAGATGATAATAGCGACTGTTGATGTGGTTCGTACTATCAGGGAAAGGATGCGCATAGCCCAAGATTGATAGAAGCACTGGGCTGATGCAAAGAGATGACACTTGAAGTTCCAGCCAGGAGATCATGTATTCTTGAAGATATCTCCGAACCGTGGAGTGATCCGATTTGGAAGACGGGGAAAGCTAAGTCCGAGATATATTGGACCGCTCGACATACTCGAACGAGTCGGTGAAGTGGCATACCGCTTAGCGCTTCCACCTTCATTGGAAGGAGTGCATAATGTGTTCCACATATCCCAACTCAGAAGGTATGTGAGTGACCCCAGCCATGTTCTCGATCATTCCGAGCTCACTATACAGCCCGATTTGTCTTGTGAGCAACAGCCTGTGGAGATCCTGGACAGGAAAGTGAAGACACTTCGGAATAAAAAAGTTATCTTGGTTCGAGTGATGTGGAGGAAAGACACTCCAGGAGAGTTCACTTGGGAAAGGGAGGATGAAATGCGTACTAGATATCTACACCTCTTTGTGAACTAGTCCTCAAATAAAAGTTGTAAATTTTGAGGACGAAATTTTTGTAAGGAGGGTAGACTGTAACAACTCCATTTTTTATGTACAAAGAATTGATTTAAATTCAATGTATATTTGGAGTATTTAATGTTACCGATATCTCTTTAAATATTTATTTCACTCCATAATTACAATAAGGAGCTTGTAGCTCATTGGTAATACCTTGCACTGCAGAACCAAGCCACCAGAGTTCAAGTCCCATGCCCCACATTATTTTTAATATTATTTTGTTTTTGATTCTTTAGAATACCAACAGTTACACGTGCATTTCTCAAAAATTTCCTACTACACATGAAAATGTAAATGCACCAGAAGCCACACCTGACGACCCCGCACCCCCCGACCACCCGACTCGGCCGAGTCCCCAACATCGAAGTTGGGTATCTTTTTATTCTCAACCCCCTGCATACTTTAAATAGTCAGATCGGTTACAGAGAGCCCATTAACCCCCATTTACTCCATTTTTTAATGATTTTTTAATATATTTTTACATTTTTTAATTAAAAACCCTACACCTACCCTAACCCTAGCCTAACCCTATAAATACAACCCCTACCCTCTACCCTCTCATCCCAAATTTCTGAGCCCACTCTCTCAAAATCCCAAGAGATCTTGTGTACTTTGAAAACGAACGAAAGGCGAAGCTCCGACGAAATCTACGGCGAACTTCCGGTGATCGTGCTAGGAACTCACGGCGACGAATCGACGTACCAGCGAACCCTCTTCTTCCTTATCACTCTCGTGTTGTCCAAACCCGTAAATCCCATTCTAACCTCTCTCTCTTTTTCAAAAAAAAATACGAAATTACAAAACCCGACAGAATCGGAACAAATCCGATTTCCGATTCGGTTTTCTATAAAATTTCACTTCTCACCAATACATTCATGCTTAAACATCTTTATGTTGACTATTAAACATTTAACAAACAATTTGAACAAGTTTCATCACATGAAATGATAGCGTTCCCATATTATCGTATTTTTACTTAAATACCACAATATTTCGATTTCACATTTAATCCCATTAACTTGCTATACCATTAAAGTAGATCACGAGGTAACGACCTACCTCCTCACACACTTACATACAACCTAACACGATACCATTGAAAAACTTAGAATACGATAAAACAATATTTTCATTTAAATACCATATTCTTAATAAAACCATTTCTAAAAGTTTTAGCTTGTTACACTTTTAAAATAAATACCTCTTAATATGAAAATACGATAAGTTGTGGACATCGGTCATTTATCTAAACCTGACTTTGTGGTGTCTAGGCTAGGCAAGTGAGAAAGGTAACTTTAAAAGGCCCGTCTCACGATGATTCGTGAGCGGAACCCTCCTTTCTTCACTTGTACTTACCTGGCAACAATTGGCGGTGAAGAGGCGATTTGAGGCATCTAACAACTTATTGTTTAGACCATTTAGAAATAGTCTAGTTAAATTAGAAAACCCTAGAACCTAAAATACGGAAAATTGACTATTTACAAATAAATACCATTTACTTTATAAAACCGTTTTCTAAAGGATTTAGTAATTTACAATCTTTGCAAAACACCGCTATAACCCATTTTTGGGGAACCCGTTCGGGATAGTACGGTTTATCGTGCACCCTCGAGTTTAGTAGTGCGAGATTCAGACCTCCGCAAGGAGCATTCGGTCTCGAAAGATTTAAAATACGATATCTTAAGAAAATGAGATTTTTAGAATATAAAATATTTATTGAAATTATTTTTGTATAAATATATGTATATTTATCATTAAAATATCTATTTTGTTATAATATAAATATTCCAATTTTTCTAAAAATCACAAGAATAAATGTTACATTAAAATATCATGAATTTCAAATAAATCAATATTACGGATAAATACCTTTATTTATAAAACTAGGATATTTTCACTAGAAATGTTACAATATAAAATCCACATTCATTACAACCCTAAAGACGAATAATAAATTCGTGTGGTATATTCTGAAAAGTATATAAAAGTATTTTTACATAAAAACCCCTCAAGTTTTATATATTACCCCAAGGACCCTAGTAAATATAGGATTTCGATTTACATTCTAATTGTCTGACTCGGGTTTGAGTCTGATTATATTTGACTTGAATATGATTCAAGTCAATCTACACCCTATAATATTCCAATTCAATATGAACACATGAATCCATGAATCCAGTTATCAATCTATACAACTTGACTGAATCAAACCATGGATATACATCCATTATCCAGTTATTCCGTCTACATGATTATACAGTTACAATCTGTTTACTGATATCATGGTTTTGGTCAGTCATCCAACTTATACAATACAATACAACAATACAATCAAAACACTACGGGGTTTAAGGGGTAGATTGGTGCGGAAGGTGTTAGAAGTGGCACGAGACGGTAAGATTAAGACACCTAACCTATATTCCGTTGCTGTTGTACCGTGGCTTAACGATTTCTTATGCATTCCGTTTGCCCTGGTCTCTAGCATACTGAGACCCCTCTCGTATATACTGGCATCCTTCCGTACCAAGCTACAAACAACAGCGTAAACACAATATTCTACAATATTATACAACTTTAGAAGATACCTCTTATTCTGTCTTTTCTAATTCTCCCTTATCTTTGGGACTTACCGAGCGACCTGTTCGCTGACGACATTCTATTTCTTCCTTCTTTGAATGTCGTCAGGTAATCTGGACACGGCAGAGATCGAGCCCACCAGTGAAGACTTGGATCGGTTCCTCAAAGACCCCGAGCTCTAGACATTGTACCTTTTTCTATTCAGTATTTTTCATTTCCTGTTATGCCATTGTTTAGGCATCGCTTTTATTCCAGATGTATTTATTTTTCATGCATTGTACAAAAGAATGTTAAGAAATAAAGTTGCTGTTATTTTTATATCTCTTGTCTCTTGTGATTTACCTTTATATTGCTCAGATACGCTTAGCGTATTTACTTCACAGTAAATACGTAGCGGACCGGTCCCGTCCCCTTCGCCGTATACCGGAAAGCGAGGCATGACACTCATATCAAACATATCGACTCGTGTTATCTCGTTTCATCATGTCCCCATCTCATCATATCATCTCATACTTATCCTTATGGTTATATCCGTATGTACATAAGCGTATGTTTTTATATATATGCTACATCTCCGGGCTCCTAGTATTATGGTTGCAGGGGTGTTATACACCATCCACCCGACTTCCCCCGTAGATACACATCTACTCACCTTCTATCCTTGCTCTAGCCGAAGTCGATGAGCGTCTTGTTCTCCTACGTCATCCCAAAAGTCCACGTGAAGGTACCTACAATTCAATACATATCATAAAGGAATCAAAATCAAATCCGAAAACCAATATAGCATGCAAAGTGTACATAGGTTAGAACCTATGGCCCGCGCATGCAAGAATAACCAAACAACCCCCGGCGTTGACGTACGAACGTCCAACGACCGTGTCAAAACTCAAATACCAAAACCAAGTTTTCAAAAGTCGTAAACCGAAATTTGAAACTTAGAAAAACACTCCAAGATTTTACCCTAGGTGAAATTAGGACATTTTGCATATAGGATAGGTTTATTTATCAGGAGATTGAGCCATGGACCAAACATCATACCCTAACTCAAAAATGTGGCCGCAATTTGCGGCCATATCCAATAAATCTGCGGCCATGTCAAGGAGATGGGGGCTCGGGTTTCAGGGGTAGCTTCTAAATAGCCTGCACATGTCTCTGTGTTTTCAACTTAAATTTTAGAGTCTCCTATTCATCCCAGATTCCAATTGATCGTCACATTTCAACAAAAACCCGATATCGGAAAATTCCAAGTTCATGTTTGGGACTTCTAAACTCAAGTTTGGCCCAGAATTCTATCGCTAATGGATTTGTGATCATTAACTAAGCCTCAATTGTATCTCCACAATTCAAAACATCCACTAAAAATTATCCTAGAATTTTCCAAGATCATTAATCATGCATCTTTGAACTCTAAATATATGTAGGAGATTAAGAAACTTAATAACTTAAAGGAGGTGAAGGTTTAATCTCAAGAGAGCACATCAAGAAAAACCCTAGATGTTCCAAAGTGCTCAAAGTTCTAATTTGATCTCACCATGGGGTGTAAGATGAGATTGTGGGCATTTTTTGTGAAGGTGGTGTGGGGTTTTGATGAAGTTTTGGGGATGATTTGTGGTGGTGGTGAGGATGGAAAAAGAGGAGAAGGAAAAAGATGAAGGAGGTGAAGAAAAGGATATGGATGAAGACCCCCATGGTTACTAGAACCATCCCTCCCTCTCTCTCTCTCTCATTCTCTCTCCTCATTATTATTAGTCACCTCATGTCTTCTCCCATTTTCCTTTTCGTTTTTCTGTAAAACAAAATAACAACAAACAAAGAAAAATGAAACCATGCATGAACAAAATACAATGTGTCATGGCACATTAGTCATGGTTAACCAAAATGGATTTGGCTTAATACATAATTAGTAATGCGCTAATCAAGTTTAATATAAACTTGTATATAAATAATTGCGTAATAATTTGTAAATTGTCCAAATCCAATAAATGCCTTCATAATCAATAATTCATATTAATTCCCAAATATTTCCCAAAATATATTGGTATATAATTATACCATTTTACGGAAACTCGAATCCATACTCATATAGTTTTCGTAAATTTATTATTTTATTATTTAAATTCCAAAAAATAATATTTTATATTTCTGAAATATTATAAAATCCTACTAGATCTGCGGAGTGGCCGAGATTCGTCCGGGACTATTGAATCCTGTTGTTCTACCAAATCTTCAGATGTAGTTTATGGTTCTTGAATTTCCTCCAATTCTACCGTACTCCCACTAATTTCTTTTGCAAGAAATTCCCTTTACAAAAAGGTGGTGTGACGAGCAACAAACACCTTCTAATCCTCAGTGTGGTAGAACAGATATCCTGTTGAATGTTTAGGATATCTCACAAACTTACACAATATAGATCGTTTCTTGAGTTTGTCCGAAATATATACTTTAACATAGACTGGACAACCCCATATCTTAATAAAATTAAGGTATGGTCTCTTCCCATCCCATATTTCATATGGAGTTAGGCACGGATTTGGTCGGAATTCTATTCAATAAATATGTTGCTGACTGTAGCGCATATCCTCAGAATAAAAGGGGTAACTCAGCATTACTCATCATTGAGCGAACCTATCCAATATGGTCTTAAAGAATATACAAGTCTGGTGTCTAGGTCTACCAATTATACAGTCTGGTTGATGGAGCTTTTAACTAGATATAACAGAATAAATATATACAAAGATGGTCATGATCCAACGTGTATCACACCTACCATTGCAAATCACCCAGAAGAAAGCTGTGTGCCTGCGAGCCGCTACTGATCCGAGCGGTCGAACCTGCAAGAAAACTGTGGCAAAACGGGGGTGAGTTTCCAACTCGTGAGTAGAAAATAGCAGAAATCGAATGCATAACGTAGGTCATACTGTAACATAAAGGTAATACTGTGGTATCTAAGGTGATCGTGTATACATATGTGTAATGATAACAAGGTCGTGCCAGTAACAGTATATAGTATGAAGTCATCTAAAATCATATGCATGTATATATGTGTATCATCCAACGTGTGTCCATCAACGACACATCAAATCATCATAAAACCTGAGTGTCCATTATCGACAATCGAAAATATCATAAAAACCCGTGTCCAATATCGACACATAAATCCTCATATATCGGGCGCCGTCTCATCGGCTCGGCCCTCATATCCATCTGATCACATGACTCCGGTCGGTATCCTTCGGATATCCATTGAGTCCAAACTATCATCGGTCGGTAGTGCTCCCTTATCGGGCTCATCATCTCTCTATACGATCTTCTTGCCCCAGGGTACCGTACGGGGTCAACCATATACTCACAGACGGTGCCTCCTCTTTCCTCGAATCGAATATACACATAGCTCAGAACCGAGAAAACTCATGGTGGATGCCACAAATCATATCAAGAGAAACCGCGTTTTTAAAACAATTATAAGAATTTTTAAAATATATACGCGGTTCTCAAATCCAGAGATCTCATGAAAACAAAATCACATATACATGTAACCATAAAGGTACAGTAAATGCAAGCACAGAACAGTACTGTAAAGTATTGCACGTGTTTTCATGTAAACATGTCGTGTAACCAGGTAAAGAAGTGCAATATCTAAACTAGCATGTGCGGTAATAAGTACTGAATAATGACGATAATTCTACAGTTTAAGAACAATACGGCGATATAGCGGTTCTAATGTGTAAGTGGCATAGAAATTACCGATGATGAGTGTGTGACCCGGCAAATCTGTGTACGTGTAACATGCGCATCATCGGTAATGGTGCATGTGTCATAGCAGACGAAGCCATATAAAGATAAGTGCCGGGAACATAGTATGTATGTCGCAAGGAAAAATATTACAGCGTAAACATGAACGGTATAAAGTACGTAACTACTCATGAACCATACGGTTATAGTTTAAATAATATGAATCATAGTTTTTGAAACTAGGGTTACGGTATTTTGAAAGAAATAGATACCATTTGGAAATCCGTAGAGTCCCTTGAGATTGTCGTTTAAAGTGCCTAACGATTCGTTAGTTTGAAAATAGATATGGTTCAAATGTGATATATCATCTACCAAAGTGATTAGAAAGCAATGATTTTCCAAATTGAGACAATCCATAAGTCGGCGATCCAGCCTCATAGTATCATATATGGTATAATCCATCGTACGTCATTCTCGAGTCAAGAGTGTGGATCAATCATCCGGTATATCATATCACGTACGGTATAATCCATCGTACGGTATCATCACTCAAAGTAAGGATCTATCATTCTATACATTATATCGCGTACGGTATAATTCATCATACAGTTTCATCAATCAAAGTACGGATCTATAATCATGTATCTCATATTATCTTATATTCTCATATATATATATATATATATATATATATATATATATATATATATATATATATTATCTCATATCATATCTTAGCATATGTATGTGTATATATATCTCCCCGCATTCTCATATCAACATATCGACTCGTGTCATCTCGTTTCATTATGTCCTCATCTCATCATATCATCTCATACTTATCCTTGTAGTTATATCCGTATGTACATAAGCATATGTCTCTATATATATGCTACATCTCTGGGCTCCTAGTATTATGGTTGTGGGAGTGTTATACACCATCCACCCGACTTCCCTCGTAGATATACATCTACTCACTTGCTATCCTTGCTCTAGCCGAAATCGATGAACGTCTTGTTCTCCTTTGTCGTCCCGGAAGTCCACGCGAAGGTACCTACAATTCAATGCATATCGTAAAGGAATCAAAATCAAATCTGAAAACCGATATGGCACGCGAAGTGCACATAGGTTAGAACTTATAGCCACGCATGCAAGAACAACCAAACAACCTCCAGCGTTTACATACGAATGTCCAACAACCGTGTCAAAACTCAAATACCAAAACCAAGTTTTCAAGAGCCACAAAACAAAGTCAGCAACTTGGAAAAACACTCCCAGATTTTGACTCGGGTGAAATTAGGACATTTTGCATATAGGGTAGGTCTATATATCAGATAATAGTGCTATGGACCAAACACCAAACCCATACTCAAAGATCAGGCCACAAATTGCGGCCATAGTGATTAAGTCTGCGGCCAAGTGAGGGAGTTGGGGACTCGGGTTTCTAGGGTATCTTTCTAATAGCCTGCACATCTCACTGTGTTTGCAAAATATTTTTCAGAGCTCTCGAGTTATAGCAGATCCTAATTGATCAACACATTTCAACAAAAACCCGATATCGGAAAATTCCAAGTTAATGTTTGGGACTTCTAAACTCGAGTTTGGTCCAAAATTCTATCACTAATGGGTTTGTGGTCACTAACTAAGCCTCAATTGCATCTCCACAATTCAAAATATCCACTAAAAATCATCCTAGAATTTTCCATGATCACTAATCATGCATCTTTGAACTCTAAACATATGTAGGAGATTAAGAAACTTAATAACTTGAAGGAAGGTGAAGGTTACCTCATGGAGAAACTCTAAAAAATTCCAAGATGATCCAAAGTGCTCAAAGTTCCAACTTAATCTCACCTTAGGATGTAGGATGAGCTTGTGGACATTTTTTGTGAAGGCTTTGGGTGGATTTGAGGAAGTTTTGGGATGGTTTTATGGTGGTAGTGAGGTGGGAAGAAGAGGAGAAAGAAGAAGATGAAGAATGAGATGAAGGAAAATGAAGAAGGGAAAAAGATGGAGGGAGGTAACCATACACTCTATCTCTCTCTCTCTCTCACTCTCTCTCTTTCTCACTCTTTCTCCTCATAATTACAATCACATCTATGTCTCCTCTCTCTCTCTTTCTTTTCCCATTTTCTTTTTCTTTTTTTTATTCTTTTCTCTAAAACCAAAATAACCACAAATAAGGAAAAACAAACCATGCATGAAACAAATTACAATGTGTCATGGCACATTAGTCATGTTTAACAAACATGGATTTGGCTTAATGCATAATTAGTAATGCACTAATCAAGTTTAACATAACTTGTATGTAAATAATTGTATAATAATTTATAAAATGTCCAAATTCAATAAACGCCTTCATAATTAATAATTCATATTAATTCCCAAATATTTTCCAAAATTTTGGTATATAATTATACCATCCTATGAAAACTCAAATTCATCCTCGTATAATTTTCGTGAAATTTATTATTTTATTATTCAAATTCCAAAAATAATATTTTATATTTTTCTGAAATGCTACAAGTATGGTGTTTATGTACCTGGATTGGGACAGTCCCAACATCCTTTTAGATCTATCTCTATAAATCTTTATCTCAGGATGTAGGAGACATTACCCAGATCTTTCATGGAGAACTTTTGTGATAGGAAGAGTTTGACCGAGTGCAGTATAGGAATATCATTTCCTATCAAGAGTATGTCATCTACGTACAATACAAGGAAGACAACCTTACTCTCTACTATCTTTTTATATATACATGGTTCATCTACGTTTTTGATAAAGTCAAACTCTATGAATGCTACATCAAAACAGATGTTCTAGCTCCGCGACGCCTGCTTTAATATATAGATGGATTTAAGCATGCTGCACACCTTTCCGCTGCTCCCACTTTCTACGAAACCCTCAGGCTGTGTCATATACATGCTCTCTTCTAAACCACCATTTAGAAAATCGGTATTGACGTATATCTGCCAGATTTTATAGTCATGGTATGCAGCAATGGTAAGTAGAACCCTGATGGACTTTAGCATAACCACTGGAGAAAAGGTCTCATCATAGTCGATACCTGGTCGTTGATAAAAATCTTTTACTACAGGTCTAGCTTTGAAGGACTTAACCTTTCCATCTACACCAATTTTCTTCTTGAAGATCCACCTGCTCCCAATGGATTTTACTCCTTCAGGAGCAACTTCCAAAGTTCATACGTTGTTGGTGTACATGGATTCCATCTCAGATCACATAGCATCCAGCCATTTCACAGAGTCCCTACTTATGATGGCCTGCTCGAAACTAGTCGGGTCATCATCTTTCATGATGCAATCCTCGCTCCCACCGTCTATGAGAAAACCGTAGTATCTCTCAGGTGGATGAGGAACCCTACTAGATCTACGGAGTGGCTGAGATTCGTCGGAGACTATTGAATCCTCCGGTTCTACCAAATCTCCAGTTGTAATTTATGTATCTGGAACTTCTTCCAGCTCTACCTCATTACCACTAATTTCTTTTACAAGAAATTCATTTTCTAAAAAGGTGGCATGTTGAGCAACAAACACCTTTTGTTCCTCAATGTGGTAGAATAGATATCCATGTGAATTCTTTGGATATCTCATAAACTTGCAAAGAACTGATCGTGCTTCGAGTTTGTCCGGATTCTGTATTTTAACATAGGCCGGACAACCCTATATCTTAACTCGTTTAAGATATGGTCCCTTTCTACTCCATATCTCATATGGTGTTTTAGGCACAGATTTTGATGGAACTTGATTTAATAGGTATGCAGCTGTCTTAAATGCATAACTCCAAAAGGAAATAGGTAACTCGGTAGATTATAGAGCGCACCATATCTAATAGGGTGTGATTCCTCCGCTCCGATACACCGTTATGCTGTGGTGTATACGGAGGAGTAAGCTGACTCATTCTCTTTTAGATAATCTCGGAATTCTATGCTTAAGTATTCATCTCCTCGATCAGATCGAAGGATTTTAATACTTTTACCCGTCTGGTTCTCTACTTCACTCTTATATTCCTTGAATTTCTCAAAAGCTTTAGATTTGTGTTTCAACAAGAACACATACCTGAATCTTGAGAGATCATTGGTGAATGTAATGAAGTACGAGAAACCATTCCTGACATGTGTAAATATAGGACCGTATACATCACTATGTATCAGTCCTAAGAGTTCAGTAGTTCTTACTCCGTGTCCCGTAAATGGAGTGTTGGTCATCTTTCTTTTGAGACAGGACTGACAAGTTTCATAAGATGTAAATTCGAACGGTTCCAAATATGCATCCTTATATAACTTAGATAGTCTGGTCGTATTGATATGACCAAGTCTACAGTGCCATAAGAAGGCTTTGTTCATTTCTGAACTTTTCCTCTTGTGTGTGTTCTGTATATTTAAAACTGTATTTTGATTTAGAACGTATAAACCATTGCACAATGTACCAAACTCAATCAACGCTTAATTTAGGAAAATGTTCATAACATTTTTCTCTAATGCAAAATTATATCCTTCTTTATCTAATAAAGATATGGATATTATATTGCACATCATCAATGGTACGAAGTAATATTCGTTCAAAATCAATGTATTACCATTTGGCAATACGAGATGATATTCGCCGATAGTTTCGACAGCAACAATTGCTCTATTCCCTACTCTGAGAGACATATCACCCATTCCCAGTTCTCTACTTTTCTTTAACCCTTGTAACAAATTACAAATGCGGGATCCTGATCCGGTATCCAATACCCAGGATGTAAAGCAGACTAAGAAATAGTTCTCAATAACTAACGCACCCGAAGAAAATGCATCAAAATGCTCCTTCTTCATTCGGGTTGTGTGGAAATCCTTACTTTCCTCTATCTCTTACCCAGACTTATGACAGTTGTCATAAGATAGAGCGGAACCAACCTTCCCCAGCCCAGTATAATAAGCGGGTTCGGTCAATACATCCATATTATTATCTTGATTAAGGTGTGATATGGTCGCTACCTGGAGAGAGAGAAGAAAACACATTAGCGTGTGCTCTTGCAAGATTAGATTGGTTATTATCTTATCTAATCAGGATGACTCCCTCTGTTTTTGTCAAATATTCCTTCAAAATCATAGTGTTGCCACTTGGCAATACTAAGTGATATTCACCGACGGCTGCAGCATCAACATGTGCTCCATTCCCTATTCAGAATGACATACCACCAGGTCCAACCATCATATTTTTTCTCAGTTCATGTAATAAGTTACAGATATGAGATCCTGATCCGGTATCTAGTACTCAGGAGATAGGACTGACCGAAAAACAGTTCTTAATAACAAGAACACCGGAAGAAGATGCAATAGTATGCTTCTTCTTCACTAGGTCATCAAGGAATTCATGTAATCCTTTTTCCCTTGCTTATGCTTGCAACATTTGTCACAAGTTCGAGCCGAACTGACGTTCCCCGGCTCCGAATAAGAATTCGGGTCGATCAAGCCATACATTTTATTATCCTGATAAAGGCGTGACATGGTAGCTGCAATTAGGAGAGAGAAAAGAAACACTCAGCGTATGCTCTTGCAAGTTTATATTAGTTATTATTTTATCTAAATATTATGGTTCCTACTGTTTCCTTGAATTCTCCTTCAAACCTTAAAAGAAGAACTAGTCGGGATCATATACGCTCCACAAGTTCGTAAACCGTTCAGCCAGGCAAGTGTTAGTACTCCTAGGGAGGCTCTCTGTACTTTCACACGAACCTAATTAACTAACTCCGTTTCTGCAGAGACATAACCCAATTAACACCTTTCTAGACACCTAATGGGTTAGCTAGTTGTGAAGTGAAAATCTTCTGGGACTAATCTTACTCATCAGTGGGATCGGGACCCAACTATCATCGTGTGATAACCTAGATGGAAGCCACTCTAGTTACCAAACTCCAGAAGGTATGAAACGCTAGCAGGTTTCTTGTATATTTGAAACTCCCGATGTGATTTCTTACCCCAAGCGTCTTATGACCTTGACGGATGCCAATAAATCATAAAATGCAAGTCAAGTTCAACCCGTCATTGTCTTGTTTAATTTAGACCCACCCGTACTTGCCCTTAATGGATGCTGACAAGGTTGTACGACTGTTCTACATTAATGCATCTCTATGCTACATATAAGTATCATTTAGCTACCGTCTTGACGGATGCCAACAAATACGGCACGAATACTAAATGCTATCTATCTGAAATGACGGAAGGCTACGGCCAGTTTTAGACGACAAGCCTTTAACTTAATGAACTTGATATCGTTGAAGGAATCTAGTGATTTTGAAACGGGTGCTTCATACTCAATTTTGAGAACTTTTGGTTTTGTGAAAAACTGAGTAGTTTTGAAAAGAACCGAGTGGTTTTGAAATTTGATTCAACAACATCTTTTAGGTTTATTTTCTAGCAATAATTAGAATTAATGCAGTCCCATCAATTAAGCCTATCCAGTTGGATGCTTAACTCCACTTGTTACTTAGAGAGTTTAAGAGAATTTTTGATAGAAATTTCAGAATGGGGGAAAGCTAGGGCATGGGGTAGTATTTATCATGAAGAATTAGGGTTTGAGAATTAAAACTTTGGATTAAATGAATTAAAATGGTGTTAAATGGTGAATTGAAGAGTCTCTGTTTGATTGCAAGAAAATCAAACGGTGCAGGGGTTGAGAGGAGTCGAAGGGGTGTGTGTGCAAAGCACGGAGTCGTTTGGAGCTATGCGGACCGTCGATGCCGGCCAAATGAAGGAAATGGGCAGTTGGATTTGGCCCAATCGCCTCGAGATTCGTACCACATATCAAGGTGTGTGTTTACTCCTCTTTGCGCATGTTTGATTTTTCTGAAACTTTTCGTTTCTCCGTAATTGCACGTGCAACTCTTGGGCTTCCAAAAAATTAAAAAGAAAAATCTAAAAAATAATTGGGTCTGATGGGAATCGAACATACAGGGTATGTCACAGCAGTATAGAAGCTTTACCAGTGAGCTACAAATTGTTTCTTGTTTTTATCAAACAATTTTAACTTATACTCTTACACAGGCTGTAATACCTTTTTCTGTACAATAACAAGAAATTTTTTGTATGGGGATTTCAGAGTCGTTACATTCTACCCTAAAAGACTAATCTTCGAATAGTTGAGGGTATCGTGCATGCATATTGTCTTCTCGCTCCCATGTCTCATGGCGAGTCTTTTCTCTACATCACCCGGACCAAGTTTACCTTCTTGTTCCGCAAAGCCTTCACTTTTCGGTCTAGGATCTCAACTAATTGCTGCTCGCAAGTTGGATCAGTCTGTACCATGAGCTCTGAGTGATCAAGTATATGGCTGGGGTCGCCCACATATCGTCATAGCTGGGATATGTGGAACACGTTGTGCATTCCTTCCAATGAGGGTGGCAGTGTCAAGCGGTGCGCCACTTCTCCAACTAGTTCGAGTATGTTGAACGGTCCTATATACCTTGGACTTAATTTACCCCTTTTGCCAAAACGTATCACTTCTCTTTTTGGAGAAATCTTCAGGAACATATGGTCTTCGGGTTGGAACTCTAGATGTCGACGCTTTGCATCTGCCCAATGTTTCTGTCGGTCTTGGGCTATGCGCATCATTTTCCTGATCATGCGAACCACATCTACAGTTGCTACGATCATCTGTGGTCCCAAGAGTTCACGATCTCCAATGTCATCCCAACTCAGCAGGGAACGACACTTCCATCCGTAGCGTGCTGCGAAAGGTGTCATCCCAATACTTGCCTGATAGTTGTTGTTGTATGAAAACTCCACAAGGTGTAGGTGATCTTCCCACGAACCTCCAAAGTATATCTTCCAGAATATGAATTGTTCGCTCGGACTGTCAGTCCTTAGTGGATGATATGTCGTGCTGAAATTCAGACTCATCCCCAGGCTAGCTTGCAGACTTTGCCAAAACTGTGATCGAAATCTTGTATCACAATCGGAGACGATGCAGACGAGTACCCCATGTAATCTCACGATCTCCTGCATGAGTTTATAGGTATCAAGTATAATATATCTTGAAGGTGTAAATCTTACTTTAGATTTTTTACTCACCTCTATGTACTTTCTTGCTAACGTCTCAGTTGACTGGCTAACTCTAAATAGAATAAAGTGAGCTGACTTGGTGAGTCAATCCACAATAACCCAAATTGCGTCATTACCCTTCATGCTACAAGGGAGAGCAGTCACGAGGTCCATGGTGATGTACCTCCATTTCCATTCTGGGATTGACAACGGCTGAAGTAAATTAGCGGTTCTGTGATATTCGGTCTTCACTTGCTGACATACCAAACACTTGGCTACGCTCCTTGCTACTTCGCGCTTCATTCCATGCCACTTTGTCGTAGATCCTTGTACATTTTTGTACCGCCGGGGTGTACCGAATACGGAGAGCTGTGAGCTTTTTTCATCAACTCTTCTCGAACAGGCCCGACTGGTATGCATAAATGGCTCCCATACCGCAAAGATCCATCTTCATGGATGATGAAGTCGGTTCATAGTCCACTTTCTACTTGTTCTCGGATCTTTTGTAGCTTGGCATCATTTACTTGAGCTGCCTTGATATGATTGACAAGAGTGGACTGGACTTGTAAGTTCATCAAATATGAAGCGTTACCTGGCACAACTACTTCAATCCCTGATCCGTGCAATTTTTGCTGTAGTTTCCACTGAGCGGTGAGGTTCATTGCTAATGGTTGGCGACTAAGTGCATCAGGAACTACGTTCACCTTCCCAGGATGATATTGTAGGTTGATGTCGAAGTCCGCCATGAGTTCTAACCATTTTCTCTGCCACATGTTGAGTTCCTTCTGAGTAAATACATATTTCAAACTTTTGTGGTCAGTGTATATATCCACTCACTCTCCCAAAACATAGTGGCACAAAATTTTGAGTGCAAAGATGACGGCTTCCAATTCCATATCATATGTTGGATAGTTGCGCTCATGAACCTTTAGTTGTCTTGATGCAAAAACTGCAACCTTTCCATGCTGGTGTAGAACACATCCTAATCCTTTCCCGGATGCATCACAATGCACAACGAATCCGCCAGATTGATCCGGTATTATGAGGATAGGAGCAAAGGTTAATCTCGACTTAAGTTCAACAAAAGCCTTCTCACATGCTTCTGACCACACAAATGATTCGTCTTTACATGTAAGCTTGGTCAGGGGTGCTGCGATCTTTAAGAATCCTTCAATGAATCATCTGTAGTATCCTGCTAAGCCCAAGAAACTTCTTATATCTTTCACCGTTTTTGGTGTCGACCACTCGCTGACAGCTGACAGTTCCCCTCCGAAAGACGGCGCGACGTGCAGACGTCTTGCCTGAGATTTGGGGCAGATGCTATTTGGTTTTATCCGTCCACCTCTCCGAAGATACCAAGTTGATTTATGGCACCGTGTATTGGAGGTTTAGACAGATGTGGCCGATGTAGCAGACTTCGTCAGATTCCCCCTCGCTTGAGGGGGTTTTGATTGTGGGAACGCTCTTCCCTGCAGGCACAAGCCCCTGTAGTTAATTACGCTACCGCATCGCGGTAACAACTTTCTCCTTCTCCAGAATTTCACTTCGTGTCGTGTGAGTTTGTTTTGTTTGTGGTTGTCTGTGAATTGTATACGGAGACTAAGTGATGCCGTCGCCCGTAGGACGTGGATTGGTCCAAATCCGTATTTCTAAGATTTGGTTTTGGTGTTTTGGTTTAAGGATACGTTAGCCATATTTGAGGCTTAGATCAACTCAAACATTCGTTAAGGATACGTTAGTCCAATTTGAGACTAAGATCAACTCAAACATTCGTTAAGAATACGTTAGTCCAATTTGAGACTAAGATCAACTTAACGGGATCGTTTGGATCCGACAAAAGAGCGTTTGGGCTCTGTTGTTCCAGTTTAGGGACATAGTGGTCCGTTTAATATATGGCCGCCGGGACCCATCACCTCTCTGACGACGTTGAAGGATTACAACGACAGATGTCAGAAGAGTTCAGAGATGTACCCTTGAACCAAAGTTGATTGGGGGGTGTTCCCCTCCGAAAGACGGCGCGCAGGACTGCGATGTCCTGGCACTGAGACTCGAGGCAGATGCTAATTGGTGCTATCCGTCCACCTCTCCGAAGATGCCAAGTTGATTTATGGCACCATGTATCGAAGGTTTAGACGGATGCGTCCGATGTAGCAGACTTCGTCAGATTCCCCCTCGTTTGAGGGGTTTTTGATTGTGGGGACGCTCTTCCCTGCAGGAGCAAGCCCCTGCAGTTAATTACTCTACCGCATTGCGGTAACAACTTTCTCCTTCTCCAGATGGTCACTTCGTGTCGTGGGTGTTTGTTTTGTGTTTTGTTGTTGCCCGTGGATTGTATACGGAGACTGATTTATGTCGTCGCCCGTAGGACGTGGATTAGTCCAAATCCGTGTTTTCTTAGATTTGGGTTTTGGGTTTTGGTTTGAGGATACGTTAGCCATATTTGAGGCTAAGATCAACTCAAACGTTTGTTAAGGATACGTTAGTCCAGTTTGAGACTGAGATCAACTTAACGGGATCGTTTAGATCCGACAAAAGAGCAATTGGCTATATTGTTCCAGTTTAGGGACCTAGTGGTCCATTAAATGTATGGCCGTCGGGACCCATCACCTCTCTGACGACGTTGAAGGATTACAACGACAGATGTCAGAGGAGTTCAGAGATGTACCCTTGAGCCAGAGTTGATTAGGGGGTTTATAGTCCGATCTGGGACTAGAGTCTGTTTGAAAGTTTAAGGATACATTAGCCATTTTTGAGGCTAAGATCAACTTAAACGGTTGTTAAGGATACGTTGGTCCAGTTTGGGACTAAGATCGACTTAACGGGATCGTTTAGATCCGACAAAAGAGCAATTGGCTCTATTGTTCCAGTTTAGGGACATAGGGGTCCATTGCCAGTTTAGGGACATGGGGGTCCACCTCCAGTTTAGGGACATGGTGGTCCATGTTCCAGTTTAGGGACGTGGTGGTCCATTACCAGTTTAGGGACATGGTGGTCCACCTCCAGTTTAGGGACATGGTGGTCCATGTTCCAGTTTAGGGACATAGTGGTCCATCTCCAGTTTAGGGACATGGTGGTCCATGTTCCAGTTTAGGGACATGGTGGTCCGTCGGTAGTTTAAGGACGCATAAGTCCATGGGTTTAAGGACCCCACAGTCCATATGGGTGTGTTTAAGGACGCATTAGTCCGTTAGTTTAAGGACGCATAAGTCCGCGGGTTTAAGGACCCCACAGTCCGTATCTTAGTTTAAGGATGCATAAGTCCATGAGTTTAAGGACCCCACAGTCCGTGTTGATGTGTGGTTGTCGGGACCCGTCACCTCTCTGAAGATGTTGAAGGATTACAACGACAAATATCAGAGGAGTTCAGAGATGTACCCTTGAACCAATGAGTTGGTTGAAAGAGCAGATGTGCTCAGTTCAAGATGATTTGAGGACTTATGGCCAGTTTGGGCTAAGTCCAACTATGTTTGAAATATTAGCCCTCTGTTGGTCCATTGAAGAAGAGGCATTACCTCTAAAAACTTAGCCAATTGGGCTAAAGCTAGTGTTAAACACTACAGACCAACAGTGTTGAACACTGGGAATAAGATTAACAAATTAGTGTTAAACACTAAGAGATAATCAGTGTTAGCAACAGGGCTTTCAAATTAGTGTTAACACAAAAGCAAATCGATGTTAAACACCGGTAGCAGAGATTTCAAACTAGTGTTAAACACTAAAGCAGATTAGTGTTAAACACCGGGAACAGATTTTTCCAATTAGTGTTAATCACTTAGAAAATCAGTGTTAAACACTGCGAATAGAGTTTTCCAATTAGTGTTAAACACTAAGGAGGGAGGGGTCACGTGCGGACACGTGAGAGCGCCCTGATTTCCCTTATTTTATTCTGCAGATCAGTGTTTAGCACTTTTAATTTCCTAGCCATCACGTGTGGGCACGTGATAGGCATCCATCCATTCGATATTAAAGGGATTCGTTAGGGGTCACGTGGGGACACGTGAGGGCGCCCTAAATGTGAAGCCAGATCTCCTTTGTTTTATCCTCAAATCTGCGAATAAGCGTTAAACACTTTTCATCTTTATTTTAGAGCATCACGTGTTGGCACGTGATGGGGGTTTATGCATCGAATATTACAGCACTTGCTGAGGGGTCACGTGGGGACACGTGAGAGCGCCCAAAGCTTCTTTTCTTTTGTTTTGCCATTAAGTGTTAAACACTTTCATTTTTATTTTAGAGCATCACGTGTTGGCACGTGATGGGGATCTGTGCGCCAATTGTTAAAGCATTTGCTGAGGGGTCACGTGATAACATGTGAGAGCGCCCAAAGCTTTCATTTCCTTTGCTTTTTCTTTCTGCGTTCTGGGAGTCACGTGGGAGCATGTGGGGTGATGCTTCAAAGTTCTTTGCAGGGGATCTTTTCAAGGGTCACGTGGGGGCACGTGACCCTAGTTCTTTTCATGAACAGAGATCTTTTAAGAATTGAATTCTTTATAGGGTTAAACCCTAATTATGATTTTGAAGGAATTGAATTCCTATCGTGAAAGAATTAAATTCTTATTTAGGATAAAACCCTGATTTCTTTTCAAAGGAATTAAATTCCCAGATATGTAAAAGAATTAAATTCTTGATTAGGGTTAAACCCTAGTTTTGTTTTAGGAGAATTAATTCTCAAAACTCAATTCCCTTTCTAAGTTTAGGATCTGCATGGCAGGATCTCGACCCGATGAGAATTAAATTCTCAAGTTATGGGGAGATGTGCTCTGTGCAGATCTTCAACCAGAAGAAGAACTAAGTTCTTTTTGTATAAGAGTTAAACTCTTGGATTTTGAGAATTAAATTCTCTGTTTGAAGTTTATCTTTTTCCCTTTTCTTACCTAGGGTTTTCTTTGTTGAGAATTAAATTCTCCTTTCTTTTCTTCCCTCTTGAGAATTAAATTCTCCTCTCTCTGTTTTTCTCTCAAAAAAGTAGTTCCCTTCTCTTCTCTACTTGGCTCCTATTTATAGGAGAAGGAAAAGAGTTAATTTGTTTAGCAAATCTCTCATTGGAAGATTTGATTTGATTGTTGAGAGATTTGATTTATATTTATCATTAATCTGGGCCTTTAGATCATTCAGTGAATTTTATTCACCGTGGATTTTAAATCCAAAAGATATTCTATTTGTTATCCTGGTGAGATTTTCAGGGAAATCTTTCCTTGTCCAAGGTTTTTCTATAAATTGGTGATTTTTAATCACCCTTGGATTTTTAATCCAACGTTTCCCCATGACCCTTTTCCATTTGGAAAGATTCAGAAACTTTTAGAATTTAATTCTATTAAATTATAATGCTTTTAAAACCAGTCACGTGCTGGCACGTGACCTTTGGTCACGTGTGAGCACGTGACCCCCAATTGGGTTCCTTTCTCAGCCGCTTATTTATGTTTCAGTTTTAACCATCACGTGTCAACACGTGACCATTGGTCACGTGTAAGCACGTGATACCTCGTTGAGGTATTTTCTGACTTTTAGAATTAAATTCTATTCATTATTTTAGAGGCTTTAAAAGCCCATCACGTGTCTGCACGTGACCCATGGTCACGTGTGAGCGCGTGATGCCCCATTGGGGTCTTTTCTGAGTTTTTATTGTATCTTTTAACTCCTCCAGCGGGTTCTTAAAAGCCCATCACGTGTGGACACGTAATTCCTCATAACTTTTGATCCCGGATGAATTACGAGGCCCATAATATATCAAATCGAAGGGTTTTTCGAGCCGCTTTCGATACCATCAGAATTTATCTGTTTCTCATTCGGGAGTTTGTCAAAAAACAGCCCGGAAGATACTGGTTCCCATTTTCTTAAGCGTATCGCCGCCATTTGATACCTTGGGCTCTTTTGCGCAGAAATTTTTGGCGGAAACAAATGCCCCCCACTACTTTGCCCACGTAAGTATTTACGTGGGTGAAGTAGTGCAAAGTAATGCATAGCGTATGACCAGTTTCGGGTTGGTATATTACTTTCAGAATCTTGATCTGAGAAGATAACGAGCGGACACAAGTGTCGTCATTTATCATTGACTCAAATCTCGACTCTTAAGAGATATAGTTCCAAACCCTTAACTCCATGGGCCGCACCCTTCTATCTCTTTATATCTTACTCTGGAGTGAAGTAGTTTATATGCTCACGAGTAGCTTTTCCATTTCAGTGGCATGTAGCTTTGGCGAGTGTGGCTCATAGATGATCCATCTTGACCTCTTTGCAGGGCAGTGATGGCTTAGGAGACAGGGTTAGGATCTGCCACCTAAGACTTTTCAACTTTATGAGCCGTGAGGGTCTCATAAAGACTTTTCTCCCTACGGATCGAGAGGATCTCGTAGGTGTATTTTCTCTTTAGGAGTCGTGAGGATTCCTAAGTGTGTTTTCTCTTATAAGTCGTAAGGATCTTATGAGAGAATTTTTCCCTCTTACGAGTCGAGAGGACCCGTAAGCGGTTGTTCCCCTCCTTGTCGAAATTCGACCTCGGAGAGTGAGACCCGTGGATAGTATGCAAGAGACCATTTTGGGCCGACTTGCAGGATCCCAGTGCTTAGGAAACAGGTTTTTTAATCCCTACTGCCTAAGGCTTTATCTCACGAGTCGAGACGAATCGAGAAGTTCTCGCAAAGACATCATTTTCCTCACGAGTCGAAACGAATCGAGCAGATCTCGCAAGAATATCCTACCGTCATAGTTAACCTCTGCTCTTTACGACAGAAGTTCGTTAGGGTCTGTGGTACTTAGGGTTTTGGCCGTCGTACCGTCGCATGAGCTGATGTATTCCTCGATAGGCAATCGTGCTGTTCGAGTAGCCCTGCGACTGCCGTGTCTCTGATCCCTTCGGGGGCTGGACAAGACGTCTTCAAGTAATCCTCCTTGGCAGTTTGACCGTCGGAAGAGCAAGCGCTAGGAATTTGCCATGCCGCTTTTTACTTGAGGTTAGGCTCATTTTGGAGAGCCCCGATGAGTCATAACCACTCCGCACTGGTGTGGGATGATCTCCGATAGTCTTTCAGGCTTTATATGACTTGCCGTTAAGACCCTGAAGCTAGGAATTTGGCCTTTGCTTCGTTTGCTGGCATTGCGTCCTCTGTATCGAGACGAATGTCGTGGTTGTCTCTAGGTTGCTGGTGAACCGTCGAGGTTTGGAACTAGGGATTTTTCCGTGGCTCCTTTTGGTGATGTTGTGTCTGCTGTATCGAGACGAATGTCGAGGTGGTGACCACTCCATGTGGGATGATCTCCGGTGATCTTTCAGGCTTTATATGACTTGCCGTTAAGACCCTGAAGCTAGGAATTTGGCCTTCACTTCGTTTGCTGGCATCGCGTCCTCTGTATCGAGACGAATGTCGTGGTTGTCTCTAGGTTGCTGATGAACCGTCGAGATTTGGAACTAGGAATTTTGCCGTGGCTCCTTTTGGTGATGTTGCGTCTGCTGTATTGAGACGAACGTCGAGGTGGTGATTACTCCACATTGGTTCGAGATGATTTCCGATTGTCTCTCAGGCTTTATATGACTTGCCGTTAAGACGTTGAAGCTAGGAATTTAGCCTTCGCTTCGTTTTCTTTGTCGCGTCCGAATCCTGCTGGGGGAAGAACGCCGGGGTGACATTTCATCTGCTGTATCGAGATGATCGTCGAGGTGGTGACCACTCCGCTCTGGTGTGAGATAACCTCCGATTGTCTTTCAGGCTTTATATGACTTGCCGTCAAGACCTTGAAGCTAGGAATTTGGCCTTTTGCTTCATTTGCTGGTGTCGCGTCTGCTGTATCGAGACGAATATCGCGGTGGTGATCACTCCATGTTGGTGTGAGGACCAGGATCCGCTCTGGACGTTTCCCACGGGATCGAAGAGCGACGTTGTCCGCGTTCCACGTGACCAGGAATTTTGCTCTAGATGCTTCACACGGGTTCACTGCCGTGTTAGGCGAGGACTAGGCTCCGCTCTGGATGCTTCGCACGGGTTCACTGCCGTGCTCTGCGAGGACCAGGATCTGCTCTGGATGTTTTCCACGGGGTCAAAGAGTGACGTTATCCGCGTTCCACGTAACCAGGAATTTTGCACTAGATGCTTCACACGGTTTCATTGCCGCGTTAGGCGAGGACTAGGCTCCGCTCTGGATATTTCACATGGGTTCACTGCCATGTTCTGCGAGGACCAGGATCCGCTCTGGACGTTTTCCACGGGGTCAAAGAGTGACGTTATCCGCGTTCCACGTGACCAGGAATTTTGCACTAGATGCTTCACACGGGTTCACTGCCGCGTTAGGCGAGGACTAGGCTCCGCTCTGGATGCTTCGCACGGGTTCACTGCCGTGTTCTGCGAGGACCAGGATCCGCTCTGGACGTTTTCCACGGGGTCAAAGAGTGACGTTATCCGCGTTCCACGTAACCAGGAAGTTTGCACTAGATGCTTCACACGGGTTCACTGCCGTGCTCGGCGAGGACTAGGCTCCGCTCTGGACGTTTTCCACGGGGTCAAAGAGTGACATTATCCGCGTTCCACGTGACCAGGAATTTTGCACTAGATGCTTCACACGGGTTCACTGCCGCGCTCGGCGAGGACTAGGCTCCGCTCTGGATGCTTCACACGGGTTCACTGCCGTGCTCTGCGAGGACCAGGATCCGCTCTGGACGTTTTCCACGGGGTCAAAGAGTGACGTTATCCGCGTTCCACGTAACCAGGAATTTTGTTGATTATATCCGCATTTCACGGAGTTGGGATTTGACTCTCTGTGGGAGTACATCGTCGAGTCATGGAACTGGGAGTTGCCGCTGTTCCGCTTTGCTTGATGATGTGTCCGCTGTGACGAGACGAGTGCTGAGGTGGAGCTGGGATTTTGCCATCACTCTGCTTTGCTGACCATGTGGTCTTTTATTAGCTTTGCATGTACATCCTGCTGGACTGCGAAGGAACGCCGTTGTTAACATTGCGTCTGCTGTAATGAGACGAATGCTAAGGCGGAGTTGGGATTTTGCCATCGCTCCGCTTGATGGTGTAACATCTGTGTACTGCTGGAATGAGGAGGCACACCGTTGTTGGTCTCCAGGCTGTAGATGTGGCCATTTGAAATTTGGAACTAAGGACTTTGCCAGGGTTCCGTTTCGTTGCGACTCTGAGGTCGATTGTTGACGTCGCGTCTGCATCTGGTTGGAGTGAGGAGAAACGCCGTTGGTGATCTCTAAGTTGTCGATGTTGACGTCGAGACCCTGAAGCTCGGGATTTTCTTTTTGCTTCGTTTGTTGACATTATATCTGCAATATTGTGATAAATGTCGAGATTGTCTCTAGGTTGTCTATTAACCGTCGAGATTTGGCTCCGCTTTCTGATGGAGCCTGTTGGGAAGGTATGGTTCCCTTTTTATCTGTGCCCCTGGATTGTATACAGGGATCGATGTGATTTCACCTGTAGGGCAAAAAGTTTCATTCTTTTATTTTTTTTTATTCTTTCCGTGATGCTCTATCATTTCAGCTTTTTATATCGCGAAAATCGCGATTGCCCAATCATTTCGGCTATTTGTTTTATTTTTACTCGCTGCTTTTTATTGCGAGTTGCCCAATCATTTCGGCTATTTTGCATGCATATATTTTTATACTTGCTGATTTTGTTGCAAGTTGCCCCATCATTTCGGCTATGTCATATGCATTCGTGGCCCGCTGATTTTTCTTATCGCGAGTGTGAAACTTAGAATATGATGCCAATCTCGGCATCAGCATCGCTACGACTGGAATATTGCCAGGAGCAAATCATCATTTGCCATGAAAGGACTTGGAATTTGATACCAGTTTAGGCATCAGCATCGCTACAACTGGGATATTGCCAGGAGCGAATCATCATTTGCCTCTGTTGATGTTGAACAAAGGTGGCTTAGTAAACAGGGTTAGGATCCTGTCGACTAAGGCTTTTGACTTCGTGAGCCGTAGGGGTCTCACAAAGGTATTTCTCCCTACAAGTCGTGAGGATCTCGTAGGTGTGTTTTCTCCTTAGAAATTGTGAGGATTCCTAAGTGTGTTTTCCCCTGTAAGTCGTAAGGATCTTACAAAAGGGTTTTCTCCTTACAGGTCGAGAGGACTTATAAGGGTTGTTCACCGTATGGCCATATCCCTAGTCACGGATGGGACTTGGTTAGGGAAATGTTTATTTGTGCCCGTGGATTGTATACAAGGGTAAGTATTGAGCCGCTTGTAGGGCAAGATCGGAGGTTGTGGGGTTTGCTTAAGAATAGATTCAGGTCTCTGTAACTTAAGACTTTCAAATCTTATGAGCCGTGAGGGTCCCATGAGAGAGTTCTCCTTATGAGTCGTGAGGATCTCGCAAGTGTAATTTCTTCTTAGGAATCGTGAGGATCCCTAAGTGTGTTGCTCCCTTGTGAGTCGTAAGGATCTCACGCAGGTGGTTTCTCCTTACAAGGTCGAGAGGATCCTGTAAGTGTCTTTTAACGAGGTTGCGCCCTTTCGGGTTTTCACAAACACTCGCCGGTAGTCCTGCTGTTTTTACTCACGGAGCCCTTTCGGGTTTTCATCCGTGCCCATTTTGCTTATAGACATATCCTTTTTTTTTATTCTTTTTCACTTTTTTTTTACAAGGTCGCGCCCTTTCGGGTTTTCACGAACACTTGCCGGCAGCCCTGCTGTTTTTACTCACGGAGCCCTTTCGAGTTTTCATCCGTGCCCATTTTGCTTATGGACATACCGTTTTTTTTAATTCTTTTTCATATATTTTTTTTTATTTTTTTTTTAACCACGCCAGCCTGAGGATGCCGCGGGTTGATAGTAGTTTAACGACGTTTCGGTCATTTGCAAGTTTTAGGACATTGCGGTCCATCGTTAGTTTAGGGACGTTTCGGTCCGCAGCCAGTTTTAGGACATAGTGGTCCATCGTTAGTTTAACGACATTTCGGTCTACCGTCGCCGTATTTGAGGCGAATTTCTAGTTTACTGACTTTTCGGTCTAGGAGGCCTTCCCTATGAACGAGCATGATGCCCCCGGCATATCCACCTTTTTCGAAGCATGTTGTTGTGGCGGGTTTACTTTCCACTTTTCGGGTAACGCGAACTTGCCCTGTTGGTATTGGTCTTCAACCCAATTTTTTGAAGACATAGCAATTGTCGAGTGGGTGATCCATTAATTTGTGGTAGGGACAATAGTTAGGATTGTTAACGTCACCTGGTTGCAATGGACGTTTTGGATCTGGCAGAGTGATAAGCCCGCTGCGCACTGCTAGCTCGAACAATCTCTTTGTTTTATCTTTGGGAAATGAGTAAGGACGTTTCAACTTCTCATTGAGGTATCGCGGCTTGTTGTTTTGACGACAAAACGGTCTCGGGTTACTCGGCTGTTGTTGAGTGTTGGCAACAAAGGCCGTTTTTTCCTTTTCCTTTCTCATTTCGTTTGCTCCGTCGTTTGCGGGTCCGAGATTCTTTCCGGGTAGTGTGAGATTGTACGGCTGAACATTCTCGCAACTCTCCAATTCTTTTGTTTTAGAAATGAATTCCTTGAAGAGAGGGTTAAGAGCGGCTTCTTCATCAGAATCACTTCCAAAGGTGAGAACTCGTGATCCCCCGGGCTCGTCCTTATGACAATTGCCAGCAATTCTTTTATGCTCATCTGTCGTATTTTTTCGCTGTCTACGAGCTTCACGCTTTGTCCTGTTGAAGTGTTGCCTGTGAGCGACATACCCTTGCCACCAACACTTAAAAGAGTTGCAGTCTTCAGTAGGATGTACGATCTTCTGATGATATAAGCAGAAGTTAGGGTGTACGTCCGTTTCATCAAAATGTATACCACCAGGAGAATTTTTTCTGAAAGAGGGCGGCCTCATCCCCATTGCTATGGCTTTGGCGAATCGTTTCCTTGTCTTGATCCTGCTTTTATTTGCGGCGGATGTACTTTCATCTGGTGGGAGTGTTTCAACCCTTTCATCTAGTCGCCGGCGTTTGGCTTTCTCGAATATGGCCATCTCGCGCTCTCGATCAGCTTTGCTTTTAAGACGGGCTTCGTTCAGGAAGGCATCGATCATCTCATCTGATGGCCACAGAAGTTCTGGTTCAGGCCCCGCCCCTGGTTTCTCGGTGCAAGGAGCCTCTTTATCATCTATCAATGAGTGAGAGATCATGTGACAACTTGCCCCCGGTGTGTCCGTCTTCTTTGGAGTGTGCGGCTGTGGTGAGTTTACCTTCCACTTTTCAGACAGCGCAAACTTGCCTTGTAGGTACTGATCCTCGATCCATCCCTTAAAGACGAAGCAATCTTCGATTGGATGGCTTACCGCTTGGTGGTAAGGGCAATAATTGGGATCGTTGACATCGCCTGGTTGCAACGGACGTTTTGGACTCGGCAGATTGATGAGTCTGTTGCGCACTGCCAGCTCGAACAGTTTTCTCGTTTTATCCTGAGGAAATGAGTAAGGACGTCCCAGTCTTTCCTCGAGGGATGGGCGTAGTCGCACATTGTTCTGGCGAACAACCGGCTTTAAGTGGCTCGGCTGTTGTTGAGTATTGGCGACGACGGTTGCTTTCCCTTTGTCCTTTTCATTCCAAGGCTCTGTCTTTGAAGGAGATGGTCTATGACCCATCTGGTCCATTTAGGCCAGCTTGTCAATCAAGGCCTGAAAAGTGGTCGGCTTGAAGAATATCATGAATTGGAATATGGTCGCTTGAGGGTCGAGAGTACCCACGAACATGCCCACGGCAGGAGCTTCTTCTATGCGTTGTTCGTATCTCGACCATAGGTTCCGCCACCGGATTGCATATTGCACCCACGTCTCTCCTGGCTTCACTCTGGCGTTGATCAGTGCCGTGATCGGGGTGCGCTCGCTAGCGCTTACAAATCTCTGTGTAAACAGCAGCTCCATCTCCGCAAATGTTTTAACAGAGTTGTTAGGTAGCTCCGAATACCATTCAAAGGCTGTTTCTGCTAAGCTGCCGACGAATTGACGTAGCAACAATTTGTCATCGCCTCCAGTATTGCCGGATAAGGCCCTGAATTGAGCGACATGCTGATGCAGATTCCCTGTCCCTTTATATACGTGGAATTTAGGGATCGTATATCCTGGCGGGTAACTGATTTGGTCATACCAGCTCGGATACGGTCGTCCAGTTCTAACAATTTGCCCAGCCGCTTCATTTGCCTGATGAACCTGGATCTGCTGAGCTATATATTCGTCTAGGTCAACTTTGGAGATTGCCTCCTCCTTGGCTGTTGATAGAGCCGGCGGAGGATTTGACGTTTCTCCCCTGTCGTCTTCAAGGACGATCGGGGGATCTTCAGCAGGAGGGTCCGGCTGTAACATCATCCCTACCATATCTTGGAAGAGGAGCGCCATCTGTTTTATGTTAGCCGCTTGCTCTGCAGCTTCTTTGTCCTTCTTTTCGAGGACTCTGCGTAAAAAGTCAGCGTCGGTTTCTTGTTCTTGATGCTCATCCGAAGACGTTTCAGAGCTTTCTTTTGGCTCAGTGAGTGCAGCCATTGTAGTCATCATTTCCTGAAGCTTTTGTTGTTGCTCCTGGGCTTTCATTACGAATCGGGTGAGCGGTCGGTGACCCGTCGATGCACGGCTTTCCTCTTTTCCAGAAGCCATATAAACAGTGTGCACCACCATGCCACCAGACTTGGGGTGTTTGTGCTCAGCGCGTTTACGGTTCACCATGTTCACAGGGGCTTTTTGCGGACTCCTTTTCTTTTGAGTGGTTGAAGTTGAGGGGGTCGTTGTAGTGGGCGCCCAAGTAGCCGTTGCTTTTTGCGGCTTAACAGGACGGTTTTCTTCCTGCCGGACCTTCAGCTTCTTCTGCTGGCGGGAGAAATTTCGATCAATCACCGAGTCTTGGACTTGGCGCCAGACCTTGTAGATTTTAGAGGACAGCCGCTGAGAGGAATGTTCTGGCTTGGCTTCCGCAACGTTTCCCACCGGAGGAGGGGATCTTTTTAGTACGGCGGTAGAAGAGTTTCTGCACACCGTGTTCAACAATTCAAAGCTGTTCCCGGTTGGAACAGCAGCATCGATCCCCACCGTTGGAGCTGGTGGAGTAAATCCAGAGAGGGAGTTGCCCCCAGCCTTCCTTACTCGGCGCCAGTGGCGACGTCGAGCGTGTCGTGCGGATGGAGTTGTTTCGGCCATAGGGGCGACTTCGTCATGCCCCCTGCTTTGAGGAGAGACCGTTATTGGTGCTAGCCTGTCGAAGACTGACACCCGTTGAGAAGCAATGTCTAATCTGTCAAAGACAGACCTCTGGGTAGGAGAAGCAGCTTTGAGGACCTTGCCTGGAGCAGCAACCGGAATAGCCAGCCTTGTAAAAATTGACTTCTTGGAAGGAGGAGCCTTTCCAATAATGTTGTCCGCTTGAGCCGGGATGGCTATCCGCTTTGGGATGGCAGCTTCGGGTATCACGGGCTTATAGACGTTCTGGCCCAGTCTGTTGAAAACTGAGGTATTGAAGTTGGGCGACCCGTTGAGAGGGGCCACGGCAGTGGTGAGCCGATCAAAGACCGACTTCTTTGGGGCTTCTTGCAACGTCATTGTGGCATTGAAGCTCAACGGTGGGAGCATGGTCCCGAAGAATAATCCAGTGGTGGCCTGAGTTACCTGCTCCACTGGCATCTTGAAAAGGGAGGCCGCTTGGGGCCCATAAGTCACTCCTCCAGTAAGGACCGAGCGAGAGTTGCAGTTGCAGGCGGTGCAGTTTGAAGCCATGGATCTTCTGTTCTCTGCATGGAGCAAGACACCAAATCTTAGTACCTTGAATCCACAGGCAACCACAGCAAACCGCGATTTGCTCGTGAACACGACATACGAAGTGTGGAGTGGAAAGAGGAAAAGGTCCCACCGGGCGTGCCAGAATCTGTTCCCCTCCAAAAGATGGCGCGCAGGACTGCGATGTCCTGGCACTGAGACTCGGGGTAGATGCTAATTGGTGCTATCCGTCCACCTCTCCGAAGATGCCAAGTTGATTTATGGCACCATGTATCGAAGGTTTAGACGGATGCGTCCGATGTAGCAGACTTCGTCAGATTCCCCCTCGTTTGAGGGGTTTTTGATTGTGGAGACGCTCTTCCCTGCAGGCGCAAGCCCCTGTAGTTAATTACGCTACCGTATTGCGGTAACAACTTTATCCTTCTCCAGATGGTCACTTCGTGTCGTGGGTGTTTGTTTTGTGTTTTGTTGTTGCCCGTGGATTGTATACGGAGACTGATTTATGTCGTCGCCCGTAGGACGTGGATTAGTCCAAATCCGTGTTTTCTTAGATTTGGGTTTGGGGTTTTGGTTTGAGGATACGTTAGCCATATTTGAGGCTAAGATCAACTCAAACGTTTGTTAAGGATACGTTAGTCCAGTTTGAGACTAAGATCAACTTAACGGGATCGTTTAGATCCGAAAAAAGAGCAATTGGATATATTGTTCCAGTTTAGGGACCTAGTAGTCCATTAAATGTATGGCCGTCGGGACCCATCACCTCTCCGACGACGTTGAAGGATTACAACGACAGATGTCAGAGGAGTTCAGAGATGTACCCTTGAGCCAGAGTTGATTAGGGGGTTTATAGTCCGATTTGGGACTAGAGTCTGTTTGAAAGTTTAAGGATACATTAGCCATTTTTGAGGCTAAGATCAACTTAAACGGTTGTTAAGGATACGTTGGTCCAGTTTGAGACTAAGATCGACTTAACGGGATCGTTAGATCCGACAAAAGAGCAATTGGCTCTATTGTTCCAGTTTAGGGACATAGGGGTCCATTGCCAGTTTAGGGACATGGGGGTCCACCTCCAGTTTAGGGACATGGTGGTCCATGTTCCAGTTTAGGGACGTGGTGGTCCATTACCAGTTTAGGGACATGGTGGTCCATCTCCAGTTTAGGGACATGGTGGTCCATATTCCAGTTTAGGGACATAGTGGTCCGTCGGTAGTTTAAGGACGCATAAGTCCATGGGTTTAAGGACCCCACAGTCCATATGGGTGTGTTTAAGGACGCATTAGTCCGTTAGTTTAAGGACGCATAAGTCCGCGGGTTTAAGGACCCCACAGTCCGTATCTTAGTTTAAGGACGCATAAGTCCATGAATTTAAGGACCCCACAGTCCGTGTTGATGTGTGGTTGTCGGGACCCGTCACCTCTCTGAAGACGATGAAGGATTACAACGACAAATATCAGAGGAGTTCAGAGATGTACCCTTGAACCAATGAGTTGGTTGAAAGAGCAGATGTGCTCAGTTCAAGATGATTTGAGGACTTATGGCCAGTTTGGGCTAAGTCCAACTATGTTTGAAATATTAGCTCTCTGTTGGTCCATTGAAGAAGAGGCATTGCCTCTAAAAACTTAGCCAATTGGGCTAAAGCTAGTGTTAAACACTACAGACCAACAGTGTTGAACACTGGGAATAAGATTAACAAATTAGTGTTAAACACTAAGAGATAATCAGTGTTAGCAACAGGGCTTTCAAATTAGTGTTAACACAAAAGCAAATCGATGTTAAACACCGGTAGCAGAGATTTCAAACTAGTGTTAAACACTAAAGCAGATTAGTGTTAAACACCGGGAACAGAGTTTTCCAATTAGTGTTAATCACTTAGAAAATCAGTGTTAAACACTGCGAATAGAGTTTTCCAATTAGTGTTAAACACTAAGGAGGGAGGGGTCACGTGCGGATACGTGAGAGCGCCCTGATTTCCCTTATTTTATTCTGCAGATCAGTGTTTAGCACTTTTAATTTCCTAGCCATCACGTGTGGGCACGTGATAGGCATCCATCCATTCGATATTAAAGGGATTCGTTAGGGGTCACGTGGGGACACGTGAGGGCGCCCTAAATGTGAAGCCAGATCTCCTTTGTTTTATCCTCAAATCTGCGAATAAGCGTTAAACACTTTTCATCTTTATTTTAGAGCATCACGTGTTGGCACGTGATGGGGGTTTATGCATCGAATATTACAGCACTTGCTGAGGGGTCACGTGGGGACACGTGAGAGCGCCCAAAGCTTCTTTTCTTTTGTTTTGCCATTAAGTGTTAAACACTTTCATTTTTATTTTAGAGCATCACGTGTTGGCACATGATGGGGATCTGTGCGCCAATTGTTAAAGCATTTGATGAGGGGTCACGTGATAACATGTGAGAGCGCCCAAAGCTTTCATTTCCTTTGCTTTTTCTTTCTGCGTTCTGGGAGTCACGTGGGAGCACGTGGGGTGATGCTTCAAAGTTCTTTGCAGGGGATCTTTTCAAGGGTCACGTGGGGGCACGTGACCCTAGTTCTTTTCATGAACAGAGATCTTTTAAGAATTGAATTCTTTATAGGGTTAAACCCTAATTATGATTTTGAAGGAATTGAATTCCTATCGTGAAAGAATTAAATTCTTATTTAGGATAAAACCCTGATTTCTTTTCAAAGGAATTAAATTCCCAGATATGTAAAAGAATTAAATTCTTGATTAGGGTTAAACCCTAGTTTTTTTTTTAGGAGAATTAATTCTCAAAACTCAATTCCCCTTCTAAGTTTAGGATCTGCATGGCAGGATCTCGACCCGATGAGAATTAAATTCTCAAGTTATGGGGAGATGTGCTCTGTGCAGATCTTCAACCAGAAGAAGAACTAAGTTCTTTTTGTATAAGAGTTAAACTCTTGGATTTTGAGAATTAAATTCTCTGTTTGAAGTTTATCTTTTTCCCTTTTCTTACCTAGGGTTTTCTTTGTTGAGAATTAAATTCTCCTTTCTTTTCTTCCCTCTTGAGAATTAAATTCTCCTCTCTCTGTTTTTCTCTCAAAAAAGTAGTTCCCTTCTCTTCTCTACTTGGCTCCTATTTATAGGAGAAGGAAAAGAGTTAATTTGTTTAGCAAATCTCTCATTGGAAGATTTGATTTGATTGTTGAGAGATTTGATTTATATTTATCATTAATCTGGGCCTTTAGATCATTCAGTGAATTTTATTCACCGTGGATTTTAAATCCAAAAGATATTCTATTTGTTATCCTGGTGAGATTTTCAGGGAAATCTTTCCTTGTCCAAGGTTTTTCTATAAATTGGTGATTTTTAATCACCCTTGGATTTTTAATCCAACGTTTCCCCATGACCCTTTTCCATTTGGAAAAATTCAGAAACTTTTAGAATTTAATTCTATTAAATTATAATGCTTTTAAAGCCAGTCACGTGCTGGCACGTGACCTTTGGTCACGTGTGAGCACGTGACCCCCAATTGGGTTCCTTTCTCAGCCGCTTATTTATGTTTCAGTTTTAACCATCACGTGTCAACACGTGACCATTGGTCACGTGTAAGCACGTGATACCTCGTTGAGGTATTTTCTGACTTTTAGAATTAAATTCTATTCATTATTTTAGAGGCTTTAAAAGCCCATCACGTGTCTGCACGTGACCCATGGTCACGTGTGAGCGCGTGATGCGCCATTGGGGTCTTTTCTGAGTTTTTATTGTATCTTTTAACTCCTCCAGCGGGTTCTTAAAAGCCCATCACGTGTGGACACGTAATTCCTCATAACTTTTGATCCCGGATGAATTACGAGGCCCATAATATATCAAATCGAAGGGTTTTTCGAGCCGCTTTCGATACCATCAGAATTTATCTGTTTCTCATTCGGAAGTTTGTCAAAAAACAGCCCGGAAGATACTAGTTCCCATTTTCTTAAGCGTATCGCCGCCATTTGATACCTTGGGCTCTTTTGCGCAGAAATTTTTGGCGGAAACAGGGGGTCTTGTCACAACCCGAAAGAGCACGTAACTGGCCCTTGAACCATATGAAGTCTATAGGACTCCATCTGATCCAAGTAAGCCAAAAGCCCAGAAATCTAAAACAATTTTAAGAGTAAATAAAGAAAACTGGTTTTAAATAAGTGAAGGAAAACATGTTGGAAGTCAAGGTTTTTAAATAAGTAAGCCGAATGTGCATTTTTAAAATGTAAAGTCTTTTCTAAAAATTTCGGCAGAGTTTCTTTTGTAAATACTGGCCCCGAAAGGGGTACAACAAGAACAATATGTATATATACAATGAATAAAAGGCATCCCCAAGCGGGAGCTAGCTCTTCGTCAATCGACGGTCACAACCACGCAAGCAATATAATATACAACGCCGAATGGCGAGGGTCAAATCCAAAAGAAACTCAATAAGCATGAAAACCACAATACTACTAAGCGCGACTCTAAGGTCGAATAATACAACACTAATGTCTAAGTCTGAAACAATATACAAGTTTTGGTTGATGGAAATTCTAGATACAATGAATAATACAAGTACAATTGTGGTTCTTGATGCAAAAGAATCCACCTACCAAATGCAATTCACCCGCAAGGAAGCATTGTGCCAGAAATGCCGCAAAGAAACCTGTACGGCAAAAACCTGCAAGAACTGTGGCACAACGGGGGTGAGTTGCCAACTCATGAATAGAGAATATCTACAAGCAGAAACCGAATGCAAGACATAATCCTAGGTCAAAACGATCAGTATAATATAACCCACAAGAGTACGTCTGAAGCATGATAAGGTGGCAATGTAACATCTAAACATGTATGTAGTGCCAAGTACTCGGGTAATGACATCTCATCAGTATAAGGTATGTCAGCATGAAGTAAATATGAATATCAATACACATATATTAGCGTCCCATACCACTAATATTGGTGTAAGGGTATATATATAAAGCGCCCTCATACCCTGTTATATATACAAATAAAGTATGATCAATGTAAATCCAGTCTGTATGTGATCAAGTCTGTATAAACGTGGAACCCGTACACCCGTCACCCAATGACAATAAACGTGGAACCCGTCCACCCGTCACCCAATGACAATAAATGTGGAACCCGTCCACCCGTCACCCAATGACAACAAGTATCATGTATGCAAATATGAGGATATAAACAAAATCATGGAAAACATCATGAAACCCGTGCCTAGCATCGACACGTAAATCCTCGTCCATATGAGGCTCTGTCTGCGATATCGGCCCTCGGCCCCGGCAGTACGGGTCATCTCATGTCCTCATCCATATGGGGCTCCGTCTGCGGTATCGGCCCTCGGCCCCGGCAGTACGGGTCATCCCATGTCCATCTCTCAACTCCGGTCGGTATCCTCCAGATATCCGCCGAGCTCAAATACAATCATCGGTAGGTAGTAGTCCCTCTGCCAGGCTCACCGTCTACTACACAGCGAAACCGTTCTCGCCCCGGGATACCATACCGGGTCCACCATGTACCCGCAATCGGCCTCATCCGCCTCCTCGAATCGGGTTTCACATGTCGCTCTCAGCACCGAGAAAACACATGGTGGACGCACTGAAATATCATATCAAGGGTAACCGGGTTTTTAACACAATTATATATTCTCTTTTGAAATACCCACGGTTCCTAAATCCAGAAATATCATGGAAACAACATATCTCAATGCGTATAATCAAAACATGATGTATGCGACATGTAAGAAGGGTAAGCATATCATAAGTCATGCAATATGGAATAGTAATGTGCACATGTCGAGGGAAACCGCTCTTTTAAAACGAATCAGTTTTGAAGAACATCATGCGGTTCCCAAATCTCTAATCAAGTCAGAATCATCTATGTTTGTGTACAGGTATAAGTGTACAATATGCCATGCAAGAATCATATCATGAATTGCAACAGCACTACAGTGTAGTGGTATGGCAATTATCGATGATGAAGTGTGTGAGCCGACAAATAGTGTACGTGGAACATACGCATCATCGATAATGGTGCCGGTGTCCTAACAGCATGATAATAATATAGCAATAAACATATGCAAGCAATGTGAATAGCATGAATATGTGGAAATCAAATAATCAACACCACAGTGAAGAATCTACATCAACAAGTATATATCATGCAGTTATGTCGTTTGAAATAAGACGAATCAGGATTTTTAGTAAAATAAGGGTTACAGTATATTTTAAGAAAGACACGTCCTTTGAAAAATATCCGTAGAATCCCTTTACTTGTCTTTTAAGATATTCCCGATTCGTAGTTTTTGAAATAGGTATGACTCGGGTTTAGTCTAACATCTACTATGCAAACTACAGATCTAAGTATCAAGTAGATCGGGAGGGGTATGGAAACCACCTAAATCTGAATCGATATATGTATAGATATAATAGTCGGTGATCCCGCCTCAATAGTATCGCGTACGATACAGTATATCATATGACATCCTCAAGTCATGAGTGCGGATCTATCATCAATGTAAAGCTCGTACGGTAAATCGTCGTACGGCATCCCAATAGCTGGGTACGGGTTAATATCACACTAGCTCATCACATCTCAGGTATCACTATCATCATATCACATAATCTGGGGTACTGATCTAAGTCTAGTACAACTGATACCATCAATATAGTCCGTGTGCAAGCACACGTCCTAAGGCCCGCTAGAGATCACGTATTGTATCCCAAATACGAATCACATCAAATCACCGATCTTGCGGCACAAAGCCCAACATCATCGACTCATCTCCAATGTCATCCAATATCATCAACACAGTGCAAGTATAATGAATATGGAAGGGTGTGCGTGTAGGTGTAAATCTATTCTAGGGTTCGCGACTATGAACTACGCTATTTACTTCTAACCCTACACTATCCATAGTACACCTAACTATCATATCCACGACACACTATAACTATCAAGCATAATATATAGTATACTAACTACGGACTGGGGGGTGCTATACGCCATCCACCCGACTTCCCCCAGTAGATATAATCTACTCACCTTGCGTCTTTATCTTTCGATGCCACCACGCGTTTGCTTATCGTCCCGTAGTCTTCATGGGGTACCTACACATCAAAGTGTCGTATATGCGTATTAAAACCAAATCAAAGCTAAAATGGCACACGAAACCCAAAACGATACGATAAGAGGCCTATAGGTTAAAACCTATGGCACGCCTTCAAAACCATTAACAATTCCTCTATATCGTCGTATAAACGCCAATTAGTCGAGGTAAAACACAATACACAATTTTAGAATCAAAAATACGGAATACGGAAACACGAATCCAAAACAGCAACTTAGGAAATATGTTCCAGATTTCACCCTAGGTCCAATTAGACAAATCTATACATACCAAGGGCCTAAACTACAGATGTAGAAGCACCAGAACCAAAACGACCCAATTTGGTGCAGGTCTGGCCGCAATTTGCGGCCAGAGGGAATTAATTGGCGGCCGAGTCAGGGAGTTAGGGGCTAGGGTCTTGGTGGTAGCTTCCTGGGTGCCTGCACATACCACTGTCCAATCAATTTTATTTTCAGGTGTCTCGGGTGAAAGAAGATTCAATAAAACCCTCACAAATTCCATAATTTCTCCGATATCGGTTTCTAAAATCCGTATTCTGGGTTTAAGCTTCAGTTTTGGGTCTCAATTCATACACTAGGGTGTTTATAAAACCTCTACTGAGCTCAATTTGACAATACAACACAAAATTCCCTCAAACCCTAACTTGGTTATCCTCAAGTCCACAACATCACACAATATCGATTCAATCATAACATGGGGGTAAAGGAAATGCTAAAACTAAGCTAAGGGTTCAGTAAATATCTCATTTGGCAACTCAAGAATTTTCTTGAGTTGCCCCTAGTGGCCAAAATCCTTGCTTCTTTAGTCCAAAGTGTAGATCAAGAGCTTGTGCACACATTTAATGAAATGGAGATTGGGTTTTGGGGTTGTTTTAGAGGTGTTGTGAGGGGTTGAAGAGGGGAGGGAAGTGAGGGAGGAGCAGCAGCAGGAGAAAGGAGGAGAGGGAGGAAAATGAGGGAAGGGAAAAATGGCTAAGTGTTTAGTCAAATGAGACCATACCTCTCTCTCACCAAACCTCATATTATATTCCCTTTTCTTTTCTTTTTCTTTTCTTATCTCCAAAATTCCTTCTCACATAAATAGTAACCCCAAAACAAACCATGGCAATAAAAATGTAACACAAGTTTGAAAAAGTGATATGTGCATGTTTTGCACAAAAAAGCTAAAAACCGATTAGCGATTTTTAATCGCAATTAGCACTAAATTAGCATATAACTAATCCATTAAACTTAGAAATGGCATAATTCTATAAAATAACCTATTTTTGAATTTTCCATAATTTTCCCAAATTTTTCTGTATTTAATTATACCTAAATATTAAAATATTCATTAAAATAATATTAAATTATAAAAATTCCCAAAAATATTATTTTATTATTTGGGAAACGTTACAGGTCTATAGTCCAATTTGGGACTAAAGTCTGTTTGAAGGTTTAAGGATACGTTAGCCATATTTGAGGCTAAGATCAACTTAAACGGGATCGTTTAGATCCGACAAAAGAGCATTTGGGGCTCTATTGCTCCAGTTTAGGAACATAGTGGTCCATTGCCAGTTTAGGGACATGGTGGTCCATCATTCCCGTTTTGGGAACGGATGTTGGTTTAAGGACGCATAAGTCCATGAGTTTAAGGACGCATTAGTCCAATTTGGTTTAAGGACGCATTAGTCCATGAGTTTAAGGACCCTACAGTCCGTATTTTTGGTTTAAGGACGCATTAGTCCATGAGTTTAAGGACCCCACAGTCCATATCAATGTGTGGTTGTCAGGACCCGTCACCTCTCTGACGACGTTGAAGGATTACAACGACAAATATCAGAGGAGTTCAGAGATGTACCCTTGAACCGGTTGTAAATTGATTTGAGAGAGCAGTCATGCTCAGTCAATTTAGTTTGAGGACTTATGGCCATGATTGGGTTAAGTCCAGTTAAAAATGTATAACATTTTATTTGCATTTGGCCTGTTAGGCCTTTGATTGGGCTCTGCCCTTTGTTTAATAATGTAGTGCATTTCTTTCTGGCTTATTAGGCCCTTTTAATTGGGCTCTGTCCGTTTATTTTTATAATGCAGAGCATTTGTTCTTTCAATTAAATGCATAGCATTTATCTTGGCCTGTTAGGCCTTTTTAATTGGGCTCTGCCCTTTAAAAGAATGCATGGCATTTTATTAGGCCTGTTAGGCCCTTTAACTTGGGCTCTGCCCTTCTTTTTAATAATGCACTGCATTAATTTCTCTGACAGAGTGCCACGTGGCCTGTCAGGCGCTTTGTGCCAATTAATGAGCGCAAGCGCATGTGGAGGTGACACGTGTCATGCTCTGGTGAGCGTAAGCGCAATGCGCTGCGCTAGTGCGCTGCTGACACGTAGCGCGCTCTGATGACTTGCGCCAATTTAAGAGAGCAGTGCTCTGTTTTTCAAAGCGCAAGGCGCAGTTTGTTCTGGGGCTGACACGTGGCGCTCTCTGGTGGTTTGCGCCAACCCAAGAGCACAACAGTGTAAATTTTACAAGTGCAGGGCACTGTTTAATATTTTGATCAAACTTAGATCAAAGAAAACAACTTTTTCTTGTTTTCAGAGAACCGGTAGCTCATAAAAAGGCAAAGCCTTTATACAGAAGTAAATTACTTCTTTTTTATTATTATATTTTTTTTATTGAAGATCTTTGATCTTGTTCTTAGATCATTGATCTTTTTTAGAAGAAATTCTTCTTTTATTCAAAGGTTTTTACCTTTTTATCTCTCTGAATTTCTTCTCAAAGTTTTCTTTTTAAGAGCTCTGTATCTTTCTCTTTTTCCTCTCTGTGTTAGACTTGGAGTCTAGGGGCCTTTTTATAGTGCCAATTGATTTGTTAAAGCAGTTAAAGAGATCTTTCTCTGAGTGATTTAGGGATTTTTCCCTACCGTTGGATCTTTGATCCAAGAGCTCCTGTTTTACAAAAGAGAATCTTATTGTTTTAATAAGATCAGAAAGATCTTTCTGGAATTTTTCTGTTTGGAGCAAGCGCACAGCGCAACTGTGCTGACACGTGTCGCGCAGCGCAGAGCGCAGCGCAACTGCGCTGACACGTGTCGCGCAGCGCAGAGCGCAGCGCAACTGAAGCGTTGCTTCCTTTATTAAAATTTAAATTTTAAACAGAGCCTTGCTCTGATTGGGTGCGTTGTCTCGGGCGTTGCGCTGACGTGTCTGATTTTTGACACGTGGCGTTCTGCGCACAGCGCAAGAGATCTGAAGCGTTGCTTCACCTTTTGAATTTTTGAAATTCAAACAGAGTTTTGCTCTGATTAGGGTAACAAATTCCCCCTCCCCACCGTTGCGCTCACGTGGCGCACACGTGAGTGCAGCGGTGGCAAGATCTCAACCGTCAGATCAACTGAGGAGTTGAAGGGGCGCAAGCGCCTATAAATAGGACCCTTGGCCCTCAACAAATGATTATCATCTTCAAGAATTTTGATTCTCAGAACTTCAGAGCCTTGCTCTTGCTTTTAAGAACTTTAGAGCCTTGCTCTCGTTTTTTAAGAACTTCAGAGTTCAAACTCTAGAAAAATCTTAAGTAAAATTTAACTTAAATTAATTTTAATTAACAGAGCCTTGCTCTCATAGATCTTTGATCTAAAGAAAACCCCTTTGGGGTTTCACCAACAGAGCCTTGCTCTCAAGAATCCATAGATCTAAAGAGATCTTGTTTCAGGATTTTTAACCCATGAACAGAGCTTTGCTCATGGACCAAATGTAGATCTTTTTGATCTAAAAATGAAGAACTCTTAAGAGTTTTCATGGATCTTTAAGATCCAAAAAAAATTTAATTTTTAATTTTTAAGAATTAATTTTCCTTTTGGTAGGTATTTCCATCATTATCACAGAGCTAGGCTCTTTTAAGGAATTTTATTCCCTTGAGACCAGAGTTTGACAAGTGTCACTCTGTGACAGAGCTTTACTCTGAAAGAGGAGATTTTCTCCTTGTCTATAGGGATTTTTAATTAATGAGAATATTCTTTTGGGGATCTCCTCATTAATTGGCAGTCTCATCCAATGATGGGGTTGTCTTATTAACTGATGCATTGTCATCTCGATTTTGTGGGTCCCCCCTTTAGCCCCTTATCTACTGCATTGCAGTATGGTATAAATTTTAAAATGCCAAGCGTTGGAATTACAACACTGACGGCTGATTTTTTGTCCCTCCGCAGGAAACATGTCTGCTGATCTGTCAATCCCGTTTGTTCGCTCGGAGGAAGGATTTCCCGAGGCGCCGGTAGACCGGGAGGTATTTGCTCTGATTAAGGATCATGACCCCGAGCATAAGAACCTTCACCTGTGGGGTAGGTGGTATAATAAGATTATCAAGGGTCACCGAAGCTTCGGTTCCGCGACGCCGTCTGAGCCCATCTCGTCGATCCCCTATGCGAATGAACCCCTGGTGAAGTATGCCGTAGAGGTCAAGAACTGGAATTCGGAGGATTTTCTCCAGCCTTCGATCGCTGCCATTCCCGTGCAGCCGCCGCCGGCCGTGGACATCTTCGGGCGGCGCATATGTCAGGGTGAGGCACGCCCTTGGGGATAGGCTTACAATATTGGATTGACCCCGCGACAACCGACCGGATATCTGCAGTGGGCTAGATATATCCTATCAGCGAAGAGGACGCATCTGATGAAGATCGGTCTGTACTCCGCAGTCTACGTCTCGCTGTTTGAGTACCCCGCTCCTCCAACGTGGTGGGTTAAGGCCTTCATCGAACAATGGAACATCCCCACCCACACCTTCCTTATGACAGACAGGGAAGTCTCCATCTCCCTGGAAGAGTTCGCTGAGATCTCGGGTTTGCCGGTGAGGGGGAAGCACTACGAGGAGCTGCTTCCTCCTGACGAGTACGTCTTTGCCACCAAGCCGCTGGTATTTGATTTGACGCCAGAGAATGCTATTCAGCACCAGTTTCCGGGCTTGGTGAAGGTGCTGAACATATACGAAGGTCTCTATCTAGAATCAGGAGTCCGGGGAGCCAGTTTCGCAGATTTTATCGCCCGCTTCCTTCTACCAGAGATTCTATCGGAGCGGAGTGAAAAGTTCGCCAGGCTCGATGACCCTTTCGGCTTCGGCTTAGATCGTCTACCAATATCGGAAGATGATCAAAAGGATTTCTATCTCCCCGATGCCGCCATCATGCCCTTGTCAGAAATCGCCGCCCCGGGTATTGATGAGGAGACCTTCTTTTTAGGGTTTCTGGGATTGTGGCTGTGCAGCTTCGCGCTCCCCATGCACCCGCGCTACATGCGGCCGTCCGTTTTCGACCCAGCGCATCGGATGGTGGCTGGCCTACAGTTACCAATTGGAATCGCCGGGATGGCTCACCTATACAATGGACTCAGCGTGGCGGCAGACGCTAATGAACCTGGGGTGCAGCCTGCCAATTTCCCGATGCACTACTTCACCTCATGGATGGAAATGCATGTGCACGGGGTATTCGGCATCCATAAGAGCCCTTCGTTTTTTGAGAGGTGCAGACTCCCAAGAGTCATGCGGCTGATCGGCGCCTCGATCATGAATCCGCCTTCGCGCTAGGGGTTGCTCCTTCATCCACACCTGGTCGGAGCGAGGATTTCTTTCATGGATAAAGTCATAACTATCGGCTCAGAAACCTCCAAGGCGGTGGTGGCACTGTGTGACGGCTTCAAGGACGGGGCCTCCGTACTGAAAGCCCAGGAGATTCTTCACCTCTACTCCATTCAGCCGGGCTACCTGGTGTTCAGGCAGAACGAGATGGCACTTTTCATGAGGTACAACCCCCACCGGTTTGCCCAACAATCAAGCTATAACCAGGGGGTCCCGCTGGAGGCGTTTTTGGAAGAGCCCGCGGCCAGCATGGAGGGGATACGGAGCGCGATGCACCATTTTATGCGGTTGAATACGGGCTCTCACTTTTTTATCAGCGAGCCGAGCTGCGTTCCCCGGGTCCTCCACGCGTACGTGGCTTGGTACGCGCACGCAATTGGTTCTGTTATCCATGAGGAGAAGCGCATGTTGGTTGACCGCAAGGGTGCGCCTCCCGGCAGCGACCGCAAGGCTCCCCTGAAGCCAAGGACCCCGGTCATTGCTCCGTTCAAAGATGCTGGAGCTGGACCACCGCGCGTGTTGAGCCCTCCACGCAGATTACCTCGTGCTACTGCGGACGTGTCACCAGCGGCCCGTGCTCCAGTAGAGACGGTAAATGTGGTTTCGCAGAAGTCCGGCGTGGGCGCAGATATCGGGACCCACCGCCGTAAGGTGCCTGCTAAGCGTAAGATGATTTTTGCGCCGACCGGGGCCCGCACGCAAAAGAGAAAGAAGAAGTCCGTTCTTTCTCTGGATGCCGTCCTTGGCTTAGAGCCTCAGGCCCCTCTCACCAAAGGCATAAGCGAGTACGGCAGCAATGAGGGCTTCTCGGTAGATCCGGCAGACACCGATCTGGCGGCCGCCATTGCGGCTTCTGAGCGAACAGCCAGACTCGAAGCGTGGTTGGCTAAACTCGCTCAATCAGGTAATCATTAGTTGTACTCTTCGTCATTTCATCGTACTTTTATCATTATCTTTGACTAATGCTTTTCCCCCTTTTTTAACAGGCGTCACCAATGAAGAAGCTATCGCCGCTTCCCTTAAAACTTTCCAGGAGGAAGAAAGGAAACGCGCTCTGTCGGGCATTGGTATGTCTCGGCTCACCGAGTTTTTTTATTCTCCTTTTTATGGCCAATCTAATCTTTTCTTTGTCTCTTTGCAGGGGCCGTGCAAGCCGATGCGGGGACTCTCCCCTGGCCAGCTACTGAAGTCCCGGTCTCATCAGGGCCGCCGCGAGAGTCTCGACTCAAAAAGCCGATGAGGGATGCCTTGAAGGCTCTGGAAGCATCTCTGTACGCCGACGATGACGTCTCGATGAAGGAAGCTTCGAAGAGGTCCGTCTTGACGGCCCGGGAAGAGAGGAAGCGCTTGAGGCACGAGGCGAAAGAGCGCCGAGCTGCTTTGGCCGTGGGAGCGGGCCCAAGCACCGTTCCTCGTGTTGATACTCCTTCAGAAGAGCCCCCGGTCACCTTGTCTACCGCTCACAGACAGGCGGCGCGCGAAGCTCGGGAGGCTAACGATCAGTCCACCTCAGGTAGTGTGTCTTTCAAGATTTTGTTGTAAGAATTGTAAACCTATCGGTTCTTATATATCTTGTCCTGCAGGGCCAAGTCCAACCGAAGGGGAGGCGGAAACCGTCGAGCCTAAGGGGACAGAAGAAGAGGTACTGGCTGAAACCAAGCCGACGGTGGGCGACGTCGCCGGGGTTGCTGGACCCAAGCTAAGGGCTGAGGAAACTGTGCCAGAGAAGGCTGTCGATGCCAAGCCCGAGGTAGCGGCAAATGAGACGGCTGCTATAACCGAGCCTGAGGCAGCAGCGGACGGAGCGCCTGAGACCGGCGACCCCATGGCGATGGCGGACAAGACAGGAGCGACCGCCGAGCCCGAGGGAGTAGCGGGTGAGACAGGCATGACTCCTGAGGACAAGCCAGCCGCTCTTTCTCAAGAGTCTGGCAATGCTCCAATCATTGCTCTCCCCGTCTACGGTCCTCCGCCGTCTCCTGGCCTCGCGAGCACGACGACGGCCCCCGTAGAGTCTAGTGATGAGGCCACGGGAGGTGGACTCATGTCGATGGAGGAGGGAGACGCCTCCGTTTCGGCTGGCGGCTCATCAGGTAAATTTCGGGTTACCGTCCCTTTTTTTTATCTTGCAATCCTTCCTGACAGGTTTATCTTTGTTTTTAACGCAGGTGCGGCCAGTGCTGACGCTCCATTGCTCGAGGGAGCGCCGTCAGCTACTGCCTTGGCGGTAGCCACCTCTCAGCCTTCTCTCGTACCATCGCAGATGCTGGAAGGTATGGATTCGTGACCCGTCAGTTTCATCTCTCGGCCGTATAATTCATGTATTGACGTTATACTATTGCGTTCTTGTAGGAGTACTTTTTGATCACCTTTACCAGGTGCTGCACCCGTACTTATCCTTCCCGTCGGAGCTCGCTTCCTCCAGTGGCGCTGGTGAGTATAGTTTTCAATTAATACTCTTCTTTTTTCAATAATGGAATTATTTCTGACTTTTCCCCGCCCTGATTGCAGTGCTACAAATCGAAGGAGGAGATGTAAGATCGGTCGCGCCACCGGCCCTCCCGGCTTTGCCGCCTGCTGCAGCTGGTATAGTAAACTATCCCATCGATAACTTTCTTATATTTCTCGAACCGTCATCTGATCGTATTTTGTTTTTCAGCTGTCGTTCCGATTCTGGTCCTCTTCGAGTCTCGCCTCACAATGCCGGCCGGCCCCATCTTGAGACGTCCATCTTCAAAGGGTGCTGCAATGAGTTTGGGCATGCTGAGCGGATACGTCGAGGAACTTGACGCGAGAGCTCCCCCATCTGCCGCATATTTCACTGCGGAGGTTAATCCGATGCTGGCGACGCTTGTAAATTTTCATAATGAAGGCGTCGTCGAGTTTTGGGTTAATCGCTGCAGGGAAATCGAGGCCCGCCAGCATCAACTGGAGTCTATGCGCCCTGCCCCCGAGATCTTGGCCGCGAGCGCTCAACGGGTGGCATAGATCGAGCAGAGCGCTCCTTACTTCCGCCTGTTGGGGTAAAAATTTACACCCCGGTTGACCAAGTCAAAGTCAAGGTCAACCCCCAAGCTAGGTGAGCCCAAGCCCAGGTCAAGCGGGCCCATGCCCAAGTCGAGCCCACGGCCAGCCTCCCCATGCCAACAACAAAATCATGTAATAAATAATTTTTATGTAATTTTTTTTATACATGAATGTATGCAAAATGGGCATAAAGCCAATATTTTGTAAGCCCATGGCCTATGTGCAAAAAGAAATAGCACATGAGCCATGGGATGGGCAAAATGCCATTGCCCAAGGGGCTATATGTAAATATGTAAGCCTATAAAAGGCAAAATGATGATGAATAAAGTAACACTTTTCATTCTCTCAAAAACCTAGGGTTTGTACATCTTTCCCTTTTCTGATGGTTTCAAACATTCTTCTTCCTTTTGAATTAAATCAAGAGTTTTACTCTTCCTTTTCCAAAACTAAATAGTTTTTCACTACAAAACCCACGAAGAGGAACTTGGATCTACCATCAGATCTCAAAAAGAAGAGATTTTTAACATCTCACATCTCTTGATCTTCAAGATCCTGTCGACAGAGGAGGAAGAAGAAAACCCCCTTTTATCAACCCCAAAACATCTCAGGAGTTTAACTCCACTCTAATTTCTCTTTCGAGAGTTTCTGGAGCTAAAAGCCCTCTTTTCCTCACCGGCGCCAAAGCGCTCAAGCACCAAGCATCCACGTACCGACACGTGGCGCGCTAGCGCTCGAGCGCAAAGCGCCCACGTGCCGACACGGGGCGCGCCTGCGCTCGAGCGCAAAGCGCCCACGTGCCGACAATCCAGCGCCCTGCGCTCGAGGGCAAAGCGCCCACGTGCCGACACGTGGCGTGGTTGCGCTCCAGCGGACTGCGCCCGAGCACAAAGCGCCCACGTGCCGACACGTGGCGCGCTTGCGTCCAGCGCTCTGCGCCCGAGCGCAAAGCGCCTACATGCCGACACGTGGCGTGCTTGCGCTCCAGCGCTCTGTGCTCAAGCCCAAAGCGCCCATGTGCCGACACGTGGCGCGCTTGCGCTCGAGCGCAAAGCGTCCATGTGTCGACACGTGGCACGCTTGCGCCTGAGCGCATAGAACCTAAGCGCACAGCGCTCAAGGCGCTGGCCCCACGCATTCCTTGGATGCCTTTTCCCCCTCTTTTTATGTACATATGTATACATATTTGCACACACACGTACTCCACGACACTGTCCCTGTTAAAAAAAATTTCTAACGGGACGCTGCCCCGCACCCCATAAGGGGGCTGCTAGCCCCCTTAACCCCCAGCCCGCTATTCGGGTAGCGGGACCCCCGTAAAAACTCCGCGTGGCTCCCGACATATCCAAAACCCCCCTTTCAAAACACATCACACGCACACTGCACATTGAGTTCGCATGACCAGTTTAACCCGTCAATCGAAGGTTCTCTCGCTCCAAAGGCGAGGGGTAATTAACGGCAGTTTAGTCTGCGGCTGCCGAAGATTCAGATCCCCACAATCATTAAACCCCGGCCTACCCTAGGGAGGGGGAATCTGTAGTACGCCTGACAAGCACGCGCGTATTCCCATCTCAATGGGGTGACGAAAAACACCCTACACCGCCACCTCGAACAAGAAGTTGCTTCAAGGCGTAAGGAGCACGGCGAGACTTCGATCAAACCTGCCCAACTGCATGCTCAGGTGGAGGCAAACGCTGCGCAACTGAAGGTTATCTTTGAAAGCCTTCTGCGATGCCTCTCTGTAGGGTTAACACTGAGGCAGCAGCTTGACGTCGTCGAGCGGGATGCACCTAATCAGGAGGCAGCCCAGCAGGCAGCTGAGGAGCAACTTTCATCCTACCTGCAGCAGCGGGCCCAGGTGGAAGCGGAAGTGGCCGCGGCAGCCGCTGATTTTAGTCCAAAAATACTTGTATTTACCGTAATCAGAAACGGCGTCGCTTTGCAGCTAGCCGGTGAATACGGGTCGATCCATAGAGATGTGTAATTTTCTTAATGTGTTTTTACGAGTTGATTCCAAATGTTGTTGGATTGATTTATTAAATCTGAGAAACCTAGATCTATCGATAAACTAAACTAATCTAAATTAAAGTCTTGCTAGGGTTAGGTTTAGGGGAAGTTGGGAGATTAAAGGTTTCCTCACCGCTTTCAATGCCTTATTTTAGATCTATTAGATGTTGTGGTAATTATCAATAAAGTGGATTAGAATCTTTTGGGAAGATGTTTCTTCCTCTAGATTCTTATCCTTCCTTTATCGATCCTTACCCTAACCTCCATGGAAAACACGCGCAACCGGTCCTTTATACTACGGTTCACCGTTACCTCGAGGGATAAGGTGCCGTAAGGAGCGGTTGTGCGTGCATGCATGGAGTTCTAATTCTTAGGTGTGAATGGCATGAAAGGGGTGAGAGATCTCATCTCTCAATCCTTTCCCTAAGGCTAACCCTAACAAGCGAGGAGATTACTCGCTCATTAGGGGATTAAAAGACATTCTAATTAAAAGAGAATTAAAAGCAAAGAAATAAAATTAACTTACTAATTTGTATTGATGGCTCCCTCCAAGCAATAATACAGAACAGATCTAAATTTGTTTATTGAAAAGAGGCATGGGTTTTACAGATCTGTGATTACAATTTATAGGTAAACAGGGAAACTAGGGTTACAGATTCTCGCACACGTTATTTTACAGATATGCCCACGGAAAATCTAAACCCCCGCACCGACGCACCGACTCACGAAATTTGCACCGACACGGGCTCTGAATGGCCGCGGAACCACGGCAAATGTGGGCTTGGGCCGCGGTTCCGCGGCTCAAACTTTCTGGGCTGCATCTTGGGTGTTAGGGCTTCTTTATTCTTCACTCCTTTTCTCTGTTTGGCTTATTATTCTTCTCCAGATCTTCAGTGAAAATTCGTATTGGTCTTTTAACCGTTTCACTTTGACATTTTGGACCTTGCACTATTCTTCATCTAGGCTTAACTAGGATCCGTCTACTTGTTGGTCAAAAGTCCTTTTTCTGTATCAACTTTCGTCTTTTTCACTGTATTCGCTCCAAGAACCTGTATCCTGTAATCTTCAACAAACGTGCATCAAGAGTACCTGTTTATTTATAAAATGAATAAAATTGGGGAGTACAATAATGCAATATTATAGTATGAACAAATATCCCCAAGCTTACCTTTTGCTCCTCCTCGAGCAAACTTATTATTTTATTCTCTAAAATCCTAACCGCACTTTCACAGGGAAACGCGATTGCACTGAGCACGTGCAAAAAGCCGTTAAACCTCTAGGTGTCCCTAGTAGGAGGAGTGTTGTCTCCTGAGGGTTTTCAGCGGATACTACCCACAAAATCCTATCAATTCGGCTTATTGACTTTTGTTCTCCAATTAAGTTCTTCAACAAGGAATTCTATTATCTTATACTCGTAAATTATCTACCCATATTCTTCACACTTCCTAATCATCTAACTTAAGATTATATATGTTATGTAGACCTACTTAGCTTTCGGCATCTCTTAAGTCTTCCTTCTAGGGTTTCATCTCTACTTAGGAATTTCTATCAACTCTATTAAAGATACAAGTTCTATCTTTCATTCCTCTCTCTTATCTAAATTTCAATCACATACCCCTACGTGTGTGTATAGATCACCCCTACACTTGGAAATTCAAATCAAGCAATCATGCCCTTGTCCGTTGTTCAAAGTACTTATTAATACGTGAATTTTTAATTGAATTTTGCTTACACATCCTTCATGCGACCGTTAATACTTCTTGAGGTACCAACGACCGATTACAAGATGCGTTACCACTTTAAAGCGTACTTCCTAGTTTTGCAATACCCAAGGCTCTTAGCAGTGACTCCCAAACCAGTTGGTCTAAGACACTAGGTGATGAAGCACCCTCGCTAAAGATTTTTCTATTTTTACAGCCTTAAGTAATCACAAAAACCAGTGTCCATTTTTTTCCTTTATTCACTTTTTTTCATTGTACTAAGGACTTTTAGACAAGAGCATTTCAAGGTCTCTTCTACTATTCCAAGTTTCAAGGTGCGTGATTGTGCAAGTTGTAGGGTATACATTTTCAGAATCTAGACTTAAGTTAGGAACTATTTTTCAAACTTATACTCTAATAAGAACATCAATACTCTTCCCTTGTTTCGACTTAGTCCAAGAAGTGAACCCAAAATTTGCTTATTTCTAAATAAACTACAAGGCATATACTTTCTACCGTTAAACTTTAAGGAATGTTATTTTTAGGGTTTTTAACTCACTAAGTTTAAGATCTAGTTGCTCCTAACTAGTTAACCTATATGTCAAACTCTAGTCAAATAAGGCCAAAATTGAATACAATTATTTTTATAATTTTTCAAAATTTTTCAATTTTTATGGGTTTTCAAAAAAGTATGCAAATGCAAAAATATGTACAAATGAATGCGAAGGAAAAAGACGTACCGAGCATACCCCCAAACTTGAACTTGACAGTGTCCTCACTGTCATGCTAAACCAAGAGGTCAAAATACCGGCACCTCCCTGTTTATTTATTTATAATTTTTTTATTTTTATTGTTAAGAGAAACAAATATATACAGAAAGGCCCTCCCCAAACTTCATTTAAACTATGTTAGACATTACTGCCAAACCTTGCATAGACCAAACGTTAACACCAACCAGTTGAAAAATTTATCAGTAAAGAGTATTAGTTGGTGGAAGAATAAGTCGTAGTGATCCATAAAGAATTGGGGAAGATAGAAGTGGTGGTATGGAAGGTATGGAGGTGAATAGACAGGAGATGGTGATGAATCAAAACGAGAATGAGAATGATCAGCAATCAGTGGAATGTTGGCATTCTCGTAGCTTCTTAAAAGAAATGGGGGTGGTTCAACTTCTAAAGGAGGAGGTTGACTAACCACAATACCCCCAAAATGTTTCTGTGGGTCCTCTATTGACTTGGCATCATCCATCAATTGCATATGATATTCAATTATAATGGAACTGATCTCCTCAATGTCCGCCATAATCCAACCGAAAACTTGTCGCTTATCTTGTAAGACTTTTACAATAGCGTTCTCTTGCTCGAAGGCTAGAGAGGCTGATATCATAATGGGAAAAGTCTCATTCTCACCTATGTAAGCATATTTAAGGTGAGGCGGTAAGGGCATGAGTTCGAGTTTAGGAGGCAAAAGAATCATTGCGGAATCTACCTCGAACTCAAAGGACTCCAACACAGGTTCGAAATCACTGCAAACAACCGATTCGGATGGTTCAACTAACTCATCCAAAAATTCAAAAGACTCATATTCGGGCTGTGAGTCGTCATCATCCGAAAAAGTGAAACATTCATAATCCATATCGGTTGTGTCAACGGTGGTAGGCTCAAGGAGGGACGCACTAGTGCCGTCAAAACTGTTTTCATCAAACAAGAATCTTTCAAGCTCGCAGTCCTCCTGCGTGATTTCGTGAATAGAGCAAATTTCTCGTGTACTAGTTTTAGGCACAGGGAGCAGACTTCCCATCTTATAAATATTGAACTCGCTAGATATCTTCCTAAAAGATAGAGTCATGGAGCCATTGCGACAGTTTATTACAGCATTGGAAGGGGCCAAAAATGGTCGACCGAGGATCACCGGAATTTGGTTTCGTGGGTTAGCAACAGGTTGTGTATCCATAACAATAAAATCAACGGGGAATATGAACTCTCCAACTTTGATCAACACATCCTCTAGCTCACCCCTTGGATGGGTGATTGATCGATCGGCCATTTGGAGAGTACAACGAGTGGGTTTCAACTCTCCAACCCCTAATTGTTCGTATACGGAGTAGGGAAGCAGGTTAACACTAGACCCAAGATCTAAAAGTGCTCGATTAATTTTCTTATCCCCAATTGTGATTGAAATCGTAGGACAGCCGGGGTCCTTTCGTTTTTGGGGTAAGGTTTGAGGGTGGTTAATAGCATTGCTCACTGCACTAGCCACTAGCACTTTCTTGGGTACTTGAGATGCCTTTCTCTTCGAGATGCATAAGCCCTTTAAGATTTTCGCGTATGAAGAGACTTGTTGGATTGCATCCAAGAGAGATATATTTATACTAACCTGTTTAAATAACTCCACAATCTTCTCCACTTGTGCAGTTGGTTTATTGGGACTCAACCTGTTTGGAAATGGAGCATATTGAAAATTTGTTGAGTCAAATGTCTGTGGAGTAGAATGTGGAGTAGGAACGGATCCCAGTGTAGGTCCGTTCGGATTAGAAGAAGAAGAGCCTTTTGAAGAATGGAGAATAGGCTCTAGCGGAGGAGATGAGGGTGAAAAAAGAGGAGGAGACGAAGGAGAAAGTGACGATGGAGAAGAAGAAGAAGAAGAACCACCGGCGGGGATGTCATCACTAGTACCCACATTATTCTGCAACACTTTTCCGGATCTCAACGTGGTCACCGCATTAACATTGTGATTGTGATATGCGTTTTGTGTGTGACCGAGATTTGGCAATGGTTGAGATGGAAACTTTCCCTTTTCTCTCTCGCTCAACGCAGCAGTTAATTGTGCAATTTGTGCCTCAATAGATTTGATACTTTGATCGTGTGAGGCATTGTTATGCATCAAAGACTGAACATAATTTTCAAATCTTGCTGCGGATTCTGTAGATTGCTTGAGAAATGCATCTAGACTTTTTTCGAGTGAGATAACCTTATCATCATTTGGTTGAACCAAATTGTTCGTTTGATTTGTATAAGGTTGTTGTTGGAAAGGTTGCTGGTTTTGAGTTTGTGAAGGTGCTTGTTGTTGTTGTAGAGGAGGAGGTCTTTGAAAATTGTTATTTCCTTGGAATTGTTGATTTTGGTTCCAAGCGAAATTTGGTTGACTCCTCCAACCCGGATTGTATGTCGAAGAGTACGGATCGTTTCTTTGTCGTTGCTGAAATGCAGCATTGACTTGATCCTGTCCTTGAGTAGATGCATTATAAGGACACTCTTCGGTTAGATGCAATGGATCCGTACAACAAGCACAAACAGTTCATGGAGGCATAACAGGGGCAGGAGAAGGCGATGAGATTTTGGTCTCAATGGCTTCTAACTTTTTCATAAGTGCGGCCATCTCGGCCTTCATAGCAATCGACATATCTACTTGATGTATGCCTGCCCTAGATTGACCAATAGAAGAAGATGATGTGGTCTTGGTACTCTCCCACTGAATTGTTTGCTCACTAAGATCCTCAAGAAACTGCCACGCTTCGTCGCTAGACTTGGAGAGAAAATGACCTTGACATATGGTTTCTAGCAACTGCTTCGTTGCCGAGTTCAATCCCTCGTATAATGTTTGGCAAAGTTGCCAACTTTCGATCCCATGATGAGGGCATTGAATAAGGAGGTCTTTAAATCTCTCGAAGCACTTCCAAAATGGTTCGGAAAGAAGCTGTGAAAATTGTATAATCTCGTTACGGATTCTAGCAGTTTTGTGATGAGGATAGAACTTTTTCAGAAAAGCTTTCAAAAACTCGTCCCAATTTCTAATGGAATATGATGCGGTGCTGTATAGCCACTTCTCGGCTAGGTCACATAAGGTGAAAGGAATGACCCTTAGCCTTATAGCGTCATCACTTAATTGGGTAGTTTTCATCATAGCGCAAACGTTTTGGAATTTATTAATAAAAATATACGCATCTTCTGATTCCAAACCATGAAATTTTGGCAGCATATTGATGAAATGTGGTTATATTTCAAAATTGTCCCCATTTGCCGGTGGGGGTGAAAGACAGGTAGGTAAAGAAGTGCGGACGGGGTAGAAGAGATCCTGGAGCGCAACTCGTACGGGCGCTACAACAGGCGGAAGATTCGGGTTATTCGCACCTAACGGAGGTGGAATCATTCCCGTCGGTAAGGTATCGATGGGGTCGTGTCCCGACATACCTTCGAAAAAAGAATTTGAAGGTGGAGGTAAGGAAATGGAGGGAATTTCGACTTCGGTGTCGAAAGGTTCGTCGGTCGGTACCAACGAAATACGGACTAATCGGGCGTTAGTTTCCCTAATCCAAAGTGACATACACTAAAGGGGTAGTGTAGTCAGAAAAAAAATTGAAACACAGAATGTGGAGGTAAGATAACGTCAATGAGAAGAAGTGATGGAAGTGAGTTGCAAGTTTTCTTTAGCGACAAGTTGCAAGTTTTGAAAAGATTTTTCTTTTTTTTTATGTGAGAATGTTTGCAAAGAGGTTTTTGAAAAGAGACTTATGACACAAATGTATCAACCACACATGCACAATCAGACCTAGATCTAGGGTCACCTAGGTCTGCTAGACAGCTCCTAAGTAGGGCTAGAAATAGGACCTCAAACCGCCTCTTCACCGACACTTGCGGCCAGGTAAGTGCCAGGTAAGTGGGAAGGAACCACAATAGTGGGCCTAATTAATAACCACTAGCCTAGACACACTTGCCTAGACACCGCAAAGTCAGTTAGGATAAACGGTCGATGCCTATACTAGTCCTTTTTCCTATTGAGCTCGACGTCCTTAGGGCTGAGTCTAATATTTTTTAATTAATTGTGGTCAATGCAAATGCTTTAAAGTGATTTCTGGGGTCCTAGGAAGGGTGATGAAATCCCCACCCAATCTGAGTTTGGTCAATTAGCCCCTTAAAGTCCAATTAAAACATGCAAAACAATAAAATTCACTTGTAATCAATTTTTTTAGCGCGGCGCAAAGAAACCTGCAGAAAATCTGTTATTTAGAAGGGGAGAGAAGATTTTTAGCGCAAAGAAATCCTGCAGAAAATTTTCACAAAAGATATATGGGGATTTTCAGAAAGGAGAATGAGGAAACAGACCAGAAAATTTGGTGCGCTGACGTGGCAGTCAGAGCGCGGAACCGCGGCAAATGTAGGGATAGGGCCGCGGAAGGGCGGCGGAATGGTGGGATCAGCGCTCTGTAAAAATTGTGCTATTCTGTACTTGCAATTCCTCTATGCTCTGATATGATTTTTTCTATTTTGCTCTCTGTAAATCTCCAGATCCGCGATTCTTTGCTGTTCCTGTAAGATTCAAACGACATAACCCTTCAAACAGATAAAAGTTGATAAAATGTTTTTGTATTTTTTTTTTATTTTCAGATTTTTATAATTTTTAGAATTTATATCAACCCGAAATTACACAGAAAGAAATTTACGCCATTCCCCGGCAACGGCGCCATTTGATTTTAGTCCAAAAATACTTGTATTTACCGTAATCAGAAACGGCGTCGCTTTGCAGCTAGCCGGTGAATACGGGTCGATCCATAGAGATGTGTAATTTTCTTAATGTGTTTTTACTGGTTGATTTCAAATGTTGTTGGATTGATTTATTAAATCTGAGAAACCTAGATCTATCGATAAACTAAATTAATCTAAATTAAAGTCTTGCTAGGGTTAGGTTTAGGGGAAGTTGGTAGATTAAAGGTTTCCTCACCGCTTTCAATGCCTTATTTTAGATCTATTAGATGTTGTGGTAATTATCAATAAAGTGGATTAGAATCTTTTGGGAAGATGTTTCTTCCTCTAGATTCTTATCCTTCCTTTATCGATCCTTACCCTAACCTCCATGGAAAACACACGCAACCGGTCCTTTATACTACGGTTCACCGTTACCTCGAGGGATAAGGTGCCGTAAGGAGCGGTTGTGCGTGCATGCATGGAGTTCTAATTCTTAGGTGTGAATGGCATGAAAGGGGTGAGAGATCTCATCTCTCAATCCTTTCCCTAAGGCTAACCCTAACAAGCGAGGAGATTACTCGCTCATTAGGGGATTAAAAGACATTCTAATTAAAAGAGAATTAAAAGCGAAGAAATAAAATTAACTTACTAATTTGTATTGATGGCTCCCTCCAAGCAATAATACAGAACAGATCTGAATTTGTTTATTGAAAAGAGGCATGAGTTTTATAGATCTGTGATTACAATTTATAGGTAAACAGGAAAACTAGGGTTACAGATTCTCGCACACGTTATTTTACAGATATGCCCACGGAAAATCTAAACCCCCGCACCGACGCACCGACTCACGAAATTTGCACCGACACGGGCTCTGAATGGCCGCAGAACCGCAGCAAATGTGGGATTGGGCCGCGGTTCCGCGGCCCTTTGGTGAGCTCAGCTCACCAAACTTTCTGGGCTGCATCTTGGGTGTTAGGGCTTCTTTATTCTTCACTCCTTTTCTCTGTTTGGCTTATTATTCTTCTCCAGATCTTCAGTGAAAATTCGTATTGGTCTTTTAACCGTTTCACTTTGACATTTTGGACCTTGCACTGTTCTTCATCTAGGCTTGACTAGGATTCGTCTACTTGTTGGTCAAAAGTCCCTTTTCTGTATCAACTTTCGTCTTTTTCACTGTATTCGCTCCAAGAGCCTGTATCCTGTAATATTCAACAAACATGCGTCAAGAGTACCTGTTTATTTATAAAACGAATAAAATTGGGGAGTACAATATTGCAATATTATAGTATGAACAGCCGCTCAAGAGGAGGCGCTGAAGGAAGTGTGAGAGCAACTCGCGGATTTGTTAAAGACACTTCCTTCTCAGTAGATACTTTTTGTATCAATTATACACTTGTAATTTTTGAATAAAATGTACACATTCTTTATTCTTTTATACGATTTGCCTTGTACTTAATTGAATTCATGTATAAAGATATACACATTTCCTTTTGCAATGTCTTGTGTCATCTCTGCGCTTTCTTCTTCTTCTTCTTTTTACTATCAGCATGTTACTTTAGCAAACATGGTCGACAGATGATAGAACGAGCATCCTGTCTTGGTTTCTTCAAGAGGTAGCGATGGCTTAGGCCGCAGGTTCAGATCTACTGTCTAAGACTTTTCAACTTTATGAGCCGTGAGGGTCTCATAAAGACTTTTCTCCCTACGGATCGAGAGGATCTCGTAGGTGTATTTTCTCCTTAGAAATCGTGAGGATTCCTAAGTGCGTTTTCTCTTGAGAGTCGTAAGGATCTCACAGGAGAATTTACTCCCTTACGAGTCGTGAGGACTCGCAAGTGATGGGTGAAGTTGCCCTTATCCGCCTTTCACGGGGTCAGGGGTTTGACTCTCGGTCATTGATGTACTGTCGAGTCATGGAACTGGGAAATTTGCCACGACTCTGCTTTACTAGGGTCGTATATTCCTGCAGAGACACTGATTTCTCTGCGGATCGGCGCGAATTGAGATGCTCTCGTCAAGGACGCTAATTTCCCTGAATCGAGGAGGTTGCTAAGGACACTGATTTCCCTGGGGTTGAGACGAATCGAAGTATTCCTGCAAAGACACTGATTTCTCTACGGGTCGACGCGAATCGAGATACTCTCGTCAAGGACACTGGTTTCCCTGACTCGAGGAAGTTGCCAAGGACACTGATTTCCCTGGGGTTGAGACGAGTCGAGGTATTCCTGCAAAGACACTGATTTCTCTGCGGGTCGACGCGAATCGAGGTGCTCTCGTCAAGGACACTGGTTTCCCTGACTCGAGGAGGTTGCCAAGGACACCGATTTCCCTGGGGTTGAGACGAGTCGAGGTATTCCTGCAAAGACACCGGTTTCTCTGCGGGTCGACGCGAATCGAGGTGCTCTCGTCAAGGACACTGGTTTTCCTGACTCGAGGAGGTTGCCAAGGACACTGATTTTCCTGGGATTGAGACGAGTCGAGGTATTCCTGCAAAGACACTGGTTTCTCTGCGGGTCGACACGAATCGAGGTGGTCTCGTCAAGGACACTGGTTTCCCTTACTCGAGGAGGTTGCCAAGGACACTGATTTCCCTGGGGTTGAGACGATCTCTGGTGGTCTCTCAGGTTTATATGAGTTACCGTCAAGACCCTGAAGCTAGGAATTTGGCCTTTGCTTCGCTTGCTATGGTGTGTCCGAATCCTGTTGGAGGAGGGACACGGTAGTGACATTTCGTCCGTTGTGTAGAGACGAACGTCGAAGTGGTGATCCTTCCACGCTGGGGTGAGATGATCTCCAATTGTCTTTCGGACTTTATATGACTTGCCGTTAAGACCGTGAAGCTAGGAATTTGGCCTTTGCTTCGTTTGCAGGCACCGCGTCTGCTGTATCGAGACGAATGTCGAGGTTGTCTCTAGGTTGTTAGTGAACCGTCGAGGTTTGGCTTCGCTTTCTGGCGGAGCCTGTTGGGAAGGTATAGTTCCCTCTTTGTTTATGCCCTTGGATTGTATACAGGGATCGATGTGACCTCACCTGTAGGGCAAAAGTTTCATTCATTTTTTTATTTTTTTATTATTGTCTTATTTCCGCGATGCTGTATCATTTCAGCTTTTGTATCGCGAAAGTCGCGATTGCCCGATCATTTCGGCTATTTTTCGCGGTGCCCAATCATTTCAGCTATTTATTTTGTTTTTACTCGCTGCTTTTTATTGCGAGTTGCCCAATCATTTCGGCTATTTTGCATGCATACATTTTTACTTGCCGATTTTGTTGTAAGTTGCCCCATCATTTCGGCTATTTCGTATGCATGTGCGGCTTGCGGGCTTTTCGCCGTAAGCCTGAAATTAGACACCAATTTCGGCATCAGCACCGCTACAACTGAGATATTGCCAGGAGCGAGTCATCATTTGCCTTTGTCGATGTTGAACAAAAGTGGCTTAGTAAACAGGGTTAAGATCCTGTCGACTAAGGCTTTGACTTCATGAGCCGTAAGGGTCTCACAAAGGTATTTCTCCCTACAAGTCGTGAGGATCTTGTAGGTGTGTTTTCTTCTTAGGAATCGTGAGGATTCCTAAGTGCATATTCCTCTTGTAAGTCGTAAGGATCTTACAAAAGGGTTGTTCACCATATGGACATATCCCTAGTCCCGGATGGGACTTTGTTGGGGAAATGTTTATTCGCGCCCGTGGATTGTATACAAGGGTCGGTATGAGCCGCTTGTAAGGCCATATTGAAGGTTGTGGGGGTTTCTTAAGCCCAGGTTTAGGTCTCTGTAACTTAAGACTTTCAAATCTTATGAGCCGTGAGGGTCCCATAAGAGAGTTCTCCTTACGAGTCGTGAGGATCTCGCAAGTGTAATTTCTCCATAGAAATCGTGGGGATCCCTAAGTGTGTTGCTCCCTTGTGAGTCGTAAGGATCTCACGCGGGTGGTTTCTTCTTACAAGATCGAGAGGACCCTGTAGGTGTCCTTTAACAAGGTTGCGCCCTTTCGGGTTTTCACAAACACTCGCCGGTAGCCCTACTGTTTTTACTCACGGAGCCCTTTCGGGTTTTCATCCGTGCCCATTTTGCTTATGGACATACCGTCTTCTCTTTTTTTTCTATTTTTTTTTATTCTCTCTTTTCTAACGAGGTTGCGCCCCTTCAGGTTTTCACAAACACTCACCGGTAGCCCTGCTGTTTTCACTCACGGAGCCCTTTCGGGTTTTCATCCGTGCCCATTTTGCTTATGGACATACCGTTTTTCTTTTTGTTTTTTTTTTATTCTCTTTTTTTTATCGGCTTTGGGGTGTTGCAATTCACCGTAGTTTATCGACATCTCGGTCAATAGCTAGTTTTAAGACGTAGTGGTCCGTCATTAGTTTAAGGACGTTTCGGTCCGTTGTTGAAGAAGGTCGGCTACTACTTATAGAGTTTGGGCTTAGGAAGATAGTGAGCGGACATAGTCGTCGTCATCTATCATTGACCTAGGCCGTGACTCATTTAAGCATAGTATTTCTTTAGGAAGCGACCGTTTATTGGCCTGAAAGGCCTTTCACCGTGCATATCCATAAGTAGATATGCTCCACCCTGGTAGACCTTGTCTATGATGTACGGGACTTCATAGTTTGGCTCGAATTTTCTCCGCTTGGTGCGATTGGGGATCATAGGTCTTTTGACTACTAGCACAAGTTCGCCTTGGCGGAATGTCCTCGGCCTGGTCAATCTTTCGTATGAGCGCATCATCTTTGCTTTATAAGCCTCCAGATTTTGTTGCGCTATGAGCCGGGTTTCATCAAGGGCGTCAAGCTCCTCAAGCCGAAGGTGAGCATTTTCTTCGCTCGTCAGCTCGTAGTGGACTGCCACTCGTAGAGAAGGTAGCTCTATCTTGAGGGGGATACTGCTTCTGTACCGAATACCAACGCGTACGGCGTTATGTTCATGGCCGTTTTGAACGTAGTTCGATACGCCCAGAGAGCTTCTTGCAGTCTCTCATGCCAGTCCTTCTTATTTCGGGACACCGTCTTCTTCACGATCTTCGTCAAGGTCTTGTTGAAAGCCTCCGCTAGACCGTTAGCTCGCGGATTATAAACTGAGGAATATCTCCAGTCTGTATTATGCTGTTGCCCGAAGCGACTGATCTTGTGGCTTCTGTAGGCTGGCCCGTTATCGGAGATGATCCGTCGTGGAGTTCCAAACCGATAAATGACTTGTATCTTGAAGAAATGGAGGATATTCTCCGTCTTCACTTCCCTCAGCGGTACTCCTTCTGCCCATTTAGAGAAGTAGTCAGTCGTCGCCAAGATGAATCGATGTCCCCTGGACGATGCTGGTTCGATAAGGCCGACTATGTCAGTTCCCCACATTTCGAACGGCCAGCTAGCCACCGTTAGGTGTAGTGGATTTGGATGCTGGTGGATGAAGTCCCCGTGGATTTGGCATGAGTGGCATTGCTTCGCATATTCGAGGCAGTCCCGGATCATCGTGGACCAGTAATAACCCATCTGTTTAATCTTCAACTTCATCTTTGGGCCTGCTTGATGAGAACCGCAGAGTCCGTCGTGAACTTCCTGAACGACTCTTTTCGCCTCTTCAGGTCCCAGACATCTCAACCACAGAGAATCAAATGATCTCTTGTACAGAGTATCATTGACGAAGGTGAAAGACAGAGGTCGTTTCATAAGCTGATGTCTTGAAGACGCGTCTTCAGGTGTTCGACGGGATTTGAAGTAGTCTATAAAGACTTCTCTCCAATCCTCAACATTTTCCTGGTCTTTTATTTGCATAGCCATTTTCTCAGTCGCCCCCTTTTCTTCGGATGATTCCGAAGATATTTCTGCTGGGGCAAGCACCCGACGGCTTTGTACCACGATTCTTACGTCATCGAGGTTTTCGTCGGCCAGTTCTTTAGCGAGCTTGGCTAACGCATCCGCCTTGCTATTTTCTGCACGCGGTATGCTTTCCAAGGTGTAGGAAGGAATTTGGGTCAACAATTGCTGCACCTTCTCGCCATACTTTACCAGTTCAGGTTTGCACGTTTGGTAGTCGCCATTTACTTGACTGACGACCAGTTGGGAGTCTCCATATATTAGGAGGTTTTCAATTCCCATATCGATGGCGGTCTCGAGGCCTGCTATCAAAGCTTCGTATTCGGCTTCATTGTTCGTCCTCGGCACTGTTAAGGAGAAAGCAAAGTGCATTATCCCTCCTTGTGGAGTCACGAAGATGAGGCCTACCCCTGATTTGATTATAGGAGTGCTTTGTTTGCGTTTCTTCATGGAGGATGCTCCATCGAAATAAAGCTCCCATCGGGTATCACCACCGTCGATCGCGTCAAACGCATGTTCGTCTGGCAGATCGCAATTCAAAGGGGAATCGGCCGGTATCGGATGCTCAGCGAGAAAATCGGCGATGGCCTGGCCTTTCACTGCCTTAAGAGGCTAATAGGTTATCGAGAATTCCATCTAGAACAGGGCCCATTTAGCGAGCCGACCTGTCAATATGGCCTTCGACATTAAATATTTAAGGGGGTCCACCTTCAAAATGAGACGGACTTCATGTGCTAATGCACAGTGCCTGAGCTTTGTTACCGCGAAGATCAATGCCAGGCAGTGTTTTTTGATGGGGGAGTAGTTGCTTTCTTCCCCCAGAAGAACTCGACTTAAGTAATAAAGAGCTCTTTCCTTCCTTTGGTCGTTCTCTTGTGCCCATAATGCACCTAAGGAACCATCAAGGGCGGTTGTATAAAGGATGAGAGGCTTTCCCTTGACCGGAGCAGCCAACACTGGCGGATTCTACAGGTATTACTTGATTTCGTCCAGCACGCTCTGGCATTTATGATCCCAAACGAAAGGGGTTCCCTTCTTCATCAAGTGGCTATAAGGACGACACGTGCCTGAAAGATTGGCTATAAATCGCCGTATGTACGCGAGCTTCCCTTGGAGAGACCGCAATTGCTTGAGAGTTCTTGGCGGAGGCATTTCCATGATCGCCTTTATCTTTGACGGATCTATCTCGATACCTCGGTGTCAGACGATGAATCCTAGGAATTTGCCCAAGGAAACTCCGAATGCGCACTTGAGAGGGTTCATCTTCAAGTTATATTGTCGCAGGCATTGAAATACAGTCTTCAGATGCTCTAAATGCTCTTCGTATGATTTGCTCTTAACCACGAGGTCGTCGATATAGAAATCGACGATTTCATGTATAAGATCATCGAAGATCTTTGTCATGGCCCTTTGATAGGTGCACCGGTGTTCTTTAGACCGAAGGGCATCACCTTGGAGCAGAATATACCCAAAGGGGTCCGTAAAGCGGTGTGCTTCTGGTCTTCGGGATGCATCTTTATCTGGTTATATCCTGATGAGCCGTCCATGAAGGAGAAAACTTCGTGAGTGGACGTATTGTCTATCATCAGTTCAGTGACCGGTACTGGGAAGTCGTCCTTTGGGCAAGCTTTATTGAGATCCCGGAAGTCCACGCATATGCTCACTGTCCCATTTTTCTTCATCACCGGGACAATGTTGGCGATCCAATCGGGATACTGAACCTCCTGGATAAACCCAGAGTCGATCAGCTTCTTGACTTCGACGTTGATGCTCATCTCAAGCTCGAGCCGCATTCTTCTCGGCGCCTGTTTGACTGGCTTGACGTCCGGGGATATCGCCAATTTATGCACAGCAATTTCTGGATCTAGTCCTGGCATTTCAGAATAGTTCCATGCAAAGCAATCTCTATGCTGCATAAGCACGTCTTTTAACACAGCCACCCTTTCTTCAGATAGCAGCTCGCTGACGAATGTCGGTCACGGGTCGTTCGCCGTCCCCAACTCAATTTTCTTGAGGTTATCTGCAGTAGTATGTATTCCATCTTCCAGCTTTTTTGGCGCTGGTGGGAATTCCGAGATCACCTCTTCATTGTTGTTTTCGAAGCACCAGGGAAGGTCATCCATATCCTCGGGTTCTTCTTTTGATATTGTTATCACATGGCAAGTATGAGCTCGCTTCGAAGACCGATGTGGATCTGGTTCTGCTTTCGTGGCTTTGGGTTCGTACTTCTGTGGCAACGTTACCCTCCAGCTGTCAGACAGAGCGAACTTGCCGAGCTGATACTGATCTTCGACCCAATTCTTGAAGGTGAAGCGGTCTTCGAGAAGATGCCCTATTACTCGGTGATAAGAGCAATAGTTTGGGTGTGACACTTCGCCTGCTTGTTCGGGGATTTTAGACTCCGGCCGTGTAAGCATCTGATGTTTTAGAGCGAGGTCAAGTATCTTATTTGTCTTGTCTCGAGGAAAAGAGTACGCTCGACCCATTTTCTTCACAAAGGATAGATCAGAACCGCTCGATTCCCGACTGCGTAGCCTCTTAGTCCCGCTTTGTTGTTGTCGAGCGCCTTTTCCGCCTTTTGACTTGTTTCTGCCTCTGCGTCGAGCCTTTTTTATAACAGGTTGACAGGGAGCGGCATTTTCATCTTTCGCGGCCTGTTGGAGGAGGCATTGCGTTTTGGCTTTCTCGTAGATGGCCATTTCGCGGTTGTGGTCGTCTCGGACTTTTTGACCAGCTTCCCTTATAATCCTGTCCATTTGTTCTTCGAACGACGGACTTGACACTTTTGCATCAGGAACTTTGTCCTGTTCAGGATTAGCGTCCTCCCATTGAGCATCCCCTTCTTCATTGCAGTCATGTACGACGTAACAGTCGCGGAGTAGCTCTCGTTTCTTGGACCGAATGTATCCAAGCCCGATTGTTTCCATCCTCCCACTAGGCAACTTGTGCTGAGTTCCGGGCCCGGGAACGTTCCAGACCCTGTCATAGAATTTGGCTTTTCGAGCGGTCTGCTTAAAGGGTATCCCCTGGCGCTTCAGCAGCCTCTTCAAGCCTTCTGTATAATATCTAGGCAAACGGATGGGTTGAAGCCTGTCAAGCGTAGGATCCGCACCGTGCCAGATTTCTTTCTCCAATTTGGTTTCTTCAGAGCGGTAGAATAGAATTGCCTTTTCGCCCACTCGCCTGGGAGGGACATAGAACGTCCGCAGCTCCTCTACACTGTAGGTATCGAGCGCATCCAGTTCTTTATGGTGTTTAAGTGGAACCATGGCGACTTGCAGACTTTGTTCTTCGTCAGCGGACGTTTTTATTGAAGGCCGAGCAGAGAATATAGCATGGACCTCATCTTCTGAGTCACTGCCAAAGATCAATGTAGGAGTGGAGGGTCCCGGCTTGTTGCGTTGGGGTGGACCTGAATAAACTATCTCCTCTTCCTCCTCGATATCACTCCCGAAGACAGGAATGGTGGTAATAGCTTTGTTCTCCGGCTTGTGACACCTCTCCGTGTCTTCGAAATCTGGTAAGAAGTATTTTGCATCTTCATATTTGCGGACTTCGTTCACGGAGAATGGGTTCAGTTCTCCCGTTACGGTATACTCGAGACCATCCTTAAAATATTTCATACACCTATGCTGTATAGAAGGGATGATGTTGTACTCGTGTAACCATGGCCGGCAGAGCAGAGCATTATAGCATGTCTTGGCGTCTATTATGTGGAATTTAATGTCCGTGACGAGTAGCCCAAAGCGTAGCGTCAGTATCACAGACCCAAGAGTCCATGATGATTGATAGTCGAACCCGGAGATGGTGATCTTATTCCGAGCGAGGTGCTGGACGCTCATGCAGATTTCCTTTAACACCCGCACGTTAAGGAGATTAACAGAAGATCCATTGTCAACCAAGATTTTTCCTATCTTTACATCATGGCAGTACCCTGAGACATAGAGAGGATAGTTGTGCTCGCACGTCCCAAGGAGGAGGTCTTCATCACCGAAAGTGACATCGGCTGTGTGTACTTCCTCCAGCTCGTCCTTCATCTTTTCTTCGGGGAGAAAAGCTTGGAATTGCTCCGGCTCCTGTAGTGCCTTGATTAATGAATCCTTTGCCTCTTTTGATAGTAAAAGTGCGTCAAGAATACTGAGCTGTGAGGGTAGCTTCCTCAGGTGTGCCAAAACGTTATAATCCACCTTATTTTTCTTTGGCGGGTCCTTGGCGGTTAGCTCTTCTATGACTTGGTCATCTAGTGCGATATCCTCAGAGACCTTTTCTTTCCATTATCTTTTTTATTTGAGGGTCCGAGATTCTTTTCAGGTAGCGTACGATTACGCAGCCGGATATTTTCGCAGACCTTCAGCTCTTCCTCTTTTCCCGATGTGGACTCTTTAAAGAGAGTACTAAGAGCCATTTCCTCGTCAGAATCGCTCCCGAATGTGAGAACTTGTGATCCTCCGGCGTTAACCATACGACAATCGCCGGTAGTTCTTCTAAGCTCCTCGGTCGTACCTTTCTGCTCCCGACGAGTTTTGCGCTTTTCTCGCTTAAAATGTTGCCGGTGAACAACATACCCCTGCCACCATTTATTGAAAGCTCTGCACTCTTCGGTGGGGTGCGAAATCTTCCGATGATACAAGCAGTAGGAAGGGTGCATTTCCACTTTGCCGGTAATGTTTCCTTCAGAGGGTGGCAGCTTCATACCCATTGATATGGCTTTAGCAAACCTTTTCCTCGTCTTGAATTTGCTTTTATCTGTGGTGGATGTACTTTGATCCGGCGGGAGTGCTTCAACTCTTTCGTCTAGTCGCCGGCGCTTGGCCCTTTCAAATATGACCGCTTCGCGTTCCCGATCAGCTTTACTTTTCAAAAGAGCTTCATTGAGGAATGCATCAATTGTTTCATCCGATGGCCCCAGAAGTTGCGGTTTAGGATTTGCCCCCGGCTTCTCAGTGCAAGGAGTTTTCTCATCGTCCATAAACGAGTGAGAGATCATATGACAACTCGCCACGTATTCTTCGGATTCATCCAATGAGCTTTCTCCCTCATCTTCCTTTTGAAAGACGTGGCTGAGGAACTCTTGGAGTGTGAAGGGAGTCCGTGCCTTTTGATTGTACTCCTCCAGCGCGTCGATTTGTTTTTGTAAGTCCGTGCGCTTGTCGCCGGGCTTCACGGGCTTCTTGGATTTCTTCTTCTTCTTTGAAGATTTCGACGACTCGGTGTGAGTACTTGGGCCATCGCCACCGATCTTCGGAGTTGGGCGCGGCTTCAGCATCCTTTCAATGATCTGTGGTTCCAATGGGTTCTTCCACCTGATCGGTGGGCATGTTTGGAGATCGTTCAGCATCCTTTTGGTTTTGGCTGATAGCACAACCTCCCACGGAGCTTCTTCAACAAGGGAGCACGTTGCCCCCGGCGTATTCACCTTTTTAGGGGCGTGAGGCTGCGGCAGGTTCACCTTCCACCTTTCGGACAACGCGAACTTGCCCTGTTGGTACTGGTCTTCAATCCAGTTTTTGAAGACGTAGCAATCTTCGATCGGATGACCCAGTACTCGGTGATAAGGACAGTAATTGGGATCATTGACGTCGTTTGGCTGCAACGGGCGTCTTGGATCCGGCAGATTGATGAGTCGGTTGCGCAATGCCAGCTCGAACAGTCTTCTCGTTTTATCTTGAGAAAACGAGTAAGGACGTCCTAGCCTCTCCTCGAGGGGTACGCGTGGACGCATATTATTTTGACGGACAATCGGCTTCACGTTGCTCGGCTGTTGTTGAGCATTGGCGACGACGATCGCCTTTCCCTTCCCCTTCTCATTTCGAAAGTCTGGCTTTGGAGGGGACGGTCTATGGTCCATTTGATCTAGCTTGTCGATTAGGGCCTGGAACGTGGTTAGTTTAAAGAACATCATGAACTGTGAAATAGTTGCATGAGAATCTAAGGTGCCCACGAACATGCCTACTGCAGGAGCTTCTTCAATGCGTTGTTCGCATTTTGACCACAAGTTCCGCCACCGTATCGCATACTGGACCCACGTCTCGCCTGGCTTCACCCTGGAATTAATCAATGATGTTATCGGGGTGCATTCGCTGGCGCTTGCGAATCTTTATGTAAACAGCAGCTCCATCTCCGCAAATGTTTTGACGGAGTCGTTCGGAAGTTCAGAGTACCATTCGAACGCTGTCTCCGACAAACTGCCGACGAACTGGCGAAGTAGCAGTTTATCATCGCCGCCGGTGTTGCCACAAAGAACCCTAAACTGGGCAACATGCTGGTGGGGATTGCCTGTCCACTTGTAGACATGAAACTTTGGAATCGTGTAGCCCGGCGGGTACTTTATCTGATCGTACCAGCTCGGATATGGTCGCCTCGTCTTGACAACTTGGCCGGCTGCCTCAGTTGCTTGGTGAACCCTTATCTGCTGAGCTATATATTCATCTAGGGTAGCTTTAGAAATTGTCTCCTCCTTGGCTGTTGACAGAGTCGGCGGAGGATTCGACGTCTCTCCTCTGTCATCTTCAAGGACGATCGGAGGATCTTCAGTAGGAGGATCTTGCTGGACATCATACCCACCATGTCCTGGAATAGAAGGGCCATTCGTTTTATATTGGCTGCTTGTTCCGCAGCCTCTTTGTCCTTCTTTTCCAATATTCTCCGAAGGAACTCGGCATCGGTTTATTGCTCCTGTCGCTGATCCGAGGATGCTTCGGGGCTTTCTTTTGGCCCAGTGAGTGCAGCCATCGCATTCATCATTTCCTGGAGCTTCTGCTGCTGCTCCTGAGCTTTAGTCACCGATCGCGTGAGCGGTCTATGACCTGTAGATGTACGGCTGTCCTCTTTCCCGGATGCCATGTAGATGGTATGGAACACAATGCCCCCGGACTTAGGGCGTTTGGGCTCATTGCCTTTGACATTTTCCGCATGCGTGGGGACTTTCTCCGGCCTTCTTCTCTTATGGGCCGTCGAAATCGAGGGGGCCGTTGCAGCGGGCACCCAGGTAGTTGTCGTCCTTTGCTGTTTGACAGGACGGTACTTTTCTTCCTGCACTTTCACCCTCTTCTGCCGACGAGAGTGATCTCGATCAATTACTGAGTCCTGAACCCGCAGCCAGACCTTGTAAATTTTGGAGGACAGCCGTTGAGGGGGCTGCTCCGACTTTGTTTCTATAGCATTCTCCGCGGGTGGAGGAGATCTTTTTAGCGTGGCAGTCGAAGAATTCTTTCGTACCCTCCTTAGCGGTTCAAAGCTGTTCCCAGTTGAAACAGCAACATTAATTTCCACCATTGGAGCCGGTAGAGTTAGCCCAGAGAGGGAGTTGCCCCCGGCCTTCCTTACTCAGCGCCAGTGGCGACGTCGAGCGTGTCGAGCTGTTGAGGCTGGTTCGACGATGGGGATAGTTTTGTCTTGCCCCCTGTCTAGATGAGGCGCCGCTGGTGCCAGCCTCTTGAAGACTGATGTCTTTTGAGTGGCGGTGTCCAATCTGTCAAAGATAGACCCTCGAGCAGAAACGGGAGCCGAAATAGTCAGCCTTGAAAAGACCGACTCTTTAGCAGGAGAAGCTGTCTTGACGACTTCAGGAATAGAGATGGCTGTCTTCTTTGCGATGGCCACGTCAAGGGTCATGGGCTTCTTGGCAGGCCCATCAGAATTCAGGTTCAGCCTGGTAAAGACCGAGACTGCCGGCTTGACATTGGACGACCCGTTGAGAGGAGCCGTGGTAGTAGTGAGCCGATCGAAGACCGACTTCTTTTGCGCTTCCGGTACGGGCACTAGAATGGTGAAGCTTGCTAGCGGGAGCATGGTCCCGAAAAACAGACCGGTGGTGGCCTGAGTCACTTGTTCCACCGGCATAGCAAGGATGGAGGCCGCTTGAGGCCCATAAGCCACACCTCCAGGTGAGGCGGAGCGTCGGTTGCATTTGCATTTGGAGCAGTTTGAGCAGTTGGAAGCCATTGATGCTTGATTTCCGCGCCAGGCAAAAGACCAAATCTTAGTAACTTGAAACCCGAAGGCAACCATTAACAAACCGCGATTCGTTCGCGAAGACGACACACAAAGTGTGGAGTGGAAAGAGGAAAAGGCCCCACCGGGCGTGCTAGAATCTATTCCCCTCCGAAAGACGGCGCGACATACAGACGTCTTGCCTGAGATTCGGGGCAGATGCTATTTGGTTTTATCCGTCCTCCTCTCCGAAGATGCCAAGTTGATTTATGGCACTGCGTATCGGAGGTTTAGACGGATGCGGCCGATATAGCAGACTTCGTCAGATTCCCCCTCGCTTGAGGGGTTTTTGATTGTGGGGACGCTCTTCCCTGCAGGCGCAAGCCCCTGCAGTTAATTACACTACCGCATCCGGTAACAACTTTCTCCTTCTCCAGAATTTCACTTCGTGTCGTGTGTGTTTGTTTTGTTTGTGGTTGCCCGTGAATTGTATACGGAGACTAAGTGATGTCGTCGCCCGTAGGATATGGATTAGTCTAAATCCGTATTTCTTAGATTTGGTTTTGGTGTTTTGGTTTAAGGATACGTTAGCCATATTTGAGGCTAAGATCAACTCAAACATTCGTTAAGGATACGTTAGTCCAATTTAAGACTAAGATCAACTCAAACATTCGTTAAGAATACGTTAGTCCAATTTGAGACTAAGATCAACTTAACGGGATCGTTTGGATCCGACAAAAGAGCGTTTGGGCTCTGTTGTTCCAGTTTAGGAACATAGTGGTCCGTTTAATATATGGCCGTCGGGACCCGTCACCTCTCTGACGACGTTGAAGGATTACAACGATAGATGTCAGAGGAGTTCAAAGATATACGCTTGAACCAAAGTTGATTGAGGGGTCTATAGTCCAATTTGGAACTAAAGTCTGTTTGAAGGTTTAAGGATACGTTAGCCATATTTGAGGCTAAGATCAACTTAAACGGGATCGTTTAGATCCGACAAAAGAGCATTTGGGGGCTCTATTGCTCCAGTTTCGGGACATAGTGGTCCATTGCCAGTTTAGGGACATGGTGGTCCATCATTCCCGCTTTGGGAACGGATGTTGGTTTAAGGACGCATAAGTCCATGAGTTTAAGGACGCATTAGTCCAATTTGGTTTAAGGACGCATTAGTCCATGAGTTTAAGGACCCCACAGTCCGTATTTTTGGTTTAAGGACGTATTAGTCCATGAGTTTAAGGACTCCACAGTCCGTATCAATGTGTGGTTGTCAGGACCCGTCACCTCTCTGACGACGTTGAAGGATTACAACGACAAATATCAGAGGAGTTCAGAGATGTACCCTTGAACCGGTTGTAAATTGATTTGAGAGAGCAGTCATGCTCAGTCAATTTAGTTTGAGAACTTATGGCCATAATTGGGTTAAGTCCAGTTAAAAATGTATAACATTTTATTTACATTTGGCCTGTTAGGCCTTTGATTGGGCTCTGCCCTTTGTTTAATAATGCAGTGCATTTCTTTCTGGCCTATTAGGCCCTTTTAATTGGGCTATGTCCCTTTATTTTTATAATGCAGAGCATTTGTTCTTTCAATTAAATGCATAGCATTTATCTTGGCCTGTTAGGCCTTTTTAATTGGGCTCTGCCCTTTAAAAGAATGCATGGCATTTTATTAGGCCTGTTAGGCCCTTTAACTTGGGCTCTGCCCTTCTTTTTAATAATGCACTGCATTAATTTCTCTGACAGAGTGCCACGTGGCCTGTCAAGCGCTTTGCGCCAATTAATGAGCGCAAGCGCATGTGGAGGTGACACATGTCACGCTCTGGTGAGCGTAAGCGCAATGCGCTGCGCCATTGCGCTGCGCTAGTGCGCTGCTGACACGTGGCGCGCTCTGATGACTTGCACCAATTTAAGAGAGCAGTGCTCTGTTTTTCAAAGCGCAAGGTGCAGTTTGTTCTGGGGCTGACACGTGGCGCTCTCTGGTTGCTTGCGCCAACCCAAGAGTGCAACAGTGCAAATTTTATAAGTGCAGAGCACTGTTTAATATTTTGATCAAACTTAGATCAAAGAAAACAATTTTTTCTTATTTTCAGAGAACCAGTGGTTTATAAAAAGGCAAAGCCTTTATACAGAAGTAAATTACTTCTTTTTTATCATTATATTTTTTTATTGAAGAGCTTTGATCTTGTTCTTAGATCATTGATCTTTTTTAGAAGAAATTCTTCTTTTATTCAAAGGTTTTTACCTTTTTATCTCTCTGAATTTCTTCTCAAAGTTTTCTTTTTAAGAGCTCGGTATCTTTCTCTTTTTTCTCTCTGTGTTAGACTTGGAGTCTAGGGGCCTTTTTATAGTGCCAATTGATTTGTTAAATCAGTTAAAGAGATCTTTCTCTGAGTGATTTAGGGATTTTTCCCTACCGTTGGATTTTTGATCCAAGAGCTCCTGTTTTACAGAAGAGAATCTTATTGTTTTAATAAGATCAGAAATATCTTTCTAGAATTTTTCTGTTTGGCGCAAGCGCACCTACGCTTGACACGTGTCGCGCAGCGCAGAGTGCAGTGCAACTGCGCTGATACGTGTCGCACAGCGCAACTGCGCTAGGGCAACTGCGCTGATACGTGTCGCGCAGCGCTGAGTGCAGATCATCTGAAGTGTTGCTTCCTTTATTAAAATTTGAATTTTAAACAGAGCCTTGCTCTGATTGGGTGCGCTGCCTCGGGCGCTGCACTGACGTGTCTGATTTTTGACATGTGGCGCTCTGCGCGCAGCGCAAGAGATCTGAAGCGTTGCTTCACCTTTTGAATTTTTGAAATTCAAACAGAGCTTTGCTCTGATTGGGGAAACACTGACATCTAGATGGATCCACAGAGATTCCTTCGTCTGAAACGATATGTCCGAGAAATCCAACTTGATCTAGCCAAAATTCACACTTGTTATACTTGGCGTATATATGATATTGTCGTAATGCCTCCGGGACAATCCGTATGTACTCGGCGTGCTCTTTCCGATTCTTTGAATACACCAAGATGTCGTCGATGAATATAACAACAAACCTGTCTAAGTACTCTCGGAAAACTTGGTTCATCAGGTTCATAAAGATGGCAAGTGCATTAGTCACTCCAAATGGCATTACGAGATATTCATAATGGCCATAACGAGTCCTAAACGCCGTCTTCGGAATGTCGGACTCTTTGACCTTCACCTGATGGTAACCCGAACGAAGATCTGGCTTTAAAAAGACACAAGATCCACTTAACTGATCGTAAAGGTCATCAATGCGCGGCAGGGGATACTTGTTCTTAATTGTCACTTCGTTCAAAACTCAATAATCCACACACATCCTATAGGAACCTTCCTTCTTCTTCATAAGTAACACCGAAGATCCATAACTTGAAGTACTGGGTCGGATCCAACCTTTCTTCGGTAGTTCGCCCAACTGAATGTGGATCTCCTTCAATCCCTCCGGACTTAATCAGTACGGAGCTTTTATTACTAGTTGTGCGCCGGGTTGTAAATCAATGCTGAATTCAAGAGCTCGATCGGGAGGCAAACCTGATATATCTTCCGAGAATACATCCTCGAACTCTCGAACTACCTCTGGCTTTGATTCTTCTGCTTGCAACAGCAACCTCTGCCTTCTTTGGTTTTGCTCTGTAGATGCTAGGATCAAAGGTCCGGTCTCCTCTTTAGAAGTAGAACACTGAATGATCTGGTATTTCTAACACTACCCTCTTTTGGCGACAGTCGATGATAGCGAAGAAAGTTCCCAGCCAGTCCATTCCCAAAACTACGTCGAAATTCGGTATGTCCGGCTTCTTGAAATCCATATAGAATTCTCAACTACAGACAACCGCTGGACACAGATCGTATCCTAAAGTTGCCTTTAGAACGTCGTTCCCTGAACTGAAATTCCAGCTGGATACGAGCGGTTTAACTAGGATCGCATGAGTTCGGACGAACCGTTGAGACTTAAAGCAATGTGATGCCCCAGTGTTGAAGAGCGTGAGTACAGGTAGGGAGGCTACTAAGATTGTACCTATGTCACGTGGGATATGTTTAAGTATAATAGATATAAGATGACTATGAATAGAAAGGAGTTGAAAGAGAATAGGGAAGAGATTTACCAGCGATAACCTGACCCATAGCTTCGGCCTCTTCGACCGACATTGTGAATGCTTGGCATCGCGGCACTTTCCTCTATGCCTAGTTAAACACTCGGCGTTGGGGTTGAGTGGTCTGGGTGCGGGGAGTTATAGCTCGTAGAACTAACTGGGTAGGAGGAGCTTGGATCGCCGGTCTAGCAGGAGGGTTGTTAGGTCCTCGGTTATGGGGGCATGCTCCAATGGCATGAGTAGAAAACCCACAGATCAGGCACAAGTTATTCACCCTACAACAGTTCTTCATAAAGTGCCATGTTCTTTTGCAGTAGATGCAAAAGTCTGGCCTGTTGTTGGCGAACGAACCTACTGGCCTCCGAGATGGTCCGTTGAAGGCTGCCGGAAAAGGCCCCTTCTGTAATCTGGCGTACAGGGCATTTCACACCAGCAGTCTGCAGCCTACCCTTCTTCTTCACAACTGCCTCATAGCATCGGGAAGCCTTCAAGGCATGCTCATAGGTTAGGAAATCCCATGTAGCGAGTGCAGCTTGGATTTCAGGGTAAAACCCTTGCTGGAATCATCATACCCAGATCTCAGCAGTGGAAATAAGATGTGCAGTGAACCTGTTACGACTTTATGTTAGCAGTGTTGTCAGTGAGATCAGAAAAATGAATTTGAGACTATATCTTACCTGCTGAGCATGGTAAACTCAGCATCATATTCATCCACTGACTTGACCCACATCGAGCCTTATTGTAAATGGATGAATTGCTACTCCGTGTCAAAACGGGCAGTCTTTGGAAAGTACTTGGTATCGAAGAGGTCTCAGAATGTTCTCCATTCTATCAGTTGTGCGAGACGGCTCTCCTCAGCCTTCCACTAAACTCTGGCATTATCGGTCAGTTGCAACTTAGCAACTCTCACCCAGGCTATATCTAGCACTTGAGCCGCTGCTAGATCATCCTCGATCGCTTGAGACTATTCTTCTGCCTTAAGTGGGCTCTCCTTACCCTAGAAGTTCTTTGGGTGCAAGGCTCGAAACTGCTTAACTCCGGGTGCCTTGGCTTCGGGGCGGCACATAAGGATAGCAGTCTGCTGCTGCTAACCCTCAAATAGGCTCTTGATAGCCTCCAGAAGTACCGTTTGCTCATTAATAGGAGCTGCAACGGTAGGTGGTGGTAGCATAGGCGGTGGAGTATTGTCGTTGACGTTTGTGCTGGTATTGTTCGGAGAGTCTATCACCTTGATATAAAAGATAGGTTAGGATAGACTTAAAGAATTTGAAATGCAAGGAATGTAAATGTTTATTGAATTCATTAATTCTTGTGGTATATTGTTTACGACTTCATGCAGAACAGACCTGCATGAACCACCAACAAAAACTTGTCACGCACCGCTTCCCAGTAGACGGAAACGGTGATGTGGTAAGCCCGCGGCATATTTATCCAGAGAAGGTCATTCCCTAAATAAATATACTAAGTGTATTAAAACAATAGTATACAATGCAAGAATAAATGAAGACTGTAAAAATTTTCAACAAATATCTTTATTTACATTCAACTTCCAATATTTACAAGTACATGAGTTTTCAGTTGGAAAATAAATACAATAAGGGAAATGCCTAAATAAGTAGCATACATAAGTTGAATAAAAGTGAAGGTAGGCTAATCTGGTGGAGCAATCCTGCTGTAGTCCTCTTCGGTAGCCTCCACTTCCTCCCTCTCGACCATATCTGACAAACATTCTAAGAGAAGAAAAGTGGGTGGAATGCCCGTCAGCTAATTTGCGCTCGGTAAGTCCCAAAGATAAGTAAGAGTAAAGAAAATGACAATTGTAGAATATATATATATATATATATATATATATATATGACGGGTAAGATCATATGATCATGGGCTAATATGTACTATATGTGTCTATATGGTCACTATGTTAATATTAAGTTCCAAGTGTGAATATCAACGCAGCCGTAGAAGTATTCACGAGCTCAAGAGTGGGGCCCCAGGAGCGAGGAAACACATGCTCATTTCATGTGTTGGCATCGGGGCTCTAGGCTGTAACGACTCTAAATTTTCTATACAAATTTTTTTCTTTTCAATGTACAAAAAGGAGTTTGCAAACCTGAACACAATTTAAAAGTTAATTTTTGTTAAGAACGACAAGAAATAACTTGTAGCTCATTTGTAAAGCCTTGCACTGCTGTGACGTATCCCCAGTGTTTGAATCCCCTCAAGTACAATATATATTTTTTCTGATTTTTTTTAAACTTTTTGGAAGCCCAAAAGTTTACACGTGCAATGCACATAAAATGAAAAGATAGAAAAACAAACATATGCAAAATGTTGTTGTAACGTTTTAGAAATCGTTTAGGCGAATTTTCCGATATTAGGTAAAATAAACTGTGTTTTCCGTAAAAACCCTGAAGTGATCATTTTTCAGTATAAACTTAACTACACCTAATTTAACTAGGAAATTGCTAGTTTGCGGTATTTGTTAGTCGCTTAAAAATTTTGTTCACTTAAATATTTTTCCTTAATTAAAATATTATTATAAGCTTTTAATTATGCACTTATTTAGTGGTAATTACAAATTTGGATTAGGTTAATTATGCTAATGTGAATCCATGCTAACTTAATCACAAGATTAAGCACTTTGACTTCTTTGCAAATATCTTGAAAATATCTAGATATTTTGTAGAAATTAATGGAATTTTTAAATAAAGATTAAGAGGTGGCATGAATGGGAGGTGCTTTAATGAGCTTTAAATGGTGTTTTAACCTGGAAATTTCCACACAACTCCATAATTTTCCCACTTCCTTCATGTTGGCCGAGCCTCCCCCCTCCCCCCCCGGCTACCCCATCTTTTCCCTCACCCCATTTTCACTTCTAAAAGCTCAAATAATTTATCAAAAATCATCAAATAATCCCACAAACTCAAAAACAAATCCATACCCATTATTCTTTAGCCTTAACCAAGCTTGGATCTTCATGAAAGTTAGGATTTTGGAGGCTAATTTGGAAGTTTAGTTGCAAGTTTGTGAATCTAGTGTAAGGTATAAAATCCTAACCCTAAACTTTAGTATTGTTTAAATACCTTAATCTAGTTATTAGATGTTTAAATAAATCTTTAATTAGCATGTTTTGGAAATTCTAGAAAGAGTTATGAAGATCAAGTTAGGCTTTTGATTGGCTGAAATGGTTAATGGAGAAGTGTAGATTTGGAAAACTTAACCTAATTGTGAGATTTTTAAATGATATTTTTCCTAATTTTCTAATTAAGCTTAATTGCAAACTAATTTTTACTAAATCTTATATGGGTGAGATTAAAATTGTAGTAAAGATTTGTGTGACTTAATTAAGCTACTTTGTGATGATTGTGATCGCTAGAATTGTTTAAACTTCTAGACTTGAGCTAAATTGATTAAAAGTTGCTTACTAGGTTTTCGGTAAAAAATTGGACATAGGTTCTAAATGGACGTTGCGATGGTTTATATACTATCTTCCACGATATATATTGTGTTGTGAATGCGCGATCGGTACGATCGGGGTCTAGGCTTGGTAGTTGTGTCGTCGTAGCTAGGGTTATGCCGATGTCGTACGCGTTTTGTGCACTAGGTGCACGGTGTATATATCTTGTGAACGTTATCCTTGCGTTTCGTTGTCTTTGTGTCGGCGCAGGATATTTAGCCTTATGTGTTGTGTTTGTGAAATTTTAGGATCGCAAGCGGGGACTTCGGACGCTGCGAAGAAAGGGAAGTAGGTGGTCGGATTTTCTTAGCTCGAGATCATCGGTGAGTAGATTTAACATCTACGGGGAAATCGCCCGTATGGCGTTATGCGTCAAGGCTGGATATGATATTAGAGCTGGTTGTTTATACGCATATGAGTTGATTGCGCATGAGCATCATTGTATATTATTACCTGTTATGCCTTGACTTGGTACCTATTGGACACTGCACCATTACTGACGGTTCATATTGCACGAGCACTAAATTGTATGCTACACTCACACCGTCGGTAATTGCCATGACACGCACAACATGTATAAATATGTGATATTGTATCGGTTATTTCCATTGAGACATTGATTCTTATTCCATTGTGCATATGAAATGTAGTATACATGTTATACCTACATGCTTACACATATACCTTGCTACAGCTACATGTACATCATGCATATATACTTACATATACACCCACATACCTTACTATAGTTACATGTACATCATGCATACATACTTACATGAACACCCACATACCTTGCTATAGCTATATATACCCCTATGTGGTTTGTCTTGTCATTGACATTGAGACGTTGATTATTGTGCTATTGCGCATATGAAATGCATCATACATACATGGTTACATGTAGATACACAATTTTGCTATAGTTACATGTACACCTCATATGATGATGCACTTGATTTCAGAGGAATTGGGAACCGCGTGATATATTTTAAAACTGGATTTGTTTAAAAGAGCGGTTTTCCCTTAATATGCTCATATTGCTGTTTTATGTTGCATATATCAGATTTCATGGATTTATACATTGAGATATGGATTTCATGTGATTTATGGATTGGAGAACCGTGGGGATATATCACCGAAAACATTGTTAAAATACTCCTACGAGAAGGTTTTATTGATAGCCTTGGGATGGAATTCAGACTTTCTTTCAAGAAATTTTGTATTATTTTGAAAACCCGGTTTCTCTTGATATGATATTTCGATGCATTCACCATGAGTTTTCTCGGTTCTGAGACTTGTGTTAGATACCCGATTTGAGGAGCAAGAAGGAACCATCTGCGGGTATATGGTGGACCCGGTGAGGTACCCCAGAGAAAGAAGACTCGTATTGTTAGGCGGTGAGCCTGGCAGGGGAGCACTACCTACCGGTGATAGTATAGAAACCGACGGTTATCCGGAGGATACCGTGCGGGAGTTATGACATGAGATATATTGAGAGCCGATCTGGGTATGCGGCGCTTAAGAGATGAGTATTTACGTATCGATACTGGACACGAGTATTTCATGATGTTTCGAGTGTCGATGTTGGACACTCAGATTCCATGATTTTGTTGTGTCGTTGATGGGCACACGAGGTAGATATCCTCTCTCTCTCTCTCTCTCACACACACACATACACAGGCATATGTTTTCAAGATATTTTGAGTGTCGATGTTAGACACTCAGGTTCCATGCGATTTATAGATTTGAGGGCCGATCAGAGTGACGGCAACTGAGGTATTGGGATTTGAGGTGTCGTTGATAAACACCAGTATTTTCCACGATGATGATTCATTGATGATATTATGTTGTATCCCATACAAAGCATTTATTTGATATGCATTGCTTCATGTACTTGTAGTACCTGACGGAGTACCTTGATCATGATTGTTGCATATCCATATTGCCATACTTATGCTATCAGATTGCATGTGATAGATTATCGTTGTTCGTGCATACTTGCAATTACAGTAAGATGTTATCTACTATTCACGAGTTGGAAACTCACTGTCACGCCCCGCTTCCCAGAGTACGCAAGATTTGGGCATGTGACATAGCCAACCATGCTATCTGTGGGTAGGAAGTATCCATCCACAGTCACATTACGGTTGTACAGATATCAAGAACAGAAAAATAAACTAAACTAATACATGTCCAAATCCATAATAACAAGAATCAATAAACAATAAGTGCGGAAGCTAATGATCCAATACAATGAATAAACAGTATGTCCCATAATGCGGGCTCACATCTGGAAATGAAATGACATAAATGAACTAAAATCTAAAGAACTCACAGTTCAGCCTGCTGGCTGAAGTACTCCTGCCTGGTCGACGTCAAGGGCACGGAATCTGGGCCATGCAAAACCCAGACGTCAGCGCGTCATGATATCAAGTATATAGCATAACATGGTAATAAACAATGCAAGCATGAATATGAATAAACAGTAATAAGAAGTAACAAGCAGGGTAAAGTACAAAGGTGATTAAACTGCCCTATCAGGTTTTCTACTCTACAGTCTTTGAAACCAATTGATGAATCGTCGATGTAACTCAATAGTATCCCGTGCGTGCCCGGGACCACGGTCATGATTCTCGGGGCTGAATCCGAGACGTGCCGCTAAGCAGTAAAAGGTAGTAGGATAGATGAGTGATGTCAGCATCAACACTCCGGAGCTGGCCAAGCCCGTAAGACTGATCAGAACAATGTGTCGAACTGTTGAGTTACAAGTCGGTTTCACCTTTGATTTCCCCATACCCCCAAGCTATGTATGTCAGGTCAGGTATTCAGTAGTCAAGGACTAATGCCAACACAAGTCAAGTAAAGGTAGGTCTGTCTGGATCGACAGCAGGAATGGTTAGGTTTGTCGGCATTAGGCATGAGATCAGGTAACAGGTCAGGTTACGTTCAACAGGTAGAGTCGATATGTACAGGGTGTTGTGTCCATTGTATCAGTACATGAGTCAGGTGTATCAAGATCGGTCAATATGGAATGCAATCAGGTATATGATGATGACAGGTATAGTAACAAATAATGAACAGTAGCAGGAAACAGTAAATAGCAAATATTATTCAGTGATGTTTGTATTTTCATAATAACCCGGTTCACGCACCTTTGAGGTGCAAGAGCCACAAGATGAAACAATATCGATAGTATACACAATGGAGTTATATGAATTTGAACTAAGCATAATATTTACCTCATGAGTGGCTTAACAAACGAAGTGAGGATGATCTAGCAATTTAGGCAAGGATGTGCCAAATTGGTTAATTAGTTAAGGTGTTGATTAAAAGCATACCGGTTAACTACAAGTAGCAACTACAATGGTTTAACATTACGGATGATTGTAATTGTCATCAAGTCGTGTGGTTATAACAAATAACATGATTATTAAGTTTGTAGCATGTTAAAGCAAGTATTCGGATACTTGCCTCGGCGGTTCCGCAAACCGAAACACGGATGCGGTGTCGGTAGAAACCACGATACGGAAGCACGGGCCACGGATCGAGTCCCAACAGAGGTCAACGGGATCACACGGACTAGGGGGCTTCGCTGGAGCGTCGGGTTCGTCAGACGGCACGGTCGGATTCCGGCAACGACAAAAGAGCGAAGTTAGCAATACGATAAACATGCAAGATCAGCGGGGTTTGCACCAAAGGAAGTAAAGGAATGCTTACAGAGGAGGAACAGGGGCAACTGTGATGAGGCCGACGGCGATGGATCGCCGGCGAAGCGACGGCGGCGGCTGCAGCAAGGATGGAGGCTTCAGGTGTGCGCGGAATAGGGTGCTGCGGCGAGTTGGAGAGGGATGTGGTCGGCTAGGGTGGTCGAGGGGGAAAGGAGGTGGCGCGGGAGACGTCGACGAGGGTCGTCGGCGCGATTTCCGGCGACCTGGAGATGGTGCAGACGTTGGGTGAAGGGTCGGGTTCACTGTTCCGGCGAGGAAAGGAGGGGGTGACGGCGAGGTCTCGACGAGGAGGGTGCAAGGGGGTCGTGGGAGGCCTCGGCGGTCGGAGTCGACGTTAACGGCGAGGTCGCGAGGGATGGAGGCGTCGGGGAGATGGGTTGCAGGCGCTGGATCGTCGGGAGGACGGGGAAAAGAAGGTAGGTGGGTGCGGTGGAGGTCGTGGTGGTGAGGGCGGCGACTGCGAGGTCTCGAGGAGGCCGGCGGTGGGATCGCGAGGCTAGGTTAGGGTTTGCGTGGGGTTCTCGTGGTCGGGTCGGTTAGAGGGAGGAGGCTGCTGCATGGTGAAAATATAGAGGAGAGAGAGAGAGGCTGATGGAAAGAGAAAGAGATTTGAGATAGATTGAGGGAGGAGAGAGAGAGAGAGATGTTAAAGGAGGCGGGGCCCACGCGGGGATTCGTGGCCCGCGATTGGCTGAGGGAGGTAGAGAACAGTTAGAGTTAAAGATTCTGAATGATTTGTTAGGTAAAATTATATATATACGTATAAAATTAGTTTAAGATATTAACTTGAAATGGGCCGTTTTGGCGCGAAATGAAACATTTCCAAATCGCGCCCGGATTGCGCCCAAAGGTTCCAAATTCAAATTATATGATTTTAAGCGGGTTCCAAATTTTGAAAGGAGGTGTTTAATGATTAAAATGCATGCCCCCAAGTCGGACACTTGCACGCGCGCGTAGTCGCCCAAACTTGCCCGTTTAGCCAAACGGAACGGAATCTCGACACACGGACGCTACCACGCGACTAGTGGCGACGAGTAGGCTAACATGGACATCTTAAATTTCATTTTCGGAGTTAAAATTTGTTATGTGCCAAAATGACTTAACCGGGTAAAATTTAGCAATAAACACCAGAAAATCAGGAAAATTGGAAAGAGCGATAAATAACCTTCAACCAGTAATATACATAGTATTATTAGGCTCGGGTGTTACATCATACCCAACTACAAAAGAATTTCGTCCTCGAAATTCCAAGGATACAAGATAACTAACTACTGGAAAAGATAAGGGAATTTCTGCCGGATCTCGTCTTCTCGCTCCCAAGTAGATTCTCCATGCGATCGGTTACCCCAAGAAACTAGCACAAGAGGGATAACCTTGTTCTTAAGAACCTTTTCTCTTCGATCCGTGATCTCGACTGGTCGCTCCTCAAAAGTCAGGTCTTCCCGAACGGTCAACTCCGAGTGATCCAAAACATGGGTCTCATCACGAACATACCTCCGTAGTTGAGACACATGAAATACATCATGAACTCCTGCTAATGACGATGGTAACGCCAACCGGTACGATACCTCTCCGACACGCTCCAATATCTCGAAGGGTCCAACGAATCGGGGACTAAGCTTTCCCCGACTCCCAAAGCGAATCACCCCTCTAGTCGGTGATATCTTCAGGAATACCAAATCACCCACGGCGAACTCTAGAGGTCTTCTTGACGTGTCGGCCCAACTTTTCTGTCTGTCTTGAGCTGCCTTCATATGCTTCCTGATCGTATTCACTTTCTCAACTGTCTGTACCACCAAATCTGGCCCTAGTAACCTTCGTTCACCCACATCATCCCAACATACAGGTGAACGGCACTTACGACCATACAACGCTTTGAACGGGGCCATTTGAATAGTTGCTTGGAAGCTGTTGTTGTACGAAAACTCCACCAGGTGTAAATGATCTTCCCAAGAACCTTTGAAGTCTAACATGCAAGCCCTCAACATATCTTCAAGGGTCTGGATCGTTCTCTCTGATTGTCCATCAGTCTGGGGGTGATAAGCTGTGCTGAACTTCAATCGAGTCCCCAAACTTTCTTGTAAACTCCTCCAAAAGTGTGACAAGAACCGAGTGTCCCGGTCGGACACGATGCTTACCGGTACTCCATGCAATCTGACAATCTCCTGCATGTACCGCTCTGCCAAAGTCTCTGTCGATTGACCAACCCGAAACGGAATAAAGTGAGCTGCCTTGGTCAACCGATCGACAATCACCCATACTGCATTGTTGCCCTTTGGACTCCGCGGTAAAGCCGTCACGAAATCCATGGTTATATGTTCCCACTTCCATTGAGGAATCGGAAGTGGTTGCAACAAACCAGCAACCCTTTGGTGTTCAGCCTTGACTTGCTGACACACCAAGCACTTAGCCACGAAGCGAGCGATTTCCCGTTTCATACCTTCCCACCAAAAATGCTGTCGAATATCTCGGTACATCTTTGTCCCTCCTGGATGTACAGAGTAAGCTGAACTGTGTGCTTCCTTCATAAGCTCTTCACGCACATCTCCTTTTGGCACACATAGACGGCTACCATATCTCAACGAACCATCCTCATGGATCAGTAGATCGGTTCGTAGTCCGGCTCCAACCTGCTCTCGAAACTTTTGCAGTCTAGGATCCTGCGATTGCGCCGCTTTAATCTTCTCAACTAAGGACGATTGTACTTGTAACTGCATCAACTGTCCTGTAGCACGCGGTAGCACAACCTCCAAGTCAAATCTCCGAAACTCCTCAATGATCTCCCTCTGTGCAGTCAATAACTGAATTGCTGGTAACCGACTTAGCGCATCTGGCACGACGTTAACTTTTCCCGGATGGTACTTAAGATCAAGGTCGTAGTCGGCCATCAGCTCCAACCATCTGCGTTGCCTCATGTTCAACTCCTTCTGAGTGAACACATATTTCAAACTCTTGTGATCCGTAAAGACTTCAACTCTCTCGCCCAGAAGGTAGTGTCTCCAAATCTTCAGGGCGAAGATCACGGCTGCAAGCTCCAAGTCGTGAGTCGGATAATTCTGCTCATGAGTCTTCAGCTGTCTCGATGCGTAAGCGACGACTTTCCCATTCTGCATCAAAACACATCCCAATCCCTTTCCAGATGCGTCGCTGTGAATCACCAGTCCTCCTGAATCATCCGGTACGGTTAGGATAGGGGCGGTTATCAGCTTCTGCTTCAACGTCTCGAAGGCCAATGCACATCCATCTGTCCAAACAAACGGTACCTCCTTACGCGTAAGCTTGGTTAACGGCTCGGCTAAACGAGCGAAGTTTTCCACAAATCTTCTGTAGTAACCGGCGAGTCCGAGAAAACTTCTTATCTCCGCAACATTCTTCGGAATAGGCCAATCTCTAACTGCTGCAATCTTCTCGGGATCAACGGCGATTCCATCGCCCGACACGACATGCCCCAGAAACTTCACTTCTTCCAACCAGAATTCGCACTTACTCATCTTCGCGAATAATTTCTCCTGTCTCAGCGTTTGCAGTGCGATCCTTAAGTGCTCAGCATGCTCCTCCGGACTCTTCGAGTACACCAGAATATCGTCAATGAATACCACAATAAACTGGTCCAAGAACGGTGAAAAGATCCTGTTCATCAAGTCCATAAATATTGCCGGCGCATTAGTCACTCCGAAGGGCATCACTAAATACTCGAAATGCCCATACCGAGTCCGAAACGCCGTCTTGCAAATGTCTTCTGCCTTCACTCGGACCTGATGATATCCTGATCGCAAGTCCAGTTTCGAGAATACCCTCGCGCCACTAAGCTGCTCAAAAAGTTCTCCAATGCGAGGGATCGGGTACTTGTTCTTAATAGTCACCCGGTTTAATTCTCGGTAATCGATGCACATTCTCCTCGTGCCATCCTTCTTCTTCACTAAAAGAACTGGAGCTCCCCAAGGTGAGTTGCTGCTTCGAATCCATCCCTTTTCGAGTAATTCACCCACTTGTTTCTTAACTTCTTCTAATTCCACCGGTGCCATCGGATAATAAGATTTTGATACTGGCGCTGCGCCAGGAATAAGGTCGATCGCAAACTCCACATCTCGCTTCGGCGGTAGGCCTGAAATATCTTCAAACACATCCATAAAGTCGCGAACAACTGCCGGCTCTTCATCACTCTCCACTACCATAGCCGCAAGAATACTGTTCGTCGGCCTAGCCCTAAACTCGACTAGCCCGACAGAACTGCTTCCTCCGATGAAAGTAAACTCAGGGTGTCCGGGAATCTGGAAAATTACTTTCCTCGCCCTACAATCAATGTGTGCGTGGAAAGTGCCAAGAAAATCCATTCCCAAGACTACATCATAACTGCCCGTATCAATCACCAAGAAATCCGCAAAAAGCTCCCGTCCACAAACAACAACAGTACAATCTCTACACTCCTTACTAGCTATGATTTTCCCATTTCCAGTGTGTATGTCCCAAAAACTAGACAGGGTCGTGCAGGCGATCGAGTGTGTAGTTATAAAATTTGATGACATAAAACAATGGGATGCTCCGGAATCAAATAATGCCAAAGCGGGAAAACCACGAACGAGTACAGTACCTGAAACCACTTCTCCTGATGCCTTGGCTTCCTCAGCTGTCAAAGTGAAAGCTCGACCCTGGTTGGGTCCTTGTGTCAGCTGCTTCTGCCCTTGGAACGGTCTCTGCGGAGGCTTCCGTATATCATCTCTCGTGCGAAGCTTCGACGGACAAGTACCAACTGCGTGATCGGCTGCCCCACAAACCAGACAAAGTCCTAGTCTCCTTCGACAGTCCTTCTGCACGTGCCCAGGTAATCGGCAGTAATCACAAATCACGCTCTTCCTTCGATCAACGATCACAGGCTTCTTCATTGGCGCTACACCTCGACGGTCCACTGGAATACTTCTGCGCCCATGATCTCGGTTAGGTACAAATGCAGGCTTCCTGGCCGCAACTGCTGTCTGGTGAAGGTTCCCTTTCGATCCTGATAGACTCTGTTGCTCTCTGGCTGCCGTAAGAACCTGCGAGAAAGTGGTCAAACCCAGGGAGACAATCTGCCTCTGGATGTCCACATCCAAACTGCGCAAGAACCTTCGTGCCCTGTCTGCCTCCTTGGCGACTAAGGGTCCAGCGAAACGGCTAAGTCTCGTCCACTCCGCTGCATGCACATCCACAGCTGCTCCATTTTGTTTCAGCCCAATAAATCTCTCCTCCATTTCCTCCCGTGCAGTTCGCGGGAAGAACTTTTCCAAGAAACTTTTGGAGAAATCCGCCCAACTGATTGGCTTAGACAGGCGGGTCTCCTCCACAAGCCACCACTCTCAAGCGTAATCCACCAACTGAATGCGCACCACATCAACTCTCTTGTCTTCTGGGATCTGCGCCGCAATCAATAGATTCTCTGTGTCCACGAGCCACTGCTCGGCTGGCAACGGCTCCTCCAAGCCAGTAAAAGTAGTAGGACCCAACCGTCTGAAATCTGCCACGGTCCCTACTCGGTCGACTGGCTTCGCTACGGCGGTGTTTACAGACTGCTGCATAGCCTGCAAACCCTCCTGAAATGAATCTGCTTGCTGTTGGATCAGTTCAGTTTGCCTCTTCTGATTTTCCAACATCCCACGTATCACTCCTAACATGGCGGCTTCGTCCACACGCCTCTGATACGTCTTGAAATTCTTATCTGCCATGGTCCTGAAATCAAAACAAACAACATTAGCATGATGATAGATTCAATATATAAATCAAGGCTAGAACTCCAAGATACTTAAATAGAGTACTGCATTGTAGCTATGCCGCGGTATCATAGCCGCAATTACTTAACTCCACCCAAGTCGCCTAAGTCCTAGAGATAACAAGAAATTAGGTTTGCGAGTTAACAGTGCAAAGTAAGTTTGCATGTCGACATGATCTGGAAGAATGATTCAAGAACGGTAAAACGGTCAAGGTGGCAGGACATGTTTCCTAATCACGGGTATTATAATTCGTGTATCGGGTGCAATACCCAACTACAAAGAATCAACCCAATTAACCTATGGCTCTGATACCATAAAACCATGTCACGCCCCGCTTCCCAGAGTACGCAAGATTTGGGCACGTGACATAGCCAACCATGCTACCTGTGGGTAGGAAGTATCCATCCACAGTCACATTACGGTTGTACAGATATCAAGAACAGAAAAATAAACTAAACTAATACATGTCCAAATCCATAATAACAAGAATCAATAAACAATAAGTGCGGAAGCTAATGATCCAATACAATGAATAAACAGTATGTCCCATAATGCGGGCTCACATCTGGAAATGAAATGACATAAATGAACTAAACTCTAAAGAACTCACAGTTCAGCCTGCTGGCTGAAGTACTCCTGCCTGGTCGACGTCAAGGGCACGGAATCTGGGCCATGCAAAACCCAGACGTCAGCGCGTCATGATATCAAGTATATAGCATAACATGGTAATAAACAATGCAAGCATGAATATGAATAAACAGTAATAAGAAGTAACAAGCAGGGTAAAGTACAAAGGTGATTAAACTGCCCTATCAGGTTTTCTACTCTACAGTCTTTGAAACCAATTGATGAATCGTCGATGTAACTCAATAGTATCCCGTGCGTGCCCGGGACCACGGTCATGATTCTCGGGGCTGAATCCGAGACGTGCCGCTAAGCAGTAAAAGGTAGTAGGATAGATGAGTGATGTCAGCATCAACACTCCGGAGCTGGCCAAGCCCGTAAGACTGATCAGAACAATGTGTCGAACTGTTGAGTTACAAGTCGGTTTCACCTTTGATTTCCCCATACCCCCAAGCTATGTATGTCAGGTCAGGTATTCAGTAGTCAAGGACTAATGCCAACACAAGTCAAGTAAAGGTAGGTCTGTCTGGATCGACAGCAGGAATGGTTAGGTTTGTCGGCATTAGGCATGAGATCAGGTAACAGGTCAGGTTACGTTCAACAGGTAGAGTCGATATGTACAGGGTGTTGTGTCCATTGTATCAGTACATGAGTCAGGTGTATCAAGATCGGTCAATATGGAATGCAATCAGGTATATGATGATGACAGGTATAGTAACAAATAATGAACAGTAGCAGGAAACAGTAAATAGCAAATATTATTCAGTGATGTTTGTATTTTCATAATAACCCGGTTCACGCACCTTTGAGGTGCAAGAGCCACAAGATGAAACAATATCGATAGTATACACAATGGAGTTATATGAATTTGAACTAAGCATAATATTTACCTCATGAGTGGCTTAACAAACGAAGTGAGGATGATCTAGCAATTTAGGCAAGGATGTGCCAAATTGGTTAATTAGTTAAGGTGTTGATTAAAAGCATACCGGTTAACTACAAGTAGCAACTACAATGGTTTAACATTACGGATGATTGTAATTGTCATCAAGTCGTGTGGTTATAACAAATAACATGATTATTAAGTTTTTAGCATGTTAAAGCAAGTATTCGGATACTTGCCTCGGCGGTTCCGCAAACCGAAACACGGATGCGGTGTCGGTAGAAACCACGATACGGAAGCACGGGCTACGGATCGAGTCCCAACAGAGGTCAACGGGATCACACGGACTAGGGGGCTTCGCTGGAGCGTCGGGTTCGTCAGACGGCACGGTCGGATTCCGGCAACGACAAAAGAGCGAAGTTAGCAATACGATAAACATGCAAGATCAGCGGGGTTTGCACCAAAGGAAGTAAAGGAATGCTTACAGAGGAGGAACAGGGGCAACTGTGATGAGGCCGACGGCGATGGATCGCCGGCGAAGCGACGGCGGCGGCTGCAGCAAGGATGGAGGCTTCGGGTGTGCGCGGAATAGGGTGCTGCGGCGAGTTGGAGAGGGATGTGGTCGGCTAGGGTGGTCGAGGGGGAAAGGAGGTGGCGCGGGAGACGTCGACGAGGGTCGTCGGCGCGATTTCCGGCGACCTGGAGATGGTGCAGACGTTGGGTGAAGGGTCGGGTTCACTGTTCCGGCGAGGAAAGGAGGGGGTGACGGCGAGGTCTCGACGAGGAGGGTGCAAGGGGGTCGTGGGAGGCCTCGGCGGTCGGAGTCGACGTTAACGGCGAGGTCGCGAGGGATGGAGGCGTCGGGGAGATGGGTTGCAGGCGCTGGATCGTCGGGAGGACGGGGAAAAGAAGGTAGGTGGGTGCGGTGGAGGTCGTGGTGGTGAGGGCGGCGACGGCGAGGTCTCGAGGAGGCCGGCGGTGGGATCGCGAGGCTAGGTTAGGGTTTGCGTGGGGTTCTCGTGGTCGGGTCGGTTAGAGGGAGGAGGCTGCTGCATGGTGAAAATATAGAGGAGAGAGAGAGAGGCTGATGGAAAGAGAAAGAGATTTGAGATAGATTGAGGGAGGGGAGAGAGAGAGAGATGTTAAAGGAGGCGGGGCCCACGCGGGGATTCGTGGCCCGCGATTGGCTGAGGGAGGTAGAGAACAGTTAGAGTTAAAGATTCTGAATGATTTGTTAGGTAAAATTATATATATACGTATAAAATTAGTTTAAGATATTAACTTGAAATGGGCCGTTTTGGCGCGAAATGAAACATTTCCAAATCGCGCCCGGATTGCGCCCAAAGGTTCCAAATTCAAATTATATGATTTTAAGCGGGTTCCAAATTTTGAAAGGAGGTGTTTAATGATTAAAATGCATGCCCCCAAGTCGGACACTTGCACGCGCGCGTAGTCGCCCAAACTTGCCCGTTTAGCCAAACGGAACGGAATCTCGACACGCGGACGCTACCACGCGACTAGTGGCGACGAGTAGGCTAACATGGACATCTTAAATTTCATTTTCGGAGTTAAAATTTGTTATGTGCCAAAATGACTTAACCGGGTAAAATTTAGCAATAAACACCAGAAAATCAGGAAAATTGGAAAGAGCGATAAATAACCCTCAACCAGTAATATACATAGTATTATTGGGCTCGGGTGTTACACTCACCCCCGTTGTGCCACAGTGTTTTGCACGTTTTACCCTCAGAGTAGTCGCGGTAAGGCTTCTTATTATCTCTACTTTTGCGGATACCGCTACGGTTGGCTGTGAGGCCTTTCGTTATAGGTGGGTTTGCGGTTATCCGATGATGTTCATTATTTATCTTTTGTATATAGTACTTTCCATCTACCACTTCATGTATTTGACTTAGAGATGAGTTATGAGGATCGATGTTGTATTATTTTGTAACTCTGGGTGCCGTGCTCATGGGAGCCGGCCTTGTTATTAGTTTTACCTCCTTATGTTGTTTTCATGTATATTTCTTCGCTACGGCATCGTATATATGCTTGTGGTGGTTGTTTCCACCGTTGGGCATGATTTGCTCTTGTTTGGGGATACTTTATTATATTCTATGTTGTACCCGTTTCGGGGCTAGTTTTTACAAAGGTGGTGCTGCCGAAATTTTTATGAAAGTAAACTTAAGTTTAAAGATTTTTACTTGAGATTTTCGAAGGTTTTAACTATGTTTTCTCCACTTATCCCTTTTCAGGGTGGTTTAGATCTCTGGGTTTCGGCTTACTTAAATTGCGTACGCCTGTTGACGTTACGTGGTTTAAGTGCCGGTCACGTGCCTAAATTTGGGTCGTGACAAAGTTGGTATCAGAGCGCTAGGTTTTACCTGTCGGAGTGTAGAATGACCTTGGTATGATGGAGTAAGTGGTTTAAGCAGAGTGACGTAGCGTGTGTATATTCCTGGGCATACTTACGACACAGTACTCCGCCTAAGTGACCTTAGGACTTATTGCTTAAAATTCCTTCCATGATTTTGCACATCCTAGCGATTCGATTTCTATGTTCTTATCGAATCCTATTTTCATTTATAGCCATTATGCCGCCGAAGACTACGAGGGCGCAGAGAGCGGCCGCGAGGGCCGAGGTCAGAGTTGACTTGTCTGAGACGAGGACTGACCAGGACGGTACGCCCATTGTGCAGGAGCAGATTGATCCACCGTCGATGGACCGTATTGCTAGACTTGAGGCCGGTATGCAGGATATGCGCCAGATGATGGGGTCATTAATTGAGGCCAGTCGGGCGCAGAGATAGGAGGACGTTCCACCTGTTGCGGGGACTGCGATTGTGCCTACTGTTCCGGCAGTTGCAGCTACAGCTACGGAGGTGATCACCGTATCATTATCTGAGTTCATGAGGCTGAATCCTCCGGTCTTCACCGGCACCGATACAGCTGAGGATCCGCAATCATTTATCGACCGGATGGCCAGGATATCGTTTGCTGAGATGCTCCGGCGCGAGATGGGTAGAATTCATGAGTTTTCGTCTGGTGGGTCTTGCTCAGAAGTGGTGCGAGTCGTTAGAGAAAGGCAGAGCCACAGGTCTTGCTCCTATTACCTGGGCTGAGTTCATAACGGTGTTTCTTACCCGTTTTCTTCCGCAGAGCATCAGAGATGCTCGAGCGCGCAGTTTTGAGTCGTTATGCCAGACTCCGGGTATGACGGTAGCAGAGTACGATGTGCGGTTTACCGAGCTGTCTGTGTATGCTCTGTATTTGGTAGCTACTGAAGAGATGCGGGTCAAGAGGTTTGTTTGAGGCCTACTTACCCAGTTGTTCCTCGCTGTCTGCTCCTAGCATTTTGACACCTATGCAGACGCAGTGGACGTAGCCCTAATGGTAGAGGAGCGTATTTTTTAGACTTCGGTCATTCCGGAACCGAAGAGGGTCCGCACTGATTTATCAGCACAGAGGCAGTTTGGCAGAGGCCGCGGTGGACTCGCTATGGGCCGTGCGGGTAGACGGAGCGTGAGACGTGGCCAGACGTACAGTTTATACCCATAGGGTCAACAGTCGTCGCCTGGATGTTTTGGATGTGGCAGTTCCTATCACCGCATCAAAGATTGCCCTGAGATACGCCAGAAGGAGGCAGCGGTTCCACATGTTACCTTACCACCTTCACCTCAGAGAGCGTTGTCTCTTACACATGTTGTTGCTCCGCGTCAAAATCATGCGTAGAGAGGTCGTGGTCACGGAGGTTTTGTTCAAAGAGGATGGGGTGGTAGAGGCAGAGGACAGCTAGTTGCCGGTAGAGGGCAGGCTCGAGTGTTTGCCTTGACTCATCAGGACGCGCAAGCGTCCAATGCAGTGGTTTCAGGTACTCCTTCTGTATATTCTTTTAATGCACACGTTTTATTTGATCTGGGATCTACGCATTTGTATGTTTCTACACACTTCGTGCCGAGGTTAGGCCAAGATTCGTATTTGCTAGACCAGCCACTTGTCGTGACTACTCCTATTGGTGAATCGTTTGTTGCGCGACACGTGTTTCGGTCGTGTGTCGTTCGTGTAGGAGATAGAGATTTGTCCGTCGACTTGATCCTACTTGAGATGTTGGACTTCGATGTTCCCCTGGGCATGGACTGGTTAGCTACTTGCTACGCGTTCGTGGACTGCCGCGAGAAGATAGTTAGGTTTTGTTTTCCCGGCGAGTCGGTTTTTGTTATGCAGGGGGGCCGTGGTGCCGCCCCTCACAGTTTGATTTCAACCCTTTACGCTAGTCGGCTTTTGAGGAGGGGATATCGGGGATTCTTGGCTTTCATTCATAATATTGAAGCCACAGTAGAGTCGTTGGACCGGGTTCCTATCGTGCGAGAGTTTTCCGGTATTTTTCCCGATGAGTTACCCGGTTTGCCGCCAGAGCGCGATATTGAGTTTTGCATTGATCTGATTCCCGGCGCAAGACCTATTTCTATACCGCCTTACCGGATGGCCCCGGCGGAGCTTAGAGAGCTTAAAAATCAATTGTAAGAGTTGCTTGATAGGGGACTTGTGCGTCCGAGTGTTTCGCCTTGGGGAGCTCCTGTTCTGTCCGTCAAGAAGAAGGACGGCAGTAAGAGGTTGTGTATGGATTATCGTCAATTGAACCGAGTTACGATGCAGAATAGGTATCCTTTACCTCGCATTGACGATCTGTTTGATCAGCTCCAGGGTGCAAAACATTTTTCTAAGATTGATTCGCGATCATGTTATAATCAGTTGCGGGTTCGGAATAATGACATTCCGAAGACTGCTTTTCGTACGCGCTACGGGCATTATGAGTTTTTGGTGATATCATTCGGACTCACCAATGTGCCAGCAGCGTTCATGGATCTGATGAACCGGATTTTCAGGCCGTTTCTCGACCAGTTTATTATTGTGTTTATTGATGACATTCTAGTTTATTCCAAGAGTCGAGAGGAGTATGAGCAGCACTTGAGGATTGCTTTGCAGACATTGAGAGAGCACCAGCTGTATGCTAAATTCTCAAAGTGCGTATTTTAGCTTGATAGAGTTGACTTCCTGGGTCATGTGGTGACGGGAGACGATATTCTTGTGGACCCGAGGAAGATCGAGATTGTACAGCTTTGGCCCAGACCAGTATCTGTGACAGTGGTCCGCAGCTTTTTGGGCTTAGCTGGTTATTATCGCTGTTTCGTACAGGATTTCTCGAGTATCACTACACCGCTGACCGGACTGACCAGGAAGGGAGTTCCTTTTTTTGGACTGAAGCATGCGAGCAGAGTTTTCAGCAGTTGAAGACTCGGTTGACGACTGCACCAGTTTTATCCTTGCCTTCTGGATCGGGCGGCTATGTTATTTACTGTGATGCATCTCGAGTGGGGCTCGGCTGTGTATTGATGCAGCATGATAGAGTTATCGCTTACGCTTCTCGGCAGCTGAAGAAGCACGAGAAGAATTACCCCACGCACGATCTTGAGATGGCCACGGTGGTCTTTGCGTTAAAGATTTGGAGACACTACTTGTACGGAGAGTCGTGTCAGATTTTCACAGGCTATAAGAGCTTGAAGTACATCTTTCAGCAGCAGGATCTGAATCTGAGACAGCGCCGTTGGATGGAGCTTGTAAAGGATTATGATTGTGAGATCCTTTATCACCTGGGCAAGGCGAATGCGGTAGCTGATACTTTGAGTCGTAGGCCCGGGGTAGCTTGTCCCAGTTGAGTGCAGTTCAGCGACAGTCTTCCGCAAATTGGCAGATCTTGTGCGATGGTGAGTGCATTTTGAGTTCACTTTATCTGGGGGACAGCTTGCTCACGTCCGCGCCCGTCCATTTCTACTTGATCGTATCCGTGAGGCGCAGCCCAGAGATGCCCGTTTGTCTGAGATTCTTGAGCTTGCTCGGCAGGGTACAGATTCGGAGTTCCTGATTAATGACCAAGATGTGCTGCATTACGGGACTCGCTTGTGTGTACCAGATACCGATGGGTTGAGACGCGAGATCCTAGAGCAGGCACATCAGTCTGCCTTTAGCGTTCATCCAGGTTCCACCAAGATATACCGTGACTTGAGAGACATTTACTGGTGGGCAGGGATGAAGAGTGATGTTTCGGACTTTGTTTCGAGGTGCCTGACTTGTCAGCAAGTCAAGGCTGAGTATCAGAGACCGGCTGGAGAGTTGTAGCCTTTACCCGTTCCAGAGTGGAAATGGGAGCAGATTTCCATGGACTTCGTTGTGGATCTACCCAGGGCCAGTCGAGGGTATGACTCCATTTGGCTAATTATTGACCGGTTGACGAAAGCGGCTCACTTCCTTCAAGTGAAGACCACTTTCGGTTATGCTCAGTATGTTTAGTTGTATATAGATGAGATTGTACGTTTGCACGGCGTTCCCGCATGCATCGTATCCAAAAGAGGCACCCAGTTTACTAGCCGTCTTTAGCAGAAGCTTCAGGAAGCTTTGGATACCCGGTTGAGTTTTAGTACCGCTTTTCATCCACAGACCGATAGTCGGTCGGAACGGACTATACAGACTCTGGAGGATATGCTTTGTGCATGCGTGCTTGATTTTGGGGGCAGTTGGGATCGTCACTTGCCTTTGATTGAATTCTCCTACAATAACAGTTATCAGGAGGCGATTCAGATGGCACCTTTTGAGGCTTTGTATGGTAGAAAGTGTCGATCGTCAGTCTGTCGGACCGAACTCAGCGAGAGTAGGATTTTGGGACCCCAGCTAGTTCAGGAGACCACGGAGAAGATCCAGCTAATTCAGGACAGGATGAGAGCAGCCCAATGCAGACAGAAGTCTTATGCCGACCGTCGTCGTCGCAGACTTGAGTTCGCAGCGGGAGATCATGTATTCCTGCGGATTTCTCCGATGAAGGGCGTAATGAGATTTGGGAAGAAAGGAAAACTCAGTCCCAGATTTGTTGGTCTTTTTGAGATCCTTGAGCGAGTTGGTGCCGTTGCCTATCGTTTGGCACTTCCGCTCAGTTTTCCGGATGTTCACCCCGTTTTCCATGTGTCGATACTTCGTAGATACCTTCATGATCCTTCTCACATGATTCAGCGCCAGACCTTTCAGCTAGAGCGCGATCTTTCGTTCACCGAGTAGCCGGTAGTTATATTGGATCGACAGGTGAAGAAAATTCGGTCAAAGGTCTTGCCATTTGTAAAGGTTCTTTGGCGTGGCTCTACTGGTGAAGAGATCACTTGGGAGACCGAGAGCGAGATGCGGAAGAAATTCCCTCATCTCTTCGAAAGTACGCGTAGTTAAAATTTTAAATTCGGAGACCGAATTTCTTTAAGGGGGAAGATTGTAACGTTTTAGAAATCGTTTAGGTGAATTTTCCGATATTAGGTAAAATAAACTGTGTTTTCCGTAAAAACTATGAAGTGATCATTTTTCAGTATAAACTTAACTGCACCTAATTTAACTAGGAAATTGCTAGTTTGCGGTATTTGTTAGTCGCTTAAAAATTTTACTTCACTTAAATATTTTTCCTTAATTAAAATATTATTATAAACTTTTAATTATACACTTAATTAGTGGTAATTACAAATTTGGATTAGGTTAATTATGCTAATGTGAATCCATGCTAACTTAATCACAAAATTAAGCACTTTGACTTCTTTGGAAATATCTTGAAAATATCTAGATATTTTGTAGAAATTAATGGAATTTTTAAATAAAGATTAAGAGATGGCATGGATGGGAGGTGCTTTAATGAGATTTAAATGGTTTTTTAACCTAGAAATTTCCACACAGCTCCACAATTTTCCCACTTCCTTCATGTTGGCCGAGCCCTCGCCCTTGCTGCCCCATCTTTTCCCTCACCCCATTTTTACTTCTGAAAACTCAAATAATTCATTAAAAATCATCAAATAATCCCACAAATTCAAAAACAAATCCATACTCATTATTCTTTAGCCTTAACCAAGCTTGGATCTTCATGAAAGTTAGCATTTTGGAAGCTAATTTGGAAGTTTAGTTGCAAGTTTGTGAATCTAGTGTGAGATATAAAATCCTAACACTAAGCTTTGGTGTTGTTTAAATACCTTAATCTAGTTATTAGATGTTTAAACAAAGCTTTAATTAGCATGTTTTAGAAATTCTAGAAAGAGTTATGAAGATCAAGTTAGGGTTTTGATTGGCTGAAATGGTTAATGGAGAAGTGTAGATTTGGAAAACTTAACCTAATTGTGAGATTTTTAAATGATATTTTCCCTAATTTTCTAATTAAGCTTAATTGCAAACTAATTTTTACTAAATCTTATATGGGTGAGATTAAAATTGTAGTAAAAATTTGTGTGACTTAATTAAGCTACTTTGTGATGATTGTGATCGCTAGAATTGTTTAAACTTCTAAACTTGAGCTAAATTGATTAAAAGTTGCTTACTAGGTTTTCGGTAAAAAATTGGACGTAGTTTATAATGGACGTTGCGATGGTTTATATACTATCTTCCACGATATATATTGTGTTGTGAATGCACGATCGGTACGCTCGGGATCTAGGCTTGGTGGTTGTGTCATCCTAACTAGGGTTGTACCGATGTCGTACGCGTTTTGTGCACTAGATGCACAGTGTGTATATCTTATGGACGTTATCCTTGCGTTTTCGTTGTTTTTGTGTCAGCGCGGGATATTTAGCCTTATGTGTTGTGTTTGTGAAATTTTAGGATCACAAGCGGGGACTTCGGATGCTGCGAAAAAAGGTAAGCAGGTGGTCGGATTTTCTTAGCTCGAGATCATCGGTGAGTAGATTTAACATCTACGGGGAAATCGCCCGTATGGCGTTATGCGTCAGGGCTGGATATGATATTAGAGTTGTATGTTTATACGCATATGAGTTGATTGCGCATGAGCATCATTGCATATTATTACCTGTTATGCCTTGACTTGGTACCTATTGGACACGGCACCATTACTGACGGTTCATGTTGCACGAGCACTAAATTGTATGCTACACTCACACCGTTGGTAATTGCCATGACACGCACAACATGTATATATATATGTGATATTGTATCGGTTATTGCCATTGAGACATTGATTCTTATTCCATTGTGCATATGAAATGTAGTATACATGCTATACCTACATGCTTACACATATACCTTGCTACAGCTACATGTACATCATGCATACATACTTACATGTACACCCACATACCTTCCTATAGTTACATGTACATTATGCATACATACTTACATGTACACCCACATACCTTGCTATAGCTACATATACCCCTATGTGGTATTGTATTGTCATTGACATTGAGATGTTGATTATTGTGCTATTGCGCATATGAAATGCATCATACGTACATGCTTACATATAGATACACATATCTTGCTATAGTTACATGTACACCTCATATGATGCTGCACTTGATTTCGGAGGATTTGGGAACCGCATGATATATTTTAAAACTGGATTCGTTTAAAAGAGCGGTTTTCCCTTAATATGCTCATATTGCCGTTTTATGTTGCATATATCAAATTTCATGGATTTATGCATTGATATATGGATTTCATGAATTGGAGAACCATGGGGATATTTCAAGAAATTTCGTATTGTTTTGAAAACCCGATTTCTCTTGATATGATATTTCGATGCGTCCACCATGAGTTTTCTTGTTTCTGAGACTTGTGTTAGATACCCGATTCGAGGAGCGAGGGGGAACCGTCTGCGGGTACATGGCGGACCCAGTGAGGTACCCCCGGGTAAGAAGACTCGTATTGTTAGGCGATGAGCCTGGCAGGGGGGCACTACCTACCGGTGATAGTATAGAAACCGACGGTTATCCGGAGGATACCGTGTAGGAGTTATAACATGAGATATATTGAGGGCCGATCTGGGTATGCGGCGCCTAAGAGATGAGTATTTACGTGTCGATGCTGGACACGAGTATTTCATGATGTTTCGAGTGTCGATATTGGACACTCAGGTTCCATTATTTTGTTGTGTCGTTGATGGACACACGAGGTAGATATCCTCATACACACACAGGCATATGTTTTCATGATATTTCGAGTGTCGATGTTGGAAACACAGGTTCCATCAGATTTACAGATTTGAGGGCCGATCAGAATGACGGCACCTGAGGTATTGGGATTTGGGGTGTCGTTGATAGACATCGGGATTTTCCATGATGATGATATTATGTTGTATCCCATACCCAGCATTTATTTGATATGCATTACTTCATGTACTTGTAGTACCTGATGGAGTACCTTGATCATGATTGTTGCATATCCATATTGCCATACTTATGCTATCAGATTGCATATGATAGATTATCACTGTTCGTGCATACTTGCGATTACAGTATGATGTTATCTACTATTCACGAGTTGGCAACTCACCCCCGTTGTGCCATAGTGTTTTACAGGTTTTACCCTCAGAATAGTCGCGGCAGGACTTCTTATTATCTCTACTTTTGCGGATACCACTACGGTTGGCTGTGAGGCCTTTTGCTATAGGTGGGTTTGCGGTTATCCGATGATGTTCATTATTTATCTTTTGTATCTAGTACTCTCCATCTACCACTTCATATATTTGACTTAGAGACGAGTTGTGAGGATCGATAATGTATTATTTTGTGACTCTGGGTGCCGTGCTCGTGGGAGCCGGCCTTGTTATAAGTTTTACCTCCTTATGCCGTTTTCATTTATATTTCTTCGCTACGGCGTCGTATATATGCTTATGGTGGTTGTTTCCGCCGTTGGACATGATTTGCTCTTGTTTGGGGATGCTTTATTATATTCTATGTTGTACCCGTTTTCGGGGCTAGTTTTTACAAAGGTGGTGCTGTCGAAATTTTTAAGAAAGTAAACTTAAGTTTAAAGATTTTTACTTGAGATTTCCGAAAGGTTTTAACTATGTTTTCTCCACTTATCCCTTTTCGGGGTGGTTTAGATTTCTAGGTTTCGGCTTACTTAAATTGCGTATGCCTGTTGACCTCACGTGGTTTAAGTGTCGGTCACGTGCCTAAATTTGGGTCGTGACAGTTGTGTGCACAGCCTTGGACACGTGGCCAAGATCCACCGTCCTCACTCCTTAATTGAACCGGCGAGATTGCCTTTATGGCCGGTGGCGACGGGCCCCATGGGTAAAAAGTCTCCGTGCTTTGCCCACAAGACTGTTCCCCTACCCCCATTACCCTTGCACTGTTTGATTTCTCTGAAATCAAACAGAGACTTCAATTTCACATTTAAATCCAATTTTAATGCATTTTAATTCATTCTTTCAATTCGAAAACCCTAGTTCCACTCTATAAATACAACCCTATACCCTAACCCCTCCTCATTCTGAAAATTCTATCCAAAATTCTCAAATTTTTCTAAGTACAAGAAGAGTACATGTGGAGTTAGCAAGAGACCAACTTCTGGCGAGTAATCGAGCAAGTTCCGGCGACACCACGACGACCTCAACCCCTTCCTCTCTCTCTTCTTAACAAAATTCAAAAGTAAGTCCCCTCTCATCATCCCCTTTCTTCTCTAAAATCTCTTTTCAAAACAAATATCGGTAAGTGGAGTTAATACCGGTGTAAATCTTCTAAACCTTAAAAACACGCCTTTTTAATTACATATTGTTCATCCAATTTTTACATAATATTTGTAACACTATTATAAATGTTTAGAACCAACTTTCACTCTAAAATATCATGTTAAATAACTTAAATCTCACTTTTACATGAAAATACCATGAACTTTATGTACATCATTTTTTATTCCTTTGTTTGTACATACCTCTAGAAAACATCATGGGTTAATGACCTACCCCTCACATACACACATGTTTATATAGCACGATACTCTTTCGAACATATGTTTGTGGAGAATACAACATTTCATTAAAATTCCATGAACTATAAAAACCCAGTTTTTTTTTGAATTGTATTATCAAAACTCATTGCGATTATGTCTTTACAACTCATTTTGGGGAACCCGCTATTGGATGGTATGGATTATCGTACATCCTTGTGCTAGTAGAGCGAGATGCAGACCTCCTCACGGAGCATTCTGTCTCGAAAGATTTTTAATACGATTTTTTTAAGAAAAACGAGATTTTCTATTTAATAATAAAATTAATTTTTATAAATATATAAATATTATCAAACCACATATTTTCAAGATATAATAAAATTCCATATTTTCTAAAAAATAAAAGAATGACAAGTTACTCCAAAATACTCTCAAGTTATCCAAAAGACAAGTTTTACACTAAAATACCTTGAACTAACCAAGGTAAACTATTATCACTAAAATACTTCACATTCCTAAAATTTACAATTATGGAAACCCTAAATAATATAAATAAAAACTCGAGATTATTTTGAAAATATATAAAAATATTTTTCATAAAACCCCCTCGAGTTATATAAAATTACAATTAAGGACTTAAGTAAATATAGATTTAGGCGGGATCAATTCTCTTAAATCTCAAGGAGCCGGAGAAAATGAGTGCTTACCTATTTAAGGTAGAAAAACCTAACGGTTTTATCAATGGTAATTATCTTGGAAAAAGACACAAATCCTGTCGTCCATGTGCAGCAGTTACCGATAACTCCCGAATCTAATTCAGGATCCAAATCAGTTCCAAGTGTCTAAACCAAACTTGAATTAAATCTAAACCAGAATCTGATTCAAACATGAATCCAATATACCAAACATGTATATTTGAACATGAACCTGAACACCAGAACAAGATCAACATGCAAACATGACTTGATTTGACCGAACCATGGCTATAAATTGACTTGATTACATGACTATTTATTTACATTCTGAACCTGATTACATGAACGACTTGTATCCATGGTCTCGGCAAGTTTGATAATTATAATTCAATACAATTCATTACGGAGTTTTAAAGGGGTAGATTGGTACGGAATGTATTAAAAGTGGCACGATGATGGTCACTAAAAGACACCTACATGAATTCTTGTGCCGTTGTTGTAACGTTTTAGAAATCGTTATGCGAATTTTTCCGTTTTAGGATAAAATAGTCGGTGTTTCCCGTAATAACCCGGAGGTGATCAAATTTCATTACGGACTTAACTGCACCTAGTTTAACTGGAATAGTGCTAGTTTGCGGGCTTTGGGAGTCAATTGAAAATTTTGGTTCACATGGATTTTTTCCCCTAATTAAAATATTATTTTAAGTTGTTAATTATGCACTTAATTAGTGGTAATTACATTTTTAGTTTGGGTTAATTACTTCTAATGTGAATCTATGCTGATCTAATCACTAGATTAAGCTTAATACATCCTTGCATTATATCTAGATATTTGTGTTTAAAGGAAAAAAAATTTAAAAGAAAAGAATGAGGTGGTTTTGGATATTTATTGCATTTATGAGCATTTAATGGTGTTTTTAGTTAGAAAATTCCTCACATTTCACAAACCCCCCCCCCCATTTCTTGCCAAGGCCGAGCCTTATCCTATGCCGCCCACTTCTTTTTCCTGCTCATTTTCATCTTCTCCTAGCTCAAATAATTCTTCACAGATCCTTAAATAAACCCACAAACTCATAAAAAAATCACTACCCATCATTCTTCATCACTAAACTAGCATAGATCTTCAAGAAAGACATCATTTTGGAGGCTAAAATGATGAGTTTAGTTACTAATTTGTGTTCTTGAGGAGGTATAAATTCTAACCCTAATCTTTATTTGTTGTGTTAAAATCATTAAGCTAGCTATTTAAATGTTTAATATAGCTTTAATTGCATGTTTAGATGATTCTTGATAATTTTTGTGAATATCAAGTTAGGGTTTAAGTTGATCATATGGTTAATTGATAAGTATAGATTTGGAACACTTAACCTAGTGGATAAAAGTTGTTGTTAAGTTCCAAATTTGTCTAATTGAGGTTTTTAGCAAACTAAGTTTTAACAAAACATATTTGGGTGAGATTAAAATTGTGGTAATGGTTTGGATAACTTAGTTAAGCTACTTTACGATATTTGTGATTGCTAGAATTGTGTTAGCTTTAGACTTGTGCTAAATTACGATAAAGTTGCTTATTAGGTTTCGGTAAAAATTGGACGTAGGTTCTAATGGGCGTTGTGATTTTATGCATATTATCTTCCTCGCGATATATTGTGTTGTGAATGCGCGATCGGTACGATCGGGGTCTAAACTTGGTGGTTGCGTAGTTTAGCGATCCTAGTTAGGGTTGTGCCGATGTCGTACGCGTTTTGTGCACTAGGTGCGCGGTGTAATTTTCTGGGCGTTATCCTTGCGTTTCGTTATCTTTGTGTCGGCGTAGGATATTTAGCCTTATGTGATGTGTTTGTGAAATTTTAGGATCACAAGCGGGGACTTCGGACGTTGCGAAGAAAGGGAAGCAGGTGGTCGGATTTTCGTAGCTCGAGATCATCGGTGAGTAGATTTAACATCTACGGGGAAATCGACCGTATGGCATTATACGTCAGGGCTGGATATGATATGATAGCTATATGTTATTCGCATATGTGTTGATTGCGCATGAGCGTCATTGCATATTATCACCTGTTGTACCTTGACTTGTACCTTTTGGACACAACACCATTACTGACGGTTCATGTTGCACGAGCACTAATTTGTATGCTACACACACACCGTCGGTAATTGCCATGACACGCATAACCCATACACATACGTGATATTGTAATGGATAGAGATAATTGAGATAGTGACTCTTATTCCATTATGCATATGAGATACAGCTGACACATATACATACGTGATATTGTATTGGATAGGGATGATTGAGGTAGTGATTCTTATTCCATTTCACGTATACCTTCCTATAGCTACATGTACATCATGCATACATACTGACATGTACACCCACATACCTTATTACAGCTATATATACATCATGCATACATACTGACATGTACACCCACATATCTTGCTATAACTGCATATACCCCTAACTGGTATTGTATTGACATGTGATATTGAGACGTTGATTTTTGTGCTATTGCGCTTATGAAATATATCATACATACTTTCTTACATGTAGATACTTATATCTTGCTACAGTTACATGTACACCTCATATGATGCTGCACTTGATTTCGGGGGATTTGAGAACCGCATGATATATTTTAAAAGCTGGATTCATTTAAAAGAGCGGTTTTCCCTTAATATGCTCATATTGCTGTTTTATGTTGCATATATCAGTTTTCATGGATTTACGCATTGAGATATAGATTTCATGTGATTTATGGATTTAAGAACCGTGGGGGTGTTTCAAGAAACTATATATTGTTTGAAAACCCGGTTTCTCTTGATATGATATTTCAGTACGTCCACCATGAGTTTTCTCAGTTCTGAGACTTGTGTCATATACCCGATTCGAGGAGCGGATAGGCACCGTCTGCGGGTACATGGTGGACCCGGTACGGTTCCCCGGGGTAAGATATGTTGTTCGTGGTTTAGACGATGAGCCTGGCTGGCAGGGCAAGTACCTACCGGTGATAGTATTTGGACTCGGCGGTTATCGTGGGGATACCGACCGGAATGATGTATGAATATGACATCAGTGCCACTCATGGTGACGATACCTGAGTTATGAGGATTTATGTGTCGATGCTAGACACAGGTTTTATGATGTTTCGAGTGTCGGTGTTAGACACTCAGGTTTCCATGATTTTTACGTATCGTCTATGGACATACGTGGTTGATATCCTTATACATACATACATACATACATATATATATATATGTATATATACAGGTATATGTTTTCATGATGTTTCGGGTGTCGATATTTGACACTCGGGTTATATGAGACTTACAGGATATGAGGGCCGATCTGAGGATGCGGTGCCTAAAAATTTTAGGATTTGATGTGTCAGTGAGGGACACTGGAGTTTTTCCATGCTGATGATTTTTGCATGAGGTTTTATTATATTATCCCACACTCAGGATTATTTTGTTATGCATTGCTTCATGTAGTTGTAGTATCCTGATGATATACCTTTACATGATTGTTGCATATTCATATTGACATACTTATGCTATCAGATTACATGTGATAGATTTATCGATGTTCGTGCATACTTGCGATTACAGTATGATGTTATTTACTATTCACGAGTTGGCAACTCACCCCCGTTGTGCCACAGTGTTTTGCAGGACTTACCCTCAGAGTAGTCACGGCAGGGCGCCTTATTATCTCTACTTTTGCGGATACCGCTACGGTTGGCTGTGAGGCCTTTGCTATTAGGTGGGTTCGCAATTATCCGTTTATGTACATTGTATATCTTTTTGTTGGATCCAGTACTCTCCATCTACCACTTCATGTATTTGACTTAGAGACGAGTTGTGAGGATCGGTGTTGTATATTTTTTGGTGACTTTGGGTGACATGCTCGTGGGAGCCGGTCTTGTTGTAAATTTTTACCTCCTTGTGCTGTTTTCATTTTTATTTCTTCGCTACGGCATCGTATATATGCTTGTGGTGGTTGTCTCCGCCGTTGGGCATGATTTGCTTCCGTTTGGGATGCTTTATTTATATTCTATATTGTACCCGTTTTCGGGGCTAGTTTTTACAAAGGAGGTGCTGCCGAAATTTTCAAGAAAGTAAACTAAAGTTAAAGATTTTACTTGAGATTTTCCGAATGTTTTAAACTATGTTTTTCTCCACTTATCCATTTTTGGGTGGTTTAGATTTCTAGGTTTCGGCTTACTTAAATTACGCACGCCTGTTGACGTTACGTGGTTTAAGTGCCGGTCACGTGCCTAAATTTGGGTCGTGATAGTTTTCCCGTGGGTTTTGATGGGGGCCTTGTACTACCTGTTACCATAATCCACAGAGCAAGTTGGACTGCTCTCGTATACACTAATACTTTCTGTACTAAACTACAAACAACTACATTAGTATAATAAACATATACTTGTATAAATTACCAGTTCTTTCTCTTTACTTGTTCTATTCCATTCTTACTTCTGGGACTTACCGAGCGTTAGTTCGCTGACGACATTCCTGACTCCTTCTTTCTTTGGAATGTTCATCAAGAGCTAGCTTGCTTTTACTCCGTGTCCAGTGAACGGAGTCTTTGTCATCTTTCCCATGAGACATGATTGACAAGTAGCATAAGACTGATATTTGAACGGATCCAAATATCCATCTCTATGTAACTTCGTCAACCTTGTTTCATTGATGTGACCCAGTCTACAATGTCATAAAAAACCTTTATTAACTTCTGGATACTTTCTTTTAAGTGTGTGCTGGACGTTGAAAACCTGAGCTTGATTTAATATATATATCGTTATTTAGTATACCTGACCCAATCAAACTTTGATTTAGGTGGATGTGAACAATATCACTTACAAATGTAAAATCATATCCTTCCTTAGAAAGTAAGGATACGGATATGATATTACAAGCCATACTAGGTACACACAAACAGTTACGTAAGATCAATATATGCCCATTTGTCAATCCTAGGTGATACTCCCCTACGGATACAACGTTCACGCTCATTCCGTTAGCAACCCTGAGAGTCATATCATCTGCCCTGATAACTCTACGGTTTCTCAAAGCCTGTAAAGAATTACATACATGAGATCCTGATCCGGTATCTAGTACCCAGGAAGTAGAGTTAATTGACATGCAGTTTTCAATCATAAACACACCCGAAGTCGAAGCCACAGCATGCTTCAGATCCTGGATTCTGGCTTTCCAAGCCCTACATCCCTTCTGCCAATGCCATTTCTTGTGACAATAGGAACAGTCCTCCTTTCCTACTGTTAACCCTGAAACTTTTGCCCTTCCCTTTCTTTCTACTTTACTAACACCGCCTATCAGCTTTTCAGAGGTTTTCCTCTTCTCACTCTTGGTAATTGCCTCGGATCCAGAAGAAGAAGATCCTTCAATAAGTGGAACGGGTGTTTCCCTGGTTTCCTTCAGGGTGCCCATTTCTGGAAGTATAACTTTCTTCCCCTGTGCGTAAGTAGAAGGTTGGGACTATAGAATCAAATCATCACTCGACTTGTTCTCCAACGTGGTCTCCAGGTCCATGAGCTATTTAATACTGCTAATCATTGTAGGGACGTGGTCCCCTACAGATGATCCGACAGCCAATCTCGCTTGAAACAATTCTTTCGAGGTCTCATATCTTGCGATACGAGATTGCTCTCCATATAAAATTTTGTTATGGAGGAAGATAGAAGCAAAGTCTATCTTTTCGTGTTCCCTCTGGTTTTCACCGTCTACTGAGGCCAACATGAGGCACTTGGCATTCGCACAGTCTTTTCCTTTTGTCTTACGGATATCATCCACGACGGTGGAAACTGGACCTGGGACGGCAGGGGCCTGAGTAGTAATGAGGTGGTCCAGCTTGTCATAGGTAATGGACATCTGGACAAATCTTTGCCAATTAATATAGTCTGGTTCAGTCAAATTATTATCTAGCTGTAACCTATGTTTGGTCACCTGGTCGCTGCAATTAGGAGAGAGAGAAAAAACACTTTAGTATGATGCTCTTGCAAGTTTAGATTGGTTTTTAGTTTATCTAAACAGGATGGCTCCCACTGTTTCTCGAATCCCTCTTCAAACCATAAAAGAAGAATTAGTCAGGATTAATCTCACTCTACAATACTTGCTTAACCGTTCAGCTAGGCTGGTGTTGGTACTTCGAGGGAGGTTTTCCAACGCTTTCGCGAAGTTTCCTGATTACATAACCTCTTTTCCTAGGAGGTGTATCCCCGCTAACACCTTTCTAGATACCTACTTGGTTTACAGCATTGATTGTGTTAGTGAAAAGATCTCCCGAGGAGTAGGATATACTCACAGTAGGATCGGGATCCAAATATCATTGTGTGATAAAACTGAAGGAATCCTACCAAAATTATCACACTCCAAATGGTATGCAACATTAGCAAGTTTCAGTTTCTTTAGAAACTCCCGATGTGGATTTCTGCCCCATGCTCTTATGACCTTGACGAAGGTCAATAAATCATAAGTCACATGTCAAGTTCTACCCATCATTGTCCAGGTTAATTTGAACCCATCCGTACATACCCTTGACGAAGGTCAACAAGTTAGTACGACTGTCCCAAACCAATGCATCTATCTATGCTACATATGAACACCCAGCAGCTACCAATCACTATGCCTTGACGAAGGTCAACAAACATAACTTGAATACTACTAAACATTCATATGAAATGACGGAGGGCTACGAATGGTTATGGCGAAACCGTGAGCGTAGTGAACTTGATATAAATGGTTTAAGCTCCGCATTTAAAAGTCTGCTGTTTTAAAATAACCGAGTGATTTTAAAATTTGTTCCAACGATTCAACTTTGGTTTGTTTGCTTTGCATTAATATAATGCAGTCCCATCAATTACACATATCATCATAGAAAAAGACGAAAATACAACGTCCACTTATGCCATCCGCATTCGCCACTGGGCCCCGTCTAACACCGTTAGGTTACTTAACTAACGCCAGAGCGGGTGCTGGACTAGCGCGGATGCAAAACGTAAGTAGCGTCTATTATATAACATATATAATAATAGCATTCGTCTGACACAATAATAGGCATTCCAGACCACAGATGAACATATTGGATATACTAGGAATTTCTCGTTTCGTTTAAATCTGTAACGAAAAACGGATTCCACGGTCGTAATGAATAGCCAAACCCCACCCCAGACCCCTACGGGTGCGGAAAACTACCAGCCAAATTTCAGAAGTGAAACAGTCTCTCTCAACAAAGTGAGTAGGCCACTCAGCACTTCAAAGAACCCGGTAGTTTGTGCATCCCACCTTAGGTCTATCTTAAGAGCAGAAAATAGTAAAAAGAAATAATACAATGGTGGCTACAACCTCAACTCGGATGTGCCCCGCAAAATAATATTACATCAAATTACAATTTACATCGAATGAAAGATAAAAACACTCATCTCACATCCCAGGCTATTCATCCACGACGATCCAATAAAGTCCATATACACAAACCAACAGATATGTGCAACCCCAGACTAACCGACATATAGCAATTAGCCGAAATTTAAAAACACATATATCAACACAGATAAAAACCCGATTAGCCAAGAACATTAGAATTCGATCGAATTATATTTTCCGTGTCCACCCCAAGTGCAAACTAGCACTCCAAAAAAAATCTGGGTAGAAACCAAATATTCCAGAAAACAATACACATAAAAATAAGAATAATAGAAGAAATCGGAGTCGACTCGATCTTGAATCGGCCGCGGATCCACGGCTAAACGCACCGTTTGACCGCGGTTCCGCGGCGTTCTTGACGATTCATGGTCTCGGATTTCTTGAGCATTCTTAGAAAACCCTGCACTTAATTTTAAGAACCCTGAAACAATTTTTCAAGCACTTTTCAAAAACAACAGAAACTGGTGTTTTATGTGTATCGTATTTCGGTTTTTTCGACGATCGAATTTCTAACACTTGCTAACTAGCTAGTAAAGGTTTAGTTGTCTCTGATACCACTGTAAGTCTATGCCACTCACCCCACGGATCGCGGGGAGGCGGAATTTCAAAAAAACTATTATCAAAAGCTTTGTGACATAGACTGTACGCCAAGATCGTTGCTAAATCTTTACTAACCACAAGAACATGAGATCTTAACTACATGTACAGAACTTATACCCCACGTTCATGTCCTTCGGGTCTCCATTCCTCGCTGTCCTCCACCTCGTCGTCGACTCCATGGATCGTATCAGATCGCCGCTTCCTCGTCGGCCTTCTCAAATCGAAGATGATCCACCTGTGTGTTTGTACACCGAGCTCCTTCTTCTATACCGAAGAAACTAGATTAACTAGTGTGCTAAATTAGAATACCTAGAGTGTGTAGAGAATGTAGATTGATTAAGATGTGTCTTTTCTTCCTAAGTTACTCAACACATGAGTTTCTAGGGTATGAGGGTGATGAAGGTGACTTGAGGAAATTTTGGAGAAGAAGAAGCATGAAAAATGAGTTGTGTTTCTCCTCTCTCCTCAAATGTTGCAAACTGAACCATATGAATTATTTCATCAAATAAATCACTAATGAATAATAAAATAGGTTCAAGTTACAACAAAATGAGTCATGGTCTTAAAACCCAACATGTGTCTCAAGTAGCCATGCTCATTATCATGCAATTTACACCTCATTTTCTCAATACATAAAATGAAAAATCATTTATACAAAATGATAAATACAAATTATGATATGTCATCTTCATTTAACATTTTTGACCAAATTACAAAAACGCCCCTCGTCCGTATATGCATACTCGTATCCGTATTCCGAAAAGTACGAATACAAAATAGACGAAAAAGTATCTATCATTACAATACTAGGATCCGGTTTAAACCAAAGCCCACTAGTATTGTCCGTCCGTATCATCATCCGTATACAAGTACGCGTACGTGACCGAACCCTGTCGTAAAAACCATACGACCTCTATATCTTTTGCCCGATGCAGGGAAATCCTCTGTGTGGGACTCTAAAGACTCGACACTACGCTGGCAGTGGGTTTAACCACAGACCGCAAGCGGCACTAGCTGTACATAACGGCCCCCAGGTATATGTCGATGAGAAGGCCGATGAGAATAACTCATCTGAACTCCAATTGAGCCTATCTGAAACAATCTCCGTACAGTCCGGTCTGTTCGTCTAGGAGTATCGCATATCAGGTCTAGGGGGCGGTAAACGTCAGACCCCTAATAGCGGTATAAGTCGTGTTGGAGTACAGTCCAATACACCTTGAGAAACTACTGGAGTACCTATAAGTAAATCTCGCTTGCCCTGGCCAGGAACTTTATGTAATGGCTCTCCAAACACGGCGCGATATCAACCCCCAATACCGGGAGAGACGAGTCCTATCTAACCGCTACTGCTTCCAAGTGCTTTGGGACTGACCCAACTATTACCTGTTTGCACAACTCCTTTGAGTGTGGTGGGGTAATAATCAAAGTACAGTAAGAACACACTCGAGGCGAAGCAGCAGTGTCAAGTCGACGGACTAAGCTGTACTCATGTCACCTGGGAACTGCTACCTGACGATAGGTATAATACCAACCAGCAGTTCTCGATGAGTCCTATCCGGTGTACTCATAACCTAATGAGCACTTGCATACTAACTCCAGTACGACGTACTAATGGCTGTGGGACAGACCATCTCCCATGCTGGGATGAGAAGCGTATACACTAGTCTACTCTGGAGTATCAATACCCTGTCTCGATAATCCCACGACTAGGGACCTGTATAAGGATGTGCTTATAGATTACCCAGCCCCCACTAGTGTGACTGCCATTACAACGCTGGTAATCAAGCAAAGATCCTAAGAGCTCTACTAATATGTATAAGCGATATGCTAAAAGAAACACATGCACATATTAAAGTAGAAACAAACCAGATAGCATACTACCATTTTGAGCAAAACTGTTAATACAACTGTGAATATCCCAAGCTTCCATTAAGTAATATACAAACCAGTATGATACAATAATGGCCTCTAGGGCACAACCCATACCCGACGCCCGTTGCCGGCACCCTCATCGCCGACTTCTCGCCTCATCGCCTCCACCCTCGATCTCGCCTCTCCTCCTTCCATCCTCGACCTCCTCACCTCCCTCTCTCGCCTCTCTCCTGCAACCCATCAACGCACGACCCATCATCGCTGCACCCCGTCACAGCCCTCACCTCGTCCCTGCACAGAAACCCTCACCTGCACACCCCGCCTCGTCGCCGATCATCCCCGTTGGCCTTACCTTGTCCTCTCCACCACCTTCTCCCCCTTTCTCCTCTCTCCTACTCCCAGATCCCGAGCTCGCCCCAGCACCTCACCCGACATCAAAAAACCCGCAGTACCCATCGCCATGAAATCTTGCCGGAAACCCACGACCCATCGTCGACTTTCCCCTAGCCTCGCCTTTGTCCCCGAGCACCACACCAGAGAACCCCAGAAGAAGCCCTTTCTCTTTCTTCTCTTTACTTTCTTGATTCTGTTTTTCCGGTGATCGCCAGAGCCGTACTCGTTGCCGACGATCCGGGCGATCCAGTAGATGTCCTCATCCGGCGTGGTCACGTTCTTGCATAGCTTGGTTCTGTTCTGTACGCGCGTGTGTGCATTGCTACGTCGGACGCAGCGTACGCATAGTCACAAATTCGTCGTTCGGGAATAATTCGGCGAGGTCGAAAATTCGGATTCGGCGATCTATTCGGAAAAAATCGGCAGGTATTCGGGAAAGATTCGGTAAGTGTTCGGGAAATATTCGGGAAGGATTTCGAGCAAGAAATTAATATATGAAACGCTAGGTTTTGATTTTGTGAATTATTTGCTGTTTTTTTGAATTATTCGATGTTTTATCACATAATTCGGGAATAATTCGCGAATTATTCGGCCCGCCGATTAATTCGGCGATTAAGTCGGCTGGTCAAAAATTCGCGAATTCGGCGAATAATTCGCGAATTATGTGACTATGAGCGTACGTACCCCATCGTGAGATCCGATCAGGCAAGTTTATCTTGATACATGCTATGTTACTATATTTATATCCATATGAATAAAAATAATACATGTATTTTGAATTGTGCATCCGATATTACGGTTTACCATTTTTCGATATTCATTCGTATCTGTGCTGCATATTGCATATCTAGTTGCATGACGTAATCTCATTATATCGTGTTACTTTTATATTAGTACAACGTGCTTGTTAATGTGCATGTTTGGTTATATACAATTATATACTAAGTGTGGTATATTGTTGGCTTATGGCTGAATCAATCTAGGTAGAGCGTATAACTTTGATCCCAAGTCGAACTTTAGCTGAGTTCGTGCCTCGCATCTTCGTACATCGTTTTCCTATGATCCTTATCCTCAGGTAAGTATTCTTACTTTACTTTTGGTCGATGCGCATCGGAATTTCCTTCGTGTGTGTGTGTGTGTCTATATATATATATATATTTCCCGCCTTGTTAAAATAAAAGAGAAAGTGTTAGTACCTGTTTTTCTTTATTTCGTACAAAAATATATATAGGCAAACTTTTATGCAGCGAGTAAGAAAAATTAGAAAGTGTGGATCTAAAATGAAATTTATTTTTAATACAAATAAAAGTTCGAGGTTGTTAACCCATCTCATATATATAAGTATCTAGCCTGTAATTATTTTATATACATACTAAGGCTACCGGTAAAGACGATATTTGTAACTTGTGCTAGCTCGTGCATCGCTTCCATGCGGTTACTTTTATCCGATTAAGATTACATTTGACATGGCATGATTATTCATTACTCTAGTCCTTTTTACTAAAGACGAGATCTCTAGTTAGGATGCTGAACTATATACCATGTTACACTACTATATACCAGCTTCTTTTTTGTACAATTATCATATCACAAATTTCAGTCTTTTCAGCATTCTTAATTAGTGATTTAGTTGTTACCATAGTAAATACAAACACGAGGGGTGCTGGGGTAATTTGAGTGTGCGTTTGTACAACAGGATTTCAGGAGTCCTATGCCGGCATCTCGTACCGGGCTATATCGGTCGCATGTTATTACAGCTCGTTCCGGGCTATATCGGTTGCATGTTACTATGGCTCGTACTGGGTTATATCGGTCACTTGTTCATTCCATAATTGGGCCCGTGTTTCATAGTCCCTGTGGCACTACTCTTGGGTTAGGAATACTCCTGCAGATATTGACGCACACACTTGAACTTACGATATGATAGTTTACCTTTTGTGACCAGTTAGGTTGTGACTTGACCTCTTTACATATTTGTTTCATAGTATTAATGTATATAGATATGTGTGTGTGTGTGTCTTTTTACTTGCGCACACGGGCTTCACTACATTCATATATTCATGTTATCATACCATACACACACTTTATACGTTGAGTACTTACTGAGATGTTCTGACATCCCTGAAATTTGCCATCTCGGGTTTAGAGGCATATTTTCAGGCTGGACAGGATCGGAGCGGATATCAGGACTTGCCGAAGATCAGTAACTCATAGGTTTATTTCCTTTCTGTTAGTATTTAGCATGTGTGCCCTTATGAGACATTAGATCTTATGTATCTCCTTTCAGATCTTGTTCTTATTTCGAACCTTTTGTTTTGGATATTTATTTATATCAATTATCTAGTGGACCCATTTTTAGTACTCCTTGTGGTGTCGTTGCAGCATGATTATCAGTATCATCCCTTTTGGTATTGGATTTTATTTTGACAGGTTAAGCGAGACAGCCTTATATGACTATGGAAGGATCTTTCCTTACCGTAGGTAGCACGGCCGGTCTTCGTTGCTCTCCATATTCCGTATTTTGGGAAGCGGGACGTGACAAATCCGATTTTTACAAACATTGGAGCGGTGTGAAATTCTCTAATTCTTTTCTTCAATTTTTTAAACCATCTGGGTTAGTCCTTAATTAGTTCATATTCAAAAATCATACAATATATGATATAGGGATTGTGATGTGCCTGAATGATAAAAATCAACCAACCGTACCTTGAGAAAGTTATCCGATCTGCGAGAGATAAGGTTTGCCCTTCCAAATATATTTCAGATTTCATCAGTGAGTACCTTAAAACAAAGTAAATGCGTTTATGTAAGTTTTTGTTCTTATAAGTTTGTGTTTGTTAACCTTCTATTATATTTTTAAAAATTTTATTTAGATATTTGTTTGGTTTTTTCTTTCGGTATTACTGTGCAAACAGATATTTTATTTTTTATGCATCTACGGTGATAACAAGTTTCTGTGAATTAATTTAAGTAGTCGCTAAAGTAAATGTTTTGCGAAAAGATGCCTTTTTAGGAAACAAAAGGACGGCCGGAAGTTTTGTTCAACAAAAGAATAGCTGTAATTTTAGGGAACAAATTTATGAACTCATGAAAATTGAAATTCGGAAGGCCGGCAATGAAAATGAAGTCGTTAAGTTCGACATTTGATTTGAGCTAATTTTCTCGCGGCATTATTTTTAGAAAATTTGCCAATTTGGAGGAAATCGTGATTTTGGTCAATCTTGGAGGCTATAAAACAAGAAGTAAATAGCTTGAAAAATATTTTTTTAAAAAGAAAAATTCCATATGCAGTATGAATGAGTAGTTTTTATGAGAATTTTATTCCATGAGACACCTTCCTATTAGGTCACATAAAGGTCATACTTACTATGTCACATTAAATATACCCAAAGCTCATGTAATTTGTGAGGTCTACGCCGTTTATTTGCAATTAATAAAGTAAAAAAATTTTGAGTATCGAATAACAACTAAATAGAATTTAGTAATATTAAGGAATCCAAACCTCCCCCCAAGACTCACCAAGCTTTACCATCGGCTTCCCATCTTCATCCACCGCATGATTCTGCCCATATGTGGAAACATTGGTTAGCGTCTACTCATATAGTGTATATAAAGTATATCATCATTACAATTTAATTTAAAAAGAGACTAGTATTGTGATGACTTAAAAAATTTGTGAAGCTTATGTTTAATTTATTTTTTTTTCTTTTATGCAAAATTTAATTTGGATTTCTTATGGAAAGTTTGGTTGGTCTGCAGGTTTATTTAAAAAAAATTTTGTTTATGCAAAATTTAATTTGATTTGATTTTTTATTCTGATATTTTCAAGGACAAACACAAACTGGGATTTCCTTTTTGGATGCTATAGATAGAGAGATATAGATCAATGTTGAAAACAACGATAGTGTACAACATAGCTTTCCACCGTCAAATAGAGAAAATCACAAATAACGTTGCATTAGCATAAGCTACATGCAATAATTATAATTATTAATATCTTATTTACAATAGATTACATTATTGCAAAAATATATAATTAGCTTTTACAACATAGAACCATTTAAAAGAAATTAATAGAGGTCATGACAATGAGTAACACAACAATATTTTCTAAATGCTCCGGGCCTTGAGTTTATACATATGATTCACAACAACGGTATCAAACACATCCAAAAGCGATCAAATAATCTCTATTGAGAAAGATGCCCCCTAAAATGTGGTTTCAAATTGAAAGTTTAGGACTTAAACAAGACTCTACCTCTATATGGTTTAGGATTGAATATTGAAATATACAAGAAAGATAAAAAAAAAATGAGTTGACCGACATACGAGAATCATGGCCGAGTCAAACGAAATGCAGAAACAATTGACTTAAAATTGAAAAAGACTAATTTAGATTCTTTCATTTTTCATTTTTGGGTTGTTAAAAATTAAGAATCAACAATAGGTTTACTAGGTATATTATTAGGTTTCTATCTAAATAAATTAAAAACCACAATAGAAATTATGTAAAAATAGCGCGTAAGCTATTTGGAAAAAAACATAAGCTTTTGTATTTAAGCTATTTTTCTGATGCTATCTAGTGAAAATAGCAAACAGCGTAGCAAGCTATTTTAAACATCAATATAGATATACATATATGTACGAGCTTGAAACATTCAAGGATACATCTCTCCTAGGGAACAATTTTCCCTTTTTTCAAATTTTATATTTGAAAGTCCAGCAGGTCCTGCTAATAGAGCCGATCGTCTACCGAGGCCCATACACTTGAATTATCCTATGGCCCAAAAGACCTAGAAATGTCCTCACCGTATAAGACTCACACAGTTGCCCTCAATTAATAATCATCTAATATTCTTCCATTTTTCGCCTAAAATTCTGAGCAGCCCACAGAAATCTTCCCTCTTCTACAAGCAATCGATCGATCTCTCGCGAATTCAAACATGCCTGCTGGTGCGATTTCTCAACTCTTTTTTTCGTCTTTTCCCTAATTTTCGAATCACGATCTGTTCGTTCATCTTAGATTCGTTGCCATTTTCAGTTGCTGTGGGTTTTGTGTTGTCGATTTTTAGGGTTTTGTAGAAGTTTGATTGGATTAGGTTGAGTTTTGTGTTCTTGCAGTAGATTTTGTAATGGTTACAAGAACTCGTGATTCGATGTGGAGTTTTCTACGAATTAATCAAACCCTAGTTCTTCAAAAGGAGAGCTTAGCATTGGTTTCTTCAGTTTGACTTGAAACCATATCTTGGATCCTAACCTAGAAAAATGAAAAATGATGTAGCTTGCCCTCGTTCACCTTTTTTAACAATACGAGTTAGCTAAACTCAAATAATGAACTTGTTGTGCCCCTGATTTTGCATTTCCTTATTAGAACCTATATATATTCCCTTGTACAATTCTTTTGAATAGGTTATTTGTCACCTATTGCAAAATCTAAAGAACTATTCTGGAATTAGATCATTTTAGCATTGCCTCATCTATACTCTTCTCGATGCACATTTGTACTTCTCTCCCTAAAACTAGAGGCATAGTGCGACCTTCCTTTTACATTGTGATTTGTAGGATGATATCCTATGTAGGATAGAGTAATTGTATGTATGTAATGCTTGCTGATTTAGACATGAGTATGTGCTCAACATCACTCGTAAAAAACTAGCTTGTAACGCTTGTGAACAATGAAATGCTAAAATCCATTTTCAGATTTCGCATTTTTAGACCTATAATGGAGCTGGATCCCCATAAATTGCTGTCGAAACCCAATAGTGGTATAAACCAAAGCTCGTAATCCACTATGGTCACCTTGAGTAACATTATTTGGATAGCAAAATCTATGAGAATTATTTGCCCCTGTCAAATATAGTGAAATGGAGGAGAGTTCGTATCTAATGGTCGCCTTGATTTACCTTGAGTTTTAAAATTTGATTATAAATAAGCGTTAATTTTTTCTACCCACAAAAATTGGTTATTAAGGTCTATGGTTCAAAGCTTACGGTTTACAATCTAAATCATTTATAATGATCTAGAAAATTCAAGACCTCGCATGTTGATTTTGGTTCAATATAAATATTGTTAATTATAGTTTTAAAATAGAGAGAGTGAAGCAAACCTATATTGCTTTATTTTTTTTATTCTTAAGCGCTTTAAAGTCTAAATGAAGCAATGAGGATGAGCAAAGGGATTTGTATTTTTTGTACTCATGATCGTATTTCAATGTATATGATTTAGATCCAAATTCTTTCAAAATGGAACATGTTAATCTCATTAATTTTAACTATGAAAGGAATTATAGAGAATTCTCATGTTAAAGCAACAATAATCATTTTGATCAATTAGTGTCACTAATTTTCGACAGAAGATCTAATTGTTAACTATCTATTAATCAGAAGGATAACAATATGCAATCTAATTATAGATGAGAAAACGTTATATAAAGTAGTTACAAAGAAGTTGATATGATGATTTCCTACGTAACAGAAAGGCATTGATTGATAGATATATAGTATGCAACCGGTTATACGTAGGTTGATAGAAATAAGCATTTATATCTCTCCCTCTAATATTGTTAACCCCATTAGTATTTGTTTTTAATGTTCAAATTATCTTTTCATCTTTTATACCACATTGTATAACCCTTAAATGTCATGTACTATTTACCTTCGTCCAATTCATTCAATTTTCCTTTTTCAATATTTGTATCTTTTATATTTTTGCTTATTATTCTCTTTGCAAATTTAGTTTGATTTCTAATAAGAAGGTATATAATTTAAAGGTTTTATATTTTTGTGTTCTTCCTTGCAAGAATTTAGGAGCAAAAATGCGTATGCTTTATGGTTTTAGTAATGCGTGGTTCAAGTTTTATTTCTTCCCATGCAAATATGAATTGTACCTAATTGCGGGCATCATGGATTGAGAACAAACACTACTTCAAGATTTTGTGTTTGCGATAAAAACAATAATCCCATAATTTTAGAGTAATAACAAAAAATTTAGAACATCTTTATTATAAAAATGAAATTAGAGCTGCAAAGTACCTATCAAGATTAAATAATCTTTACCATTGTTCCAAGCTTTTAGGTTTTGTCTTAAATCTCCATGCTTCTTTTTGTCTTAAAATCCTATGGTTTGAAGCTACTGTAATAAATTTGGGCAAAAATTGCTTAAGCGGTTGAAAAGGGTCATAGGTTAGGATATCTTGAAATTTGTGTCTTGTATTGTTCAATAAAGTATGAAAGTCTAGATTTTTTGGGTACTAAAAATTGATACAAAGCTAATTACTGTTTGTGGAGTTGTAGAGTGTAGTTTGGTTTTAGGAAAGGAATTAAGATGGAGTTAAACGTTGTTCAGAGGGAGAATGTAAGTGTTGCCTTTATAATTAAGTGCATTGGTGTCCATCCCTATGGTATTAGGATTGTGGGAAAAAAAGGATTTATTTTATAAGTTATAACAGTGCATTGTTCATAAGGATATTAAATTCCATTATAGTGAAGGAGGAAGACAAGGACTGCATGCTATACCAATAGAAGAGAAAAGAAAAATATGTAACAAATGGTAGTATCAATAATGTGTGATAGTTTACATTTGTTTCATATTTTTTAACTTTTATTCATAGTCAACTCATTTGAATATGAAAAGGTTTAGATGATGATTTTAACTTATTCAAATTATTAACTCATTTCGTTGCTAAGCAGAGTTAAGGGAGCTCCTACTTGAATCACTCATTTAGTTAAGTTGCAATGGTCATTATAAAACAAATTCGAAGAGCATTACAACTTGACATTTTATATTAATTCTTTTGTTAAACAAGCAATAATTGGATAGCAACTAAAAAATAATAAAAAGTAAATAGTGATAACAAAGAAGAAAGAAGGATTCACTTTCTATCCAATAAATGCAGAAGGTATACACACTTGAATATTATAAGTAAAAATATTTTCAGTCATATTTTATTCATACTGTATAGTTTAATTAATCTATTTTCTAAATTAAAATTATAAAATAACAATTTTGTATTTGGGGCTATTTCATTTTCATTGCAAATAGCCTATCCTCCTGTCTTTAAGAGCCCACTTGGTACATAGAATGTAAGATGACCAGGAATCCCCACATTTATAGAAATGTGGTTTCCAGGCATCTGATTGGAGTGAATGTTGCCTTGCCGTGCTTGATATAATATGATCAAACCGGTATTACATATGTGCAACGTCGGCAAGCGACGATGCATGACAAGCGGCTTTCGACAGTGCCCGACTATGGGCCCCTCCGAAGGGCGACACTCGACGATGCCGACAATTGATGACTATGGCAGGGATCAATAGTGGGCGGCTGTTGACGTCCGATGGCGGGTGAGACGATTGGTGTGCACCAACGAACGATTGATTGTTGTAGGTTGGAAAATTATGGGAATACAAAAACATCTATATGTATGAAATATTATTCCTATGTTTTGGAGGCACCTAACCAGTGTTCTAATTGTCGGTTGATATAGTCGAAATGTCGGGGACATGTCGGTTTTGGAAAGAAAACGCCACAAATTTGCAGAATAATTTAGGTTACCGATATTTTGAATATGTCGGCCGACATTTCGTGATGTTGGCCTACATGTCGTGATGACGGCGTTTTATCCTACATTTATCGACGTGAATTTTTTTTTACATAATTTTCTCTCGGGTTTTGGTCTTTGGGTTTTGTACATTAAGTAATTTACTTGGTCCATTGCAAAAATAAAGAACATAAGACATCGACATTGCCTATGACCGTTTACTTAATAGGCGACTAGCTCTACCAGTGAGCTATTGAGGATGATATAAATTTAATAAAACAAAAAATTTGAATAAATTAATATTTTTTCAAAAAAATAAGGTACGTAAACGACGTTTACGTTAAAAAAATGTAGAATCTAATATTTAATAAAACCATCTGACATTTCACAATATCTGCTATCCGACATCAAAATTCTCAAGTCGACACGATACCGACATCCGAAATTTAGAACATTGTACCTAACTCCCGCGGGAATCCTTAACTTCCTAGGAATCTTATTTTTGTTAAAACGGGCATGTGAATATTTTGTTAGAATTTGGGATTCCCTCGTACCAAGCAAGCCCTAAGGTTTTTTCGATCGATAGAAACTTATAAGCTCCTTTATTTTATGAGTGTGTGCTCTTGATGTAATGTTCTTAGTTTTTAAATTGAACTACAGTCTAGTACAAAATGAAGAATGCATAAAGCACAAGAAAAGTTCCGCATAACATGCGAGAAAATATGTCAATATCTTGTTATTGATGATGGCAATGGGGACGATGGCAATGGAAGTAGTTGTGGGATGGGTGCTATTACTTTGGGGGGTGGGCCACAGAACCATGAATATGCTTGGGTAGTACATGAATAATATTAGTAAATAGGTTGTGGAGTCCATTTAGTTGTGGGCATTATGTCAAAGGTGTTTATTAGCCTTAAAGTCACAATATTACTGATACAAGGGCAATCGTAGTGCTGGTGAGTGTTGATGATGTTGATTCAACAGCAGTGGTAATGGGGAGGCAGTTGGCGTAGCAGATGGTGACGATATTGGTGGTAAATTATCATGTAATCTCTGAAATATTCTCGCCGGCAACCCATTAGTGAGCTCACTCATGGATCCCTGAGGGTGGTCGTTGTATCCTCATCAACATTCGTACTTGACTTTAAAGAACCAGAGAACTTATGTCAACATAGAAAATATATAGAGTGTACTCCACAGGAGGAACTTGCTTTGATACAAAACGAAAACGAAAACAATATGACTAATTTGAAATTTGTTGGCTAATTTATTTGGTGATTTAGTAGAGGTTAATAATTAAATTTGCTTTTTGAAATTTGGTTTATTTTTATCAGATACATAGTTAATGGAATATATGATAGTACATTATGGCTAACCTCTCATGAGATTTAAGGCTTTAATCACCAACATCTGCCATCTTCTTTAATATGTTAACGTCCAGGCACCTTACCTAACATGACATATGCGGCTATTACAAGCTGTAGTGTGCGTAATATATTTTTGACTTTGTCTACTCTACAGTGTAGACCAGACAACATACGAATCATACACTGTGAAGTGCAGAATAATGGGTCATTTATTCTGCTTTCTTAGGCTAATTGTGCACTTTATTGACCCTTTAATTTATAACCTTTTAATCTTCTTATTTGTTAATTATTATTTAAGGTCCAATAATTAAAATAGCCAGTGTTTAATTTATTAATTAATGTTTCTGGAAAATGCTATTTGGACTTTTGTAGTTCCTATATAAAAATCTTTGATGTATAATATCACAGTGAGCGTGAAATGGCAAAAGAAGGTGTTTCCAGCTGTAGAGATTGATACTACTCAACCTCCTCTTGTTTTCAAGTGCCAGCTATTTGATTTAACAGGTGTACCTCCTGAAAGGCAAAAGATTATGGTTAAGGGTGGCCTGTTAAAAGTACGTCATACCCTTATAACATATCTCTTACTGCCAACACATTAATGAGCACAGTAGTCCACTGACTTTCTTTCTCGTTCGTAATGTAGGATGATGCAGATTGGACCACTTTAGGTGTAAAAGAGGTGACAATGCTAATCTTTTTATATTTGTTTTGACATTCAGCATCTCTTTCTGTTTTCTTTTATGTACCTGACAGAAAATAAAATGGACATGACTTTAATAGGGTCAAAAGTTGATGATGATGGGTACTGCAGATGAAGTTGTGAAAGCTCCAGAAGAAGGTCCTGTATTTATGGAGGACCTCCCAGAAGAAGAGCAAGCAGTTGCTGTGGTGAGGCCTATCATTCTAATAGTTTATTAGAATTAGCTCTTCTTTTATTTTTATATCCAAGCTACAAATCATTATGATGGCGACATAGTTGCACGAAGAGGGGGCAGGGGCAGGGGCGGGGGCGGGGAATCACCAAATCTTAAAAGAATCTTACGTTAAGAGCATATGGAGCGCTTTATATATTATATTACACACACGTGAAATTATATATATGAAAATTATATAGATAAAATGCCATAAAATTATAAAATTGCACCATGAATTGATTAATTACAAACCCTGTAATAATTCATTTAGTTATAAGCCCAATATTTCATTAAAAGCCAAGAAGTTCTAGAGACAATAACCGAGCCGAACAGATTCGAAACTGAATCGAGATTCTGTTGCATGAGAGTCGAGATTCAGGTACAAATATCAATAAGAACCGGGGATTCGACGTTCCGAAGCCAGACACCCCAAGGTTCCTGCAACTAAGGATGGCGATGTAGATGTGGTACTCCCTTAAGTTTGAACAGTTCGTTATGAGCTTGTGTTGTTTGGCCCTTGATAGTTCTGGTGTATGCTTGCTGATTAGTCTCCGATAGGAAGAAGCTTAGCTTTCCTTGTCCATTGAGGAATCTAGCCTGTAAATTTCAATCATAATACATTGTAGTGCATGCATCTCTCTCCCTCTCTCTCGCTGTGTGTGTGAGAAATATCTGCCATTTGTTCAGGCTCACATGGAGAATCTAAAAAGACAATGGGTCATTAAAGTGCTGCTTGTTTTTGCCAAACATCATGTAGACTATGCATGATGCAACAAGATTTTCCTATAAAATAGTTGTAGTAGTGTTGAGCTGCGATTAGTAAATAAACTATTTTTTTTATTTCTCCAGGGACACAGCGCAGGTCTGTTTAACCTGGGAAACACCTGTTACATGAACTCCACATTGCAATGCCTTCATTCAGTCCCAGAGTTGAAGTCGGAATTACTGAAGTAAGTTCCTCCTTTATTGTTCAAGTTTGTATATCAAACGGTCTTAATGCCTTTCCTAGATTATTATAATATTATTTAATGTATATGTTGGCTTTCTTTTTGCAAGCAGCTATGGGAGTACAAGGAACAGTGAACTGGATCAGTACACACATCTTTTGACTTGCGTAACTCGTGATCTTTTTAATGAACTGGATCGAAATGTCAGGCCTGTTGCGCCACTGCAGTTTTTGTCGGTAAGTTGTATTTGAAATGTTCTATTTTCTGAAGTTATCAGAATTTAGCAATTGAAACCTAAGCTTTTATGTATAAACATCTGATTTATGACACCTTGTGGCATCAGATATTTTCTTACACAAGGATTTAGAAGGGATTCTGTCACATTCCCTTTTATCACATCCTTTTCTTCATGAAGTGCTCTTTTCATATTTCGTGACTAAATTAAACCCATATGCTGAATATTTTTGGGCATGAGGGAGGGGTTGGTTTATTCTAAGATGGAATTACATGGTCTAACTACAAGATCTACATTTTCTATACATGGGGCCACCCCACGCCGTATTTTCCCTTATTGCGTGGTTGCTGCACAACTTTTTCTTGCGCAACGCCCCTAATTATATTTAGTGCTTGCTCTCTGTAAGGGGACCATGTAAGATTTGCAGGTTTCTCTTTTACTCAGGGACAGAACTAGGAATTAATTGTTGGGGGGCATGATAAAATCTATATCATATACGGAAAAGCTCTTATATATAAATATTAAGTTTGGATGCTAATTATTATATATAAACCTTTTGCATATTCCATATTACTGGAGTCCCTGATATTAGCGAAAAGATTTAGCAAGTTAATCACAAGCTCAATCATATAAGAAAAGCTAGCACAATCATTATTAGCAGCTTCTCTCAAGACCTAAATATATTTCTTTTAGTATATAACAAATAGTTTATTTATTTGTTCTTAGTTATTGATATTACTTGATTAATATATCTATGTATCATTTACATTAATGAACACATCAAATTGTTTGTAGCCAATTTTGAATTGATTTAATTGTCTGCAATAATTATTTGATTATCTAAGTTAAGTTGAAAACTAATCTGAAAAAGCAAAACTTATAAAGAAATGAGAAATTTTCACACCATGCATTTAACTACACGTGTATTTACCCTCTTACTTTCGTGCAAAAGACTTCCTGTATAAGGTAAAAATATGAGAATAAACACAACAAAATAAAGAAGAATGTTTGACCTTTTGTATTAGTATTAACTAGTCCAAGTAATTTTACCTTCAAAATAAGCAACCTAATTAAAATGATAAATTCAAAACAATTATATTTTTATTTTTTAAAAGGAGTATAAACAAATATAAAGATATCAAGGGGTTGAATATAAATATGAAATATATTGGGGTTTTATGAGAACTTTCCTTAGCAAGTTGTGGAAAAAGAAAAACCATTGCCGCTATTTGGACCCTGAACAACATACCAAAATTCCCAAGCATTAATCACCACACTAGCTTCAATTTTGTTAAGAATATATATATATATATATATATATATATATAAAAATAAAATAGGAAAAATGTTCCTTAGGTGACACCTTACCGTAGAGTGTTACCCAAGGAGTCGCCTACGTGGTGAGAGGCCCCAGTTCATAAATAAATTAATGTAGGCCCATGCATTTATAAGCTTAAGACATTCATGAAGTGCAAAATTAATGACTCCTAAGGTTGCACACCATAAGAAGTCATCCTAGCAGTGTTCAAAAAAAGGTTTAAACGGCCGATTGAACTTAAACAGTGACAAAACGAACAGTAAAGCCATTAAACGATCAATTATGTGGTCAAAACGTTTACACGGTGATTAAACAGTGTTTATCAAATTTTAACAGTGTTTAGGTGTTTATCTATCAAATTTTAACAGTGTTTAGGTGTTTATCCAATTTTAAACCGTGATTATACGGTTTGATATTTTGTTAATTTTGAAGTTATTTGTAGCCTGTAGGCCTTTTGTGTTTGCTTATATTTCTGTGACAGTGAATATTGACATAAGACATTTATATGTTCTTTTGGTATTATGCTTTTAGGTTTTAGCATGTATGCTTTAGTGTTTGCTTATGTTTATGGAATTTCATGTTGTATTGTGGTGTAATTTGTTTTTTGGTATGAGTTATTATTTGTTGCATAGCAAACGTTATATATATTGTTTCAAAAAATTCTATTGACAAGAATGCATACCCGGTGGGATACGAATCCACAATCTTCCAATTTTGTTCGGACGCCTTGCCATTTAAGCCACGGGTATATTTCAAAATTTTCAATATCTATAATCCTATATATTTATCATAATTTATATATAATAATTATACTGAAATAATATAAAATATATTTAGCCGTATAATCTGTTTAAAACGTTTAATCACCGAATAATCCGATTAAACGCTAAACACCTCCCGAACGAATAGGGAACGAATACATGTACACCATTGCACCTTAGGGCCACTTTATATATATATATATATATATATATATATATATATATATATATATGAGGATAACTGAGGAAATGTGCCATAGGAGGGAATTTCCTTCTATGGGTCGAAAACATACACCCTCCATTATTTTTTCAATGATCGGCACTCATCACTTCCATCTTTATCATCTAAGATGTGGATATACCAAATATCATGCGGTTCCACCACCTTTTAACCGTTGAATTAGTGGAGGCAAAATTAACGGTTTACCGACAATAGAAATTTTTACATTGCTAATTCAACGGTGAAAAAGTGGTAGAATCATGTGAGATTTGGTGTATCCACATCTTAGAAGGTGAAGATGAATGCCGACCGTCGAAAAGAATGGAGGATATAGATTTTTGACGCCACCTAACAAAAAAGCCTCCAAGGGCCTCATTTCTTCTTCATTATATACATATATTATTTATATATGAGAATAATGGAGGAAATAGGCCCTATGAGGGAAACCTTCCTATGGCGTTGACAAAAATATTCCCTCCATTTTTTTCCTATCGGCACCTTCCATCTTGATTCTTATCATTTAAGATATGGATACACCAAATTTCACACGATTCTAACACCTTTTCACTGTTGATTTGGCGATGTAAAAATAAAAAAAAATATTTTATCATCAGAAAACCGTTAATTTTGCACCCACTAAAACAACCGTGAAAACATGTTGGAATTATATGAAATTTGGTATATATACATCTTAGCCGATAAAGATGGTGTTTGCCGATCGGCGAAAAAAATATTGGAGGGTAGACATATTTTGCCGCCATAGGAGGAAATTCCCTCCCAGGGCCTTTGCCATCCATTGTGTGTGTATATATATATATATATATATATATATATATATATAATGGACGAAAGAGGCCTTTGCTATCCATTGTTCTCATATATATATATATATATATATATATATATATATGATGGACGAAAGAGGCCATAAGAGAATTTCCTCCTATGGCGTCGAAAAAATACACCATTTTATTTGACGATCGGCACCCATCTTTTTCATCCACATTTTTAGATGATAAGGATGAAGATGATGGGTGCCGATCGTCAAATAAAATGGAGGGTGTATTTTTCCGGCGCCATAGGAGGAAAATCCCTTCAACGGCCTCTTTCCTCCATTATATATACAAGCACTTTATTACATATGGGTACATGGTGAAATTTCACCATTTGGGGGGGCTCTGCCCCTGCTTTTACTCGCTATGTATCTTTTTGCGGATCAAAAACCTAGTGGTCATACAGGTTTTCATCTTCTGGGTGAAAGGTCTGGAGCATTCGATAGAATGAGCCGGATGGAAGGAGTTTGAAGATACATTCGTTCAAAATACGTTGTGCTAGAAACCATGGAGTGGGACCCTTAGTACTAACCTCAAATCAAAGCAATGTTAGAATGATAAAAGAAACAATTAGCTGTATGTTTGCATTTAACCGGAATTGAAATCCTTGTATCCATATGTAATAAAATAAAACAGAAAGGGAAATGTAAGTTCATATTGTCATCTGTATATTCGTGCCGCTAACTATCTGAACTTGAAATTCAGTGTTGTGGCTCTGTATATTCTTCAGAGAAGAACTATGATATACTTTTATTGTTCTAAACATATCCTATTCTTATCTATTTACTGAAGCAGTGACACAATTTTGGCAGATAATACGGAAAAAATTTCCACAGTTTGCTCAGCAGCAAAATGGTGTCTACATGCAGCAGGTTCCTTTAAATTCTTAAATCCATTGCTTTGTGATAAGACATCCATTTCTTGTTAGGTGTTTACATCTATGTTAATAAATGGCAGGATGCTGAAGAATGTTGGACCCAACTTATGTATTCGCTTTCTCAATCACTTAGACCATCAGGATCGCCAAGGTATTTTACACATTAGGAAGCTTAGCACTGATGGTATTAAAGTGTGGAAATGTTAATATGATTGGTTTTCTTGCTTGATCTACCCTATGCTCATGTTATTTTTTTATGCTGTTTATTTTACTACTTGAATCTTTCAGTTTTATGGTTAGGGTGGTTTTCTTGCTTGCTATACCCTTATGCTCATGTTATTATTTTTTTGTGTTGTTTATTACCACATGAATCTTTCAGTTTTATGGTTAGGGCCTGGCTTCTAATGTACTTCAATGGAAGTAAAACTTCTGTTCAGCAATTATAATGTTGCTTTGTTTCTTGTTTCATAGCATTTTTGCTTTATATACCATACACATACGTATGTACGTACATAATTATGTCTTAGGTGACATTTCTATAAATTAGTTATAAATTCAATTGGCCCGCAAACACTTTTAATTGGGCCTAACTATCAAATGCCTGAAGTATTACATCTTTTCTGACCGATTAAATTATCATTTTTAGTTCAATTCTTAGCCTAGGACTCGAAGAATTGGCATACAAAATTACACCACCTCTGCCACTATCACCATCGTACAATCATGAATTATTTCATATGTCAATATTAATGAAACATGATCATAACCCACACTTGGATATAATCCGATAAATTTCTAGAAGATTTGGCATATATAGAACAATCAATCCAGATATTATGTAGAAAAGACCATGTGTTGCTTTCCTAAGTGAATTCATTAGTTAAAGCCGTATCACGAATGGCAGCACAAACCATTCTAAGTAAAAAGTAACATGGGAGCAAGGTAGTCAGATGTGAGCTCAACAGTATCCTCTTTTATTTACATTATAGATAGAGGATATGGATTGTAACACCAGTGCGCACTCACTGCGCGCGCACACACATGAGAATGATGCAGGAAAGCTGCTATAAGAGGAAAGTTCCTAACTACAGCGGTCAAAACCAATCATATTCTGCTTTTTTGTATGATATTTTGACCTTCACGATCTAAAATATAGATACACCAATGATTTCTTTATTCCTTGCCTATTCATAGAGTGGGTGCGATATTATTGCTTCTGTAGGTTAAAAAGTATTGAAATCATATGAAATAAGGTTTATCTTGGTTTTAGAGAGGAACATTTAGACGGACGCCATTGATTGTTCAGTAAAGTAGTGTAGAATTGCCCTTTAGCCACCATAGGAGGGATTTTCCTTCATTGGACAGTTTCTCCATTATATATATTATATAAAAACTGTATGGGAAGCCAGATCGAGCTCCTTTTTGTCAATTTGTGTGGACATTTAGCTCTGCCCCCTGTTATTTAAGGATATTTACGTTTGGCCCCTTATTTTTGCATCTATAAGACCGGAAAAATTAACTCTTGCCCCTTATTTTTTGGCTGTAATTTCATTCGGGCCTTCACAGAGTATCTTTTGACCCTTTTAAGTTCATCTATACAGAGCTAAAAGACGAAATTAAATTAAGTTTAGTGGCATTAATTTAAGTGATGTATGTTTTGGAGTTGTATAAGTTGCGGTCAATAGTAGTAAACACGTTGCATCCTAAAGGGAAAAACAGTTGAACAATTTGTCTTTGTGGTTTATTTGGGTGGTACCCATCACTCGGGCTAAGTCATACGATCATAGTCATGGTGCTACAGTCGATCTTAGAACATTTTTGCATATATTTTGAGTAGCATCTATGTTAGATCTATGTTAGAACATACATGATATGTTAGATCTATGTTAGAACATACATGACATAGTCAGTTTATTTTACGGCTTTGTTTTGCTAAAAATCAACCTCTCAAACATGTTAATTACTAGCAAGCAATATATAGATGGCTTAATTATTACTTCGGATACATGAAATAGATTTTCATGTTAATTGTTTATTCCGCGCAGTATCAATATAGATTACAACATAACATCTTCTCTTAAAGCATCTTTTTCTGCGAAAACCACCTGTGTATGGCACGGGGGGCACTTGCTAGTTATATGCATATGTACATATAGTAGTTTTTTGTGCATGTGAGACACTCATGCACATGAAGAAAATTATTTGTGTGTGAGGGAGGGAGGTGGGTAGGGAATGAGACCGTTGAAATTAAAACAATTAATTTTTTTTAATTAAGAATGAGGATGTGGATGTTTGGAGAGTGAGTGAGAGGGGGGATGGGGGAGATTTAAATCTTAGAAAAGTTGATGTGCGTTTCTTGAAATGAGAGTTTTTAGAGATATTTTATCATTTTATTTCCCTTTTAGAAAAAGATGACATGATATACCTTATTAGTGTTTGCATTATAAAAGTAACAGTGATGGGCCATCACTATAAAATTTCCTAGAGCACTTGTAAAAGAGTCAACCATTCATTATTTGGATGTTTGGCACCATCCATCTTGATCTTCATGTTTTTGGACATGGATACACGAATTTTTATATGATATGAAATATCATTTGGTACAACATTTGATAGTTTCAAAATTAAAAAATTTTCGACAGTAAAATATTTTAGAACTGCAAATCCATCGGAAAAAAGTATCCAAATCACTTGTAAAATAATTACATATATATTGGGACATGGAGATTAAGATGGACAAGGCCAATTGTAAAAAGGTTGATGGATGGCTGACTTTTGAAATGAAAAGAATCAACTTTCCACCATTAAATCTCAAGATAGACATGATTTATATAATAAAAACGAGAGAAACAAACTATTTTCATCGAAGGTCCTCTCATATATCTAATATGAATACGCCTCATGATTCCTACTAAAACCAAGTTCATAAATCAGCACGATAAATCTAAATCTAGGATTTTGTCAAGTAACCTGTAAAGAACAGTTCAAAGTTATAATGGTTTAAACTTTTACATTAAATCATCTACAATTAAAAAGTCTTAAGTTCCAAATCCAAAGTCAAGAACTTGTAAAAGAATTTTGTACTCTTTTCAAAATTTGACTTGATTATTCTTGAGATAAGAAAATGCTTACTATGTTTATAAAAAATCAACATGTGGTTGACATTCATCCAATAACCATCATGTATATTTTCATCAGCAACAAATCTCTATAGTCTCTAACATTAGCAAAAACAGTCTCTCATGTTGTTAGTTCCTTTTAGAGGAATATAGGATGGTTCCCTCATTTCATACATTATACGGCATGTGGGCCAAATTTTTATTTCGAAGTTATAATGTTCTTTGACCTCTGATTTGATGGATATGGATTTGGTCTCTTTGATATTAGGTTTGATGGGCCATAGATTATGTTGTATTTTATTAGGTTGCGGCGTTAGTTTTGGGTGAAATGAGGGATATGGTGTTAGAAAAGATGAGTTTAGGGATTGGGCGTGGATTTTTGTGTGTAGGAAGCCGATCTTAAGCCCATGCCTCGATTTTTAATTTTTTATAGTTAGGCAACTCTTCAAATAACAAACCTGTCGTGTTTTTATAATCGTGATCTACATGTCTTAGTAATGTTGTGTATGAACTGGAGACATGTAACACAACTATCAAGTGATCACATTTTTCATGTATCAAAAGGCTGTTAATTTTTAGTCTTCTTGATAAATGTGTTAGAGCTCTAATTCTCGGGAATTTTGGTACATTAACTATCTACAACATATTGATCACATGACCGGCCGTATAGGTGAAAAACACTATGGGTTGGAAGCTTCAGAAATTGGCCTTATTTTTAAAAATTGAGGTTTGGACTTGATGGATCAGCTCCTTATATATACCTATGCGTACGCGCTTGTGTGTGTATGAGGACACCAGCCATATTAATCCTTGTCTCCTAAACTATGGGTTACCAATTTTCATATCGGTTGGATACTCTCTGTCCATTTATTTAGCATCATAAAAAAAATTTATAGTTGGAAAACTGAAATTTTACAATCATCTTATGCAAGTGTGAATGGCATCCAATTTATATGAAAATTGACAAACGCATATTTAAGACAATCAAGATGGCCAGATTGTCAGAAAAAGTAACGGACGGATAACTTTTAGAGCCGCCAGTGTAGGAAATTTCCTACCACGACACTTTAATGTTTTCTCTATGCGCACGCATGTAAGATTAGGATTGGATGCGGATCATTGTTGGATTTGATTAGTTGTGGGCCTGATTTGTTGTTGGGTTTGATTGGTTGGTAGTTTGGTTTTGAAGATAATGATGTCTTGGAAGAAGAGGATGTTATGAATTGGTTGGTGGGTTTAATGTTGGGAATCTTAGGATGGTTGGATAATGGATATTGTTTGTTGGTGAGATTAATAGTATTATGGCTTTGATCTGCATGAAGGCCCGAGGAAAGACAAGGTTAGAGAAACTGAAGATTGCAAACAGAATTTTAGGTTAGATGTTAGGTTTGTTTGTGATGTGGGTTTTATTTGTTATATGCTTTGATAGGGCAGTGAGTTTGGTTAGAGAAGATTATTGGGGAAAAAAAGGTTGTTGAAGATGAATCAAGGATTGATTGCGGGATTGATGCAATGATAGGTTTGGTGGTTGGGTTTGGTGGTTAGGTTTGGTCAGGTTCGATTTTGGATATGTTGGAGGGCTAGGAAGATGTTGAAGAATCTTAAAATTAATATTGAGTAAAATTAGGCAAGAATAAAATAGTTTGATTAAACAATATGCTTAAATTATGAAGATGAAATGCAATTTATAGATTAATGGATGTAGTTAGTGATAATCAACTAACAAAATGGTATTTGGTATATTAATGTCAAGTGATGACACTTTTTTGTCTTAATGCTAGTAACTATAGGGCTTTTGCTAAAAGAAAAGCACACCGAATGGTTTTTGGATATATTGTCAAACCAGAGGTAGTTTGGTAATTAAGTCTATACACCATTTATGCATCTCCTTTTTTCTCTTGAAATATGCGTATCTTTGTTACATATCTAAAAATGCATCGATTTACATGCCCACTTTTTATTTAGAATACAATGTTAATTGATTATGAAATCAGCCAGAAACTTCTGTCTACTAAATATGGATTTTATACAAGGAAGAATATAGGTGAAATTTCAAATTGCTACCATGAACTTTGGTTTTCCCCCAAAACCGCCACCAACTACTAAAGTGATGCAAACCTACCATAAACTTTCATTGTAACAGGAAACATCATAATGGAGTTAACAGAAAAGATGAAGGGACTATTATACCCAACTTATATTAATTAAAAAAGCTAACCTTTCAAAAACTACCTTGCACCTAACCTCCAAATTCTTCCTCAGGTTAATCTTCTCCCAAAACATCCCTAAACCCCTAGATCTAATTGTAAAGAACTCGCATCCTTTCACGATCGTTTCAAAATGGCATTCAACCAAGAGTACATGAAAAGGGAGACTTTTGTCCATGTTAGTTTCTTTAGCAAAGCAACATGGTTTTGGGTGTTATTTGTGTTGAATATTGTTGTTTTGAGTTAATTATCAGTTGGGTCTTGTTACTGTTCTTCTATGATCTTACAAATTATGATCTACCTTGGTCCACGATGTTATGGTTTTAGTTGATATTGTAGAAGAAGAGGGCAGATGGATCAATCTGAAAGGGGAGAAGATGTGATTTAAATAGGGTATTTACTTCAACTACATAGGTATTTTTTCCTTGAAAAAACACTTTAAAAAGTGAGGTGAGAATCTCAACAACGGTGGTCAACGGATGGTAGTTATTTGAAAAGTATATGATAGGTTTTGCCATCATTTTAAAAGTTGGTGGTAGTTTTGGGGGAAATGACCAAATTCATGGTATCAAGTTGAACTTTAGCCAAAAACATATATGACATAGGCACATATGTGACTTTGCCGAATGGATTATTGGACCTACAAGGGCACTTTGGGGGATTCTATGGACCGTGAACTAGTATTTGGACCCAAGAGATGTTATTGAACCACCCGGAGATGTCCAGGTGGAATGGACATTTGAAGACATCAAACATGGTTTTATAGCTTGAAGTTATTAACTATTTGAGTAAACCCAATAGGGATTTGGACCTTTGTAGTCGGTATATAGCCATAGATTTCCAGAACAGTCTTAATGTCCATGGTATGAGTTACTGTGTTAGTGTTATCATAATTTGATCAACTATGCTACTCTCAATACGTCCAGTGTGCCCTCACTTACCAAAATTTCCGAGTCCACCCTTGGACGGAGGATCGTATTTAAGAAGTGTGATAGCAAGCTTACAATATCTGCTACATTTTATGGTTTGAACATGATAGCTTCCATTTTGTTATCAATTCACTCATGCACGTGCATGTATGCACACACACACATGTACACATGTATGTGTGTATGTAGGGGAGATACATTCACACACGCACATGCACATGTTGGGGTTCCTAGCGCCCTGGCCGTCGACTGCGGCGGTTGCGGAACAAAAAATTTTGGTGTTTAAAAAACTTGGCACTAGAAACAACTATCTAGAATCGAAACCAAACATGAAAGTAGCAAGCTACAAAGATATTCTAGCTACTGTGATAAAGTCGTTTTACCGAATGATCAATGTCCTTTGGCCTTCTATCATTTTTCCTTGGCTCGTAGGGGTCTCCTGGATCGAGCTTGATTGCCGGTCTTCCCCCGTCAAAGATGATCCACCCGAGGGTTGTAGTCCATGGCTTTAGCTCCATACTAAGAGTCTAGTGGAGCAACTAGAGATTTTAGGTTGCTAATCTAAAGTGTCTAGGATGTAGTAAAGTGTTCTATGTGTGTATCTATCTCACCTCTTCTCTTTATTCTCAACACATGAGATTGTAGAGGGGTTCAAGATGAAGGTGGACGAGCTCAAGAAAAGAAGTGAGGAGAGTGAAGCTAATGGTGAGAACGAGAAATCATGCAAGAATCAATCATTCATCTCATGAGAGAAAAATGAATGAAGCAAGCTTTTCTAGAACTCATTTTTTCAATTTTAAAATCCAACCATGCTTAAATAATTTGCACAAATGAATAATTCATTTGTGCAACACTATTGAAGCATGGTTCTCACCATACTCCCATCTCTTCCTTTACACTCCATTTTCCATTTATAATAAATGGATAAATTTAAAATGAGGTATCCACCTTTTAGAATGTTTTCCGTATAAATACGGATTACACTCTAATGTATATACATACCTGGATTCGTACCGAAATACGAATACTAAATAGATAGAATAACACAAAGAACATAATACTAGAATATACATATCGAAATACATATACGTAAATTATTAAATCAATACTTGATTTAATAATCCGGCTCAATCCTGAGCCGGCTAGTATTATCAACCGTCCGATCGAAAGTCCGGGTAGCTAGTACAATCATTCGATCGGAACCCTGCACGTATCCAATACGGCTACTACATCATTTCGCCAGAACCAGGGTAACTAGTGCTACTGCACGTCAGCGGCACTAGCTGTACGTAACGGCTACCCAAGTATTGAGCGAAAGGAAGACCGACGAGCAAACTCATCCGAACCCCTACTGAGCCTGTCAGTGACAATCTCCATACAGTCCGGTCTGTTCGTCTAAGAGTATCGCATATCGGGTCTAGGGGTGGATAAAGTCAGACCCCTAATAACGCGATATTTCGTGTCGGTATGAAACCCATCACCAACTGAGAAACTACTGATCCAAATCAGCAATTCTCGTCTACCTTGGCCAAGAATTTCTGGTGATGGTCACCCGTGCACCGCGCGACATCAACCCCCGATACCGGCAGAGACGAATCCCCGACAATCCGCTCACTGCCTCCATGTGACTCGGGCCTGTACCCAATTAAAACCTGTTTGCACGACTCCTTTGAGCCGTGTTTAAGGTAGTAATCAAAGTACAGCGGAAACTCACACGAGACAAATGACGATCTCAGGTCGACAGACTAACCTGTACTCATGTCACCTGAGAACTGCTATCTGACAATAGGTATAATACCATCTAGCATGTTTCCGGCAAGTCCGTCCAGTGTACTCATAACCCAATGAGCATCTGTACACTATCTTAGGTGACTAACTGATACCAATGGCCTGCGAGACCGGCCACAGCCCTTCGTCGGGGTCTCGAAAAGTATACACTAGTCTATTCCGGAGTATCGATGCCCAGTCTTGATACTATCTCGATTAGGGACATTTAAGGATGTGCTTATAGACCACCCATCTTCCACGTATATGATTGCCATCATAATGCTGGTAGTCAAGTAAGAATCCTATGGGCTCTATCAGCATGTAATAGTGATCCACATAATGCATGTACATGATGATAGAGACAAACCGAATAGCGTACTATCATTTTGAGTAAGACCGTTCTACCCGTACTGGTCCTCCCTCAATCATCACAATCGCGTGCCACGATTACAATAATTGACTTGAGGGGCACTATATCCAACAATTTCTCACTTGCACTTAGGCTAATTATTGCAATGTCGCATACTTACAGCTCGTGTGATACCGAACATCCAACTTCTCTACTAACCAGTCTCGCAAAACCCGTTTGTGAAACTTTGCATTCGAGAAATAGCCTCAGTGAGTGGATCCGCTCCAATGTTTCTATCTTTGTCTTTCTATATCTTAATTTCGCGGAGAAAGACTATCTCCCGAAATGAGCGATACCTGTCTTAGAATTTGTCTGGATATCTGATGGGATACAGTTCACAAATGAACTCCAAATCCAACAAACTTCTTAGACCGTATCTTCCATTGAATTTAATCAGTATCCTGCGTCATGCCTTTTTCAGTGTCCGCTTAGACCACCTGTCCAACATACCCTCCCTTAAAAAAAGGAAAACTATAACTCTGAAAGTCACTCTGTCATCCAGGTCAGCTTGGAAGCCTGAAATGATAACCGCCTCCTGAAGTAGGCTGCCGTTACCATATACCAAGAACATCCACTTATGTTCATAACTGCTTACCAATGTTTCTCCAGGATTGGATTAATAAATGCTTATTGCAGCCAGTGCAAAAGCAATATCTGGTGTAGTACTTGATATCTCATGATTGACTCAATTGCCTAAGTAAGAGATATATGAATCATGCAAATCCCTCTCCTCATCAGTCTAGAAGACATTTCTTTAGAGAGGGTGACTCTATCACCTGCGGGCACACCACCACGCCAGGAGTCGTCCATTCTAAAACACTTTAGAATAGTGTCAAGTATCCGAATTGGGACACTTCCCAAATCTAGATCTAAAACCATAGATTTAGTGACCAGAATCCCTGATATTTTAACCAGATCTTTTGTGGAGAAACAACTTGTGACAACTACAATATAATCGATCGTAGTATAGGAAGATCATTTTCTATCAAGAGCATGTCATCCAAATATCAGGACATCACTCCCTACTACCTTCTTACCAGGTCCATCTGTTCTGATAAAGTCAAACTTTATGACTGTCAAATCAAACTAGATGATCTATCTCCGATATACTTGCTTTAGTCTATAAATAGACATAAGTTACTTGCTCACCATGCTTCCACCGACTACAACAATCCTCTGGCAAAGTCATACACGTGCACTTCTAAAGCTAACTTAGAACGACGTTATACTCATCCACCTGCCAGATCTCATAGTCTAGAACAGCAGTAGTGGCAAGTTTGGGCAATCAAAAACTTTCCTGTCACCGTCTTTGAGAAGACTGAAGTATCTCTCGGGTGGCCGAGATTACCCACCAAATCTGCGGAGTGGCTAATGGATTGTCGAATTCAATTGAATTTTTAGGTTCTACTAAATTTTCAGTAATTGTTTGTGGTTCTGGAATCACTTTCAGTTCTACCATACTCCAACTAATGTTTTCTGAAAAGAATTCATTTTATTAAAAATGTGGCGAGTCAAGAACAATATAACTATTGATCTTCCAAATGGTAGAATGTTAACCCTGGTCAAAGCCCGGAAAACCCACAAACTGCCATTACTGAAACGTGCCTAGAGTTTATCCGGATTCTGGTTTTAAGCATAAGCCGGACAACTCCATATACCTTAACAATATTAAGATATGAATCCATTTTATATCCAATATAGAAACAAATGCACTAATTTAATTGGAACCAGATTCAAAATACATGCAGCCGTTTCCAGTGCATATCGACTAAATGGAAGGAGGCTAAGCAACATTACTCATCCAGCAATGCATCCATGTATGAGTAACCTGAAAGAGAAGCAAGTTATCAAATATTACTTACGACGGAATACCCAGTATAAGTATCTACATCTTCGATCATCTTGAAGAATCCTGATACTTGCAACATGTGGTTTTCCACTTTATTCTTATACCTATAACTTCTCAAAATTTGGATCTTGTATTTCAACGAAGTACTTGTCTAAAACCAAAGAAGTCATAAGTAAACAGAATATATTACGAGTACCAACCCCTTTGTCCTAATGGACATCGGACAACATACAATACTTTATATAAGTCCTATAAGTTTAATAACTCAAACCCTGTGCGTCGTAGGTTGAAAAATATACTATGGTTAAGAAGAATTGCACCGCTGTTGAATACTCCTTATCTAACCATCAACTGATATAGGTAAATGTCAGACATAATTTCAAAATGTTATATTTCACTTTATAAAATAAACGTGCAGATATATCAGTTTGAAATTGGTGTTTAACAACGGATATTCAAAACCAAATATTTGCCGTTAGGCAAGACCCAGGTGATTTTATCAAATATTATCAATTACAAAGAATTCTGATATATTGAGGATCTAATCACCCAATTCCCAATATTTTACTCCCACTCAGCATCTGTAACGCCATACAGATGTGAGAATCAAGTCTTGGTAAATACATATCCTGAAGTCAGAATCTAATTAAGAAAACAGTTTTCAATTAATATCGCACAGTAAAACTGAAACATGAAAATGTTTCGAAGGGGTGGCCGGGTGTTCCTAGTAATGCCTATTCCACTATCCAGATTCATGACAGTAACCGTATATTTTTTTGTCCTCACTCCAATCTCTTCATATGTTTTTACTTCTTACCTTCTGTATACCATACTTAAGCTAATTAGTTTTCTTCCTTCCCTACCTTTCGTCACTAGCCTAGGGCGTGGAAGAAGATTATCGAATAAGCATAATAAGTGTACTCGCTTAACACTAGGAGCCCTCGCAACCTGAGAGAAGGTAAATAGAAAAGACAACCGAATATCCCTATTCAATTTCTCCCGAACCGGAAACCATTCTCGAAGTGAAACAAGTTCCTTCGAGTTCGTATGTAACTATACGATGGCATATTCAAGCAATATGGATCTTCGTAATGATACAGAGTGTTCTGGAGAAATGCAAAGGGGAAGTAGGAGTGGTAGGGGTATACGAAGTTTCGTCGTGAATGATAGTAGTCGTAATTTCCTTTGTCCTCACTCTAATCTCTTTATTTGTCTTTACTTTTTATCTTCTGTACACCATACTTGGGCTAATTGATTTTCTACCTTCCCTACCTTTCGGCATCTGGCTATGGTTAGGAAGAAAACTATCCAATAAGCGTAATAGGTGTACACTCCTAACACTAGGAGCTCTCGCAACCTGAGAGAAGGTAAAAAGTTAAGACAACCGAATAATCTTATTCAATTTTTTCAGAACCGGAATCTATTCTCGAACAGAAACAAGTTTTTTCGAGTTCGTATGTAACTATACGATGGAATATCCAAGTAATATGGATCTTCGTAGTGATATAGAGTGTTCTGAAAAAATGCAAAGGAAAAGTAAGAGCGGCATGGATATATGTGACAATGACAATCCAAAAGCCAAAAATGTTTTAAGAAGTTTTGGTTAACTTGGTTAATGAGTTTTAGTTTAGGGTCAGGTCATGGCCGCTGCCAAAAAGAGAGAAAAGAAATACTCAGTGTGCACTCTAACCTAGATCAGATTGGTTAATCATTTTATCTAATCAGGATGTCTCCTACTGTTTTCTCGAATTTTTCTTCAAACCTTAAAAGGAGAATTAGTCGGGATCATCTGAAAATCATCCGAGGAGTAACATCTACTTTTTAGTGGGAATCGGGATCCAACTATCATCACATGATAACTTGATGGAAGCCACTCAAGTCACCACACTTCAGAAGGTATGCGCATGCATGGCAAGTTTCCTGTATTTTTGAAACTCCCGATGTGGTTTTTGCCCTAAGCGCCTATGACATTGACTTTGGCCAACAAATCATAATACGCAAGTCAAGTTCTACCCATTATTATCTAAATTGATTTAGACCCATCCGCACACCCTTGATTTTGGCCAACAAAGTGGTACGACTGTCCTAAACCAATGCATTTATCTATGCTACGGATAAGCAACACAGCTACCATTCACGATGCCTTGACTTTGGCCAACAAATACCGCATGAATACTATGTGCTACTTATTCGAAATGATGGAGGGCTACGACTGGCTTTTGGCGAAAAACCTTTAACGTAATGAATTTGATATCGTTGAAGGAACTCGAGTGGTTTTTATAAATATATATAGTGACGTAAACTTTTACTAAAGAGGTCACTCCTTTTGAAGAGATCTCGGCTCTTTCCTTATCGAATGAGGTACAGGATATTCTAACCGAATATCACGATGGAAAGCAAAAGAATCGACTATAGTGAAGTTATTACAAAAACGCAAACTTTTGCCCAAGATGTCACTCCCTATAAAGGGATTTCGGCTCTTGTCTCGTCGAATGAGGTGCTGGATCATAACCGAATACCGCTGTGCAAAACAAAAAGAAACGTCTGTAATAACAGTTTTCAAAAATTGGTTCCAACATCATTTATGTTTATTTTTCCTTGCATTAATCAGAATTATTGCAATCCCATCAATTAATCCATATCACACCAGAAAAGAATGAAAATACAATGTACGTATATGCTATCCGCATTAGCCACGGGGTCCCGTCATGCACCGTTAGGTTACTTAACTAACGGTAGAGCGGGAACTGGACTAGCGTGGATGCAAAACATTACATCTACTAGTATATATATAACATTCGTCCCATGCATGATATAAGCAACATCATAGAAAAGCGATGAGCAACACAGAATAACGGATAATCTAGGAGCCCCGGGTTTCCTTTGAGCCGCAAATAAAATCCGACGTTTCCTGGTCGTGTGGATAACACGTGCAATGTATAACCAAGACCACTACGAGCGTGGCAAGTTACTCGCCAATCCCAGAAGTAAGGCAACCCCAATCAACAAAGTGAATGGGTCATCCAGCACTTCACGGAATCCGTAACTTAAGCACCCCACCGTGGGTCTTTCTATATACCCCTACGAGTGCGGCGAATAGCTCGACGATTCTAGAGTAAGGCCCCCTCCGTCTCAACACCATGAGATGCGGACTCGTTGCCCTCTAGAATCCGTCTACTCGAGCACTCCACCGCTTGGTAATCCTAGTACAGAAAAGAAAAGTATATATACAATGACGACGTCGACCTTAACCCGGTCGTGCCCCAATAAAAGAATATACAAACTGGCGGAAACGACAGTTCACATGTCGGACGCTCGCCCCGCAATAATGAATATACAAATGAATCTAAACTGTACACCTACCATTGCACTCGAGCCTATCCCACACGACAATCCGAACATAGTCATCACAGATATCAACATCACAGCAGTATAAGCAAGTATGCGCAACTCCGTCTAAACGATATATAGCAAACAGACGACGTTTGAAAAACACATACACCACATCACAGATATCAAAGATGCAAAATTTCAACTTTTGAAACTTTCTAAGTTGCCCCCAAGCAAAGATAACACTAAGTGAAATCTGAGGCAAATCAAACAAGACCAAAAATACCAATTTACAAAACCCAAAACACAACGAAAATGGGGCCTAGATATGAACAGTGAACCGGCTAGGCCGGTTTTTTGTGCAATTTAGCCGGCCAAAGTTGGATGAAATTGCCTCGTTTTCATTGTGTCATATTCATGTCTAAACTAAAGTCTCTGCACTCGTTTAAAAAAATTTCAGAGATCAAAAAATTTTTGGAGCAGAGAGTGGGTTTTGAAATTGGATTTTTTCGGTTTTGAAACTAATGCATCGTCTACTACTAGTTTCTAATATTTGGGTGGGTTTGATACTATGTTGGGGTTTCTGGCGTCCAGGCCATCGACCGCGGCCGTTGTGGAACGAAAAATTCTGGTATTTAAAAAACTTGGCTCTAGAAACTACCTAGAATCGAAACGAAACATGAAACTAGCAAGCTACAAAGATGTTCTAACTACTGTGATAGAGTTGTTTTACCGAATGATCCGTGTCCTTCGGTCTTCTACCATCTTCCTTAGCGCCTAGGGGTTTCCTGGATCGAGCTTGATCGCCAGTCTTCCTCCGTCAAATATGATCCACTGAGGGATATAGTCCATGACTCTAACTCCACACTAAGAGTCTAGTGGAGCAACTAGAGACTTTAGATTGCTAATCTAAAATGTCCAGGATATAGTGAAGTGTTCTATGTGTGTATCTATCTCACATCCTCTCTTAATTCTCAACACATGAGATTGTAGAGAGGAGGTTCAAGATGAAGGTGGAACTCAACAAAAGAAGTGAGGAGAGTGAAGCTAATGGTGAGAACGAGAAGTCATGCAAGAATCATTCATCTCATGAGAGAAAAAGCAAGCTTTTGTAAAACTCATTTTTTTCAATTTTAAAATCCAACCATGCTTGAATAGTTTGCACAAATGAATTGTTAATTCATTTGTGCAACACCATTGAAGCATGGTTCTCACTATACCCCTCTTCCTTTACACCTCATTTTCCATTTATAATAAATGGATAAATCTAAAATGAGGTGTCCATATTCTAGAATGTTATCCGTATAAATACGGATCACACTCTACTGTATATACATACATGTATTCATACCGAAATACAAATATCCAAAGAGATAAAATAACACAAAGAAGATAATACTAGAATATACATATCGAAATAGATATACGTAAATCATTAAATCAATACCTGATTTAATAATCCGTCTTAATTCCGAGCCAGCTAGTATTATCAACCGTCTGATCAAAAGTTCGGGTATTTAGTACACTCATTCGATCGGAATCCTGCACGTATCCAATACGGCTACTATATCATTTTGCCAGAACCAGAGAAACCTTCTGTGTGGGACTCTAAAGACTCTTCAATACGCTGGCAGTGGGTTTAACCATAAGCACGTCAGCGGCACTAGCTGTAAGTAACGGCTACTCAGGTATTGAGCGAAAGGAAGGCTGACGAGCAAACTCATCCGAACCCCTACTGAGCCTGTCATTGATAATCTCCATATAGTCCAGTCTGTTCGTCTAAGAGTATCGCATATCGGGTCTAGAGGGGTGGATAAAGTCAAACCCCTAATAACGCGATATTTCGTATCGGTATGAAGCCCATCACCAACTGAGAAACTACTGATCCAAATCAGTAATTCTCATCTATCTTGGCCAAGGATTTCCGGTGATGGCCACCCGTGCACCGCGCGATATCAACCCCCAATGCCGGGAGAGATGAATCCCCAACGATCCGCTCACTGCCTCCATGTGGTTCGGGACTGTACCCAACTAAAACATATTTGCATGACTTCTTTGAGCCGTGGCAGAGTAGTAATCAAAGCACAGTGGGAACTCACACGAGGCAAATGACGATCTCAGGTCGACAGACTAACCTGTACTCATGTCACTTGAGAACTGCTATCTGACAATAGGTATAATACCATGTAGCATGTTCCCGACGAGTCCGTCCAATGTACTCATAACCCAATGAGCACCTGTATACTATCTTAGGGGACTAACTGATACCAATGGCTTGTGAGACCGGCCACCGCCCCTCGTCGGGGTCTCGAAGAGTATACACTAGTCTGCTCCGGAGTATCGATGCCCAGTTTTGATACTCTTTCGATTAGGGACATATAAGGATGTGCTTATGGACCATCCAGCTTTCACGTATATGATCACCATCATAATGCTGGTGGTCAAGAAAGAATCATATGAGCTCTATCAACATATAATAGTGATCTATAATACCACATAATGCATGAACATGATGATAGAGACGAACCAGATAGCATACTATCATTTTGAGTAAGACTATTCTACCCGTACAGGTCCTCCCTCAATCATCACAATCGCGTGCATGCGATTACAATAATTGACTTGAGAGCACTATATCCAATAGCACACACATGTATGCGTGTAGGGGGGGGATCCACCAGACGCACACATGCACATCTTTGTTATAGTATCGAAATATTTCTCATACTGCCTCTATGTAAATAATCATCATCTCTTTAGCACACTATTGCCATTTTGAAAGCATGGATACTTTCATGTTCGCTTGTTATTTTGGAAATTTTTACTGCTTTCACCTTTTTAAATCATATGTAAAAGAATGCTCAACACTGCTACTCTTGTTTGAACAATTGCCATTTATGATAGCCACGGCTTGTCATGAATGTGGTGCATTTCTTTAAATGGAACGAGTTCTTGATTCTTATGATATATAATATCTTACGTTACCACCTTTTTCCATGAACTTGATTGTCTCTTTGAACAAATTCTCTGACTTGTGCCTAGTTCATTATTACAACGCGGCTTTTCAATGACTTTTCAATTAATGATAATTCTGGTTTTTATCAATGTGTAGCAATACGTCCGATCCAATCAAGAAACTCTTTGGAATCGATCTCGTCAGCAGGTATGAAGTCATTTAAGTCATTGATTCTACAATTAATGGATGATTCCTGGAGTTCTATGCAAACCTATAAGCTTGCAGAGGATTCATGGTCAACATAATGCCTATATGTTAGTTTAATTGCTGGCCTCGGTGTGGTACTGATTTTCATTGTTTGCAAACAAGAATTGGACTCGTCTCAGATTTGGCAAAGAAAACATTCTTTTGTATCTGTCCTGGTTTTGATGTTGTAAATGAACAGTGGAACAATAAATTAAATTTTAGGAAAAATTGAATATTGCACAATTTAATAAAATGCTAAACTATTTCCAAGTATGTTGTTCCCTATGCAAACATATTAGGCTGGCCAATGCAGTTTTAGTCTTAATTAAAATGAAGTTGATAGAGATAGGTTGAAACTGGATTATTAACAAGTTATTAACTATTAAATCACAAATGATGTCATTCCTGATATTTAATCATACATATTATGAGCTGCAATTGTAATTTGACTTCCTATGAATTATGTTTTGTGATATTTTGGTTTTATCTGTGCTGATTCTGCTAGGATACAAACTGTCTTGTTCTGTGTTCTACATAATTCGGCTTCCACTGGCTTCCACTGACTAATATGTCATTCATACATGTGCAGATAGCGATTCCTTGTGGATGCCTTAATTAAAAGTTCAAGATTTTACTGCAGTCTAAAAAACATAGAGACCAAACCCCAAATTCCTTAAGAACATTCAATACACCCCTCGCCCTCCTCCCCCCGCCCAGCCCCCAACCTACCCAATTCCCTTTTCACCTTATACAACTAACACGTCAATGTAATGTTACATAGGAGACTGTAAGTGAGACTGAAAAATAATTGAATAAATACTACAACAGTAGATGATTTTTGACCCATTTGATCGATTTTTTCACATATATTCTGTGAATAAAAAATGGCAGTCATTGATCACTTAATCTTTCTTTTCCCCCTTGAAATATTTTGAAGAAATGCACACCCTACACTAGCATCTGATATTATACCAGTACTCAATTGAGCGACGTTAAAGGAATACAAATGATTTTTCTTGCATCATCTGGTATCTTGCCTTCAGATTCTGTGGCAGTCAGGTTTGAATAAGCTTTATATGAGAAAGTTCTAAAGACTCTTATAAGCTTGCATTATGTTCCTTGATGTGTCACTAGGAAGTTGTTAGCTGCAGTATGGTTACTTTATTAAACTATGGTGCAATTAATGTTATGCGTACTTTATACTGGCACTATCACTTGGAGCTGCTTCACATTAGCGTGTTTAAACCAGGGTCCACTGTGAAGATAGTGGAGAAGAAAGTTCCGAGACAGAATCCGTTTATGCACTAAAGTGTCACATCTCACAGGATGTTAACCATTTGCATGAAGGGCTTAAACATGTAAGTCCATTTGAAAGAATAACATCCAGTTATCAAAGTATTGCATCTATAATGGTATTTTTTGATAAGCATGTCTTTGTCCATTTTGTTATAGTAGATTTATGTCAATTTAATAATAGTGACAAAGATGAATAATAATATGCTAGTTCTGTATTGTTCTTCCACGATCACTAGTTCATTTAGTCCACATCAGCTGTATAGACATACTTCTCATATCTAATGTGGACCGATCATGGAATCTTCAGACTCATGTCCCCATAAGATGTAAAACAATTGGAGGTAAGGTGAATTATGGGTAGTTATGGGGAACCAAGTCATGTAAGGAATCGGTGTTTGGTTTCTCCACAAATTATATCTGAGTTCATTACCTTGTGTGAAGCAAGATGAAGCTGCAAAGATGATTGCCAAGATCTTTTCTCTTAAAATCATTTAAAATTTCAAATATAAAGAAAATATGAGATAAATTAAAACATGAAAAGTCTAAACCCAAAAGTTTACCTCATCTTTCATTAGAGTTTCAACTTGAATGAAATCCTTTCCAAATTCGAAAATGGGTGGAGATTTTCTTGAATCCCTTTCCAAATACAACTGAAAGCTTTACCAAATTAGAAGATGGGTATGAATTCTTTGAAACCCTTTCCAAATGAGAGAAAAGGTACAGATATTTTGAGACCCCTTTCTAAAAAAGATTTCTCTCTCCAGAACTTTCCAAATTGCCAGGTGTCATTACCAAAACGGGAAAAACTCCATGCATCCCAAACAGAGCCTCAGAAAATGGAGGATAGAAATAGGGAAAACATAGATTGCTGGGGGCAACATGTCTTTGTCCATTTTGTCATATCAGATTTATGTCTGAATTTAATAATAGTGACAATGATGTATAATAATATGTTAGTTCTTTATTGTTCTTCCACGATCACTAGTTCATTTAGTCCACATTAGCTGTATAGACATACTTCTCATATCCAATGTGGACCGATCACGAAATCTTCAGACTCATGTCCACATAAGATGTAAAACAATTGGAGATAAGGTGAATTATGGGAAACCAAGTCATGTAAGGAATCGGTGTTTGGTTTCTCCACAAATTATATCTGAGACTCATGTGATTTATGCTGATATATATGATGGGCAATAAAGCTTACATTCATGCACAGGATATCTATAAAACTCGGTCTAGCCCACAACACATGGGCCCACACATAGATGCACATGGGTTTTAATATAGTGGGACTCCATCCAAAAAACTCAAGCCTTATGGAGGTTTATCCCATCTTATATCTTATATCCATATGCATCCCACAATTTTCCCGATGTGGGACTATGTTAACCACTTTCTCAACAATATCTAAATGTATGATTAAATTATGCTAGCTTTAGAGATTTTTTGTGAAAAATTAAATAATGGTCACTCTTTTCATGTTGTTTTCTGATTAAATTAAAATAGGGTCTGAAATCAGAATTAGAGAAGGTTTCTCCTTCATTGGGACGGAGTGCAGTTTATTCAAAGGAATCACGGATCGGCAACTTGCCTAGGTAAGTAATCTGAAGTTCACCATTAATTTTTGTTGTTAAAAGCCGACTTTTGTGCTGAGAATTCATGTCAACATCTTTTTAGGTATTTGACTGTTCAGTTTGTCCGCTTTTTCTGGAAAAGGGAGACAAAACAAAAGGCGAAAATCTTAAGGGTAATATTTGATATCGTCTCTGCATCACCTCTGCACCTTGCTTCTTATTTTGAATTGCTTCCTTCTATTCTACCATGATAGGAAAAGCCTATACCACGGTTGTGAAACAGTGTGCTTTTTCTTCTTCTTTATTTCTTAACAAAAAGATTATTTCAGGATGGAAAAAGGCATCAGGCATGTTGGTTCGGCCTGGTTAAGGTTATGAATTGTTATTTTAATCAGTTTCCTTTCTTGTCAGAAAGTGGACTACCCATTGGAATTAGATGTCTATGACTTCTGTTCAGATGAGCTTCGCCAGAAACTGCAATCTCCTCGTCAGGTTTGTTATTTTTATCATGAGACCTTTCCTTTCAGTGGAGGGCTAGGAAATCACATCCAACGATTGGTCTACATTTTTATGTACTTTTGTTGTTTCATTGATCTATTGTCTTTCGCATAAAGATTCTAAGAGATTCAGAAAATGCTAAGCTTGGGTTGAAAGTTGACAAGAACAGCAGCTCCAAGGAAAATGATACCAGTGCTCCAAAATCAGAGGTATGGATACTCGTCATCGTTAATATGTCTTCTCCTAGTTTCCTTCTCTGATTTCAACCGAAAGTTGACATTGTGGTATTCATGGGAATAAGCCACTTGTTGTAGAAGTTAGATATTTGCAATGTGAGGTTGTTGAGATTCAGGAACAAACATAACCCAGCTATTGGTTTGTCAAGGTGATTAATTTATTGTGATGTGGAAAGACTTCCTGAAAGCGTTAATATGATATCATCCACGATATGGATCACATTCTTCATACAATGTATAGTTCGTGATTTTTAATTTTCTGTATAATTGGCCTAGGACAGTGAATGCCTAACTCACTTGTCCAGCAGTCTGTGGTATGGATTACCACCATTACAGAAAGTTAAACATCTGTTTGTTGGTCTTGAAGTTTAGTCAGAATTTCACATTTAGCCTTCTTATTACAGAATTTGCTGTATAGAAACCAATTTGGAGACGAAGCTTATTCTTCGATGATAATAATGATGAATAAGTTGAAGTTTCCTCTGTAGGATAAAGATTGTCCTCAAACTGATGGAAATTTAAGGCCCTGGAGACAATAATGGGATGAAGGTTCTTTTTAGGCATTATAAGCCATTTGGTAAAGATGTTTCTTTGGTATTTGTTTGCTGCATGATATTTTAAGTAACATCTCGCCTCTTCTTCTTCTTCTTCTCAGTTCTCACACGCTTAATTGATTATAACAGGCTTTTGTATTTTCTACCGGAATCTGTGTGTTGGTTATTTCTCTGACAACAGCTTAGTGATGACTCAGGATATTATTGATTCTTCTCAAATATCTCAACTCTTGTTGAAAACATGGGGAATACTTATTTAGACTTCTAGTCGCAATATAATGACCTCTTCCTGGTTCATTGTCCACAGGGATCTTCGAGTTCAGAACCATCCAGCAGTGCGCCTGAAGCAGGTAACCCACCCACCCACCCACCCAACTACCACACCCCACAGAAAAAAGGAACCAAAAAAACCCATGAAAAAAAAGTTGCACTGTGTACAATTGGATAGGCAAATGTGCATACAACAACACTAGAACCACATGGCTGTGCGTAGATGTTGAGAATGCCACAGGCTTGTCAAATTTCTTTGAAAGCTCTTAATGTTGCTCCATCTGCGGTGCCCTTGGAGATACCAATTGCTTGAATGCCAAGTATGTGGGTCAGCATATTTGCTTCATGACCTTTATATATTTAGCTGCAAACTTTTATATATTCAAAGGAAAAAGGGACATGTTTGTTTTGCACATCACATTCTATTTCATTTGAACATTCTCAAAGACAAATTCACTTAATAAATAAACATCGATGCTTAGCAGTATTTTATTTTTTCCTGGGCTGGTAATAATTATATTTAATGCTCCTCTGGGTCTTCTTTGTCCTTGGATTAATGGGGAAGGGTTAATTGCCTTTTAAAAATTGATTAACTGTGTGAGGGTTACATGGATCGAGTATAAGGATACTTGAGGAAGGGTTTAAGTTCACAATGCGATAAATGTTTGGATGAAGGTTCGTCAGCACTTTGTTTTGCACATTGATAGGTTACTTCTTATTCTGTTGAAGGCAAGAAATATTAGTTTACCTAGTCTTTTTGTTTGTGTGGAAATCGAATCAATAGATCTTGAACTTGATTCAAACCGGCACTTGTTGGTCTTCACATTCGGCATGGAACAAGCCTTGTCTTGTCTTCTCTCCAACGACTAGCTCCCTTGTTCTGGTGCGACAACGACCCTTCTCTTGTTGTGGAAGGACTTCCGCCTGTGGTGTGGTCCAACCCATAGGCGGAGTCACCCTCATCCCCCCCCCCCCCAAATCCAAATTGCTCAGTGCTTCCTGCAGCTTTGCTGGGCTTTCCCCGTGTGGACACGACCTTCTATAAGAGAATGAGAAGTTCTCTCTTGACAAGAAAACGGGAACCACGAGGAGCCTACCCGAGTTCTTTTTCTGCCACCACCGGGTGGCCGCCGGGAAAACACAGCCCAGTCCCCTCTCGGGAAATGGGGGTCCAACAAGGGCCCCATTTTCGTTCCCTAGGTTACACCTTTGGAATACCACAGATGGGGATCTACTCCCCCCAATCTTCATTTTAAGCCACGCCGACTCGATCGTGGAATTAGAGGGGAATCCCCATAGGACCCCGTCTGCTGCATCTTTCGCACATAGAAGATCAAGAAAAAATCCTTAGGGCTATGTGGAAGTAGATTGATTGTCTATAAAGAAGCAAAGAATAACCGTCTTGAGCGCGCAAGGTTCTGAAAGAAAGAGCAAGCAACGGCTATTATTGACTAGTTCTAATAATACCACTTTTACGAGTGTACTGCGCAAGGTTATGAAAGAAAGAGCAAGCAACGGCTATTACAAACAAGTCTATAAAGAAGTTTTAAAAAAAAATGATCGGTCTCATCAAGTGAATTAGGTCAAAAGACTCCCAAGGCCGGGGACTTTAGTACTTTGTGAGTGTTGAAAATTTTAGGGGTGTGAGTGAGCTGGGTTTGTGGGATGGACAATCCTATTTAAATCTGGATAGCTGACCTTTAGCGACATGCCATTTTTGTGTTCTGATGTTGAGGACAAGTTCAACACCCTTAACCGTTTCTTACAGGATACCTGATGTGTAAATTTATTTTTCTTTCAGATTTCTTAAATTTCTTTCAGTTTTCTCTTAATGTGTGCGAGTAATTTTAGCTCAAACATGTGCTTTAACTTTCGTATGTCTTTGTTTTCTTATTCTATTGTTTTTTCCCTGTTGGTTTGAAGTTCAAGATGGCAATGGGGACGTTAATAAAAAAGGATACACAGCGTGTTAATTTTTTCCTCTTGGATTTCTTAAATTTATTTCGTTGTTTTCTTAAGTTGTGTGGAAGCAATCTTAACATGTGATTTATTTTCGAACTTTTGTATTTCTCTGTCTCCTTATTCTATTGTTTTTCTCGAATTCGTAGAAGTTCAGGTTGGGCATGGGGGTTTTAATCAACAAGGATACCTGGCTGTAAAATTCTCTCTTTTGGATTTCTTTCATTCTTTTCTTAATTTGTGTGGAGCAATTTAAGCTCAACATGTGCTTAATTGTTGTATTTCTTTGTTTTATTCTTGTTTTTTTTGGACTTTTTTTTTCATTTGGTTACTTGACGTGTACACTCGTTTCTCTTCTGGATTTTTTTTTTGAATTTTCTTTTATTCATTACTTAATTTGTGTGAAGCAATCAAACATGTGTTTTATTGTCGAACTCCTTTATTTCTTCGTTTTATTTCTTCCATTGTTTCCCCCCAAATTGTTAGAACGAATAGTGTCAACTATCAAGGTGGACATAGGGGATGTGAATCAATGAGAAATGCATGTTATCCAAATGATTAAAACAAGAAATTGTCCTGCAGATAGTAAATGTTTGTATATATTTAAATTTGAGTTGCAAGCCTGCAGAACATCTAATTAAAATAGCTGATTTTGTTTAATATATTCTTGTAGCTGAAGTGCTTGTCCTAATCAGTGATTTAGCTTAGTTGCGTCGAGTGTAGAGATGATGAAACAGTGATCAGCGACTCCAACCTTGATCCTATATAAAACTTTGTTAGTCTTGTCAAAGATTTGAAGACTTGTGTATCCATTTTGCTTAAGGATGGACATCTTATCACTTCTGTCTGATGAGGAACTAATGCCTGAAGTATAGTTCCATTTCGAGTTTATTATTTATTTGATCTTCCTAATTTCATTTCATTGTCATGTTAGATGAAAATATGCAATTAACTGGAGTCTATGACCTAGTGGCTGTGCTGACTCACAAGGGAAGGAGTGCCGACTCTGGTCACTACGTTGCCTGGGTCAAACAAGAAAGTGGTTGGTAACCCAATCTCATCACTACTCATCCACATGCTTGTGACGATATTCAGTTTGATTTTATCACTTTATGTATAATAATTTTGTTTTTAGTTTTCTTCAAGGTTTGTCAACTAGTGATTATGTTGCAGGTAAATGGATTCAATATGATGACGAGAATCCCATTCCCCAAAGGGAAGATGATATCACACGGCTTTCCGGTGGAGGTAGTTTGCTTCTCTTAAATATACTCAAATTTGAGATTAATTAAGTATTTTTGCTCATGTCATGCACGTGTACATATCGTAGAATTATGAAAAAAAAGAATCGAGAAGATTTTAAATACATATTTTTTAGGATTTGATAGAAATTGAACCGATATAAATTTTCTTTTGGAGATTTTTTCATATATCCCCCTTAAACTTAGCTGTGTCCATAAAATTAAGTACTGCTGAAAACCCTTGGTTAGCTCAACTGAGCACACAAGGGAATATTCCAATATCGGTGTTAGGGTCTCTATTCGGGATTTCACGAAGGAGGAGGAAATGGCCATACTGCCTCAATCACTCACTTCACCATCCACTTCATCCTCTTCCCAAAAAAAATTTCTATTTCATTTCTATCAAACCTTTCATCTCTCATATCTTAGTAACTATTTATTTATTTATCTTTGACTGCTCATGAGAGAAGTTGAGAGGGATTAGAAATTGAGATATAATAAGGGAGAGAATCTCTAACTTTTAAGTTTTGAAGAAAAGAAGGGGGTCTATCATGGCAAGAGAGATTAGAACTTGGAAAAGTGAATGAGAAAGATGGAGAGGGAGATGTTTGGAAAAAAACATATGAAACTTTTTTTTAATTATATTCTAAATTTTAAACTTTGGTCAAACATGAGTTAGTTTAATGGATGGAAATAGTTTAAAGGGGCTATTAGATCAAGGGTCAGGCAAGTGGGGAGTTGTATAGAGAGATGAATCGGAGGGGGTCATATTTGGAAATTGCTAAGTTTTCGTGGGACATAGGGGGTGAAACTCTTTTTTAAGACCCCATTCCCCCACCCCACCCCACCCCACCCACCCATGCCACCACCCCACACAAACCACCACCAACCACCAAACAAAAGATGCAATTCCAGACCAGCTCTCCGCGCAACTTAGAGTGGTAGAGATATTTGTTTTATGGCGGTATGGTATAATTTACTAAAGACTAGTTGTTTTGAAACAGGTGATTGGCATATGGCGTACATCTGCATGTATAAAGCCAGGGTCATTAAAATTTAGTTTTTTTTCTTAACAAATGTACTTTTATCTTTGTTAGTTTCTACAGGAACTATTCATTAACAATGTCCTTTGTTTGTGTTCGTTACCTGTTGGAACCTGTGTTTATAATTGATTACGAGTCTTTGGCATGCTAAGATAATGAGAATGATTCCAGTTGTAAGAAAACAAAAACCATATCATTTTTTTTGCCCCTACATTTGATATCTAATTGAATGGTGCGGTGCTAGAAATTGAAGGTGGTAATTGGGGGAAAAAAATAGAAACGTATAAATTGTCAATTCGACCAGGAGCTGTCGTTTGACACATACAGGATGAATTGTAATGTCTGCAACTCAAAATGTTTTGAATGAAATGAAAGAATCTCTGTTGCAGTATGTTTGGTCATATGATTGTATTAATGCTCCATTGCAAATTGGTTTTCAAAAATTTGAAAGAACGAACTATCCATTCACAATATATTTGGACTGTTAGAACAATATATGTTGTGCTTCATACCTCTGAAAACCTATATTTATGAAAAGTCTTGAGATCCGAAGGTCTTTTATACGTACATTATCGACTTTTATTTTTCATCCTTTATCCATTTGATGAATGGTGTAGAGTTCTTCAAATCCCTTTTTTATATAAATATTTTCAGAAATAAGGTAATCAACTTGAACAGTTTAGATCCTTCAAATATTTAGTAAATAAAAACTTTCCTATCTTAAAATTTTGTGGGCTGGTTTGCAATGAAGCATTCCTAAGCCTTTTTGGAAAAATTGTATATAGCCATTTTGGTATTTAGTGAAAAAATTGTTTTGTTGGCCCTGTGCTCTATACGCTATGACACTTTAATCCCATTTTAATCCCATATTTTTAATCCCATATAGCTGAGTTTATATGATGGAAAAATTTTAATCGTCTTATCCTTTAAAATCTATTTCTAATTATCTCGCTAAGATTTTATTGGTAAAATCTTTAAAAAGTTTATGATTTTCGTATGCAACCGTATGCAAAATAATGGAAAATCGGGAAAAAATAGAAGAAAAAAATTTAGAGTTAAAATTCGACGCCTGAAAACAAAAAAAAAAAAATTAAAAAATTTCGCAACTTTGGAGGGTTAGCATGATATTGAAAAAACGGAAGTAAACAAAAAAAAATTGAGATAATAGAAATTATATGATTTTCAAGCGTTATTCTGAAATTCAGTGATTTTCGTGTGCCATATATAAGTAATAAAAATATTAGAAATAAAATAAAAAAATTTCTTTAGATTTTTGAAGAATCTGCGATTTTTGTATGCTGTAAAAAGCAAAATATTGAAAAACAAAGAAAACAGAATATTTTAAGAATTTTTAAAAATTCGGTATTTTCTTATACTGCTAAATAGAAAATTTGAAGAAAAAATTTGAGAATTTTTAAGTGATTTTCGTTTGTTATGAGGGGTTTCCAATCATCCTAAGTCGTAGGTAGGCATTTAGACCGGATTTTTTTTTGTTCTGTTTTTAGTTGCAATCAATGTTCTTTTCTTATTCTTGTTTACATATCCTTTTGTTTTCTTACTATTCGAAAATTTTCCAAAAGCATGAGCAAATAAATTATTGAAAAACCGTAGAAAATAGAAAATTGTAAGATTTTTGTAATTCATGATTTTAGTTTGCAAAATATTGAAAAAGAAAGAAAACAAATTATATTTGAGATTTTTGAAAATTTGGAACTTCGGTGAAGAAAACAGGGAAAAAAAATTGTATCTCTGAAAATTTTGCGATTTTCATTTGCTTTGGAAACTAAAATATTGAAAAGCCAAAAAAACCAGAATCATTTGAGTTTTTGCAAAGAGAGACTATATGGCATAAAAAATTATTAAACCAAAGAAAACAAAAATATTCCGAGGCATTTTAAAATTTAACGATTTTTGTGTGATACAAGGAAAAAAATATTGAAAAACTGAAGAAAACAGAAAACTTTGATATTTGCAAAAGGTTTGCGATATTTTTGTGTTGTAAAATGTAAAATATCTAAAAACCGAATATAACGCAAAATATTGAGATGTTTGGAAAATTTCTCGATTTTCATATAACATGCAAAAAGAAAAAATTTGAATTTTTAAAATATCGCGAATTTTTGTGTACTAATATGCAAAATATTAAAATTTGAAGAAAGAGTATTTCGAGATTTTGATGATATCACAATATTCATTAACAAGCAAAATATTGAAAAACCGAAGAGCACAAAAAATTTATAGATTTTTGAAAATATAGTGATTTCGGTTTATTATATCTTGCAAAATATTGAAAAAATCGAAGAAAACTGAAATTTTCGAAAATTTTGCGCTTTTCGTGTATATGCAAAATATTTGAAAAACTAAAGAAAACAAAAAAATTTGAGATGTTTGAAACAATGTGATTTTCGTATGTCAATGTGCAAAATATTGTAAATTTGGAAAAAAAAACAAATAATTTTAGGTTTTTGTAAATATCACGATTGTCATTGCTATATAGAATGCAAAATATTTAAAAATTGAAGAAAACAAAAAACAATGAGAATTTAAAATTTTCGAAATTTTCGTATGTTATATATGCATAGCATTGAAAAAAGGATGAAAACGAAAATCTGCGAGACTTTTGAAAATTTCGTAACTTTCTTGTGCTATATCATGTAAAATATGGAGAAAGAGAAAAACAAAAAATATTGAGACATTCCGTGCTATAGCAAACAGAAATATATTGAAAAATCGAAGACAACAAAATATATTTGAAAATTTGATGATTTTCTTGTGCACGGTAAGCAAAATTTTGAAAACTTGGTGAAAAAAGATATTTTCAGATTTTTTTATAAAAATTTCGCCATATTCGTGTGCTAAAAGCTATAGCGTGCAAAATTTTTAAAATTTGAAAAATATAAAAAAAATGGTATTTTTTCACATTTTGTGATTCTCGTGTGTGTTGTAATAAGCAAAATATTTTTAAAATTGAAATTTTAAAAATTTTCGTGTTTTTTGTATGCTATAGGAAGAAAATATTAAAAAGTTTAAGAAAAATAACGAAATATTTGCAAGTTAATTATTCATATATTATATATGTAATAAATATGAGATATTACAACTTACAAATCATATAACAATAAGCTTTGGTATGATTTTTCCTGACTTTGGACTTCAGGCCCCGTAACCTTTGTCGTATAATATGATAATATATGAGAAAACGGAATCTCAAGTGCCACAGGAGTAAATTTTCTCGCGTAGAAAAGAATCCAACATTTTTTCGAATATCAGTATCCACCATTTTCATCTTCATCATGCAAGATGTACATACATCCAATATAATGAGAGTCCACTGTTGATTTTGTGATGTAAAAGTACTAAAAATATTATACTATTATATCAACGGTGAAAAGATATTGGATTCTCATCATATTTGGTGTATCCATATCTTGCACATTAAGATGAAGATAATGGATGTCAATCATCTAAAAAATTGGTTAAGGTTTGACTTGTTTCCACGATTAAAAGGAAAGATTCCGTTTTCTCATAATATATATGTAGTTATATGAGAAAATATTTCTTGGAATATTATCTAGCTTGGACCTTAGTGGAAAAATTGTTATCTAGCTCTTATTTAATTATCTTACTATATTTGGATCATGGAAAAAAATTAGACTCCCTACTCAATATTTATCACTCAACTATCTCATATAGCTAGGTTATGTTAGAAATATTCTCATCCGCCCACTTCTTTAAAGTCTTTTTCTATTTTTTTTTCACTATTTAGGTTTTGTTAGAAAAATATGGGGAAAAACTGGCAAAATATGAAAAAATTTCATGATATATTGAAAAATCAAAAAAAAATTAGAGTTAAAAATTTTGCGAAAATTTTGCGAAAATTCTCTAATGTTTTACCATATTGCAACTTAAACACCTTTTTTCAACACACCGTTTAGCACTTTGCTCCTATCTGTTAATCTAGCGTTATTATATTCCTTCAAAAATACCCATGTTACCGGTATGTGATATGTCTAGGATGATTATACCCTTTCTGTAATAATTTAAATCTATTTGAAGGATCTAGCCCCAAATCAATATGCCTCAGCTCTCCTCTATTTTCTTTATACTATCAATCAATGCCCTCTTCTTCTATAAGCTCTAGTGTTTTAAGATCTTCAACAAGAAATGAAGAAACATTATTGTGATTTGAGGAAGAGACTTAGAACATCGTGGGCAAGTCACCATCGCACTTGAAACTTGCTTATCAACCGCAAACTCAAAATTTAGGGTTTTTATTGTTGTAAAATAGGGGTTTTACCATAGTACTTTGAGGACTCTGGTGTTATTTTAGGGAGGAAAGTCAAGAGATGGGATCAGGGTGATGTTTGGTAAAGAGATGAATGAGAAGGATGCAGTGGGGCTGGGGCATTTTTTAATTAAGAGTAAATTTGTCAATTTACGTCCACCATTAATTCTATTAGAAGAAAATTAAGGGTGGAAACTACAGGGTATATAAGCGATGGAAAAAAACATTAATATATTTAAACTGCAATGTGGTGAAACCGAGGGGTTTTAATGTAATTTACCCAAAAATATAGATATAAAATTTTGACATTTTTTAAAAATTCACTGTTTTCATGTTCTGTTGTAAAATACTAAAATTTTGAGAGAAACATAAAATTTGAGAATTTCGTGTATAGCATGCATAAAATTAAAAAGGCCTTTTTTTTATGTTAGCCCCCTCATATTTCAATATTTTTTTCTGTCGCTCCTATAGTCAGTATTTACCTATAACCCCCTTATATTTATAAGTTACTCCTGCAGCCCACTACTTCACTTTTGAAAATTGTTCCTTCTGTTCCTCTACCGTCACCGTCTCCTTCACCGCCACCTTCTTTCTCCTTCTCTTCAATACCGTCACCGTCAACACCACCATCATCACCATCTTCCTCCTTCCACTCCTCTTCTTCAACCCTGTAGGGTGTTTTTCGTTACCCTATTGAGATGGGAATACGCGCGCGCTTGTCAGACGCATTACAGATTCCTCTTGCTCAAGGTAGACTGGGGTTTATTGATCGTGGGGATTCGAATCTCCGGCAGCCGGGGACTAAGCTGCCGTTAATTATCTCTCTCTTTTGGGGCGAGGGAACCTCCGATTAACGGGTTAAACTGGTCATGCGAACTCAATGTGCAGTGTACGTGTGTTGTGTTTTGAAAATGGGGTTTTGGAGATATCGGGGGCCTCGCAGAGTTTTTACGGGGGTCCCGCTACCCGGATAGCGAGCTGGGGGTCAAGGGGGCTAGCAGCCCCCTTGCGGGGTGCGGGACAGCGTCCCGTTAGAATTTTTTTTTCTAACAGGGACAGTGTCATGGAGTATGTGTGTGTGTGTGTGTATGTATATACATACATACATACATACATACATAAGGGAAAAGGGCATCCAAAGGATGCATGGGAAAAAGCGCTCGGGCGTTAGCACCTTTGGACGCCAGGGCGTTAGCGCTTTGGGCGCTAGCGCCTCACGTGCTAGGCACGTCGACGCTCGGGTGCTGGCGCCTCACGTGCCAGGCATGTGGGCGCTTGGGCGCTAGCGCTCTGGGTGCTCGGACGCTAGCGATTTAGGTGCTAGCGCTTTGAGCGCAACAACGCTAGCGCTTTGGGCGCTAGCGCCTCACGTGCCAGGCACGTGGACGCTCGGGCGCTAGCGTCTCACGTGCCAGGCACGTGGGCGCTAGCGCTTTGAGCGCCAGAGTGCTAGCGCTCTGGACGCTAGCGCCTAACGTGCCAAACACGTGGGCGCTCGGGCGCTAGCGCTTTGAGCGCAAGAGCGCTAGCGCCCCACGTGCCAAGCACGTGGGCGTTCGGACACTAGCGCTTTGGACGCTAACACTTCGAGCGCAAGGGCGCTGGCGCTCGGGACACTCGGGAGGCAAAAAGGGACTTGGTCCCTGCAACAGGAGTTGTACTCGGAGAAAGGAACACTTATTATTTTGTGTGTGTGTGTGTGTGTGTTTGTGTGTGTGTATATATATATATATATATATATATATATATATATATATATGAGGAGTTAAACTCCTAGGATATTTTGAAGCTGATGAAGGGGCTTCTCCCCTCGAGCCCTGGATCTTCCTAAAGTGGGGTTTCTGGAGATGGGACTCCTTCTTCTTCCTGTCGTTTGGCCGGATCTTGGAGAAAGAGGGCGAGATTTAAAGATGTCATGCCCCGCTTACCAGAGTACGCAAGATTGGGCACGTGACATAGCCAACCATGCTACCTGTGGGTAGGAAATATCCATCCACAGTCACATTACGGTTGTAGAGATATCAAGAACAAAATAATAAACTAATCTAATACATGTCCAAATCCATAATAACAAGAATCAGTAAACAATGAGTGCGGAAGCAAATGATCCAATACCATAAATAAACAGTACGTCCCATAATGCGGGCTCACATCTGGAAATGGAATGAAAATGAATAAACTAAACCCTAAGGAACTCACAGTTCAACCTACTGGCTGAAGTACTCCTGCTCGGTCGTCGACAGTGGTAAGGAATCTGGGCCATGCAAAACCCAGACGTCAGCGCGTCATGTCATCAAGCATATAATATAAACATGGTAATAAGCAATGCAGGTATGAACATGAATAAAGCAGTACTAAGAAATAACAGAGCAGGGTAATGTGCAATGGTGACTAAACTGTCCTATCAAGTTTCTACTCTATAGTCTTTGAAATCAATTGATGAATCGTCGATGTAACTCAATAGTATCCCGTGCGTGCCCGGGACCACGGTCAAGGTCCTCGGGGCTGAATCCGAGACGTGCCGCTAAGCAGTAAAAGTAGGTAGTAGGATGGACGAGTGATGTCAGCATCATCACTCCCGGACTGGCCAAGCCCGTAAGACTGATCAGAACAAGTATCGAACTGTTGAGTTACAAGTCGGTTTCACCTTTGATTTCCCCATACCCCCAAGCTATGTATGTCAGGTCGGGTATTCAGTAGTCAAGGACTAATGCCAACACAAGATCAGGTAAAAGTAGGTCTGTCTGGGTAGACAGCAGGAATGGTCAGGTTTGTCGGCATTAGGCATGAAATCAGGTAACAGGTCAGGTCGCTTTTCAACAGGTTGAGTCGATATGTACAGGGTGTCATGTCCGGTGTATCAGTACATGTGTCAGGTGTATCAAGATCGGTCAATATGTAATGCAATCAAATGTATGCTGATAACAGGTATAGTAACGAATAAGGAACAGCAGCAGGAACGGCAAATAACAATATTATTCCATGTAAACACAGTGATGCTTTGTATTCTCTTATTAACAGGTTCAAGCACCCTTGGGGTGCAATAATCACAGTGTAGTGCAATATTAATAACAGCAGGCAATAAAGATATAAGTGTGCGACTATTTTCCTCTAAATAGTAAAATGATTAGCAGGTAGTTGTTATTAAGGTTACGGTGGCAAAATACGATTTAGGTGGCAGTATTATAATATATATCATATTTCGTCCAATGAGACAAGTAGCAATATTTAGTTGATATAGCAAGTTTGTGAGTCAAACATTTAATTAGTTTAACGTAGCATGTAGCAAGAAATCTTGCCTCGACGGTTTCGCAAACCGGAAAGCACGGATGCAATGTCGGCGGAAAACACGAGACGGGTGCACGGGCCACGGATCGAGTCCCAACAGCGAACAGCGGGACCACGCGGACCAGGGTACTTTTGTCACGACCCGCTTCCCAGAGTACGCAAGTTTGGGCACGTGACATAGCCAACCATGCTACCTGTGGGTAGGAAGCATCCGTCCACAGTCACATTACGGTTGTAGAGATATCAAGAACAGTAAAATAAACTAAACTAATACATGTCCAAATCCATAATAACAAGAATCAATAAACAATAAGTGCGGAAGCTAATGATCCAATACAATGAATAAACAGTACGTCCCATAATGCGGGCTCACATCTGGAAATGAAAAGCAATAAATAAACTAAACCCTAAGGACTCACTGGTCAGCCTGCTGGCTGAAGTACTCCTGCTCGGTCGTCGACAAAGGTATGGAATCTGGGCCATGCAAAACCCAGACGTCAGCGCGTCAAAGCATCAAGTATATAGCATAAACATAGTAATAAGCAATGCAAGTATGAACATGAATAATGCAATAATAAGAGGTAGCAAGCAGGGTAAAGTGCAAAGGTGACTAAACTGTCCTATCAGGTTTTCTACTCTATAGTCTTTGAAACCAATTGATGAATCGTCGATGTAACTCAATAGTATCCCGTGCGTGCCCGGGACCACGGTCATGATCCTCGGGGCTGAATCCGAGACGTGCCGCTAAGCAGTAAAAGGTAGTAGGATAGATGAGTGATGTCAGCATCAACACTCCGGAGCTGGCCAAGCCCGTAAGACTGATCAGAACAATGTATCGAACTGTTGAGTTACAAGTCGGTTTCACCTTTGATTTCCCCATACCCCCAAGCTATGTATGTCAGGTCAGGTATTCAGTAGTCAAGGACTAATGCCAACACAAGGTCGAGTAAAAGTAGGTCTGTCTGGATCGACAGCAGGAATGGTCAGTTTGTTGGCATTAGGCATGAGATCAGGTAACAGGTAAAGCCATGGTACATCAGGTCAACCAGGTAATGTATAAAGGTGTCATGTCATGTCAAGAGTGTACGGTACCATGTCATGTCAAGTAGGAAGTGTAACAGGTCATGTCAGGAAGCACAAGATGTCATGTGGGTGCTCATAATCAAACTAACATAAACATGTGTATAAATAAACAAGCATGAGTACTATCAGAACAATAACTGGAACATGTAATATGATATGCCAATAGATATAATTTCAAGGATATGGATGCACAGTTATCGATTAGGGTTACATTTATAGTTCCAATATTAATTAGGATACAATTTATTAAACATGGAGTGTTAATATCACATTATTATGTAGTGATGTGATCTATGGATGCAATTATATGTATCTTAAATGCGATGGATGCAAACGGGTATCCGAAAGGTTATAAAACTATAAAATGGTAATGTGGGATATATAACCAAACAATATGTGATATAATAATATTAATATGGATAGCATATTCAAAGCGATTAGTAACTATAAAAGATGTATTGATTAACCATGCACAAGAAGGTTCCGTTCAGAAATTTAGCGTCACCATAATTTGTAAAATAGCTTAAAAATAACAAATGTTCTCCAAAAGAGACGTATCTTATACCAAAACAAAGATAATTCAATAAGGTTTTCAGTTTTATAAGTATAAGCATCTCAGGTTATCCCTACAAAAAGTTATGAATATTCAAAATTGAAAGTTTGCTGCTGGAATTTCCCTGGACAGCAGTTTAGAGACGTGTTCATTTGCATTTTACGTTAATTAAACAATTTATTTTGCAAGAAAATATTTCATAGAATTATAGTATTCTGAATTAGCTTCGTAACGAACTAAAGAACGTATCCTAATGATTTTTCTATGATTTATAATGAATTTTATAAGATAAGGTGTACAGTAAATTTCAGATTTGTCATATCCGATTTTTCAACGACATTTCATATGTAAACTATAAGATTTTCAAATGTATAATATTATAAAATGAAGATTATAAAAGTATATAGCATGTAGCAAGATTAACTTGCCTCGATGGGTCGCGAATCGAGAAAACGGAACGTTAACCGTCGGCGGGGAAAACTCGCGACGGCGCACGGTTCACGGAATGAACCCAAACGACGAACAAAGGAACCACACGGGTCGGGGTATCTCGCTGGAACGTCGAGAAACGTCACCGGCACGACGGAATTCCGGCAACAAAAGAACAGTTAAAAGAAATGAGAAACGAGACATGAAGCAAGAAGAGAAAAATGATAAAGAGAAGTATGAGAGAATATATAAGGGAGAGGGAGAGAGAGGAAAAAGTGGAGAGAGAGAGAGAGAGAGAAAGTGGGGCCCACGGGGTTAAAGGGGAGGTTGCGATTGGCTGAGAGAATAAATTGAGAAGGATATAAAAGATTGTAAAAAATATTATATGGTTAACTTAAAGATTTAAAAGATAGGTAATGAACAGTAAGATATCAGATTAGTTAGAAAAATATATGCGAAGGTTTTAATAATATTAAAATTTAGGATTTTGGCGCCAAATGAAACATTTCCAAATTGCGCCCGGGTTGGGTCCAAAAATTCGAAATTCAAATAATAGGATTTTAGGCGGGTTCCAAATTTTAAAATGAAATGTTTTATGATTAAAAAGCATACTCCCAAAACGGACACACGCACGTGCACGTAGCCATCCAAACTCGCCCGTTTCACTGAACGGGACGAGAACACAATGCACGGACGCTACCACGAGGCTAAGGGTGTCAAGTAGGCCAAGATGAATATTTTCAATTTTATTTTAGATGCTAAAATTTGTTATATGTAGAAATGACTTTGCCGGGTAAATTTTACAGTAAGCAACAAACAAGCAAATTAAATGAAATGAGTACTACACTATGCTCAAACAGTAACTGAAAATAGTAGCATTGGGCTCGGGTGTTACATTATACCCAACTACAAAAAGAATTTCGTCCTCGAAATTCCAAGAATACAAAGATAGATAACTACAAAAAGGTGAGGAAACTTCTGCCGGATTTCATCTTCTCGTTCCCAAGTGGACTCTCCATGCGAGCGATTACCCCAAGAAACAAGCACAAGGGGGATAACCTTGTTCTTAAGAACCTTTTTCCTTCGATCCACGATTTCAATCGGTCACTCCTCAAAAGTCAAGTCTTCTCGTACTGTTAGCTCCGAATGATCCAAAACGTGTGTTTCATCTCGAACATACTTACGGAGTTGAGATACGTGAAACACATCGTGCACATTTGCCAAGGACTGCGGTAACGCCAAACGATACGCTACCTCACCAACACGCTCCACGATCTCAAGGGTCTAACGAATCGAGGACTAAGCTTTCCTCGACTTCCAAAACGAATCACCCCTCTAGTCGGTGATATCTTCAAGAATACCAAATCACCTACGGTGAACTCTAGAGGTCTTCTTGACGTATCTGCCCAACTCTTCTGTCGGTCCTGTGCTGCCTTCATATGATTTCTGATAGGGTTAACCTTTTCAACTATCTGCACAATCAAATCTGGTCCCAATAATCTTCGTTCACCGACATCGTCCCAACAAACAGGTGAACGGCATTTACGACCATACAAAGCTTCAAATGGAGCCATCTGAATAGTTGCCTGAAAACTGTTGTTGTAAGACAACTCCACCAAAAGTAGATGATCCTCCCAAGACCCCTTGAAGTCCAACCTGCATGTTCTCAACATATCCTCAAGAGTTTGGATCGTTCTCTCCGACTGACCATCAGTTTGAGGATGATAAGCTGTGCTAAACTTCAATCGAGTCCCCAAACTTTCCTGTAAACTCCTCCAAAAGTGCGACAAGAACCGAGTGTCCCGATTGGACACGATGCTTACCGGTACTCCATGCAATCTGACAATCTCCTGCATGTACCGATCTGCCAAAGTCTCTGTCGATTGACCAACCCGGAAAGGAATAAAGTGAGCTGCCTTGGTCAACCGATCAACAATCACCCTTACTGCATTGTTGCCTTTTGGACTCCGCGGTAAAGCCGTCACGAAATCCATGGTTATATGTTCCCACTTCCACTGAGGAATCGGAAGTGGTTGCAACAACCAGCAACCCTTTGGTGTTCAGCCTTGACTTGCTGACACACCAAGCACTTAGCCACGAAGCGAGCAATTTCCCGTTTCATACCTTCCCACCAGAAATGCCGTCGAATATCTCGGTACATCTTTGTCCCTCCTGGATGTACAGAGTAAGCTGAACTGTGTGCCTCCTTCATAAGCTCTTCACGCACATCTCCTTTTGGCACACACACGGCTACCATATCTCAACGAACCATCTTCATGGATCAGTAAATCGGTTCGTAGTCCGGCTTCCACCTGCTCTCGAAACTTTTGTAGTCTAGGATCCTGCGATTGCGCCACTTTAATCTTCTCAACTAAGGACGACTGTACTTGTAACTGCATCAACTGTCCTGTAGCACGCGGTAGCACAACCTCCAAGTCAAATCTCCGAAACTCCTCAATGATCTCTCTCTGTGCAGTCAATAACTGAATTGCTGGTAACCGACTTAGCGCATCTGGCACGACGTTAACTTTTCCCGGATGGTACTTAAGATCAAGGTCGTAGTCGGCCATCAGCTCCAACCATCTGCGTTGCCTCGTGTTCAACTCCTTCTGAGTGAACACATACTTTAAACTCTTGTGATCTGTAAAGACTTCAACTCTCTCGCCCAGAAGGTAGTGTCTCCAAATCTTCAGGGCGAAGATCACGGCTGCAAGCTCTAAGTCATGAGTCGGATAATTCTTCTCATGAGTCTTCAGTTGTCTCGATGCGTAAGCGACAACTTTCCCACTCTGCATTAAAACACATCCCAATCCCTTTCCGGATGCGTCGCTATGAATCACCAGTCCTCCTGAATTATCCGGTACGGTCAGGATCGGGGCGGTTATCAACTTTTGCTTCAACGTCTCGAAGGCCAATGCACATCCATCTGTCCAAACAAACGGTACCTCCTTACGCGTAAGCTTGGTTAACGGCTCAGCTAGACGAACGAAGTTCTCCACAAATCTTCTGTAGTAACCGGCGAGTCCAAGAAAACTTCTTATCTCTGCAACATTCTTCGGAACAGGCCAATCTCGAACTGCTGCAATCTTCTCGGGATCAACGGCGATTCCATCGCCCGACACGACATGCCCCAGAAACTTCACTTCTTCCAACCAGAATTCGCACTTACTCATCTTCGCGAATAATTTCTCCTGTCTCAGCGTTTGCAGTGCGATCCTTAAGTGCTCAGCATGCTCCTCCGGACTCTTCGAGTACACCAGAATATCGTCAATGAATACCACAATAAACTGGTCCAAGAACGGTGAAAAGATCCTGTTCATCAAGTCCATAAATATTGCCGGCGCATTAGTCACTCCGAAGGGCATCACTAAATACTCGAAATGCCCATACCGAGTCCGAAACGCCGTCTTGCAAATGTCTTCTGCCTTTACTCGGACCTGATGATATCCTGATCGCAAGTCCAGTTTCGAGAATACCCTCGCGCCACTAAGCTGCTCAAGAGTTCTCCAATGCGAGGGATCGAGTACTTGTTCTTAATAGTCACCCGGTTCAATTCTCGATAATCAATGCACATCCTTCTCGTGCCATCCTTCTTCTTTACTAGAAGAACTGGAGCTCCCCAAGGTGAGTTGCTGCTTCGAATCCATCCCCTCTCGAGTAATTCACCAACTTGTTTCTTAACTCCTTCTAGTTCCACCGGTGCCATTGGATAATAAGATTTTGATACTGGCGCTGCACCAGGAATAAGGTCAATCGCAAACTCCACATCTCGCTTCGGCGGTAAGCCCGATATATCTTCAAACACATCCATAAAGTCACGAACAACAGCCGGCTCTTTACTTTCATCACTTCCATTGATGCAAGAACATTGTTTGTCGGCCTAGCCCTAAACTCGACCGGCCCGACAGAACTGCTTCCTTACCGCAACTGCTGTCTACGTCGTTGGCCGCGAAAGGTCCAGCGAGACTACTGAGTCTCGACCACTCTGCTGCATGCACGTCCACGGCTGCTCCATTCTGGCTTAGTCCGATGAACTTCTCTTCCATTTCCTCCCGTGCGGTCCGCGGGAAGAATTTCTCCAGGAAACTTTTAGAAAAACTTCGCCTAACTGATCGGCTTGGGCAAGCGGGTTTCCTCCACAAGCCATCACTCTCGGGCGTAATCCACTAACTGAATGCGCACCACATCAACTCCTCTATCCTCTGGAATCTGTGTCGCAATCAGCAAATTCTCCGTGTCACTAGCCACGGCTCAGCTGGCAACGGTTCCTCCAGAGCAGTGAAAATAGTAGGACCCAAACGTCTGAAATCTGCCACGGTCCCTACTCGGCTAACTGGTCTAGTTCCATCGTTGTTTACAGACTGCTGAACGATCTGCAAACCCTCCTGAAACGAATCTGCTATTGCTGGATCAACTCAGTCTGTCTCTTTGATTTCCAACATTTCTCTTATCACTCCAAGCATGGCGGCTTTGTTCACATGCCTTCGGTACGTCTTCAACCTCTTACCTGTCATAATCCTGAACTCAAAATACCCAACATTAGCATGATGATAGATTCTGAATGTGGATCAAGGCTAGAACTCCAAGATACTTAAATAGAGTACTGCATTGTAGCTATGCCGCGGTATCATAGCCGCAATTACTTAACTCCACCCAAGTCGCCCAAGTCCTAGGGATAACAAGAAATCAGGTTTTCGAGTTGACAATGCAAAGTAAGTTTGCATGTCGACATGATCCGGAAGAATGATTCAAGGATGGTAAAACGGTCAAGGTGGCTGGACATGTTTCCTAATCACGGGTATTATGATTCGTGTATCGGGTGCAATACCCAACTACAAAGAATCAACCCAATTAACCTATGGCTCTGATACCAAAAAACCATGTCACGACCCGCTTCCCAGAGTACGCAAGTTTGGGCACGTGACATAGCCAACCATGCTACCTGTGGGTAGGAAGCATCCGTCCACAGTCACATTACGGTTGTAGAGATATCAAGAACAGTAAAATAAACTAAACTAATACATGTCCAAATCCATAATAACAAGAATCAATAAACAATAAGTGCGGAAGCTAATGATCCAATACAATGAATAAACAGTACGTCCCATAATGCGGGCTCACATCTGGAAATGAAAAGCAATAAATAAACTAAACCCTAAGGACTCACTGGTCAGCCTGCTGGCTGAAGTACTCCTGCTCGGTCGTCGACAAAGGTATGGAATCTGGGCCATGCAAAACCCAGACGTCAGCGCGTCAAAGCATCAAGTATATAGCATAAACATAGTAATAAGCAATGCAAGTATGAACATGAATAATGCAATAATAAGAGGTAGCAAGCAGGGTAAAGTGCAAAGGTGACTAAACTGTCCTATCAGGTTTTCTACTCTATAGTCTTTGAAACCAATTGATGAATCGTCGATGTAACTCAATAGTATCCCGTGCGTGCCCGGGACCACGGTCATGATCCTCGGGGCTGAATCCGAGACGTGCCGCTAAGCAGTAAAAGGTAGTAGGATAGATGAGTGATGTCAGCATCAACACTCCGGAGCTGGCCAAGCCCGTAAGACTGATCAGAACAATGTATCGAACTGTTGAGTTACAAGTCGGTTTCACCTTTGATTTCCCCATACCCCCAAGCTATGTATGTCAGGTCAGGTATTCAGTAGTCAAGGACTAATGCCAACACAAGGTCGAGTAAAAGTAGGTCTGTCTGGATCGACAGCAGGAATGGTCAGTTTGTTGGCATTAGGCATGAGATCAGGTAACAGGTAAAGCCATGGTACATCAGGTCAACCAGGTAATGTATAAAGGTGTCATGTTATGTCAAGAGTGTACGGTACCATGTCATGTCAAGTAGGAAGTGTAACAGGTCATGTCAGGAAGCACAAGATGTCATGTGGGTGCTCATAATCAAACTAACATAAACATGTGTATAAATAAACAAGCATGAGTACTATCAGAACAATAACTGGAACATGTAATATGATATGCCAATAGATATAATTTCAAGGATATGGATGAACAGTTATCGATTAGGGTTACATTTATAGTTCCAATATTAATTAGGATACAATTTATTAAACATGGAGTGTTAATATCACATTATTATGTAGTGATGTGATCTATGGATGCAATTATATGTATCTTAAATACGATGGATGCAAACGGGTATCCGAAAGGTTATAAAACTATAAAATGGTAATGTGGGATATATAACCAAACAATATGTGATATAATAATATTAATATGGATAGCATATTCAAAGCGATTAGTAACTATAAAAGATGTATTGATTAACCATGCACAAGAAGGTTCCGTTCAGAAATTTAGCGTCACCCTAATTTGTAAAATAGCTTAAAAATAACAAATGTTCTCCAAAAGAGACGTATCTTATACCAAAACAAAGATAATTCAATAAGGTTTTCAGTTTTATAAGTATAAGCATCTCAGGTTATCCCTACAAAAAGTTATGAATATTCAAAGTTGAAAGTTTGCTGCTGGAATTTCCCTGGACAGCAGTTTAGAGACGTGTTCATTTGCATTTTACGTTAATTAAACAATTTATTTTGCAAGAAAATATTTCATAGAATTATAGTATTCTGAATTAGCTTCGTAACGAACTAAAGAACGTATCCTAATGATTTTTCTATGGTTTATAATGAATTTTATAAGATAAGGTGTACAGTAAATTTCAGATTTGTCATATCCGATTTTTCAACGACATTTCATATGTAAACTATAAGATTTTCAAATGTATAATATTATAAAATGAAGATTATAAAAGTATATAGCATGTAGCAAGATTAACTTGCCTCGATGGGTCGCGAATCGAGAAAACGGAACGTTAACCGTCGGCGGGGAAAACTCGCGACGGCGCACGGTTCACGGAATGAACCCAAACGACGAACAAAGGAACCACACGGGTCGGGGTATCTCGCTGGAACGTCGAGAAACGTCACCGGCACGACGGAATTCCGGCAACAAAAGAACAGTTAAAAGAAATGAGAAACGAGACATGAAGCAAGAAGAGAAAAATGATAAAGAGAAGTATGAGAGAATATATAAGGGAGAGGGAGAGAGAGGAAAAAGTGGAGAGAGAGAGAGAGAGAGAAAGTGGGGCCCACGGGGTTAAAGGGGAGGTTGCGATTGGCTGAGAGAATAAATTGAGAAGGATATAAAAGATTGTAAAAAATATTATATGGTTAACTTAAAGATTTAAAAGATAGGTAATGAACAGTAAGATATCAGATTAGTTAGAAAAATATATGCGAAGGTTTTAATAATATTAAAATTTAGGATTTTGGCGCCAAATGAAACATTTCCAAATTGCGCCCGGGTTGGGTCCAAAAATTCGAAATTCAAATAATAGGATTTTAGGCGGGTTCCAAATTTTAAAATGAAATGTTTTATGATTAAAAAGCATACTCCCAAAACGGACACACGCACGTGCACGTAGCCATCCAAACTCGCCCGTTTCACTGAACGGGACGAGAACACAATGCACGGACGCTACCACGAGGCTAAGGGTGTCAAGTAGGCCAAGATGAATATTTTCAATTTTATTTTAGATGCTAAAATTTGTTATATGTAGAAATGACTTTGCCGGGTAAATTTTACAGTAAGCAACAAACAAGCAAATTAAATGAAATGAGTACTACACTATGCTCAAACAGTAACTGAAAATAGTAGCATTGGGCTCGGGTGTTACAACTTTGCTGGAGTGTCGGGTCCAAACGACGGCACGGTCGGAAACCGGCAAAAGTCAAAAGTAACGAAGTTAGCAAACGCGATATACGTGAACAACCGACCAGCGAGGGGTTTAACATTAATGGAAAGATAGAGATGCTTACAGGGAGACACCAGGGTGCAACCACGACGGCTCGACGGCGATGGGGCGCTGGCAGCGAGGAACGGTGGCGCGGCAAGGGTTTGAGGTGGCTGGATGTTGCTGGAAAACGATGGTGCTGAGAGTAGAGGAGGTGCTGGCCTTCTCTGGTGATCGAGGGGAGAAGGAGGTGGTCGGAGGTGGCGCGGTGACGTCGACGAGGGTTGACGGCACGTTTTCCGGCGAACAGAGGAGGTGGTCGTGCTGCGGCTTGGGTGCTGTTGCTGTGCCGGCGAGGGAAGGAGGAAGACGACGAGGTCAGGGTGAGGAGGAAGAGAGGGAGTCGCTGGCGTCGTTGGTGACGAGAGGCGACGTCGACGGCGAGATCTGCGGCCGGTGTGGCGTCGGGGATGGGTGCAAGCGCGGAAAGAGAACGGAGGAAGGAGGAGTGCGCGGTTGAGGTTGCGGAGGCAGGGTGATGGTGGTGGTGGTCTCGTCGGCGCGGTGACTGCGGCGGCAACGGCGACGGGATGGCTAGGGTTAGGGTTTCGTGGGTTCTCGTGAGATGGGGAGGAGACGAGGGCTGCGTAACAAATATATAGGGAGAGAGAGGAAAGTTGTTAGAGAGAGAGAGAGAGAGAAGATTTGAGGGAGATAGAGAGAGATAGAGGAAGAGAGAGAGAGAGAGCAGCGGGCCCACGAGGGATTAAACCCCTCATGATTGGCTGCGCAAAAGATTTTAAAGAAATCTTAAGGGATTTAAATTGTTGATTTAGATAACAGTTAAAATATATATAGTTTAATATATTTAATCAAACGGGCAATTTGGCGCTAAATGAAACATTTCCAAATCGCGTCCGGGTTGCGCCCAAATGTTCCAAATTCAAATTATAGGATTTTAAGCGAGTTCTAAATTTTGAAAAGAGGTGTTTAATGATTAAAATGCATGCCCCCAAGTCGGACACTTGCACGCGCACGTAGTCGTCCAAACATACCCGTTTCACCGAACGGGACGGAATCTCGACACGCGGACGCTACCACGCGACTAGTGGCGACGAGTAGGCCAACATGGATATTTTTAATTTCATTTTAGGTGTTAAAATTTGTTATGTGCCAAAATGACTTAACCGGTTAAAATTTTGCAAAAAGCACCAAACAATTAGGATAATTGGAATGAGCAATATATAACACTCAACTAGCAAAAGAAATAGTATTATTGGGCTCGGGTGTTACATCATACCCAACTACAAAAGAATTTCGTCCTCGAAATTCCAAGAATACAAGATAGCTAACTATGGGAAAAGGTGAGGAAATTTCTGCCGGATCTCGTCTTCTCGCTCCCAAGTGGATTCTCCATGCGATCGGTTACCCCAAGAAACTAGCACAAGAGGGATAACCTTGTTCTTAAGAACCTTTTCTCTTCGATCCTTGATTTCAACTGGTCGCCCCTCAAAAGTTAGGTCCTCCCGTACAGTCAACTCCGAATGATCCAAGACATGAGTCTCATCACGAACATACCTTCGTAGTTGAGACACATGAAACACATCGTGCGCTCCTGCCAATGATTGTGGTAACGCCAAACGGTACGCTACCTCTCCAACACGCTCCAATATCTCGAAGGGTCCAACGAATCGAGGGCTAAGCTTTCCCCGACTTCCAAAGCGAATCACCCCTCTAGTCGGTAATATCTTCAGGAATACCAAATCACCCACGGCGAACTCTAGAGGTCTTCTTGACGTGTCAGCCCAACTTTTCTGTCTGTCCTGAGCTACCTTCATATGCTTCCTGATTGTATTCACCTTCTCGACTGTCTGTACCACCAAATCTGGTCCTAGTAATCTGCGTTCACCAACGTCATCCCAACAAACGGGCGAACGGCACTTACGACCATACAACGCTTCAAACGGAGCCATCTGAATGGTCGCTTGGAAGCTATTGTTGTACGAAAACTCCACCAGGTGTAGATGATCCTCCCAAGAACCCTTGAAGTCCAACATGCACGCTCTTAACATATCTTCAAGGGTCTGGATCGTTCTCTCCGATTGTCCATCAGTCTGAGGATGATAAGCTGTGCTAAACTTCAATCGAGTCCCCAAACTTTCTTGTAAACTCCTCCAAAAGTGCGACAAGAATCGAGTGTCCCGATCGGACACGATGCTTACCGGTACTCCATGCAGTCTTACAATCTCCTGCATGTGCCGCTCTGCCAAAGTCTCTGTCGATTGACCAACCCGAAAAGGAATAAAGTGAGCCGCCTTGGTCAACCGATCGACAATCACCCATACTGCATTGTTGCCCTTTGGATTCCGCGGTAAAGCCGTCACGAAATCCATGGTTATATGTTCCCACTTCCACTGAGGAATCGGAAGTGGTTGCAACAAACCAGCAACCCTTTGGTGTTCAGCCTTGACTTGCTGACACACCAAGCACTTAGCCACGAAGCGAGCAATTTCCCGTTTCATACCTTCCCACCAGAAGTGCTGTCGAATATCTCGGTACATCTTTGTCCCTCCTGGATGTACAGAGTAAGCTGAACTGTGTGCCTCCTTCATAAGCTCTTCACGCACATCCCCTTTTGGCGCGCACACACGGCTTCCATATCTCAACGAACCATCTTCGTGGATCAGTAAATCGGTTCGTAGTCCGGCTTCAACCTGCTCTCGAAACTTTTGCAGCCTAGGATCCTGCGATTGCGCCACTTTAATCTTCTCAACTAAGGACGACTGTACTTGCAACTGCATCAACTGTCCCGTAGCATGTGGTAGCACAACCTCCAAGTCAAATCTCTGAAAATCCGCAATGATCTCCCGTTGTGCGGTCAATACCTGAATTGCTGGTAACCGACTTAGCGCATCTGGCACGACGTTAACTTTTCCCGGATGGTACTTAAGGTCAAGGTCGTAGTCGGCCATCAGTTCCAACCATCTGCGTTGTCTCATGTTCAACTCCTTCTGAGTGAACACATACTTCAAACTCTGGTGATCAGTAAAGACTTCGACTCTCTCGCCCAAAAGGTAGTGTCTCCAAATCTTCAGGGCGAAGATCACGGCTGCAAGCTCCAAGTCATGAGTCGGATAATTCTTCTCATGAGTCTTCAGTTGTCTCGATGCGTAAGCGACGACTTTCCCATTCTGCATCAGAACACATCCCAATCCTTTTCCGGATGCGTCGCTGTGAATCACCAGTCCTCCTGAATCATCCGGTACGGTTAGGATAGGGGCGGTTATCAACTTCTGTTTCAACGTCTCGAAGGCCAATGCACATCCATCCGTCCAAACAAACGGTACCTCCTTGCGCGTGAGCTTGGTTAACGGCTCAGCTAAACGAGCGAAGTTCTCCACAAATCTTCTGTAGTATCCGGCGAGTCCAAGAAAACTTATTATCTCTGCAACATTCTTTGGAATAGGCCAATCTCGAACTGCTGCAATCTTTTCGGGATCGACGGCGATTCCATTGCCCGACACGACATGCCCCAGAAACTTCACTTCTTCCAGCCAAAATTCGCACTTACTCATTTTCGCGAATAATTTTTCCTGTCTCAGCGTCGGCAGGGCGATCTTTAAATGCTCAGCATGCTCCTCCGGACTCTTCGAGTACACCAGAATATCGTCAATGAATACCACAATAAACTGGTCCAAGAATGGTGAAAGTATCCTGTTCATCAAATCCATGAATATTGCTGGCGCATTAGTCACTCCGAAGGACATCACCAAATACTCGAAATGTCCATATCGAGTTCGAAACGCCGTCTTGCAAATGTCTTCTGCTTTCACTCGGACCTGATGATATCCTGATCGCAAACCAGTTTCGAGAATACCATCGCGCCACTAAGCTGCTCAAAGAGTTCTCCAATGTGAGGGATCGGGTATTTATTCTTAATAGTCACCCGGTTCAATTCTCGATAATCAATGCACATCCTTCTCGTGCCATCCTTCTTCTTTACTAAAAGAACTGGAGCTCCCCAAGGTGAGTTGCTGCTTCGAATCCATCCCTTCTCGAGTAATTCACCAACTTGTTTCTTAACTTCTTCCAATTCCACCGGTGCCATCGGATAATAAGATTTTGATACTGGCGCTGTACCAGGAATGAGGTCAATCGCAAACTCCACAACTCGCTTCGGCGGTAAGCCTGATATATCTTCAAACGCATCCATAAAGTCGCGAACAACTGACGGCTCTTCATTACTATCCGCTTCCATTGTCGCAAGAACACTGTTTGTCGGCCTAGCCCTAAACTCGACTGGCCCGACAAAGCTGCTTCCTCCAGTGAAAGTAAACTTAGGATGTCCGGGAATCTGGAAAATTACTTTCCTTGCCCTACAGTCAATGTGTGCGTGGAAAGTGCCAAGAAAATCCGTTCCCAAAACTACTTCATAACTGCCCGTATCTATCACCAAGAAATCTGCAAAGAGCTCTCGTCCGCAAACAACAACTGTAGAATCTCTACACTCCTTACTAGCTATGATTTTCCCATTCCCAGTGTGTATGTCCTAAAACTAGACAGGGTCGTGCAGGTAATCGAGTGTATAGTTATAAATTTGGATGACATAAAACAGTGGGATGCTCCGAAATTAAATAATGCCAATGCGGGAAAACCATGAACGAGTAAATTACCTGAAACCACTTCTCCTGATGCCTTAGCTTCCTCAGCTGTCAACGTGAACGCTTGAGCCTGATTTGGTCCTTGAGTCAGCTGTTTCTGCCCTTGGAACGGTCTCTGCGGAGGCTTCTGTATATCATCTTTCGTGCGAAGCTTCGACGGACAAGCATTAACGGCGTGATCTGCCGCTCCACATCTAAAACAGAGTCCCAGCCTCCTACGACACTCCTTCCGCACATGTCCGGGTACATGGCAGTAGTTACAAATCACGCTCCCTTTCCGATCACCCACAATTGTTTTCTTCATTGGTGCTATGCTGCGCCTGTTCACCGGAATACTTCTACGTACAGACGTTTGGTTCAGTGCAAATGCCGGTTCCAGCTCGGTCTGTTCCTTTAGATTCTCCAGCAATCCCTTTATCACTCTACGCCTGGCGGCTATGACCGCACGTCTTTGGTCCATCTTCAAAGTCTTACTGGTCATAATCCTGAAAATCAAAGTACCCAACATTAGCATGATGATAGATTCTGAGTATAGATCAAGGCTAGAACTCCAAGATACTTAAATAGAGTACAGCATTGTAGCTATGCCGCGGTATCATAGCCGCAATTACTTAACACCACCCAAGTCGCCTAAGTCCTAGAGATAACAAGAAACTAGGTTTTCGAGTTGACAATACAAAGTAAGTTTGCATGTCGACATGATCCGGAAGAATGATTCAAGGATGGTAAAACGGTCAAGGTGGCAGGACATGTTTCCTAAACACGGGTATTCTGATTCGTGTGTTGGGTACAACACCTAACTACAAAAGAATCAACCCGACTATCCTATGGCTCTGATGTCAAAAGAACCATGTCACGGCCCGCTTCCCAGAGTATGCAAGATTGGGCACGTGACATAGCCAACCATGCTACCTGTGGGTAGGAAATATCCATCCACAGTCACATTACGGTTGTAGAGATATCAAGAACAAAACAATAAACTAATCTAATACATGTCCAAATCCATAATAACAAGAATCAGTAAACAATGAGTGCGGAAGCAAATGATCCAATACCATAAATAAACAGTACGTCCCATAATGCGGGCTCACATCTGGAAATGGAATGAAAATGAATAAACTAAACCCTAAGGAACTCACAGTTCAGCCTGCTGGCTGAAGCACTCCTGCTCGGTCGTCGACAGTGGTAAGGAATCTGGGCCATGCAAAACCCAGACGTCAGCGCGTCATGTCATCAAGCATATAATATAAACATGGTAATAAGCAATGCAGGTATGAACATGAATAAAGCAGTACTAAGAAATAACAGAGCAGGGTAATGTGCAATGGTGACTAAACTGTCCTATCAAGTTTCTACTCTATAGTCTTTGAAATCAATTGATGAATCGTCGATGTAACTCAATAGTATCCCGTGCGTGCCCGGGACCACGGTCAAGGTCCTCGGGGCTGAATCCGAGACGTGCCGCTAAGCAGTAAAAGTAGGTAGTAGGATGGACGAGTGATGTCAGCATCATCACTCCCGGACTGGCCAAGCCCGTAAGACTGATCAGAACAAGTATCGAACTGTTGAGTTACAAGTCGGTTTCACCTTTGATTTCCCCATACCCCCAAGCTATGTATGTCAGGTCGGGTATTCAGTAGTCAAGGACTAATGCCAACACAAGATCAGGTAAAAGTAGGTCTGTCTGGGTAGACAGCAGGAATGGTCAGGTTTGTCGGCATTAGGCATGAAATCAGGTAACAGGTCAGGTCGCTTTTCAACAGGTTGAGTCGATATGTACAGGGTGTCATGTCCGGTGTATCAGTACATGTGTCAGGTATATCAAGATCGGTCAATATGTAATGCAATCAAATGTATGCTGATAACAGGTATAGTAACGAATAAGGAACAGCAGCAGGAACGGCAAATAACAATATTATTCCATGTAAACACAGTGATGCTTTGTATTCTCTTATTAACAGGTTCAAGCACCCTTGGGGTGCAATAATCACAGTGTAGTGCAATATTAATAACAGCAGGCAATAAAGATATAAGTGTGCGACTATTTTCCTCTAAATAGTAAAATGATTAGCAGGTAGTTGTTATTAAGGTTACGGTGGCAAAATACGATTTAGGTGGCAGTATTATAATATATATCATATTTCGTCCAATGAGACAAGTAGCAATATTTAGTTGATATAGCAAGTTTGTGAGTCAAATATTTAATTAGTTTAACGTAGCATGTAGCAAGAAATCTTGCCTCGACGGTTTCGTAAACCGGAAAGCATGGATGCAATGTCGGCGGAAAACACGAGACGGGTGCATGGGCCACGGATCGAGTCCCAACAGCGAACAGCGGGACCACGCGGACCAGGGTACTTCGCTGGAGTGTCGGGTCCAAACGACGGCACGGTCGGAAACCGGCAAAAGTCAAAAGTAACGAAGTTAGCAAACGCGATATACGTGAACAACCGACCAGCGAGGGGTTTAACATTAATGGAAAGATAGAGATGCTTACAGGGAGACACCAGGGTGCAACCACGACGGCTCGACGGCGATGGGGCGCCGGCAGCGAGGAACGGTGGCGCGGCAAGGGTTTGAGGTGGCTGGATGTTGCTGGAAAACGATGGTGCTGAGAGTAGAGGAGGTGCTGGCCTTCTCTGGTGATCGAGGGGAGAAGGAGGTGGTCGGAGGTGGCGCGGTGACGTCGACGAGGGTCGACGGCACGTTTTCCGGCGAACAGAGGAGGTGGTCGTGCTGCGGCTTGGGTGCTGTTGCTGTGCCGGCGAGGGAAGGAGGAAGACGACGAGGTCGGGGCGAGGAGGAAGAGAGGGAGTCGCAGGGGTCGTTGGTGACGAGAGGCGACGTCGACGGCGAGATCTGCGGCCGGTGTGGCGTCGGGGATGGGTGCAAGCGCGGAAAGAGAACGGAGGAAGGAGGAGTGCGCGGTTGAGGTTGCGGAGGCAGGATGATGGCGGTGGTGGTCTCGTCGGCGCGGTGACTGCGGCGGCAACGGCGACGGGATGGCTAGGGTTAGGGTTTCGTGGGTTCTCGTGAGATGGGGAGGAGACGAGGGCTGCGTAACAAATATATAGGGAGAGAGAGGAAAGTTGTTAGAGAGAGAGAGAGAGAGAAGATTTGAGGGAGATAGAGAGAGATAGAGGAAGAGAGAGAGAGAGCAGCGGGCCCACGAGGGATTAAACCCCTCGTGATTGGCTGCGCAAAAGATTTTAAAGAAATCTTAAGGGATTTAAATTGTTGATTTAGATAACAGTTAAAATATATATAGTTTAATATATTTAATCAAACGGGCAATTTGGCGCTAAATGAAACATTTCCAAATCGCGCCCGGGTTGCGCCCAAATGTTCCAAATTCAAATTATAGGATTTTAAGCGAGTTCCAAATTTTGAAAAGAGGTGTTTAATGATTAAAATGCATGCCCCCAAGTCGGACACTTGCACGCGCACGTAGTCGTCCAAACATACCCGTTTCACCGAACGGGACGGAATCTCGACACGCGGACGCTACCACGCGACTAGTGGCGACGAGTAGGCCAACATGGATATTTTTAATTTCATTTTAGGTGTTAAAATTTGTTATGTGCCAAAATGACTTAACCGGTTAAAATTTTGCAAAAAGCACCAAACAATCAGGATAATTGGAATGAGCAATATATAACACTCAACTAGCAAAAGAAATAGTATTATTGGGCTCGGGTGTTACAAAAGATCTCCCCTTTTGAGATCTAATGGAAGATCTGAGTTCCCCTTTGTGGGTTTTGTGGTGAAAAACTATTTAGTTTTATAAAAGGAAGAGTAAAACTCTTAATTTAATTCAAAAGAAAGAAGAAGGTTTTAGAACCTTGAGGAAGGAGAAGATCACAGATCTTGATGCTTTTTGGGAGAGAGAAAAATTTGTTAAGATATTTCATTATCTTTGCCTTTATAAGCTATACACTTTACATATAGCCCCTTGGGCTTCATAAAATGGCATTTTGCCTATCTCATGGCTCATGTGTCATTTATTTTTGCACATAAGCCATGGACTTTACAAAATTTTGGCTTTATGCCCATTCATGCATAAAGAAAATTACATAAAAAATTATTTATTACATGATTTCATCTTGGCATGGAGGAGGGGCCGGCCGCTTCATGTTCGGACTCGACCTGGGCATGGACCCGCTTGATCTGAGCTTGGACCCACTTGGCTTAGGGTTGACCTTGACTTTGACTTAGTCAACCGGGGTGCAATTTTCGACCCCATCAATAAATGCACACCACATATGTGGGTCGTGTGCATGAAATTTATGGATCTTCTTTTGCGTGGAGGCGACTTGCTTTGGTTCCCACTTTTGGGATGCATTGCCCTTTTAACGACATAAATGATCGATGCTTGACGCGTTCTCCGAGGTAGAGTGTCCGTAGTAGACGTTTCCCTGGCTCAGAGTGATTTGGTAGACGTGCCCCCGGCACGGAGTGCCGCTGGTCGACGTTTTCCCAAGGTGGAGTGTCTGTAGTCGACGTGGCCCCGGCACGGAGTGTCTGCTTGACGTTTCCTTGGTATGGAGTGTCGGTCGTTGGACGTTTCCCCGATGCGGAGTGTCGCTGGTCGACGTTTCCACGGCATGGAGTGTCTGTGTTGACGTTTTCCCGGCACGGAGTGTCCCCAGTTGACGTGTCCCCGGCACGGAGTGTCTGTTGTCGACGTGCCCCCGGCACGAAGTGTCTGTGTTGGACGTTTCCCCGGCACGGAGTGTCGCTGGTTGATGTGTCCCTGGCACGGAGTGTTGGTTGTCGACGTGCCCCCGGCACGGAGTGTCTTCTTGACGTTTTCCCGAGGAGGAGTGTCTGTGTTGGACGTTTCCCCGAGACGGAGTGTCTGTGTTGGACGTTTCCCCGAGACGGAGTGTCTGTGTTGGACGTTTCTCCGAGACGGAGTGTCACTGGCCGACGTTTCCCCGGCATGGAGTGTCTGTGTTGGAAGTTTCCCCGAGACGGAGTGTTGCCTGGTTGACGTTTCCCTGAGGCGGAGTGTCTGTAGTCGATGTGGCCCCGGCACGGAGTGTCTGCTTGACGTTTCCCCGGTACGGAGTATCGGTCGTTGGACGTTTCCCCGATGCGGAGTGTCGCTGGTCGACGTTTCCACGGCATGGAGTGTCTGTGTTGGACGTTTCCCCGGCACGGAGTGTCTGTTGTCGACGTGCCCCCGGCACGGAGTGTCTGTATTGGACGTTTCCCCGGCACGGAGTGTCGCTGGTTGACGTGTCCCCGGCACGGAGTGTCTGTTGTCGACGTGTCCCTGGCACGGAGTGTCTGCTTGACGTTTTCCCGAGGAGGAGTATCTGTGTTGGACGTTTCCCCGAGACGGAGTGTCTGTGTTGGACGTTTCCCCGAGACGGAGTGTTTGTGTTGGACGTTTTCCGAGATGGAGTGTCTGTGTTGGACGTTTTCCCGAGACGGAGTGTCGTTGGACGACGTTTCCCTGGCATGGAGTGTCTGTGTTGGACGTTTCCCCGAGACGGAGTGTCGCCTGGTTGACGTTTCCCCGAGGCGGAGTGTCCGTAGTCGACGTGCCCCCGGCACGGAGTGTCTGCTTGACGTTTCCCCGTTACGGGGTGTCACTGTTGGAACTGGTTGGTTTGATTTGATTTGGGTTGATATCAGCATCGTTATACTGGAATATGGTACCAGGAGCGAATCATCATTTGCCATGAGAGGATTTGGGGATTTGGTTTTGGTTTGGCATCTGCATTGCTGCACTGGAATAATGCCAGGAGCAACTCATCATTTGCCCCCGGAGGATTTGGGAATTGTTTTTTTTTTGGGTCGGCATCAGCACCGCTACACTGGAATATGGTATTAGGAGCGAATCATCATTTGCCTTTCCCTGTTGGGAAGCGATGGCTTAGGAGACAGGTTTAGATCCCTATCACCTAAGGCTTTTCAATTTTATGGGCCGTAAGGGTCCCATAAAAGCATTTTCTCCCTTCGAGTCGTAAGGATCCCGTAAGTGCATTTTCTCCTTAGGAGTCGTGGGGATTCCTAAGTGTGTTTTTCCTTTGTCAGTCGTAAGGATCTCACGCGGGAATTTTCTCCTCACAAAGTCGAGAGGACTTTATGAGTGTATTTATTTTTGAATGTTCACCGCCGTTGGGACTTTGAATGTGGTCTTGCCGGTAGGACTTGGGAGAGATTGGGATCGTTTTACACCCGTGGATTGTATACGGTTTTACAGGATGTATGATCCAAACCGTAGGGCCGGAAAAATTTCGGGACTTTGTCGGCGTCTGTATCGCTACACTGGAATATGGTACCAGGAGCGACTCATCATTCGCCGTTGGGGTATGGGATTTGGAACTTGGTTGGCGTCTGCATCGCTGCACTGGAATATGGTACCAGGAGCGACTCATCATTCGCCATTGGGATTTGAATTTTGGTTGGCGTCTGCGTTGCTACACTGGAATATGGTACCAAGAGCGACTCATCATTCGTCGTTGGGATTTGAGTTTCGGACAGCGTCTGCGTCACTGCACTGGAACATGGTACCAGGAGCGACTCATCATTCGCCGTTTTTTTACCGCGATTGCTCTATCATTTCAGCTTTTCTTATCGCGAAGATCGCGATTGCCCTATCATTTCGGCTATTTATTCGCGGTTGCCTCATCATTTCGGTTTTATTTTCAATTTTATTTTTACTCGTTGATTTTTATTGCGAGTTGCCCTCATCATTTCGGCTTTTCTTTTTTTTTTTCCTTCCTTTTATTTACTTTTTTATTTACATTCCCAGTTTAACGACTTAGAGGTCGTTTGTTCCTAGTTTAACGACGTGGTGGTCGTTTATTCCCAGTTTAAAGACTTGGTGGTCCGTGGTTTTCTTATCCCGGCTCCTCGAACTTTGATCTTGGCGGGGCTGTGTTGACGACCGTAGCTCTGTGGCTTGTCGGTACATCTGACGACTGTGAGGCTTTCCCAAGTTTGTATTGGTTCTCCACCCAATCTTTAAAAACATAGCAGTTTTCAATGGTATGACTCACCATTCTATGATATGGGCAGTATATGGGATTGCCGGTCATGTTCATCTCATGTGGCCTCTTTGGAATAGGCAGCTGAAGACCGTTGTTCAAGACGTCCTCGAATATTTTACGGACTTCCTCCCTCCTGAAGGAGTATATTTTCTTCTTTCTCTCTATTAGAATAGGTGCCCTTACTGATGCTGGACCCTGAGGACGATCAGTCTTTGGTTCACCTACTGTCTGCTTACCACGTTCAGTGTACGTATCAGAGGAACTGGAGGTTGACCGTGGCCGTTTTTCGCAAAGGTGTTCCAATTTTGGGCCGGAGGGAGTATCGGTTGGCTGCTTCCGGATATCAATCCCTAGCTCACGAACCAAAATTTGATTTTGCTGTAATTGTAATTGGGAGACTTGGGTCGTGAGATCTTCCATGACGTTTGCCAGCTCTTCGACTTTTGAATGGACCTTGGCCATCTTTTTGTCCCTGTCCTGAAGCTGCTTTTGAAGCCATTGGAAAAATACTTGTTCTATAGTCCCGGGTATGACAACGGGATCAACCTTACCGCCTGAGCTTAATTCAGCATGAACCACGGGTTCCTTTGGCTTAATGGCCTGCGCGAGCTCTTCATCATTTGGATCGAGCCGATGTTGGATGGCAACAACCGCATCATTGTCATGGTTATAAGGCGTAGGAGGAATTGTTCCTCTGAGCTCCATCATGTAGACCGTATGGATTGTGTACCTGTCTATTGCTTCTTCGTTGGCAATATTGCTCGCTTGGCTCTTAGCTTGTTGCCTTGGTCCACTCTTTTTAGAGAAAGACAGATGTTTAAGAGAATCAGGTCTCTGAAGGACTTCAGTCTCCGTTTGTATGAAATTGGCGGTTGCAGCTTGATTGTTTGTTAACACACCAGGGGACAATGATATTTCTCTCGCCTTGTATTGTTTCTCGTCCCAATCCTTGAAGATGCAATAGTCTTCAATAGTGTGCCTTAGAACTCGGTGGTATGGGAAAAAATTGGGATGATCGGTCCTGCTCGCTTCACTTAGCCTTTTTGGTTCTGGTAGCCGCAGGCAATTCTTCAGAGCATCTTTGAAAATTTTGTGGACCTTGTCCCTTCGGAAAGAGTAGATCTTATTTCTTCTTTCCTCCAAAGTTGGCTTTCGAGATTTGTTAGTTTTTGCTCCGCCCGCTCTCTGCTTATTTAGAGAATCGGTGCTGTTAGAACTTTCGTCTTTTCGGTTGTCTTCCCTCCAAGGTTTTGGTTTGTTTGTGAACCGAAGATACTGAGTGGACTCGGACTTTGAGCGTTCCAACATTTGGACCTTTTTGGTCAGCTCTTGGAATGTTTTAAAGCCTGCGGTGCACAGGAAAGGCTTCATCCAGTCCTTCAGATTTTCTATAAGAAGACTGACGGATTGGTCTTGCTCCAACGGCGGTTCACATTTGATAGAGAGATTGTGCCATTGGATTATAAAATCCATGTTACTTTCGCTGTTCTTCAGCTCGGTCCTTACGAGGTCGGCAATGGTGATTTTATCGCTGACACTCATGAACCTTTGCTTGAACATGGATTCTATTTGAGCGAACGTCATGATCGAATCGTCCGGTATGCTTGCATACCAATCGAAAGCAACATCGGTCAAGCTATTGACAAATTGGCGGAGAAGGAGCGCATCGTTGCTCCCAGTATTCGCGCATGATGCTTTAAATTGGCCAATATGTCGGTTCGCATTTCCCGTCCTATCGAACCTTTCAAATTTAGGGACGACATAGCCAGTGGGAAACTCCACAAGATCGTACCGAGCAGGGTATGGTCTCCCGTTACAGCTGACATCTTTTTGCTCTCCGGTTTCGGCTACCAATGTTTTGATTTTGTTGGCAACTAAATCCATGATTTGATCTTGGGTTAGCGGGTTGCTGTCATCGGTAGCCAAGACATTTCCCGAGATAGGATGCGACTGGCTTTCATGTGGTCCGCCCACCTTTGGATTTGAGGGAATAGGCGTCGGCTGTCTCGGGACACCGTTTCCCGGTTCATGAGTAGAATCATGCGCTTGATTGGGCGGCTGAGAAGCAACTTGAGCTGTGAGTCGTAAGACGACGTTTATCAAGTCGTCAATTTTTTAGTAGAGCTTGGCCATCTCCTTGTCTCTACTTCTGAGCTGCTTTCGGAGCTCCTGGAGAAGTTGCTGCTCTGTGGTCTTAGGATGGAAAGTTGGTTCGTCTTCGTTTTCCGAGCCTGACTCCTCATGAACTGAGGGCTCTCCTTGCTTATCGGCTTCACTGGAAGGGTCTTCATTACCTTCCAGAGGAGGCTGGTCTTGGAATGTGGCAGCCACATGTTAGTTATATGTATACCCTAGAGGCCATTACTGTACATAGGATGTATATTGTAGTGGATGCTAGGACATATATAGGGAGGACTTTCTTGCTCGACATGATAGTATGCTATCTGGTTGCTCTTTACCTTAACGTGTACACTGATTGTCTCTCTGCTACATGTTGGTAAAGCCCTTAGGATGTGTACTTGACTACCTGGACTATGATGCGGATCATACTAGTGGGGACATGGTAGTCCATAAGTACATCCTTCAAGGTCCCTAGTCCTGGGTGTATCGAGACGGGGCATCGATATACCAGAGTAGACTAGCGTATACCTTCTCGACCCATACAGATGGGCGATGGATGATCCCATATCCATGGTGTTTGACATCAGAGATGATATATGGGTGCTCAGTGGAGACTGGGTACACTGGACGGACTCGCCGAGAACTCCCAGATGGTATTATACCTTACGTCAGATGGCAGTTCTCTGGTGACACTGGTACAGGTTAGTCTGTAGACCCGAGATCGTCATAGAGTCTTGTGTGATTCCCACTGTGCTTTGATTTCCACCTTACCACGTCCAAGAGGGCGTGCAAAATGATGGTTTTTGGGTATAGTCCCGAATCACATGGAGGCAATGAGCGATAGGAGGGGATTCGTCTCTCCCGGTATAGGGAGTTGATGTTGCGCTGTGTTCGATTGGCTATAACCGGAAATCCCTGGCCAGGGTTGCTGAGATTTACTGGTAAGTGTTACCAGTAGTTTCTCGAACTGTTATAGAACTCATATCGACACGACTTATCGAGCTATTGGGGTCTGACGTTTACCACCCCTAGGCAAGATATGCAACATATCAGACGACGAGACCGGACTGTACGGTAAGTCTTACTGGTTGGATTCACAGGAGTATGAGCGGGCTTGCTCGTCGATCTTCTGATCGCTCAATACCCGGATGGCCGTTACGTTTAGCAGACCGCTTGCGGCTTGTGGGTGTTTGATATGATCATCACCTGCTGCCGGCGTATTGACGAGTCTTTAGAGTCCTACACAGAGGTTTCCTGGCTCAAGCGAAACGAAATAGGAGCGCATATGAGATAAGTGCGGGACCGAGAATAATGCGTGTATGTGATACCGTATTCTATTCTCGCGATTTGTATCATTGGATGGTTATATATGATATAGCCGTGTTACCGAATCAAGTGTTGATTCGATACATTGATACACTTGATATTAGTCGGTTATATGCGATATGACCGGATCATTAAATCAAGTTTTGATTTAATGTATAATTATATATTTGATATATTGCTTTACATTAACTAGTATTTGTTCACTTAAGATTATTTTCTCACTTGATTGTGCACATTGTATATGTGATATATTTTTTGTGCACTAGATTGTATCATGTTTGATGATACATGAAAACTTGGGTGTATGTTTACTTTAAACCTTGTTTAAGTGAATGGTTAGGGTTTTGTTATCTTTTCTTAATCATTTATTTATTTATTCATTTTGGCAAGAAATGAAATGGTGGCTTTCTTTGGATTTATCTTGAAGCTTCATGAAGCTTTGACCACTTTGTTTCTTTCCTTAACCTAACCATTCACTTAAACCCTAGTTTATTCTCTACATGAGTTACACTCACCCATGGTTGCAAAATGATAAGAATCACTTGATTTTCTATTTTTCATAATTCACTTTCATTTCTTTCTTCTTCATCTTCTTCATGAAGAAAGAAAAACCATTCTTGAAATTTCCAAGTGATGATTCCAAGTGAGAAATCCAAATCCAAAGTGAACCCACTTCCTGTTTCTTCATCCTCTACCACTTGCCATGTAGTATAGGGTGTTTTCTTCACAAGTTTCATGACTTGGTGAAGTTGGAGCTTGATCTTGAGTTGCCTCGACGTAGATCATCTTCGGCATCGAAGTCGACGACCTAGCCCGATCTTTTCTCCGATGAAACCACCGCGAGAGTCTAGGATTCCGATGGTTGCAGCGGAGGGACGTCATCACGGAGCCAAGAAAGTGGAGGACCGAATCTACAAAGGTTGTATTTCCGTTCACTTAGTAGTTAAGTTGTTAACTTGCTTTAGTTTCCCCTTACCTCTAGTTTACGATCTCGCATTAGGGTTTCTCAGCACTTGTAAAATTTGAATTTGGCATGGTTGATGCCTTGTGGAACCCCTTGAGTGTGCCTAGGAACCTACACCATATTCATACCAGATTGAATTTGAGATGTAGTGGCCCCTTCCTTGCTCTTGTTGCGCGTGCCCACCATATAGACAATGTGGACAACACATCTAGTCATCTCTTTATCTTCGGCGGGGAGCTTAGAGAAGATACCCGATCGAGCAGTTGTCGAGGGCACATCTGGAGCTTGCTCTAGACGCCTCATCGCTTTGTTCGTGTTGATAGCCTTGCCCCCAGCTGGGGCCAAGGAAAGTCGCTCAAACACCGACTTGCGTTTGAGTTGGGGCACCTTCGAGACCATCACATTTGGCCTCTTGCCTTTCGAGACCGGTTTGTCGGTTACCGGAGCTTGAGGTGCAGGAATGACGTTAGCTGGCACAAACAGAATAGAGCCGAACTGTAGCAGCGGCTCCTCCCACTGTCGCCCAAGACTGGCCAGGAGGACCGTCCTGGAGTCCATCTTCATCGTGTAGGAGATGGGAGCTGAGTTCACTTTGGAGACATTGTTGAAAATTGATTGCTTGGAAAACTGCATGAAAGAGCATTATTTTTATATAAATATAGATATGTATATTGGTTGAGTTCGTATGAACGTTTAACCCGAAATATGGGAGGAGAGATTGGTCCCACCGGGCGTGCCAGAATCTGTAGCGTGTTTTTCGTTACCCCATTGAGATAGGAATACGTGCGCGCTTGTCAGACGCATTACAGATTCTCCCTGCCCAGGGTAGGCTGGGGTTTATTGATCGTGGGGATCCGAATCTCCGGCAGCCGCGGACTAAGCTGCCGTTAATTACTCCTCGCTTTTGGGGCGAGGGAACCTCCGATTAGTGGGTTAAACTGGTCATGCGAACTCAATATGCAGTGTACGTGTGTTGTGTTTTGAAAAGAGGGGTTCTGGATATATTGGGGGCCCCATAGAGTTTTTACGGGGGTCCCGCTACCGGGATAGCGAGCTGGGGGTCAAGGGGGCTAGCAGCCCCCTTGCAGGGTGCGGGGTAGCGCCCCGTTAGAAATTTTTTTCTAACAGGGACAGTGTCATGGAGTATGTGTGTGTTTGTGTGTATACACACACACACACACACATACACACATAAGGGAAAATGGCATCCAAAGGATACCTGGGAGAAAGCGTTCGGGCGCTAGCACCTTTGGGCGCTAGCACTTTGAGCGCCAGGGCGCTAGCACTTTGGGCGTTAGCGCCTCACGTGCCAGGCACATGGGCCCTCGGGCCCTAGCGCTTTGGACGCTCGGGCGCTAGTGCTTTAGGTGCTAGCGCTTTGAGCGCAAGAGCGCTAGCGTTTTGGGCGCTAGCGCCTCACGTGCTAGGCACGTCGGCGCTCGGGCGCTAACGCTTTAGGCGCCAGTGTTCTGGGTGTTAGCGCCTCACGTGCCAAGCACGTGGGCGCTCGGGCGCTAGCGCTTTAGGTGCTAGCGCTTTGAGTACAAGAGCGCTAGAGCTTTGGACGCTAGCACCCCACGTGCCAGGCATGTGGGCGCTCGGGCGCTAGCGCCCCACGTGCCAGGCACATGGACGCTCGGGCGCTAGCGCTTCGAGGTCAAAGGCGCTGGCGCTCGGGAGGCAAAAAGGGACTTGGTCGCTGCAACAGGAGTTGTACTCCCAGAAAGGAACACTTATTATTTTTTGTGTGTGTGTGCGTGTATATATATGAGGAGTTAAACTCCTAGGATATTTTGAAGCTGATGAAGGGGCTTCTCCCCTTGAGCCCTGGATCTTCCCCAAAGTGGGGTTTCTGGAGATGGGTCTCCTTCTTCTTCCTGTCGTTTGTCCGGATCTTGGAGAAAGGGGGTGAGATTTAAAGATCTCCCCCTTTTGAGATCTAATGGAAGATCTGAGTTCCCATTTGTGGGTTTTGTGGTGAAAAACTATTTAGTTTTATAAAAGGAAGAGTAAAACTCTTGATTTAATTCAAAAGAAAGAAGAAGGTTTTAGAACCTTGAGGAAGGAGAAGATCACAGATCTTGATGCTTTTTGGGAGAGAGAAAAAGTTGTTGAGATATTTCATTATCTTTGCCTTTATAGGCTATACACTTTACATATAGCCCCTTGGGCTTCACAAAATGGTATTTTGCCTATCCCATGGCTCATGTGCCATTTCTTTTTGCACATAAGCCATGAACTTTATAAAAATTTGGCTTTATGCCCATTCATGCATAAAGAAAATTACATAAAAAATTATTTATTACATGATTTCATCTTGGCATGGAGGAGGGGCCGGCCGCTTCATGTTCGGACTAGACCTGGGCATGGACCCGCTTGATCTGGGCTTGGGCCCACTTGGCTTGGGGTTGACCTTGACTTTGACTTGGTCAACCGGGGTGCAATTTTCGACCCCAACAAACCCATCAACATCAACTTCTTCCTCCTTCTCTTCAACGCCACCGCCATCATCAACACCATCACCATCACCTTCTTCCTCCTCTTCTTTTTCAACCCACAACCGCCGTTGCCACCATTCTTGGAGGAAGAAGGATGGCGGCGGCGGCTGTTATGGGTTGAAGAAGAAGATGAAGAAGAAGAAGGTGGTGTTAGTGATGGTGGCGGTGGTGTTGAGAAGGAAGAGGAAGAAGAAGGAGGCGATGGGTGGAAGAGGAGGAGGAGGAATATGATGGTGGTGGTGATGGCGGTGGCGGTGGCGTTGAGAAAGAGGAGAAACAATGAGATGATGGGTGGTCGAAGAGGAGGAAGAAGGCGATGGGTGGAAGAGGAGGAGGAGGAGGAATATGATGGTGGTGGTGATGGCGGTGGCGGTGGCGTTGAGAAAGAGGAGAAACAATGAGATGATGGGTGGTCGAAGAGGAGGAAGAAGGTGGTGGCAGTGGAGACGGCGACTGCCGGGAAGGAGGAACAATTTTTAAAATTGAAGTAGGGGGGCTGCAGGAGTAATTTATAAGTATTGGATGGTTAAAACTAAATACTAACAATAGAGGGGACAGAAAAAAAATATTGAAGTATGAGGGGGGATACCAGAAAAAAACCCTATTAGAAAAGGGAAGAAAACATAAAATTTTGCGATTTTCTTATGCTACAGTATGTAAAATATAAAGAAAGATAGAAAACAAAAACTATTAAGACTTTTGAAAATTTAACGATTTTTGTGTGATTGCAAATAAAAAATATTGAAAAACCGAATAAAACATAGAATTTTTGAGATTTTTGAAGATTTTGCTGACAATTGAAAAATCAAAGTAAATAATTTTTTTTGAGATTTTTAAAAATTTCGCGATTTTCGTATGCATGCAAAATATTGGAAACATTAAGGAAACAAAAAAATGGAGATTTTATTTAAAGTTGTGTTTCCAAGAGTTCCCATTCACTTAGAGTTCCCAGTGCAAAATATTGAAAATTTGGAAGAAAAAACATAAAAACAATTGAATTTTAAAAAAATTACGATTTTCATGCTTTAATGCACAGTATTAAGAATTTGAAGGAAATAGATAACTTTGTAAGATATCACAATTTTCTTGTGTCATAGCAAACTAAATATTGAAAAGCAGAAGAGCATAGAAAATATAGAGATTTTTAAAATTTTCACGATTTTCGTGTGTTATATAGCATGTAAAATATTGAAACGTCGAAAAAAACTTATCATTTTTTAGATTTTTGAAAATTTCACGATTTTCGCGTGTTTAGGAAGTAAAATATTTAAAAACCGAAAAAAGTTTGAGATTTTTAAAATTTTTGCAATTTTGGTGTGCTATTAAAAGATATTAAAAAAACTCTTTTCATGCTGTATAGCATTCAAAATATTTAAAAAACGAAGAAAAAAATAAATTAAGAATTTTAAAAATTTCGCAATTTTCGTGTGATTTATAACATGCATAATGTTAAAAACTGAAGAAAACAAAAAAATTAAGATTTTTAAAATTTTTGTGATTTTTTCCTCACATTGTCTGAATCATGGCATCTGAACATTGTTATTAATAAGATCAAAAGAAGCAACAGAGTTCCTGCTTTGGTCGTGCATCCAGCAAGCATTAATATACAATTGATACGTGTCCTGATTCATCTTGTCGATCAAATCTGCAGCGGAAAGCTTGAATAGGATGTTGCAAGTTCTCCTAACTTGCAACCTTCATTTCTCCTCTCTTTACGTCGACGACTAATAGAATGGATTTTAGTTGATCAGAGAAGAGAACCAATTCGTTGTTGCCTTATAAGATTCCTTCTATCAAAGGATCTTGAGTAGAGGAATAATATTACTATATATTTTTTTCTATGTCACAGGAGCCTCTTCTATCATGGCTATATATATATCCATCTCACAATCTATCAGTTAAAACCATAAGATATTTCCTCATCTTTAATTTAGATACTTATCCTTATGACAACTAAAATATTGTCAACCCGTTGAATATCATAACTAAAAAGATAAATGATTGTGTTATATATTGGCCACTTTAATAGGTTGGATACAGTAACTTAATAAATCCAATATTCTCCCATTTGGCCATTATGACACAACCTGCACATTTTATATCTTCTGTATACAAAAAAAGTGAGGAAAATTTCTTTATTTGGTACCAACTTATGGTAAACAAAATCAATAAATTTATGTGAATAACTTTATGCTTAATTATAAAAAGACATTAGCATGAGTCAAGACGATGAACATTCTTTAAACAAATGCCATCTTCAATGTACTGCAATACCAATATTTATTTCATAATTAGCTCTTTATATGGAAATCATAACTTTAGATAGATTTCAAATCTATTAAATGGTACAAACTTCGTTCTTATTAAACAAAAATATGAAAAATTGAGAATGATCAAATATATAAAACTGAATATGATCACTAAAACATGGTGTCTCATAACAAAAGTTGCACATCAAAATTATTAAGCAAATCCATATCCTTCACATGTTTGAAGTATAACCCCGGTGTTAGCCTTTTTGTGAATGGATCTGCTAACATATCATGTGTACTAACATGAGTAATGGACAATACATCATTCTCAATTCTTTCTTTAACAACAAAATACTTTATCTCCAAATATCTGCATGAAGTGGAACTTTTATTGTTGTTAGAGAAAAATACTCCAGCTTCATTATCACAATAGATCTGAAGTGGTCTCTTAATTGAATCAACCACCTTTAGATCTGTAATGAAGTTCTTTATCCAAATAGCCTATAATGAAGTGTCATAAAGGGTTATGAACTCAGCTTCCATGGTATGAGCAATTGTAGTGGTCTGCTTTATGTTGTTTCATGAGATGGCACCACCTACTAGTAGGAATACATAACCGGTTGTTGATTTCCTACTATCTTGGCACCCTGCAAGATCCTCATCTGAATAGCCAATGACTTCTAGGTGATCTGATTTACAATATATGAGCATGTAGTCTTTTGTTCCTTATAGATAGCGCACTAGTTTCTTGGAAGCTCTCCAATATGCCATACCAGGATTGCTTTGGTATCTATCAAGCATCCTTATTGCATAGGCAATATCCGGACGAGTACACATTTGAGCATACTACAAGCTTCCAACTGCTGAGGCATATGGTATGACAGCCATATGTTTACTCTCTAGTTCGTTCATGGGACATTGTAACAAACTTAATTTTTCCCCTTTAACAATGGGTGCTGCTCCAGGAGAGCAACTTTGTATTCCAAATCTCTCGAGAACCTTCGAAATGTAAGCTTTTTGAGACAATCCAAGTAGTCCTTAGATCTCTCACGGTGAATCTCAATGCCGAGAACATAAGTGACATCACCTCCTTCATTTCGAAATTAAAGGAAAAAAATTTCTTGGTCTCAATTAATAAGCTCAAATCGTTACTGGCGAGCAGAATATCATCAACATATAAAACCAATATTATGAACTTACTTCCATTAATCCTTAGGTATAAACATCGATCGATGGTGTTTGATGAAAACCCAAAAGATAAAATTATCATTTTGAATTTCATATACCATCGGCGGGAGGTCTGCTTAAGTCTATATATTGATTTATTAAGTCTGCATACTAAATGATTTGACTCATCTGTAGAAAACCCTTAAGGTTGTTACATGTAAACCTCTTCATAAAGATCTCCATTTAAGAATGTGGTTTTCACATCCATTTGATGTAGCTCTAAGTCATAATGAGCTACAAAGGCTATGACTATTCTAAATGATTCCTTCGATGATACTAGAGAGGTCTCGGTATAGTCAACTCTCTCCTTTTGAGTGAAACCTTTTACCACAAGTCTGGTCTTATACCTTTCAAATATTCCATTGGAGTCTCTTTATGTCTTGAATATCCATTTACAACCAACAGATTTGACTCCTTCAGGCAATGCTACAAGGTCCCAAACATGGTTCTTATCCATAGAGTCTAGCTCTTCCTTTATGGCTTCAAACCATTGTGAGGAATTTTCACTCTTCATGGCATGTGAAAACAAAATGGGATCATCAATGTCTATGTTGTCATCATTAGGCTTTTGGAGATAAACCACATAATCTTTATGGATGGCAGATTTCCTTAACCTTGAGGATCTCCGCACAGGTGCTTCAACATTTACATCTTGAGGTTCCGCATCTTGTGGTTGCTTAGCTATCTCATCAGCTAATTGCTCTTCTTGGGGTATAGCATCAATGATAGGTTCTTCTTGAATGATTCGTTGAGAAACAACCATAGGAAAAATCACATCATCTAGTACAGGCGTGGATACAGGAACCTATACTTCCTCAAAAGTGATCCTTTGAGTTACATCACTCCCAATAATGCAATTATCTTCAAGGAATCATGCTTTTTATGTTTCCATGATTTGTGGTTTATGAGATGGAAAATAAAATCTAAAACCCCTTGATCTTTCCGGATAACCCATAAAGAAACCGCTCGTGGTTCTAGGGTCAAAAGCCTTTATTTACAGTTTAGCTTCAGCAGGACATCCCCAAATGTGTATATATGATAAAGATGTTTTCTTACCTATCCATAACTTATAAGGAGTCTTTTCAACAGTTTTAGTAGGAACTTTATTTAGAACTTGTACTGTTGTCTTTAAAGCATCACCCCATAAAGGTAAAGGAAGGGTTGAATGAGTAAGTATTGTCCGAACCATTTCTTTAAGCGTGCGATTTCTTCTTTCAGCAACACCATTCTGATATGCACTTCCGGACATGGTGTATTGAGGCACAATGCCTTCATCTTTAAGAAATCTAGCTAATGGTTCTTCTCTTTGCACTATATTTGTGAACTTACCGTAATATTCACCACCTCTATATGATCTGACCATCTTTATCACTTTACCGGATTGTTTCTCTATTTCCCTTTTGAAATCTTTAAAAGCTCAACCTTTTCAAAAAGTAAATAGAGATACATATAACGTTAGCAGTCGTCAATAAAGATGACAAAATAATTTTCTCATGTGTAGCACAGAGAAAATGGTCCACACACATCTGTATGAACAATTTCAACTATTCCAGTGCTTCTTTTGGCATTCTTTTTTAATGCGTTGGTCTGCTTAGCCTTTATGCAGTCCACACATATTTTAGAATTTATGAAGTCGATAGGTCCTAAAATCCCATCCTTCACTAACCTTTGAATTCTTTCTTTCGATATGTGTCCTAACCTTCTATGCCAAAGCATATAGGATTGATCAGAAACCGAACCACGTTTATTGTCAATTAATTTATGCTGAACAAATAAAAACTCTTGACAAGATATTATGTTATTAAGCCTATACAAACAATCAGATAAATAATCATAATAAAAAACAACAAATTCCTTATTCAATAATAATTTAGAGTCATTAAACATGAAACTAAAACCAAGTTTGCAAAGCTTAAAAACAAAAATCAGACTTCTACTATAGGATGGAACAAAGAATACGTCCACAAGATCTTGCGTAAACCCACACTACTACAATATGGGGTTGCCCCTACGGACTCAGGAATCTGTAGGGGCAACTATTTCTTGCCCCTACGGATTTATCCGTAGGGCCACATCGTTGTCCCTACGATGCCTTACGTTCTAATTTGTTGTTTGGCCCTACGGAGCCGCAAACGGTGGACCTACGGTTATGTCCGTAGGGGCATATAAATAGGTTATTAATAAAAAAAGGCACAGAAAAGTCATTCATCGTTCCCAAAAATTCTCTCTCTCACTCTCCCGCGCCTCATCGCCCGTTCCCGCGCCTCGTCGCCACCGCGCTCCGCGCCTCGTCGCCACCTTCGTCGGTCGTTCCCACAGCTTCATCGACTTCCCGCGCCTCGTCGCCACCTTCGCCGATCGTCGTTGACCACCAATTTCTGTCGTCTCCTCCACCGCCCGGTTAGTAATTAAATCTCAAATTATTTTTAATTTTGATGATGTTAGGTCCAGGGTTCAGGCCAGGTTCGGGTAGGGGTGAGGGTTCGGCATTGGCATCGGCATCGGCACCGGCATCGGGTTCGGTTAGGGTTAGGGTCAGGGTTAGGGTTCGGTTGGGGTTGGGGTTGGGGCTGGGCTGGGGCTGGGGCCAGGGTTCGGTTGCGGTTGGGGCTGGGCTGGGGCTGGGGCTAGGGTTCGGTTGGGATAGGGCTGGGCTGGGGCTGGGGCTAGGGTTCGGTTGGGGTTGGGGCTGGGCTGGGGCTGGGGCTAGGGTTCGGTTGGGGTGGGGCTGGGGCTAGCTAAGACTTGGGCTTCATCACCTGATATAGCGAAATACAAAGCATACTTCAGTACACCCGACCTCATTGAGTTTCCTATTGAAGTTCCCGGTCAAACGACATATGCATATTTTTATTCGTCATGAAATCCCAATTATCAAGCTACTGAGGACGAAAAGCCACCTTTGTTAGTCGAGAGTCATGGTAATAGACTTGTCATTATAGATCATAGTCAATTGTTTTTCCTATCATTTTCTTGATCCAGATGCTAATCAACTTGTTAATTAGTTACTGTTTTTATGACATATTTGTCTATATTTGTTGACAGTGACCTTTCTTTTGGATGAACATGTTTTTTTATGCATGTTTCAGTCATGCGAATTCATATGTTGCGTATAACGCTTTATGATATCAGTATCCTACATTTATAGTTTTAATTGTTGATTGTTATAGATGAATGCCATTGCAATAATAGTTTTTGGTTGATATATTAATTTTTCAAATATTTGCATGTATGTATCCATGCCTGCCTGCATATATGTATATATGAGGATAATGGGTATATTATTAGGTTGCCGTAGGAGAAAATTTCCCTTCATATGGCTGTCAAAAGTCAATCCTTAATCTCTTTGTGGATGATCATTTCTATCAATCTTGATTTCAATGGTTTAAAATCATGTTACACATACAACACGAATGCACAACAAACGCATCATTAGAGAGTGATTCAAGATGTTCAAGTTAAAACCAACATATGATACTCGATGATAATATGAAACCTTCATATTCTCATCGATACTCATATATGAAACTAAAAGCGCCACTTAGTCCCCGTCTATCGGTTAACATACGTTCGATATTCGTCGTGACATAGAACTATACGAAGGTTGTTAAATATCGGATGGTATAGCTCGATACTTACAACCGTCGTATAGTCTATATGGCGAGAAGATTCAATCGTATGGTAACCGATAGATTTGTCCCGTGTGGACAAGTTAGGAATGTATAAACCAAACACCTTCATTCACTTGTGTTTTCATCCGTTTCGAGATATTTCGTCGGTACCTTTCCGCTGGTTCTCCGTGTACAAAGATAGATTAGATGTTCATTTCAACGTTGTTTCACAGTTTTGAAATGATTATCTATTCTATTACAGTGTACTCGGAGAACAACGGGGAGGTGCTGCCGAAATTTACTCGAAACGGTTGAAAGCACAAGTGAATGGGTGTTCGCTCTATACATTCTTAATGGGATAGAAGCCTTACCCCCGACAGCCGGAACACACACATACAACAAGAATACACAACAAACGCATAATTAGAGAGTGATTCAAGATGTTCAAGTTAAAACGAATATATGATACTCGATGATAATATGAAACCTTCATATTCTCATCGATACTCATATATGAAACTAAAAAGCGCCACTTAGTCCCCGTCTATCGGTTAACATACGTTCGATGTTCGTCGTGACATAGAACTATACGAAGCTTGTTAAATATCGGACGGTATAGCTTGATACTAACAACCGTCGTATAGTCTATGTGGCGAGAAGATTCAATCGTATGGTAACCGATAGATTTGTCCCGTGTGGACAAGTTAGGAATGTATAAAGCAAACACCTTCATTCACTTGTGTTTTCATCCGTTTCGAGATATTTCGTCGGTACCTTTCCTCTGGTTCTCCGTGTACAAAGATAAATTAGATGTTCATTTCAACGTTGTTTCACAGCTTTGAAATGATTATCTATTCTATTACAGTGTACTCGGAGAACAACGGGGAGGTGCTGCCGAAATTTACTTGAAACGGTTGAAAGCACAAGTGAATGGGTGTTCGCTCTATACATTCTTAATGGGATAGAAGCCTTACCCCCGACAGCCGGAACACACACATACAACAAGAATACACAACAAACGCATAATTAGAGAGTGATTCAAGATGTTCAAGTTAAAACGAATATATGATACTTGATGATAATATGAAACCTTCATATTCTCATCGATACTCATATATGAAACTAAAAAGCGCCACTTAGTCCCCGTCTATCGGTTAACATACGTTCGATGTTCGTCGTGACATAGAACTATACGAAGGTTGTTAAATATCGGACGGTATAGCTCGATACTAACAACCATCGTATAGTCTATGTGGCGAGAAGATTCAATCGTATGGTAACCGATAGATTTGTCCCGTGTGGACAAGTTAGGAATGTATAAAGCAAACACCTTCATTCACTTGTGTTTTCATCCGTTTCGAGATATTTCGTCGGTACCTTTCCGCTGGTTCTCCGTGTACAAAGATAAATTAGATGTTCATTTCAACGTTGTTTCACAGCTTTGAAATGATTATCTATTCTATTACAGTGTACTCGGAGAACAACGGGGATGTGCTGCCGAAATTTACTCGAAACGGTTGAAAGCACAAGTGAATGGGTGTTCGCTCTATACATTCTTAATGGGATAGAAGCCTTACCCCCGACAGCCGGAACACACACATACAACAAGAATACACAACAAACGCATAATTAGAGAGTGATTCAAGATGTTCAAGTTAAAACGAATATATGATACTCGATGATAATATGAAACCTTCATATTCTCATCGATACTCATATATGAAACTAAAAAGCGCCACTTAGTCCCCGTCTATCGGTTAACATACGTTCGATGTTCGTCGTGACATAGAACTATACGAAGGTTGTTAAATATCGGACGGTATAGCTCGATACTAACAACCGTCGTATAGTCTATGCGACGAGAAGATTCAATCGTATGGTAACCGATAGATTTGTCCCATGTGGACAAGTTAGGAATGTATAAAGCAAACACCTTTATTCACTTGTGTTTTCATCCATTTCAAGATATTTCGTCGGTACCTTTCCGCTAGTTCTCCGTGTACAAAGATAGATTAGATGTTCATTTCAACGTTGTTTCACAGCTTTGAAATGATTATCTATTCTATTACAGTGTACTCGGAGAACAGCGGGGAGGTACTGCCGAAATTTACTCGAAACGGTTGAAAGCACAAGTGAATGGGTGTTCGCTCTATACATTCTTAATGGGATAGAAGCCTTACCCCCGACAGCCGGAACACACACATACAACAAGAATACACAACAAACGCATAATTAGAGAGTGATTCAAGATGTTCAAGTTAAAACGAATATATGATACTCGATGATAATATGAAACCTTCATATTCTCATCGATACTCATATATGAAACTAAAAAGCGCCACTTAGTCCCCGTCTATCGGTTAACATACGTTCGATGTTCGTCGTGACATAGAACTATACGAAGGTTGTTAAATATCAGACGGTATAGCTCGATACTAACAACCGTCGTATAGTCTATGTGACGAGAAGATTCAATCGTATGGTAACCGATAGATTTGTCCCATGTGGACAAGTTAGGAATGTGTAAAGCAAACACCTTTATTCACTTGTGTTTTCATCCATTTCAAGATATTTCGTCGGTACCTTTCCGCTAGTTCTCCGTGTACAAAGATAGATTAGATGTTCATTTCAACGTTGTTTCACAGCTTTGAAATGATTATCTATTCTATTACAGTGTACTCGGAGAACAGTGGGGAGGTGCTGCCGAAATTTACTCGAAACGGTTGAAAGCACAAATGAATGGGTATTCGCTCTATACATTCTTAATGTGATAGAAGCCTTACCCCCGACAGCCGGAACACACACATACACCAAGAATACACAACAAACGCATAATTAGAGAATGATTCAAGATGTTCAAGTTAAAACTAATATATGATACTCGATGATAATATGAAACCTTCATATTCTCATCGATACTCATATATGAAATTAAAAGCGCCACTTAGTCCCCGTCTATCGGTTAATATACGTTCGATGTTCGTCATGACATAGAACTATACGAAGGTTGTTAAATATCGGACGGTATAGCTCGATACCAACAACCGTCGTATAGTCTATGTGATGAGAAGATTCAATCGTATGGTAACCGATAGATTTGTCCCGTGTGGACAAGTTAGGAATGTATAAAGCAAACACCTTCATTCAGTTGTGTTTTCATCCGTTTCGAGATATTTCATCGGTACCTTTCCGCTGGTTCTCCGTGTACAAAGATAGATTAGATGTTCATTTCAACATTATTTCACAGGTTTGAAATGATTATCTATTCTATTACAGTGTACTCGGAGAACAGCGGGGAGGTGCTGCCGAAATTTACTCGAAACGGTTGAAAGCATAAGCGAATGGGTGTTCGCTCTATACATTCTTAATGGGATAGAAGCCTTATCCCTGACAGCCGGAACACACACATATAACAAGAATACACAACAAACGCATAATTAGAGAGTGATTCAAGATGTTCAAGTTAAAACCAATATATGATACTCGATGATAATATAAAACCTTCATATTCTCATCGATACTCATATATGAAATTAAAAGCGCCACTTAGTCCCCGTCTATCGGTTAACATACGTTCGATAATTTATTCTTTTCAACGACAAACGCACACACAAAGCATATACACGGATTTTCTTTTTTGTCAGTAACTATCCCGTTCTTATATTTCTCAATATAGTCACCATAACCTACAATTTATATGTTATACAGTCTAACATGGTCCATGAGTACGTCAGAGTTAAGGACTGGATGTATGTGGATTGGAAACAACGTATACAACCTAAGTTTGTCGCAGGAGTTGCTGCTTTTATTGAATTTGCACGTGCACATAATAAGATCATAATAGAGAAGATTCTCTGTCCGTGCGATAGATGTGGCAATAAGTACTGGCAGAAGGTAGAATTGGCAGAGCTTCATATTGTAAAATATGGGTTTACTAGACTTTATACAACTTGGAAATATCACGGGGAAGGAGAAGAATGCAGTAATGCGGCAGAAGAAGAAGGAGAACACGATAATGCGGCAGGAGAAGACGGACAATTCGTTAATGCGGCAGAAGGAGAAGACGGTAATTTATTTCCATCAGAAGAAATGAAGGATATGGTAGAGGCTGCCCTAGGTGAATCTATTCGTACCAAAGATGACATTCCTTCCGGTCAAGGACCGCGTGCGGATAAATATGAAAATTTCATGAATGATGCTAGAAAACCAATTTATGAGAATGCGAAGTATTCCACCCTCTCATGGTTCGTCCAACTTTTCCAGATTAAGTGCTTAAATGGATGGAGCAACAAGTCATTCACAATGCTTCTTTCGTTCTTGAAAGATTCTATACCCCCGAAAAATAACGTGCCCGACAGCTGGTACGGAGCCCAAAAGATGATGTTTGATTTGGGTCTAAAGTGCGAGAAGATTCAAGCATGTCCTAAAAATTGCATGTTGTACCGGAAAGAGAATTCAGATTTGAAAGAGTGTCCAACATGCAGAGAGGCCAGGTATAAGCCGAAAGATTCTGATAAGAACTTGATATACCTGTCAAGATAGCACGATACTTTCCCGTAACACAGAGGCTACAGAGGCTATTCGGGTGCAAGAAAATAGCCGAGGCAATGATTTGGCATCACCGTGCTCCTCCAAGTGAAGATGGAAAAATGAGCCATCCAAGAGATTCGCCGGCATGGAAGGATTTCGATAGGAGGCACGCAATATTCAGTAGCGATCCTCGCAATGTCCGGCTCGGACTGGCTAGTGATGGCTTCTGCCCATTCAACTATATGGCTGGAAGTCACAGCACATGGCCCGTTGTAATGATAGTTTATAATCTGTCGCCTTGGTTGGCTATGGACCAATCATACTTTATAATGCCTCGTCTTATCGACGGACCAAACTCACCGGGAAACAATATCGACGTCTATCTCCGACCTCTGATCGAGGAGTTGAAATCTTTGTTCATTGATGGTGTAGAGACATACGATGCAAACACAAATACAACCTTCATACTGTGTGCGGCTTCAATGTGGACAATTAATGACTTTCCTGCCTATGGAATGCTATCAGGTTGGTCCGTACATGGTCATAAAGCATGTCCTCATTGCCATGAACACACAACATCGAAATTCTTGAATTTTAGCAGGAATGTTTGTTATTGCGGCCATCGACGTTTCCTGCCTCCAGACCACCCCTATAGGTTAGACACGGTTCACTTTGATGGTCATCAGGAGCTTCTTGGACCTCCATCCCCATTGTCCGGAGAGGACGTGACTGCTCAATGGGATGGTTACAATAATGTGACCTTCGGGATGGATTCGACGAAACAGGTCAAACCACCATTTTGGAACAAGTTAAGCATTTTCTTCGAGCTTCCGTACTGGTCAACAAATTTAGTGCGTCATTGTCTGGACGTCATGCATATAGAGAAGAGAGTATCAGAGCACATACTCAACTTGCTTTTTTGTAAAGACAGGAAATCGAAAGACAATCTGAATGCTCGGATGGATCTACAGGAGTGAGAAATAAGAAGTGAATTGCACCCTAGACCGGTAGCGGGTAAACCGGGCAAGTTTGTACTTCCCAATTCCGCTTATCATATGGCACAACCGGGGAAGAAAAGATTCCTGCAGGTGTTGCATGATTTGAAAGTTCCCACAGGTTTCTCAGGATCATTCAGCAAGAAAATAAAAATTGTGAAAGGCAAGATCGATGGGCTGAAAAGTCATGATCACCATGTTATCATGGAGCACCTTCTTCCATTAGCCCTCAGGACTTCTCTCCCCGAATCGGTTGGTCTAGTAATCAACGACCTATGTTGTTTTTTCAGAGAGCTGTGTGCTAAAACTCTGGAGGTTGTGACGCTGGATAAACTAGAAAATTCTATTGCGTTGATACTTTGCAAGTTTGAGCGTATTTTCCCACCGTCATTCTTCGATATCATAATACACTTGACGGTTCATCTTGCAACTGAGGCTAAGCTAGCCGTACCGGTACAATATCGATGGATGTATCCCGTCGAGAGGTACGTGTAATTTTTCGTTTTGCGCAATTTTTGAATTTATTGTTGTCCTGTATGCCCGTATTTATTTATTCAATATATTTTCATTAGGTACCTCTACACTCTTAAAAAGTATATACGCAATAAAAATCGACCAGAGGGTTCTATCATGCAAGGTTATCTTCTTGATGAAGCAACCACATTTTGTTCCCGCTATCTGGACGAGAACATCAAGACACGACTTAACCGGCCTCGAAGAATTCAAGACGGGCCATATGGTAAAGCCGATTATAAGAAGGTAGACACTATGTTTATCAACACGATATACCGGTTTATCTTGCTTAATTGCGCATGTCTTGAACAAATTAGAGGGTAAGTTTTTTTTGGATTAATTGTTATATTTGTGTTTGTGTGTGTATGAAATGATATAATATTAATGTCACCATTATTTGTCGAAAACAGAATTCATTTTAACGAGGTACGTGAGGGGCATCCTGATTGGAACGAAGAACGATTGGAAAAATATCATCAGGATAATTTTTGTGATTGGGTCACAGATCATGTAAGTTATTCGAATAACATTTTATTGCTATCAGTTTTAATCTAAACTTGTATCGTTATGTATTTTTCGTAAAATTTGTTTTGTTAGATCCACGATCCGAACTTGTCTGCATCATTTGAGAGTGATTCAAGATGTTTAGCTCAATTTCCTAGTATGGAGGTTGCATATTACAAAGGATTTGGTGTCCTTGGATACAAATTCGAAGTTAAGGACATAGAAACATCTAGAACCACTCAGAATAGTGGGATTGTGACGGTAGGATCGGACGGTGTGATTTATTATGGGTACTTAAATTGTATACTCGGCATCCACTATCCTGGATGATCATAACCCTTTTATATATTTCAGTGTACTTGGTACGATACGCGAACCAATACGGATAAGTGGAAAAGCAATCTTGGGACTTGGAAAGATGAATATGGATTGACCAGTATGAACACACTTCGATTTTACGGTCAGGAAGATCCGTTTATCTTTCCGAACCAAGCGTTCCAAGTATACTACTCACAGTGTTTGAAGCATCCGGGATGGAGTGTTGTATGCCGATGGAAACCCAGGGATGTCTACGATGTCCTAAAATTCGAGGACAGCGATGAAGATGAAGAAGAGAGAAGGCTTAGAGTGCTCTGACCGTCTGTTTCGATGGACGGGTTGTCTTCGGCCGATCATGAAGTTACGTGGGTTAGAAATGACATCGACGATGAAATCTAAGTAGATATGTATAATGCGCCCACGAAATGAAAAAGGTTATCAGTAATGTTATATTATTACTTCACATTTTAGGATCTATACATATATATAGTCAATACTTTTAATGATTGTTTAATGCGTCCACGAACTGCTTATCTAGATTTGATGACGATGACGGGAGCAGCGAGGGGCGGCAGGAGCTCCAGCCGCGGCACCGGCAGAGGCAGAGGCAGAGCGGTTCTGCCGCCCGAAGAGCTGCGTAGGGAGCTTCAGAGGGCCGGTCTTGCACCCAGATCGGAGACCCCTTCGGATGCCTCCTTCCGTGTGGATTTTGCCACACCTCCAGGTATATTGCACGCATATCCATTTTGAATGTAATATTATAAATATTCATGCCTGTTTATGTCAAAATTACTTATATTGTCAATGTTTGATTGTCTAGTTGTTGGTGATGCGTCCACATCAGGGACAGAGGCCACTCCCGCTCCTCCAGGTATGTTTATATATCATATAGTGCATGTATATTGATTTAGAATGCTATATCATAAATATACACACATTCCTTTTGCTCTTACTTAGATAGTAATTTTTATTGTTGTCTAGCTGTAGGTGGTGACACCACCGCACCTGCGGGTATGTTTATATATCCTATAGTGCATGCATATTGATTTAGAATGTTATATTATTGATATACACATTCTTTTTGCAATTACTTATATAATCTATTTTTAATTGTCTAATTATAGGTGGTGCGTCCACATCTGACGCAGGGGCCACTCCTGCCACTTCCGCACCCTCCCCATCGTCTGTAGGTTAGTATGAATAAATATAAAATATTTATTCATTTTACATATGCTCTATAGAATAAATATGAACTTCATGGAAATTTAGCGTCAATGTTTATTTTCTAGTTGGAGGGGATGCGTCCGCATCCGGGACACCGGCTGTTCCTAACCGGAGGAACTATCGTCCCGCTCGTGCTGCTGCCCGGGCCCAGGCTCATGCTTTAGTCACCAGAGGTATATATCACACTTCAATTTTCGTTTAACCTTGATTTCTTAATACAACTTTGTCTTAATATTGATTGTCTTGATATTTCTTGCAGACGCAGGGCCTCCCCATCCCCAGAGGGGGACTCGAGGCCCGAATCAGTCCCATAGGCTGAGGCCTGACAGAGCTAGGGGGAGGCAGTATTACCCCTCTTTTTTACCCTTGATTATCGCTATACCGGTCCTCATGCCGAGAGGTTCGGCCGGTATATGGGGGATAAGAGTCGGCTCGTGAAGAACTATCCACTTCAAGTTGAGTGGGGCGAGCAGCACCGACGCTCATTCGCCCTCTTCTTTGATCAGGCTTGGGTATTAATATATATTTTCATTTGATTTATCCAATATATTTATTATTAACACTTGCAATCTAATAACAATGTTTTTTTTGTATTTTCAGTTGGATTACGATTTTCAGCCTGTACCCGACCCTGATCACCGTGGGAGGGTGCTCGACCTTCATGCTCTGTACAATGGCCTGATGAAGAACATGCAGACCAAGGTCCGATACAACAGGAATGAGCTGAAGGCCGACTGCTACTCCCTGTGGATGGCAACCCCCGAGGCAGAGAGAGCGGCCCTCCTATCTACTCCGGCCTTTGCGAGAGTCGACGTAGAGACATGGCCTCTATTGTGCGAATATTTCGACCCTCAACGCAAACAGGTATGTATTTTAAATGTAATTCATTGTTTAGGATATAATTTATTTTTTTGTGTTCCTTAATTAGAAAACTAAATGTGAACGTGTTGTGCAGAAACATGCCGCTCAAAATATAGAGAATAGGAAGTCGGCGAAGAGGGGTCGCTCCACTTATACAGGTGGCTCGAGGAATATTACTCGAGCCATGGAGTTATCGGTAAATTACAATAGACCGGCCTTTGTGATATAATGCAATATTAAGAGTTATTTTCTAATATATCTAATATTAAGAGTTATTTTCTAATATTGCAAACAGCTCAGACCCTGGCGCAAGGTGGTACACCGAGCGTGCTGTCCGCATATCTTGCCGTCCACGACACCTCGACAGATCCGACGTCGCTACCCAGGAGTACTGCGTAAGTGTTAATATTTATTCAACCACTATTTGAAATTTTAGTTTTGGAAGGTTCAAATTTAAATTTTATACTTATATTTTACTGCTTAATGTGGGTGTAGGAGCGGGTGGTTGAGCAGGCCGAGGCATCGAGGATCGATTTTACCGGACAGAGCGATCCGAGGCTGTTGACCCCAGTCCTGAACGCCGTACACGGAGGGCACCACGGAGGTTGGGAGAGAGGCCGGTGATTGGGCTCTAGCAGGGCCCATATGAGGTTGGACTCCACCCCGGCGGTTACTTCCTCCGTCTCCAGTGAGCGACGTGTCCAACAGGAACTGGAGAGCTTGAAGGCCACAGTTCAGGAGTTGAAGGAGATGCTGGTATGTATACTACTTAATAGTAAAATATCATGTCATATTATAGATATCAACATATCCAATATTAGTACGTAGCCTGAGCTTATTTGGTTGTAGACTTAGCTTTGATTAATCATACATACATATCTAATTAAAATAAACTACGGTTTTCCAAACTAGATATCTAAATAGGGTTTCGAAATAACTTGATAATGATACTAATTCGAATAATACACAGTTCTTACCCACTTATTACACACGTTAGGTCCATACGCGACAGGGTACATCGGCCGAGCCTCTACATGCATCTCCTTCGGCTGCAGCTCCGCAAGCCACTACATCGGCTGCGGTTCCGCAGACAGCTCCTATAGCTCCACTGCCCTCTCAGACTCCCGCAGTCGTGGCTCCGCAAGCCACTACCTTGACGGCGGCTGCGTAGACCACATCGCCAGCTCCACAGCCCGCTCAGACTCCCGCATGCTCGGCATTGCATGATTTATTGACCGAGGAGCAGGCGCGCCAGCATCTGGCGTTTATCAGAGGTGGAGCTGGACCGAGCTAGGGTAGATTTTTGATTCTTATTTTTTGAAACATGTATTTATTTATATGATACATATTGTACTACATTTTGGACGATATTCATATTGGTGGTGTTTGCGTGTTTATATTTATATCATATTCTGCTTTTTGGTTTCTTTTGTATATTATATGCGTGAGATGTGATTATGAATACTGCGATATATGTTGTGTGATGATTAATTTTATATTTGATCGATGTATATATTATTGTGCACAGGGCAAGAAAAAAATAGGCAGCCCTTTTTTAAAAAAACTGATAATATGTACCTACGGATTAATCCGTAGGGCCCAACGTTACCCCTACGGATTAATCCGTAGGAGCAAAATATCAGGATAACTGATATTTTCCCCTGTGATCTCAGTATCAGGGGGTTGAGCTTTCCCCTACGGATATATCCGTAGGGGCAAACAAATGCCCCTACCCAGTTATCCGTAGGGGCAAAATATCAGAAATCCTGATACTTTGCCCCTACGGATATGTACCTACGCATGTATCCATAGGGGCTACTACTTGGCCTTACGGATTCATCCGTAGGTACACCTAATCTATTTTATAAAATCGTAAATAAAATAAATTTTTTTCCCCTACGGCCTATTCCGTAGGGCAAACTGGACCTATATAGAACTCCGTAGGGGCAAATTTTTGTCCGTAGGGGCAAGTTCAAGGCTTCGACTTGCACCTACGGCGTTTGTACCTACAGGGTATTTTCTTGTCCCTATGGATATATCCGTAGGGGCAGTGATTTGCTCCTACGGATAAATCCGTAGGGGCAACTGATTGATCTCAAAACTATCTAATAACCGCAATCAAGAACGGCGTCGCTTGATAGCTAGCCGGTGAGTACGGGTCGGTCCACAGGGATGTTGTGAATTTCCTAATCGCTCTTACGAGTTAATTCCGATGGGAGCCGGATTGATTTAATCTAAAAACTAAATTATTCTATACTAAGATTATCTAGATCTAAGTCTTGCTAGGATTAGATCTAGGGTAGGTTTGGAAATATAAATAAATTTCAACGCTTTCTATACCCAAATGAAAGATCTCTGAGGAGTTATGGTAATTATCAATAAAGGGGATTAGAATCATTTAGAAAGATGTTTCTTCCTCTAGGTTCTTGTCCTTCCTTTATCAATCCTTACCCTAACCTCCATGGAAAACCATCACAACCGGGCCTTTATACTACGGTATCACCGCTACCTCGATGGATAAGGTGCCGTAGGGAGCGGTATGTGCATGTATGCATAGAGTCCTATTAATTATATATGATGGGCAAGAAAGGGATGAGAGATCTCATCTCTCAAAAGCCTTCCCCAAAGCTAACCCTAACAAGCGAGGAGACTACTCGCTCATTATGGAATTTAAAAACATTTATCTAGGGCAAGAAATTAAATCTAAACTAGGGCAATTAAATAAATCTACTTACTTTACAGATGTCTCTCTCCAAACATTTACACAGGGTTGTCAGATCTGAATAGATGATATGAAAAGAGGCATCGATGCTCTCCAAAAGAATTCTGAATTTTATTCATAAAAAGAGGCATGGAGGCATAGGGAGGCATGAAAAGAATACAATGAATTGGATCTCTATTTATAGGACATAGAAACCCTAGGTTACAATTGATCCGCATGTTTGCATTTACAAAAATACCCCCAGGAAGACCGGTCAAAGCCGCCAAGAATTATGGTAAAATATTTAGCCTTCAAATGCCTAGACCCGCCGCGGAACCACGACCGCAGCCAGGGTTTGGCCGCGGTTCCGCGGCCAAAATGTGGAATTAGGCTATGTGTTTTCTAGTGTAGGCTTCTGGTGTCTTGTACTTCCTGTTTATGCAGGTCTTTTCTCATATTATTTTCTTGTTCTCTTCCAGATCTTTCCAGTGAACATTGTAGTGGACTTTTACTGTTTCTTCATGTCGCTGCCTTTATACTCGGTGAACTGTTGGTCATTGTTCCTCAAAATGTAGGCGCGATCAAGATTTCACCATTTATCATTCATAGTCTCACTTTTGCATTGTCTTCTCATTATTTTCACTGTTTTAGATCCAAGAACCTGTAACCTGTACTATGTAGCAGACATGGGTCAAAAGCACCTGTTTATTTGTAAAATACATAAGAATGGAGAATATAATAATGCAATATTATGGTATGAACAAATACCCCCAAACTTATCTTTTGCTCGTCCTCGAGCAAACTTAGTTTTATTCTCGACAAAAACCTAACCTCACTTTCGCAGGGAAACACGATTGCACTGAGCACGTACAACAAGCCGTTAAACCTCTAGGTGTCCCTAGTAGGAGGAGTGTTGTCTCCTGAGGGTTTTCAGCGGATACTACCCACAAAATCCTATCAATTCGGCTTTTCGACTTTTGTTCTCCAATTAGGGTTTTCTAACAAGGAATTCTATTATCTTCGACTCGTAAATTATCCACCCATATTTTTCACACCTCCTCATCATTTAACTTAAGATTATATATGTTTTGTAGACCTACTTAGCTTTCGGCATCTCTTAAGTTTTCCTTCTAGAGTTCCATCTCCACTTAGGAATTTTTATCAACTCTACTAAAGATACAAGTTCTATTCTTCATCCCTCTCTCTCATCTAAATCCCAATCACATACCTCTACGTGTGTATATCTCACCCCTACACTCGGAAATTCAAATCAAGCAATCATACTCTTGTCCGTTGTCCAAAGTACTTCTTAATTGGTGAATTTTTAAATGAATTTTGCTTACACATCCTTCATACGACCGTTAATACTTCTTGAGGTACCAACAACCGATTACAAAATGTGTTTGCACATTAACGTGTTATTCCTAGTCTTGCAACACCCAAGGCTTTTTAGCAGTGACTCCCTGTTGGATATATGTATGCCCTAGAGGCCATTATGTGATAGTGGATGTATCTATACATGTATATATATTCAGTATGCATTCTTGCTCGACATGATAGTATGCTATCTGGTTCTTCTTTATCTGACATGATGATCTGATTATGCTTTTATTCACTCATACATGCTGATAAAGCCCTGAGGATATTGGCTTGACTACTCTGATTATGATGGAGATCATACTAGTGGGACATCTGTAGTCTATAAGCATATCCTGGAAAGTCCCTAGTCGTAGGTTTATCGAGACGGGGCATTGATATACCAGAGTAGACTAGCGTATATGATACTGAGACCCATACGATGGGCGATGGATGTTCCCACATTCATCGATGTTTGACATCAAGATCATATACGGGTGCTCAGTGGTGACTGGGTACACTGGACGGACTCACCGAGAACTCCTATATGGAATTATATCTATCGTCGGATAGCAGTTCTCAGGTGACACTGGTACAGGTTAGTCTGTAGACCCGAGATCGTCATGGAGTCTTGTGTGTTCTCCCACTGTACTTTGATTGCCACCCTACCACGGCTCTACTGAGTCGTGCAAACAGGTGGCCGTTGGGTACAGTCCCGAGACACACGAAGGCAATGAGCGATAGGAGGGGTTTCGTCTCTCCCGGTATTGGGAGTTGATGCTGTACTGTGCCCGACTCGTTATATCAGTAAGTCCCTGGCCAGGGCTGCTGAGAATTGCTGATAAGTGTTATCAGTAGTTTCTCGATCTGTTATAGACCATTCACCGGCACGACTTATTGAGTTATTAGGGTCGACGTAACCATCCCTAGGCTCTATATGCAGCATATCTGACGAAGAGACCGGACTGTACGGTAGTGTTGCCGGTTGGCTCGACGGGAGTTGTAGCAGGTTCGCTTGTTTTCTTCTGATCACTCAATACCCGGGTGGCCGTTACGTTTAGCTGACCGCTTGCGGCTTGGGGGTACCTGATATGATCATCACCCTCTGCCGGCGTATTGAAGAGTCTTAGAGTCCCACAAAGGAGTTACCCAGTCCAGGCGAAATGTTGTGTTGCGCGTATGCGATATGCGGATGCACCCGATTAAAATGTGCGTATATGATACCGAACATTGATCGGGTGGCCTGCTTTTGGTGGGATCATATGAGATATGATCGGATTGATAAATCAAGTATTGATTTATCATTTAACCATTAGTTTTCTCACTTAAAACCTTTCTTGGACATGATGGATGTATGCATGCGTATGTGTTTCTCTTTCTATCTAGTTTCATGCACATATGGATGTGCATACATACACACATACATACACCCATTTATCATGGTTGTTAACATATGGAAATGGTGGCAATATAAGACTCACACCATGGATTAAGTGATGGATTATTATTTAATTTTGTATTTAAAACAAATTGAAAAGAAAAGGATAATCATTTCTAGCTTCTACATTCTTCTTTTGACCTAACCAAGCTTACCTACCTCTAACCTTGAGTTATCCTTCTCTTTATGATTTAAAACTCAAGTTAAATAATGTCTCCATCACTTTAACCATGGTTCATAGTAAGAAGAAATAAAATATATATTGATATATTTCTTTTTCTTCTTAAAAGGTTATCATTATCTTTATCATCTCTTGTGAAAAATATTGCCACCATCTTCTTCCTCCTTCACATTTGCTCTCTAGTCTTTTCTAGTGAGTAATACACACATAAAGAAAGGTTTTTGAAGTGAGAATCTTATCCACAACATCATTCTACACAAGTTTAGCCAACTTGTTTAGAGTGTTCTCTTCGGTTTTACGAAGTTGCGAGCTTGGATGGGAAACTCCGAGTGGATCGTCGTGGACGTGAGAGGACTACAAGAGGACCTTCTTCCAACACCCAAGAGACTAAGGAGTCAAGCAAAAGGGAGCTACAAATGTTGTAGTTTCGAAACCCTAATTTTTATTAGCTTAAAGTTTTGTAACCCTAATTTTCTAGGATCGATTCCTTTGCGTGTTTTTTTAGCACCATCAAAATACATACTTTGAGACATTTGATGCTTCAAAACTCATTATAGGGTGCTAGGCAAACCTTACACTCCCAAACCAGTTGGTCTAAGGCACTAGGTGATGAAGCACCTTCGCTAAATATTTTTATATTTTTTTCAGCCTTAAGTAATCACAAAAACCAGTGTCCATTTTTTTTATTCTTTATTCACACTTGAATTTTTCCCCTTTTTTATTTTTATTTTCATCATACTAAGGACTTTAGACAAGAGCATTTCAAGGTCTCCTCTACTATTCCAAGTTTCAAGGTGCGCGATTGTGCAAATTATAGGGTATACATTTTCAGGATCTAGACTTAAGTTAGGAATTATTTTTCAAACTTATACTCTAATAAAAATATCAATACTTTTCCTTTGTTTCGACTTAGCCCAAGAAGTGAACTCAAAATTTGCCTATTTCTAAATAAACTAGAAAGACATATACTTTCTATCGTTAAACTTTAAGAAAGGTTATTTTTAGGGTTTTTAATTTACTAAGTCTATGATCTAGTTGTTCCTAGCTAGTTAACCTTTTTGTCAAACTTAAGTCAAATACGGCCAAAATTGAATACAATAATTTTTGAAATTTTCAATTTTTTATGGGTTTTTAAAATAAGTATGCAAATGCAAAATGTACATATGAATGCGAAGGAAGAAGACTTACCGAGCATACCCCCAAACTAAAACTTGACAGTGTTCTCACTGTCATGCTACACCAAGAGGGTCAAAATGTCGGCACTCCCCTGTTTATTTATTTACAATTTTTTTTATTTTTTTATGTTTATTGTTAAAAGAAAAACAAAATATATATACAACAAGGTTCCTCCCAAACTTAAACTTGGCCTTACACAAGCCAAAGGTTAGCACCAACCATTCAAAAATCTTATCGTGGTAATGGTAGAGTTGGTGAAAGAATGGAGTGGAAAGAAAAGAAATGAGAAGCACACGAGACCGTGTGGGAAGAAAGGTAGAATATGGTCTCGGTGGGGGAGAAGAATGGCGGAAAAGAGAAAGAAGTGTAGTACGAACTTGAGGGTGTAAATCGAGTGAATAAATTAGCGCAAGTTGTGATAACTGATGTGTTAAAAACGATTGTGCTAATCTATCAACCCGTCGAGAAATGGGGTCAAATCCCTCAAGATTCGCAAGAAAATATTGGTACGTCGAACTTGGTAAAGGAGATGAAAGCGTAACGGTCTCTTGCACGGTCGGAACGATAGGAAGGATAAAAGGGAGTGAATTAGGGATAATCTTATTCTCACTGTAGTAAACTGTCTCGAACTTGAAAGATTCCATCAATGGTTCAAAACGACTGTAAGCAACTGAGTCTGATGGTTCAACTAACTCATCTGAAAATTCAAAGGACTCAAACTCGGGCGGTGAGTCTTTAACATCGTCCGAAAAAGTGAAACACTCGTAAGTGTTATCGGCTGTGGGAACTGTGTCAGATTCAAAGGGAAAATTTTCAAGCTCATAGTCTTCAAGTGTGATCTTGTGCGTGGTCAGAACGATGGAAAGGAGGGAGGGTGATATAACAGTCAAAGGTTCAGGAGGATGAATTGGAAAATCTGACACATCAAACAAAAATGGTTCAACCTTAATATTATCCTCAAGACTCTCCTCAATACTATCTTCATAATTCTCCTCAATATTTAACTCATCCATGCCATTATCATCAAAATCAAGACGCATATGAAGTTCGGGAGAAACATTTAATGCCTCGGGATGATGAATTGGACATAAAATTTCAATCAAATCTACTGGTTCATCATCCAAAATATTCACGGCGTCTATATCCTCAATCAAGTGAAAATCAATTTTTTCTGACACCTCATCAAAAGCATGGATATTTATCAATTTAGGTTCTAGAGTGGAGGTGTAAAGTTCAAACGGATTAGGTGTGGTTTCACTCGAAAGGGGTTCTTCACAATCTGGCAAATCAAGTACTACAAAGTCACACAACTCGTTAAATGTTTTGTTTGTAACTTGTAAATCATTTGGAACAATCGATGGAAAACCGGAGTTGTGGGCTTTAATTGGGTATGGGTAGGTTTGATTTGGAAATGTGTAAAACTCACTCGCTCCTCTCAAATTCTCACTCTGTCCAATCGCCTCCTCATATATTGAAAAATTTGGAGCTAGTTGGAAACTAGCTACCGGTTCACTAGGTTGTATAAGGGTGGCTATGGACGCATCCACATTCCTAATCATTTTGTTTGTTGCTAAAATATAATCTTCCAACGACTATTCCAAACTAGACATGGGTGGTGAGGGGGTTTCGGTAAAAGAGTCGAAATTGTTTGGATACGTGAAACTCCCAACTGGCTGTGTAGAAACGGTGTCTAGTGATGGTGGGAAAGTCGGGTAAGACTGGTAGGAAGTGGAAGGCTGGATAGGAGTAGGATCAATATGTGGATAAAAAGGTGAATGTACTTGTTGATCCCTAGAACTGGATGTGTGGAGAGGGGTGAAAGATCGGTTACGAGATTGTGCAATGTGCTCAGCAATAGATACCGGCTTAGGAGTTACAATAGAACTCGAAAAAGTGGTATCAACGTACGAAGGTGGTGAAGGTTGACATGGTTGACACAAAGTGGGTTGCAATGTCGAACTGTTTCTCCTAGACGCTTCTATTTGATATTTCAAAGTAATTTGGGGCATGGAAGGATCGTCTTTAAATCGACCAAAACAATTGACGTACGAAGCAAAATTAGGTTCGGGATACCAAAGTTCGGCAAGAGATTTGTGATGTGGGGTACCCATGATAGAAGAAAGAGAAAGTAGGTAGGTGGTGCAAGGATTTCTTAGCGGCAAACTTGGCAAATTTTGTTAAAAAAAAATTTTCCCTTTTCCTTTTTCTCTATATTTGGAAATTTTTGCCAAAAAGATTTTTGATAAAGGTATGCAAACAGAAAATATTACTTGTAATCAATTTTTAATTTACGAGCGGCGCAAAGAATCCTGCACAAGATTTGTTATTTGGAAGGGGAAGATTTTTAAAGCGCACAGAATCCTGCAGGAATTTTTCAGAAGATATATGGAGATTTCGTAGAGGAGAGAAATAGGAAACTTACAGAGAAAATTTGGACAGATGATGTCACCTCGGCACCGTCCTTCCGCGGCCAAAGGCTGGTTCCAACCGCGGTTCCGCGGCGGGGAAGTCGGCTCAGATCCCGAGAAAAAGTTTCAGGTTCTGACGTCAACAGGAAGCCGCGGATCCGCGGTCTGAAGGTAGGTATGGCGGCGGAAACGCGGTGCGGTGGGAGGTTCAGTGCTCGATATTTTTTCTGCTGTTCTGGTTTTGAAATCTCCCTCTGTTCTGATCTTTTGTTTTCTGTTTCGCTTTCTGTAGATTTATGTATGTCTACGTTACCCGTCCCCGGTTCTTTGGGGTTGTGGAAATGGTGAAAAACGATTTTTACAGTGGGGTAACATGGACTCTAGAAACGGATCTTTGTTAAACAAACTATATAACAATCTAACTAAGAGTTTAGCTACTAGGTTAGGGGTTATACCTAAACTTGAACTCCTTCTCTTCAACTCCTTGTGGTGGTCAGATCGGCCCCACCTCATCGTCTCCTTGTGCCGAAGATGGATCCACCCGAAAGCTTCTACCTTTGGATCCAACCTCAATCTAGAGGAAACTAGAATACTTGGCTTGCTAGACCTTGTACACTAGGATGAGTAGAGAAGTGTTTTGGGTTTTATCTCTATGGTTCTTGTTTCTCAACTCATGAGACAATAGAACCATGAGCTAGAGAGAGAGCAAGAGGAAGAGGAGAGCTTTGAGGATGAGAGAGAATGAGAATGATAGAATGAAGAAGACTTTTTACCTCCATGCTCTCATAACACCAAATAATCATAATAATAACAATAATTAAGCATCTTGTGATGGTTCATGTCAATGGCATTATCATTTCATGCATTTAATGCATTTTGTGAACAAACAAGCAAGCAAAAGTCATAGCCATGAAATGATAGCCATTGTCATGATGATGGTCAATAAGTCCAACCTAGTCAACCGGTCAACAAACTCAACAAGTCAACAAAGTCAATCTTTCAACCCAACCATGGCACAATAATACTTAATTAATATTATTATTAAGCATATTTCTTATTTTCATTAGGGTTTAGCAAAAGTCAACAGTCAACAACCCTAATGAGAATCCCCTGCCTCTGTCTCTGTCAATCGTGCATACACACCCGCATCCGCATTCCGAGGAACACGAATATAAACGAGATAAAACCAATCCCAAAACGTATACTGGGATCTGGCTTAAACCAAAGCTCGCTAGTAATAACTGCCCGGACACCAAACGTGCACAAGTGCGCGGATGTGACCGAACCCTGTCGCAAGACCATGCGACCTCTACACTTTTGCCTAAAGGCGAATAGCTCTCTGTGTGGGACTCTAAAGACTCGACACTACGTTGGCAGTAGGTTTAACTACAGACCGCAAGCGGCACTAGCTGTGCGTAACGGCCCCCAGGTAGATGCCGATAAGAAGACTGACGAGGTGAACTCATCCGAACTCCTACTGAGCCTGAATATGACAGTCTCCGTACAGTCCGGTCTGTTCGTCTGAGAATATCGCATGGCGGGCCTAGGGGGGCGGTAAACGTCAGTCCCCTAATAGCGGTACAAGTCATGTCGGAGTGTAGCCCAGAACACCCTGAGATAACACTGGAAACCTACCAGTGTATCTCGCTTGCCCTGGCCAGGGACGACTGTGTGTAATGGCTCTCCTTGACACAGCGCGATATCAACTCCCAATACCGGGAGAGACGAATCCTATCTAACCGTCACTGCCTCCAAGTGCTTCGGGACTGCACCCAACTACTACCTGTTTGCACGACTCCTTTGAGCCATGGTAGGGTAGTAATCAAAGTACAGTGGGAACACACTCGAGGCGAAGTGACAGTGTCAAGTCAGCGGACTAAGCTGTACTCATGTCACATGGGAACTGATAACTGACGATAGGTATAGTACCAACCAATCAGTTCCCGACGAGTCCTGTCCAGTGTACTCGTAACCTAACGAGCACCCGCATACTATCTCAAGTACGACGTACTGATGGCTGTGGGACAAACCGTCTCCCCTACTGGGATGAGAAGCGCATACGCTAGTCTACTCCGGAGTATCGATGCCCTGTCTCGATAGTCCTACGACTAGGGACCTGTATAAGGATGTGCTTGTGGATTACACAGCCCCTACGAGTGTGACTGCCATCACAACGCTGGTAATCAAGTAAAGATCCTAAGGACTCCACTAATGTGTATAGGCGATATGTTAAAAGAAACACATGTACACACATTGAAGTAGAGACAAACCAAGTAGCATACTACTATTTTGAGCAAGTTTGTTTATACAATGGTGAATATCCCAAGCTTCCATTAAGTAATATACAAACTAGTATGATACAGTAATGGCCTCTAGGGCATATACACTAACAATCTCCCACTTGCACTAAGGCCATGTACTAGCGTATCGAAGACCTATCATCTCGATCAGCCGCTCGAACTGAGTCTGGGGTAAGGCCTTCGTGAATGGATCAACAGTGTTATCTTCCGTAGCAACCCTCCGAACCTCGATCTTCTGGCGATCCACGATCTCCCTGATCAGGTGATACCGCCTCAAGATGTGTCTGGACTTCTGATGGGACCTGGGTTCCTTCGCTAAAGCTATAGCCCCGTTGTTGTCGCAATACAGAGGTATTGGATCAACAATGGACGGAACCACCTAAAGTTTTGTCAAGAACTTTCTCATCCAGACGGCTTCTTTTGCGGCATCAGCAGCAACGATATATTCCGCTTCCATCATCGAGTCAGCAACGGTTTCCTGTTTGGAACTCTTCCAACACACCGCCCCTCCATTGAGGGTAAAAACAAAACCCGATATGGACTTGGAATCATCCTTGTCACTCTGGAAGCTGGAGTCAGCAAAGGCCTCGATCTGGAGGTCTTTTCCGCCATACACCAAGAACATCTCCTTAGTCCTTCTCAGGTACTTGAGAATATTCTTTACCGCTATCCAGTGCTTTTCCCCAGTGTTTGACTGATACCGGCTTACTACACTCAGTGTATAAGCTACATCCGGTCTGGTACACAACATCGCATACATTATAGAGCTTACCACAGAAGCGTAGGGTATAATAGACATGCGATCCCTTTCCAAATCAGTCTTGGGAGACATCTCTTTGGAGAGGGTGATCCCGTGACAAGCCGGTAGATTACCGCTCTTGGAATCTTCCATACTGAATCTTTTCAGTATGGTGTCGATGTACCTGGACTGCGAAAGTCCTAATATCCTCTTGGATCTATCACAATGGATCCGGATCCCCAGAATGTAAGTGGCATCACCCAGGTCTTTCATGGAGAACCTGTGTGACAAGAACCCTTTGACAGATTGTAGCATAGGAATTTCATTTCCTATCAAAAGAATGTCATCCACGTATAAAACGAGGAATACGACAGTTCTTGCTACAAATCTACTATAGATGCATGGTTCATCTGGATTTTTGATAAAGCCAAAATCTTTGACTGTCTCATCAAAACAGATGTTCTAACTCCGCGATGCCTGCTTTAGTCCATAGATGGACTTAAGCAACTTGCACACCTTTCCGCTGCTCCCACTCTGAATGAAACCCTCTGGCTGGTCCATATAGACACACTCCTCTAAATTTCCATTTAGAAAAGCGGTATTTACGTCCATCTGCCAAATCTCATAATCGTGGAAGGCGGTAATGGCAAGAAGGTTCCGAATGGATTTCAACATAGCCACTGGAGAAAAGGTTTCGTCATAGTCCAAACCAGGACTTTGACGAAAACCCTTTGCTGTTGGAGATAGTGCCCTCAGAGTCAATTATTAGGTCACAGGTACGTGATTGTAATGATTGAGGGAGGACCTATCCCGGTAGGACAGTCTTACTCGAGATGATAGTATGCTATCTGGTTTACCTTTATCATCGTGTACTGCTTTAGGTGACATGACACGTCGCTATTACACGTTGATAGAGCCCCTAGGATTCTTGCTTGACCACCAGCAGTATGAGGGCGATCATATAAGTGGGAGCTGGGGGTCTACAAGCATATCCTTAAAAGGTCCCTAGTCGTGGGAGTTTCGAGACCGGGCATCGATACTCCATTAGTAGACTAGTGTATACAGTCGAGACCCCGACGAGGGGCGGTGGCCGGTCTCACAAGCCACTGGTGTCAGTTAGATCACCTAAGATGTATACAGGTGCTCATTGGGTTATGAGTACACCGGACAGGACTCGCCGGGAACATGCTAGTTGGTCATATACCAGACGTCAGATGGCAGTTCCCTGGTGACATGTGTGCAGGTTAGTTCATCGACCTGGGGATCGTCATTTGTCTCGTGTGAGTTCCCACTGTACTTTGATTACTACCCTACCACGGCTCAAAGGAGTCGTGCAAACAGGTTTTAGTTGGGTACAGTCCCGAGCCACATGGAGGCAGTGAGCGTATCTTCAGGGGTTCGTCCCTCCCGGTATTGGGGGTGAGGTCGTGCTGTGTCTAGGAGAGCCATTACACAAAGTCCTTGGCCAAGGCAAGGAGATTTACTGGTAGGTATTCCAGTAGTATCTCAGGGTGTTCTGGGCTACACTCCGACACGACTTGTACCGCTTTTGGGGGTCTGACTTTTACCATCTCCCTAGGCCCGCCATGCGATACTCATAGACGAACGGACCGGACTGCACGGATATTGTCACTGACAGGCTCAGTAGGTGTCAGGATGAGTTCGCTCATCGACGTCCCTTTTGGTCAATAGCTGGTGGCCCGTCACGTATTGGCTTATACCTCTGACGTGCTAGTGGTTAAATCCACAGCCATAGTATTGACGAGTCTTTAGAGTCCACCACACTTTCAGTTACTCAAGCTTTCGGGCGAAACGCTGTAGAGGCCGTATGGAGATATGGCAGGGTCCGATCAGATACGTGCGGTATTGCACGGATCAGGATCGGACGGTTTGTACTAGTAGCCGTATAGGTATATGGCAGGGTTCGATCAGATACGTGCGGTATTGCACGGATCAGGATCGAACGGATATTACTAGCCGGCTTTGGTTTAAGCCAGTCCTAGTTTAGTACAGTGTAGATTTTGTCTCTTTGCATTTGTATCCGGACGGAATACAGATGCGGGTGTGTATGCACAGTATCGGGGTTTTCCTGTAATTTATTACGGGACCAGTTTTCTGGAGTTGCCAGTTTGCATTCCGTTCCGGCCGGTTTTCCTTTGTTCTTTCCCGGCCGGACTTTTCCGATGGAGGGGGTTATTTGCAAGTTTGCAAATAACACTTTGTGGGGGGGTTTATTGCATAAGGATTTATTATGATAGCATCTTTTCTTTTGCTCCATGCTTTTGCATTAAGTGAGATTTGAAGTGAGGTATGGTTTGAAAAAGTGCAAGCATGGTTGATGTTTGTTTAGGATCACTTTTCTTCATCTCCTACACTCACCTCCCTCTTGCTTTCATATATTCTTTTTCTCCACCATTTTCTTCTCACTTGATGGAATAAGTTTTTCCATGGTTGAGTGAGAAGAAGATGAGAGCTTCATCTTTGAGAGAGTAGCATTCTTGATCTCATTTTCGATGCTAGAAAAATGCAAGCACCATTTTTCTTCTTGATTCCTCCATCTTCTTTCAAAAGGCAACAAACCCCAAAGTGAGACATCCACTCTACACTACACTTCCTACAGCAAATCTTGGACGCGTCGATTCGCCAGCTTCGCGCCCGAGTTGCCTCGGTATTGAGGTGGGAGCCCGTAAAAGATACAGGCGACGTGGTGCCCCTTCCGACGAGGAGGAGACGGACGGAGATCCCGCGAAGAGATCGGAGTGGAGATGAAGACCGGAGGACTCGGATCAGTCGGTATACATCTCTTCCCTTTCTTGTTAATTGCTTAGACTTGTTAATGGTTACGATCCGGAGTTTAGTGCGCGGTGGTGCCGGTTTGCAAAGTCCGCAAAATTTAAGTTTATCACCGCTTCCGCATTCCGGCGTCGGATTGACGGCCTGGGCGCCGCCGTGCACTTACAGTGGTATCAGAGACTCGCCATTAACTTAGTCTAGCTTTGTGTAATGTGTTTGCATTTCCGATCGATCAAAAAGTTCCAAAACTGCATTTTAGTTCGCATCAGTTTCTGTTGAAAATTTTTGGTCTCGAAAATTTTTTCAGGTTATAAAATATTGATGTACTGGAAAATATAAGAGTTCTGTAAAAATTTGATGAAGTAACTCCAAAGTTGGAGCGCGGAACCGCCGCGAAAAGCCCATTTGTGCGGCCCTTCCGCCGCTCACTATTCACATCACTTCACCAATTTTTTACAGAGGCCTTCTGGGCTTAAAATATGGGTTTTGGAATATTAAAGTTGGGCCAATTGTTTCTGTGAGTGCTACAGTTTTCTTTGGGGCCCACATGTTAATTGTTTGATCAATCGGAAATTTTTTAAACACATTTTTCACAGTATTTACATTATATCTGCGACCGTGAATGTCACTCGATCGGTAAATCCGGTCTAACTGCTATAGCCCGGTTAGACGGATTTGCGAACGTGACTTTCACGTTGATGTTCTATGTATTTGCTGTGATGTTGCGGATCGGTCGTGGGGGATAGTCTGGATGCAATGCTAGTACTGTGTTGTCGTATTATGTACATTTGATATTGCGGGGCGAGCGTCCGACATGTGGACTGCCGTCACTGCCTGCTTGTATTATTCTTTTGGGGCACGACCTGGTTGCGGTCGATGTACCCAGTGTATGTATATTTTACTTTCTGTACTAGGGTTACCCCGCGGAGGGGTGCACGGATAGCCGGGTTCTGGAGGGCAACAAGCCCGCATCTCATGTCATTGAGACGGAGGGGGCTTCACTCTAGGATTGTCGGGCTATTCGCCGCACTCGTAGGGGGTACAGGTTGACCCAGGAGGGGTGCCCAAGTTACCGGATTCCGTGAAGTGCTGGGTGGTCCATTCACGGCGCTGAAGGGGGCTGCCTCGCTTCAGGTTTTGGCGGGTGACTTGCCGCGCCCGTAGGGGTCTAGGTTTTCATTGCACAGGCTATCCACACGACCAGGGGAACGTCGGGTTTCAGTAGTGGCTCTGTGAAACCCGGGGATCCCAGATATCTGTATTGTTTCTGTGATGCTGTTCATTCTCTGTGATGTTGCATTTTATTCACGCCTTGAGCGAAATACTATATATTGGTATACATATTAGTAGATGTTGTATATGCTTTTCATCCGCGCTAGTCCAGTCCCCGCTCTGCCGTTAGTTAGCTAACCTAACGGGTGATGACGGGACCCAGTGGCGAATGCGGATGGCATATACGTACGTCAGTATATTTTCGTTCTTTGTGGTGTGATCAATTGATGGGACTGCGTTGATTCGGATCAATGCAAGTTAAAACAAACCTATTCTGATGTTGTTGGAACACTTTTCAAAAAGCTGTTATTGCAAGGACGTTCACTTTTGTTTTGCATCGTGGTATTCATTTGGAATATCCTGCTCCTCAGTCGACGAGGCAAGGGCCGAGATCCCTTCACCGGGAGTGACCCCTTGGACAGAAGTTTGCGTCAGGGCATTAACTTCACTATAGCCGATTACTTTTGCTTTGCATCGTGGTATTCAGTTGGAATATCCTGCACCTCATTCTACGGGGAAAGAGCCGAGATCCCTTCACCGGGAGTGACCTCTTTAGTAAAGGTTTTCGTCACTATATTTTCTAAAAAGCTATCCGTTCCTTCAACGATATCAAGTTCATTACGTTAACGGTTTTCGCCAGAAACCATTCGTAGCCCTCCGTCATTTCATATGGGTAGTCAATAGTATTCAAGCTGTGTTTGTTGGCCAAAGTCAAGGCACAGTGTTTGGTAGCTGTTGGCTATTCATATGCAGCATAGATAGATGCGTTGGTTTGGAACAGTCGTACTGCCTTGTTGGCCAAAGTCAAGGGTATGTACGGGTGGATTCAAATTAACCTGGAGAATGACGGGCAGAACTTGACATGTGACTTATGATTTGTTGGCCAAAGTCAAGGTCATAAGAGCATGGGGTAAAAATCACATCGGGAGTTTCAAAAGTACTGAAACTTGCCAGATATGCGCATACCTTCTGGAGTGTGATACCGTGAGCGGATTCCGTCACGTTATCATGCGATGAGAGTTGGATCCCGATTCCCACTGATGAGTTAGTTTACTCCTCGGGTGACCCCGACTAATTCTTCTTTCAGGTTTGGAGGAGAATTTGAGGTACAGTGGGAGGATTCCAGATTAGATAAATTGGTAACCATTCTGATCTAGGTTAGAGTGCACGCTGAGTGTTTCTTTTCTCTCTCTCTTTGGCAGCGACCATTGACCCGACCCTAAGACTATGACTCAGTGACCAAGTTGACCGAACCTTCTTAAACACTGGCTTTTGGATTGTCAGAGTTGCAGACCTCATCGCCACTCCTACTTTTACCCTTTTCTTTAGGACACCCCGTATTACTACGAACGTCCACTTCCATTGGACAAAACCATCGTATGGTTAGATACGAACTCGAAAGAATTTATTCGAGGATGGTTTCCGGTTCTGGAGAAAACGGATAGGATTATTCAGTTGTCTTTTCCTTTTACCCTCTCTCAGGTTACGAGTACTCCTTGGTTTAGGGGTAGTACACCTATTACGCAAATTGGGTTGTTTTCTTCCAAACCTTAGGCTGGTGCCGACCGGTAGGGAATGAAGAAAACCAATTAGCATAACGATGGTGTGCAGAAGGTATTAAGTTCAGACAAAGCAAGGGATTAGTAAGAGGGCAAAGTAAATTGCAACAGATATTCACGACCAAACCAAATATTTCGTTACCACTCCCACATCACCTTTGTATTTCTCCAGGACACTCCGTATCACTACGAAGATCCACAGTTTATTTGGATACTCCATCGTATGGTTATATACGAACTCGAATGGAACTTGTTCCAGTTCGGGGATGGATTCTGGTTCAGGAGAAATAGGAATAAGGTTTATTCGGTTGTCTTTTATCTTCACACTCTCTCATTGTGAGTGTTCCTAGGATTGGGACAGTACACCCATTATGCTTATTGGATAGTCTTCTTCCAAACCATAGGCTGGTGCCGAACGGTAGGGAAGGAAGAAAACCATTTGGCCTAAAAGGGTGTGCAGAAGGTAATGACTAAAGACATATGAAGGGATTTGGAGAGGTGGCAAAAAAAATTATACGGTTATAGTTGTGAATCTGGATAATGGAAGAGGCATTACTATGAATACCGGGATACCCCACCGAAACATTTCAATGTTTCAATTTCACTGTGTACTGTTAAAAGAAAACTGATTTCCCGATTAGACACTTGCTCCAGGGTATGTATTTACCAGGTATGATTCTCACATCTGTATGGTTTTACAGATGGTGAGTGGGAGTAAGTTATTGGGAATTGGGTGATTATCCTCATTATATCGGGATTCGTTGTAATCGGTGATATTTGAGGAAATCACCTGGGCTGTTTGCCGGTTGGCAAATATTTGGTTTTGAATATCCGCTGTTATGCACCAATTTCAAATTGATATATCTGTACGTCTATTTTCATAGAGTGAGATATACCTTTTTGAAATTATGTCTATGATATTTACCTATATCAGTGGATGGTTAGGTAAGGAGCATTGAACAGCGGTGTAATTCTTCTTAACCATAAGTACAGTTTTCAACCTACGACACACAGTGAATGAGTTATCAGACTCGGCGGACTTATACAGAGTATTGTATGTTGTCCAGTGTCCATTAGGGCAGAGGGGTTGGTCCTCATACTATATTCTGTTTACTTTTAACTTCTCTAGTTCTTAGACATGTGTTTCGTAGAAACACAGGGTCTAAGTTTTGAGGAGTTATAGGTATTTGAATAGAGTAGAGAACCAGGTGTAGCAAGTTTCGGGATTCTTCACACTACTACAAATAAGGGTTGCCCCTACGGATTTGTCGGTAGGGGAAAACCACTGCCCTTACGGATTTGTGCGTAGGTGCGAAAAAACACCCCGTAGGTGCAAAGGCCGCAGGTGCAAGTTGAGGTCCTGAACTTGGCCCTACGGATAAATTTATGCCCCTACGGATAAATCAGTAGGTGCTATAGCCCCTACGGAGTACCCCGTAGGGGTAATAAAATCATATATTTAATTTTTTTTTTTAATATATTGTATATACCTACGGATATATCCGTAGGTCCTATTTAGTCCCCTACGGATAAAGCCGTAGGGGATATAAAGTAGCCCCTACGGCTGTTTCCGTAGGGGCCACTCCCAACACAATGAACTGAGATCGGGGGGAAATATCAGGGGACCTGATATGTTGCCCCTACGGATATATACGTAGGGGATAACTATTGGCCCCTACGTATATGTCCGTAGGGGCACCCCCAACACCCTGCACTGATATCAGGTGGGAAAATATCAGGTTTCCTGATATTTTGCCCCTACGGATAACTGCGTAGGGGCAATATATTTACCTACGGAGTAATCCGTAGGTACATGTTTTCTGTATTTTTTTTTAAAAAAGGGCTGCTAGATTTTTTCCCGCCCTGTGCACAATACTATATACATCAATCAAATCATATATTGCAGTATTCATAATCACATCCCACGCATATATATAATATACAAAAGAAACCCAAAAACTGAATATGATATAAATTCAAACCAATATCAATATCGTTTCAAAATGTAGTACAATGTGATATAAATAAATACATGTTTCAAAAAATAAGAACCAAAAAGCTACCCTAGTTCGGTCCAGCTCCACCTCCGAGTAACGTTCGAATAACGCGCGCCTGCTCCTCGGTAAATACACTATCCAATACTGCAAATAAAGGAGTCTGAGCGGCATGTGGAGCTGGCGTCGTGGTCTGCGCAGCCGCCGTCGAGGTAGTCGCTTGCGGAGCCGCGGCTGCGGGAGTCTGAGTGGGCGGTGGAGCTACAGGAGCTGTCTGCGGAACCGCAGCCGATGTAGTGGCTTGCGGAGCCGCAGCCGAAGGAGATGCATGTGGAGGCTCGGCCGATCTACCCTGTCGCGTCTGGACATAACGTGTGTAAGAAGCGTCTAAGAACTGTGTATTATTCGAATTCGTTTCATTATTAAGTTATTTCGAAACCCTGTTTGGATATCTAGTTTGGAAAAGCGTTGTTTATTTTAATTACATATGTATGTATGATTAATCAGACTTACGTACTAATAAGGGTTGTGTTGATATGTATATAATATGAAATGATATTTTACTATAAAGTAGTATACATACCAGCATCTCCTTCAACTCCTGAACGGTGGCCCTCAAGCTATCCAGTTCCTGATGGACATGCCGGCCACTGGAGACGGAGGAAGTAACCGCCGGGGTGGAGTCCAACCTCATATGGGCCCTGCTAGGGCCCAATCCCCGGCCTCTCTCCCAACCTCCGTGGTGCCCTCCGTGTGCGGCGTCCAGAACTGGGGTCAGCAGCCTCGGATCGTTCTGTCCGGTAAAATCGATCCCCGAGGCCTGGGCCTGCTCAACCACCCGCTCCTACACCCACATTAAGCAGTAAAGTATAAGTATAAAATTTAAACTTGAACCTTCCAAAACTAAAATTTCAAATTTGGGTAGAAAAAATATTAACACTTACGCAGTACTCCCTGGGTAGCGACGTCGGGACATCGAAGCTCGCCCGTGGCGGGATCTGTCGAGGTGCCGTGGACGGCAAGATATGCGGACAGCACGCTCGGTGTACCACCTGACGCCACGGTCCGAGATGTCTGCAATATTAGAAAGTAACTCTTAATATTAGAAATATTAGAGAATAACTCTTAATATTGCAGAATATTAGAGAATAACACTTAATTTACCGATAACTCCATGGCTCGAGTAATGTTCCTCGAGCCACCTGTGTAAGTGGGGCGACCCCTCTTCGCCGACTTCCTGTTCTCCGTATTCTGAGCGGCCTGTTTCTGCACAACGCATTAACATTTAGTTTTCTAATTAAGAAACACAAAGAAATAAATTATATCATAAATAATGAATTAAATTTAAAATACATACTTGTTTGCGTTCGGAGTCGAAATAAGCGCACAATAGAGGCCATGTCTCTACGTCGACTCTCGCAAACGCCGGAGTAGATAGGAGGGCCGCTCTCTCTGCCTCGGGGGTCGCTATCCATAGGGAGTAGCAGTCGGCCTTCAGCTCATTCCTGTTGTATCGGACCTTGGCCTGCATGTTCTTCATCAGGCCATTGTACAGAGCATGAAGGTCGAGCACCCTCCCCGAGTGATCAGGGTCGGCTACAGGCTGAAAATCGTAATCCAACTGAAAATACAAAAAAAAAACATTGTTATTAGATTGCAAGTGTTAATAATAAATATATTGGATAGATCAAATGAAAATATATATTAATACATACCCGAGCCTGTTCAAAGAAGAGGGCGAATGAGCGCTGGTGCTGCTCGCCCCACTCAACGTGAAGTGGATAGTTCTTCACGATCCGGCTCTCGTCCCCCAAATACCGGCCGAACCTCTCGGCATGAGGACCGGTATAGCGATAGTCAAGGGTAAAAAATAGGGGGAATGCTGCCTCCCCCCTAGCTCTATTAGGCCTCAGCCTATGGGACTGATTCGGGCCTCGAGTCCCCCTCTGGGGATGGAGAGGCCCTGCGTCTGCACGAAATATCAAGACAATCAATAATAATACAAAGTTGTATTAAGAAATCAAGGTTAAACAAAAATTCAAGTGTGATATATACCTCCGGTGAATAACGCACGAGCCTGGGCCCGAGCAGCAGCACGAGCGGGACGATAGTTCCTCCGGTGAGGAACAACCGGGGTCCCGGACCCGGACGCATCCCCTCCAACTATAAAATAAACATCGACGCTAAATCTCCATGAAGTTCATATTTATTCTATAGAGCATATGTAAAATAAATAAATATTTTAAATTTATTCATACTAACCTGCAGACGATGCGGAGGGTACGGAAGCGGCAGGAGTGGCCCCTGTGGAAGGTGTGGACGCACCACCTATAATTAGACAATTAAAAATAGATTTTATAAGTAATTGCAAAAAGAATGTGTAGATCAATAATATAACGTTCTAAATCAATATGCATGAACTATAGGACATATAAACATACCCGCAGGTGCGGTGGTGTCACCACCTACAGCTAGACAATAATAAAAATTGCTAAGTAAGAGCAAAAGGAATGTGTATATTTATGATATAGCATTCTAAATCAATATACATACACTATATGATATATGAACATACCTGGAGGAGCGGGGGTAGCCTCTGTCCCAGATGTGGACGCAGGACCAACAACTAGACAATTAAAAATAGATTTGATAAGTAATTGCAAAAAGAATGTGTAGATCAATAATATAACGTTCTAAATCAATATGCATGCACTATATGATATATAAACATACCTGGAGGAGCGGGGGTGGCCTCTGTCCCAGATGTGGACGCAGGACCAACAACTAGACAATCAAACATTGACAATATAAGTAATTTTGACATAAACAGGCATGAATATCTGTAATATTAAATTGAAAATGGATATGCGTGCAGTATACCTGGAGGTGTGGAAAAATCCACACGGAAGGAGGCATCCGAAGGGGTCTCCGATCTGGGTGCAAGACCGGCCCTCTGAAGCTCCCTACGGAGCTCTCTGGGCGGCAGAACCGCTCTGCCTCTGCCTCTGCCTCTGCCGCGGCTGGAGCTCCTGCCGCCCCTCGCTGCTCCCGACATCGTCATCCAATCTAGATAAACGGTTCGTGGACGCATTAGACAATCATTAAAAGTATTGACTATATATGCTCTAGAGCGTAAAATGTGAAGTAATAATATAACATTACTGATAACCTTTTTCGTTTCGTGGGCGCATCATACATATCTACTTGGATTTCATCGTCGATGTCATTTCTAACCCACGTAACTTCATGATCGGTCGAAGACAACCCGTCCTTCGAAACAAACGGTCGGAGCACTTTAAGCCTTCTCTCTTCTTCGTCCTCATCGCTGTCCTCGTATTCTGGGACATCGTAGACATCTCTAGGTTTCCATCGGCATACAACACTCCACCCCGGATGCTTCAAACACTGTGAGTAGTATACTTGGAACGCTTGGTTCGGAAAGATAAACGGATCGTCTTGACCGTAAAATCGAAGTGTGTTCACACTGGTCAATCCATATTCATCTTTCCAAGTCCCAAGACTGCTTCTCCACCTGTCTGTATCGGTTCGCGGATCGTACCAAGTACAGTGGAATATATAAAAGGGTTCTGATCGTCCGGGATAGTGGATGCCGAGTATACAATTTAAGTACCCATAGTAAATCACACCGTCCGATCCTACCGTCGCAATACCACTATTCTGAGTGATTCTAGATGTTTCTATGTCCTTAATTTCGAATTTGTATCCAAGGACACCAAATCCTTTGTAATGTGCAACCTCCATACTAGGAAATTGAGCTAAACATCTTGAATCACTCTCAAATGATGCAGACAAGTTCGGATCGTGGATCTAACAAAACAAATTTTACGATAAATACATAACGATACAAGTTTAGATTAAAACTGATAGCAATAAAATGTAATTCGAATAACTTACATGCTCTGTGACCCAATCACAAAAATTATCCTGATGGTATTTTTCCAAACGCTCTTCGTTCCAATCAGGATGCCCCTCACGTACCTCGTTAAAATGAGTTCTGTTTTCGACAAATAATTGTGACATTAATATTATGTCATTTCATACACACACAAACACAGATATAACAATTAATCCAAAAGAACTTACTCTCTAATTTGTTCAAGACATTCGCAATTAAGCAAGATAAACCGGTATATCTTGTTGATAAACATAGTGTCTACCCTCTTATACTCGGCTTTACCATATGGCCCGTCTTGAATTCTTCGAGGTCGGTTAAGCCTTGTCTCAATGTTCTCGTCCAGATAGCGGGAGCAAAATGTGGTTGCTTCATCAAGAAGATAACCTTGCATGATAGAACCCTCTGGTCGATTTTTATTGCGTATATACTTCTTAAGAGTGTAAAGGTACCTAATGAGAATATGTTGAATAAATAAACACGGGCATACATGACAAAAATAAATTTATAAATTGCGCGAAACGAAAAATTACACGTACCTCTCGACGGGATACATCCATCGATATTGTACCGGTCCGGCTAACTTCGCCTCAGTTGCAAGATGAACCGTCAAGTGTATTATGATATCGAAGAATGACGGTGGGAAAATACGCTCAAACTTGCAAAGTATCAACGCAATAGAATTTTGTAGTTTATCCAGCGTCGCAACCTCCAGCGTTTTAGCACACAACTCCCTGAAAAAACAACATAGGTCGTTGATTACTAGACCAACCGAGTCGGGGAGAGAAGTCCTGAGGGCTAATGGAAGAAGGTGCTCCACGATAACATGGTGGTCATGACTTTTCAGCCCATCGATCTTGCCCTTCACAATTTTTATTTTCTTGCTGAATGATCCTGAGAAACCTGTGGGGACTTTCAAATCATGCAACACCTGCAGGAATCTTTTCTTCTCCGGTTGTGACATATGATAAGCGGCATTGGGAAGTACAAACTTGCCCGGTTTACCCGCTACCGGTTTAGGGTGCAGTTCACTTCTTATTCCCCACTCTTGTAGATCCATCCGGGCATTCATGTTGTCTTTCGATTTCCCGTCTTTACACAGAAGCAAGTTAAGTATGTGCTCTGATACTCCCTTCTCTATATGCATGACGTCCAGACAATGACGCACTGAATTTGTAGACCAGTACGGAAGCTCGAAGAAAATGCTTAACTTGTTCCAATATTGTGGTTTGACCTGTCTCGTCGGATCCATCCCGAAGGTCACGTTATTGTAACCATCCCATTTAGCAGTCACGTCCTCTCCGGACAATGGGGATGGAGGCCCAAGAAGCTCCTGATGACCATCAAAGTGAACCGTGTCTAACCTGTAGGGGTGGTCTGGAGGCAGAAAACGTCGATGGCCGCAATAACAAACCTTCCTGCTAAAATTCAAAAATTTTGATGTTGTGTGTTCATGGCAATGAGGACATGCTTTGTGACCATGTACGGACCAACCTGAAAGCATTCCATATGCAGGAAAGTCATTAATTGTCCACATTAAAGCCGCACGCAGTATGAAGGTTGTATTTGTGTTTGAATCATATGTCTCTACACCATCAATAAACAAAGTTTTCAGCTCCTCAATCAGAGGTCGGAGATAGACGTCGATATTGTTCCCCGGTGAGTTTGGTCCGTCGATAAGAAGAGGCATCATAAAGTATGATTGGTCCATAGCCAACCAAGGCGACAGATTATAAATTATCATTACAACGGGCCATGTACTGTGACTTCCAGCCATATAGTTGAATGGGCAGAAGCCATCGGCAGCCAGTCCGAGCCGGACATTGCGGGGATCGCTACTGAATATTGTGTGCCTCCTATCGAAATCCTTCCATGCCGGTGAATCTCTTGGATGGCTCATTTTTCCATTTTCGCTTGGAGGAGCACGATGATGCCAAATCATTGCCTCGGCTGTTTTCTTGCACCTGAATAGCCTCTGTAGCCTCTGTGTTATGGGAAAATATCGTGCTATCTTCACAGGTATATCAGGCTTCTTATCAGAATCTTTCGGCTTATACCTGGCCTCTCCGCATGTTGGACACTCTTTCAAATCTGAATTCTCTTTCCGGTACAACACGCAATTTTTAGGACATGCTTGAATCTTCTCGCACTTTAGACCCAAATCAGACATCATTTTCTGGGCTTCGTACCAGCTTTCGGGCACATTATTTCCCGGAGGCATAGAATCTTTCAAGAACGAAAGAAGCATTGTGAATGACTTGTTGCTCCATCCATTTAGGCACTTAATTTGGAAAAGTTGGACGAACCATGAGAGGGTGGAATACTTCGCATTCTCATAAACTGGTTTCCTAGCATCATTCATGAAATTTTCATATTTATCCGCACGCGGTCCTTGACCGGAAGGAATGTCATCTTCGGTACGAATAGATTCACCTAGGGCAGCCTCTACCATATCCTCCATTTCTTCTGATGGAAATAAATTTCCGTATCCTGCCGTATTACCGAATTCTTCTTCTTCTCCTGCCGCATTATCGTGTTCTCCTTCTTCTACCGCAGTACTGCATTCTTCTCCTTCCCCGTGATATTTCCAAATTGAATAAAGTCTAGTAAACCCATGTTTTACAATATGAAGCTCTGCCAATTCTACCTTCTGCCAGTACTTATTGCCACATCTATCGCACGGACAGAGAATCTTCTCTAATATGATCTTATTATGTGCTCGTGCAAATTCAAGGAAAGCAGCAACCCCTGCGACAAACGTAGGTTGCATACGTTGTTTCCAATCCACATACATCCAGTCCTTAACTCTGATGTACTCATGGGCCATGTTAGACTGAATAACATATAAATTGTAGGTTATGCTGACTATATTGAGAAATATAAGAACGGGATAGTTACTGACAAAGGAGAAAATCCATGTAGATGCTTTGTGTGTGCGTTTGTCGTTGAAAAGAATAAATTATCGCACGTTATGTTGACCGATAGACGGGGACTAAGTGGCGCTTTTAATTAGTTTCATATATGGGTATCGATGGGAATATGAAGGTTTCATATTATCATATATTGGTTTTAACCCGAACATCTCGAGTCGCTCTCTGATTATGCGTTTGTATGTATGTGTTCCGGCTGTCGGGGGTAGGCTTCTATCCCATTAAGAATGTATAGAGCGAACGCCCATCACTTGTGCTTTCAACCGTTTCGAGTAAATTTCGGCAGCACCTCCCCGCTGTTCTCCGAGTACACTGTAATAGAATAGATAATCATTTCAAAGCTGTGAAACAACGTTGAAATGAACATCTAATCTATCTTTGTACACGGAGAACCAGCGGAAAGGTACCGACGAAATATCTCGAAACGGATGAAAACACAAGTGAATGAAGGCGTTTGCTTTATACATTCTTAACTTGTCCACACGGGACAAATCTATGGGTTACCATACGATTGAATTTTCTCGTCGCGCAGACTATACGACGGTTGTTAGTATCGAGCTATACTGTCCGATATTTAACAACCTTCGTATAGTTCTAGGTCACGACGAGCATCGCACGTATGTTAACCGATAGACGGGGACTAAGTGGCGCTTTAGTTTCATATACGGGTATCGATGGGAATATGAAGGTTTCATATTATCATATATTGGTTTTAACCCGAACATCTCGAGTCGCTCTCTGATTATGCGTTTGTATGTATGTGTTCCGGCTGTCGGGGGTAGGCTTCTATCCCATTAAGAATGTATAGAGCGAACGCCCATCACTTGTGCTTTCAACCGTTTCGAGTAAATTTCGGCAGCACCTCCCCGCTGTTCTCCGAGTACACTGTAATAGAATAGATAATCATTTCAAAGCTGTGAAACAACGTTGAAATGAACATCTAATCTATCTTTGTACACGGAGAACCAGCGGAAAGGTACCGACGAAATATCTCGAAACGGATGAAAACACAAGTGAATGAAGGCGTTTGCTTTATACATTCTTAACTTGTCCACACGGGACAAATCTATGGGTTACCATACGATTGAATTTTCTTGTCGCGCAGACTATACGACGGTTGTTAGTATCGAGCTATACTGTCCGATATTTAACAACCTTCGTATAGTTCTAGGTCACGACGAGCATCGCACGTATGTTAACCGATAGACGGGGACTAAGTGGCGTTTTAGTTTCATATACGGGTATCGATGGGAATATGAAAGTTTCATATCATCATCGAGTATCATATATTGGTTTTAACCCGAACATCTCGAGTCGCTCTCTAATTATGCGTTTGTATGTATGTGTTCCGGCTGTCGGGGGTAGGATTCTATCCCATTAAGAAAAAATGGAGTGTATTTCGCTGTGAGAGACTCTTCAAAGAAATGGAGGAAGAAGCACTAAAGAAAAAAGAGAGAAAAATAAGAATATAAAGTTGAAACTAAAGTTGAGCTATCCGCTGAAATCATAAAGCATAGGAAAGTTGATTGAGTCTTGATCTATTGCTCTTTCTTTGCATTATCTCGTATGTCCATTTATAGATTTTAATGCCACATGAGATGTAATCAGTCAGCTCCCTATGGTTGTATTAATGTCAGCTCTTACACAATATGGGTATCTGCCTTACGATTAAGACAACTATGGAATATGTTAATTTAAAATGTAAGGCTAGCTTTCTATGTATTCTGAGGGACTGCTTGCATAGAACTTAGCTTGATCCTCTCAATTATTACACATAAATATGCTGACATGCCTCTCATAACCCTAACCCCAGCCCCACAGTAACCCTAACCCTAGCCCCAACCCTAACCCCAGCCCACCGTAACCCTACCCCAGCCCCACAGTAACCCTAACCCTAGCCCCAACCCTAACCCCAGCCCATCGTAACCCTACCCCAGCCCCACAGTAACCCTAACCCCAGCCCCACCGTAACCCTAACCCCAGCCCCACCACAGCAGCAGCCGAACCCCAACCCTAACCCTACCCCGACCCCGACCCCGACCCCGACCCCGACCGCCACCGCGCCCCTGCCCAAACCCAACTCTCGCGCGCGCAACCCAGACCCAGCCATGAATAATCCAAAAATGCTTTAATTTACCTCGAGATTTATACCTGAACGGGCGGTGGCGACGACGGCGTCGAATTGGCGAAGAAACCGGCGGTGGCGACGACGGTGGCGACGAAACTGGCGGTGGCGACGAGGATGGCGACGAAATCGGCGGTGGCGACGACGGTGGCGACGACGGCCGGCGACGGTGGCGACGCGACGGTGGCGATTTAGGGTTTTTCGCGCGCGTTTGAGGGAGAGAGAGAAAATGAGCGTAGGCTTTTCGATCTGGATTTGTTTTAAATTGATATTTACTTGCCCCTACGGATATGTCCGTAGGTCCTTTGTTTGCGCCACCGTAGGGGCAAACACCAAATTAAGAATTAAATTTTTTATTCTTGAAAGTCAGTGCCCGTAGGGGCAACCCTTTAGCCCTACGGATTAATCCGTAGGGCCAAGTAAAATCTGCCCCAACGGATAATCCCATCCGTAGGGGCAACCCCCTATTTTACTAGTGTCAAGGTGATCGAAGATGTAGATACTTGTGTATGGTATTCAGTTGATAGTAATGATAAAGAGATCTTGCTTCTCTTTCAGGTTACTCATAATTGGAAGTATTCCTAAGTTGAGTAACGCTGATCGGCCTCCTTCCATTTAGTTGACATGCGCTGGGGACAGCTGCATGATTTGAATCTGGTTCAATTAAATCAGTGCCTCTGTTTCTATATTGGATATAGAACAGTTCATATCTTAACGTTGTTAAGGTACGGGGAGTTGTCCGGCTTATGCTTAAAACCAGACTCTGGATAACTCAAGGCACGTTTCTGTAATGGCTGTTTGTGGGTTGACCCAGGCTATGACGCGGGTTGATTTTCTACCATCTGGATGAACAATAGCAATATTGTTCTAGACTCGCCACAGTTTTATTAAAAATGTTTTTTCAGAAAACAGTAGTGGGAGTATGGTAGAACTGGAAGTGATTCCAGAACCACAAACGATTACTGAAGATTTGATAAGGAACCTAAAGATTCAATCTGGATTGACATTCCATTGGCCACTCCGCAGATAAGGTGGGTAACTTCAGGCACCCGAGAGGTACTACGGTAGCCTCAAGGACGGTGACAGGGAAGTTCTTGTTTACCCACAATTACCATTGCTGTTGTTCCAGGCTGCGAGACCCGGCAGGAGGATGAGTATAGCGTCGTTCTAAACTTGCTTTAGAAGTGTACGTCTATATGACTCTGCCAGAGGGTTGTCGTAGTCAGTGGGAGCAGCGGAAGCATTGGTGGACAGGTTGCTTATGTCTATTTATATAGACTAGAGCAGATGTAGCGGAGATAGATCATCAATTTCTGATATGACAGTCATGGGTTTGACTTCATCAGAATAGGGGATGGATCAGTTGAGAAGGTAGTAGGGTGTGATATCCTGGTATTTGGATGATATACACAGAGTAGGAAAAGAAGCTCCTACACTACGATCGGTTATACTTTGGTCGTCACACAGTGGTTTCTCCACAAAGGAAATGGATTTTATATCAGACATACAGGTTACTGGATCTATGGTTTTAGATCTAGATTTGGGTGGTTTCCCAATCAGGGTACTTGACAGCATTCTAAGAGTATTTAAGATGGACGACTCCTGGCACGGTAGTGTACCTGCAGGTAATGGAGTCACCCTCTCTAAAGGTGTCTTACAGACTAAAGGGGAGAGGGACGTGCATGATTGGCAGATCACTTGCTTAGGTAATTGAGTCAATCATGAGATGTCAAGTACTACACCAGATGTTGTTCTTGCACTAGATGCAATAAGTTGACATTAATCCAATCCTGGAGAAACAGTCGGAAGCAGTTTTAGAACATAAGTGGCTGTTCTAGGGATATGATAGCGAAAGCCCCATTCGGGAAACAGTTATCATTCCAGGCTTCCAAGGTGACCTGGACGACAAGGAGGTTGTCAGAGTTATAGTTTTCCCTCTGACGAGGGGCAGTATTTTGGACAGGTGGTCCAAGGCAATACTGAGGGAGGCATGGCGCAGGATACTGATTAAGTTCAGTTGACGATACAGTCTAAGAAGTTTGGATTTGGAGTTCATTTATGAACTCGGTCCCATCAGACATCCAGACACTCTAAGACAGGTATTGCTCATTTCGGGAGATGGCATTCTCCGCGAACTTGAGATATAGAGAGACATAGAAAGAAACAACTAAGCGGATCCACTCACTGAGGCTATTCCTCGAACGCAATAGTTTCGCAAACGAGCTTTGTGAGACTGACTAGTAGAGGAGTTGGGTGTTCGGTATCACACGGGCTGTGAGTATGCGACATCGCAATAATTATCCTTGAGTGCAAGAGGGAGATTGTTGGAGATAGTGCCCTCAGAGTCAATTATTAGGTCACAGGTACGTGATTGTAATGATTGAGGGAGGACCTATCCCGGTAGGACAGTCTTACTCGAGATGATAGTATGCTATCTGGTTTACCTTTATCATCGTGTACTGCTTTAGGTGACATGACACGTCGCTATTACACGTTGATAGAGCCCCTAGGATTCTTGCTTGACCACCAGCAGTATGAGGGCGATCATATAAGTGGGAGCTGGGGGTCTACAAGCATATCCTTAAAAGGTCCCTAGTCGTGGGAGTTTCGAGACCGGGCATCGATACTCCATTAGTAGACTAGTGTATACAGTCGAGACCCCGACGAGGGGCGGTGGCCGGTCTCACAAGCCACTGGTGTCAGTTAGATCACCTAAGATGTATACAGGTGCTCATTGGGTTATGAGTACACCGGACAGGACTCGCCGGGAACATGCTAGTTGGTCATATACCAGACGTCAGATGGCAGTTCCCTGGTGACATGTGTGCAGGTTAGTTCATCGACCTGGGGATCGTCATTTGTCTCGTGTGAGTTCCCACTGTACTTTGATTACTACCCTACCACGGCTCAAAGGAGTCGTGCAAACAGGTTTTAGTTGGGTACAGTCCCGAGCCACATGGAGGCAGTGAGCGTATCTTCAGGGGTTCGTCCCTCCCGGTATTGGGGGTGAGGTCGTGCTGTGTCTAGGAGAGCCATTACACAAAGTCCTTGGCCAAGGCAAGGAGATTTACTGGTAGGTATTCCAGTAGTATCTCAGGGTGTTCTGGGCTACACTCCGACACGACTTGTACCGCTTTTGGGGGTCTGACTTTTACCAACCCCCTAGGCCCGCCATGCGATACTCATAGACGAACGGACCGGACTGCACGGATATTGTCACTGACAGGCTCAGTAGGGTGTCAGGATGAGTTCGCTCATCGACGTCCCTTTTGGTCAATAGCTGGTGGCCCGTCACGTATTGGCTTATACCTCTGACGTGCTAGTGGTTAAATCCACAGCCATAGTATTGACGAGTCTTTAGAGTCCACCACACTTTCAGTTACTCAAGCTTTCGGGCGAAACGCTGTAGAGGCCGTATGGAGATATGGCAGGGTCCGATCAGATACGTGCGGTATTGCACGGATCAGGATCGGACGGTTTGTACTAGTAGCCGTATAGGTATATGGCAGGGTTCGATCAGATACGTGCGGTATTGCACGGATCAGGATCGAACGGATATTACTAGCCGGCTTTGGTTTAAGCCAGTCCTAGTTTAGTACAGTGTAGATTTTGTCTCTTTGCATTTGTATCCGGACGGAATACAGATGCGGGTGTGTATGCACAGTATCGGGGTTTTCCTGTAATTTATTACGGGACCAGTTTTCTGGAGTTGCCAGTTTGCATTCCGTTCCGGCCGGTTTTCCTTTGTTCTTTCCCGGCCGGACTTTTCCGATGGAGGGGGTTATTTGCAAGTTTGCAAATAACACTTTGTGGGGGGGTTTATTGCATAAGGATTTATTATGATAGCATCTTTTCTTTTGCTCCATGCTTTTGCATTAAGTGAGATTTGAAGTGAGGTATGGTTTGAAAAAGTGCAAGCATGGTTGATGTTTGTTTAGGATCACCTTTCTTCATCTCCTACACTCACCTCCCTCTTGCTTTCATATATTCTTTTTCTCCACCATTTTCTTCTCACTTGATGGAATAAGTTTTTCCATGGTTGAGTGAGAAGAAGATGAGAGCTTCATCTTTGAGAGAGTAGCATTCTTGATCTCATTTTCGATGCTAGAAAAATGCAAGCACCATTTTTCTTCTTGATTCCTCCATCTTCTTTCAAAAGGCAACAAACCCCAAAGTGAGACATCCACTCTACACTACACTTCCTACAGCAAATCTTGGACGCGTCGATTCGCCAGCTTCGCGCCCGAGTTGCCTCGGTATTGAGGTGGGAGCCCGTAAAAGATACAGGCGACGTGGTGCCCCTTCCGACGAGGAGGAGACGGACGGAGATCCCGCGAAGAGATCGGAGTGGAGATGAAGACCGGAGGACTCGGATCAGTCGGTATACATCTCTTCCCTTTCTTGTTAATTGCTTAGACTTGTTAATGGTTACGATCCGGAGTTTAGTGCGCGGTGGTGCCGGTTTGCAAAGTCCGCAAAATTTAAGTTTATCACCGCTTCCGCATTCCGGCGTCGGATTGACGGCCGGGGCGCCGCCGTGCACTTACATTTGCAACAAGTCTAGCCTTACCTGTCCATCTGCACCAACCTTCTTCTTGAAGATCCACTTGCATCCTACGGGTTTTACCCCATCTGGAGCAATGTCCAAAGTCCATACTTTGTTGGTGTACATGGACTCCATTTCGGCCCGCATTGCATCCAGCCATTTTACTGAGTCAACGCTCTGAATGGCCTGCTGGAAGCTAGTAGGCTCATCACTATCAATGATACAATCCTCTCTATCCTCGTCTATGAGAAAACCGTAGTATCTCTCAGGCGGATGAGACTGCCTACTACTCCTGCGGAGCGGCGTAGGAATGTCATGTTCTTTCGAACCCTCTGGTTCTTCTAAGATTTCAGTAATAGCTCGTGATTCTGGAATTTCTTCCAGTTCTATTGCGTTCCCACTTATCTGATTTTCTAAAAACTCAGTTTCCAAGAAGCAGGCATGACGAGAAACAAAAACCTTTTGTTCCTCTTCGCAATAGAAGAAATATCCCTTGGAGTTCTTCGGATATCCCACAAACTTGCACTGTACTGAGCGTGCCTCGAGTTTGTCCGCATGCTGCTTTTTGACAAAAGCTGGACATCCCCATGTCTTAATGTGCTTAAGATAGGGTTTCTTCCCACACCACATCTGATATGGTGTGGTAGGCACAGTCTTAGTTGGAACTCGGTTCAAAAGATATGCAGCTGATTCTAGTGCATATCCCCAGAATGATCGCGGTAACTCAGCGTTACTCATTATGGAACGTACTATATCCAATAGGGTCCGGTTCCGTCTCTCCGATACACCGTTATGTTGCGGAGTGTATGGAGGAGTAAGCTGAGAGAGAATTCCATTCTCTTTTAGGTAATCCAGGAACTCGGCACTCAAGTATTCACCACCTCGATCAGATCTCAGTGTCTTGATACTTTTGCCGGTTTGTTTTTCTACTTCATTCTTATATTCCTGGAATTTTCCAAAGGCTTCGGATTTATGTTTCATTAAGAAGACATATCCGTACCTTGAAAAGTCATCCGTAAAAGTAATGAAGTAAGAATAACTGCTTTGCGCATGCGTAGACATTGGACTGCACATGTCGCTGTGTATGAGTCCCAAGAGCTCGTTCGCTCTTACTCCGTGTCCAGTGAACGGAGTCTTTGTCATCTTTCCTTTGAGACAGGATTGACAAGTTGCATATGATTGATATTCGAACGGATCTAAATATCCTTCTGTATGTAACTTCGTCAACCTTCTCTCATTGATGTGACCCAGTATACAATGCCATAAGAAAGCCTGATTTATTTTCGGAGACTTTCTTTTGTGTGTATTCTGGACATTGAAAATCTGTAGTTGGTTTAATACTTATATACCATTGTTTAATGTACCTGACCCAATCAAAACTTAATTAAGGTGAATGTTTACAACATTGCTTACAAATGCAAATTCATAACCTTCTTTAGATAATAAAGATACAGATATGATATTACAAGTTGCATTGGGTACAAAATAACAATCATGCAAAACCAAAACATGTCCATCTGACATTCCTAAGTGATAGTCCCTCACGGACTCAGCATCCATGCCAGCTCCGTTTTCAACTCTGAGGGTCATATCACCTGCCTTCAAAACCCTACGCTTTCTCAGTGCCTGCATGGAATTACAGATATGAGATCCTGATTCGGTATCCAATACCCAGGAAGTAGAGTTTATTGATAGACAGTTTTCAATAACATACACACCTGAAGCCGAAGCCGCAACTTGCTTCGGGTCCTGGTTCTTGGCCTTCCAAGCCTTGCAATCCTTTTTCCAGTGTCCTTTCTTATGACAATAGAAGCACTCTTCCTTTCCCACAAGCTGCCCCGCTATCTTTGTTGCCTTTTCTTTTCCCTTCGTTTCATCTTTACTAACACCGCCCCTTGGTTTGGCAGGGGCTTTCTTCTTCTTTCCTTTGGCTTTCGCTTTGGACTTAGAAGAGGAAGATCCTCCTACAAACAAAGTGGATGTTTCCCTACCTTTCTGTAGGGTGCCCTCTGCACTCCTCAACATGTTGAGGAGCTCCGGAAGTTCAACTTCTTTTCCTTGCAAGTTGAAGTTCAGGATAAACTGGGCGTAAGTGGAAGGAAGGGACTGGAGAATCAAGTCCGTATAGAGCTCGTTCTCTAACGTGGTCCCAAGGTCCGCGAGCTCTTCAATGAAGCCAATCATCTTAAGCACGTGTTCCGCTACCGATGATGCGACGGCCAATCTCGTTGAAAACAACTTTTTCGAGACTTCGTATCTGGCGATACGGGATTGCTCTCCATATAGTTCCTTAGTATGGAGAAATATGGATTCTAGGTCCATATTCTCGTGCCTCCTCTGATATCCATTGTCCATAGAGGCAAGCACGAGGCACTTGGCCTTCGAGCAATCGATCTCCCAGGTCTTACGGATTTCCTTATCCGCGATGCTGGAGGTGGGACCTGGGACAGGGGGAGCTTTGGTGGTAAGGAGATACCCCAACTTGTCGTAAGTGATTGCCATTTTGACATTCGTGAGCCAATCTTTGTAGTTTGGCCCTGTCAGTATATTTTTATCTAGAAGTAACTTAAGTCCGGTTATGACGATTGGTCGCTGCAATTAGGAGAGAGAGAAGAAACACTCAGCATGATGCTGTTGCAAGATTAGAGTGGTTTTTAGTTTGTCTAAACAGGATGGCTCCCACTGTTTCTCGAATCCCTTCTCAAACCAAAAAGGAGGAATTAGTCGGGATCAATCTCACCGTACAATACTTGCTTAACCGTTCAGCCAGGCCAGTGTCGGTACTTCGAGGGAGGTTTTCCAACGCTTTCGCGAAGTTCCTTAATTTAAGAACCTCTTTTCTCTGGGGGCGTAGCCCCGCTAACACCTTTTTAGACACCTACTTGGTTTATAGCATTGATCGTTAAGTGAGAAATTTTCCGAGGAGTAGCATATACTCACAGTAGGATCGGGATCCAAATATCATCGCGTGACAAAACTGAAGGAATCCTACCAGAATCAACACACTCCAAATGGTATGCAACGCTAGCAAGTTTCTGGTTCTTTAGAAACTCCCGATGTGGATTTTTGCCCCATGCTCTTATGACCTTGACTTTGGCCAACAAATCATAAGTCACATGTCAAGTTCTACCCGTCATTCTCCAGGTTAATTTGAACCCACCCGTACCTACCCTTGACTTTGGCCAACAAGGCAGTACGACTGTCCCAAACCAACGCATCTATTTATGCTGCATATGAATACCCAATAGCTACCAAACATTGTGCCTTGACTTTGGCCAACAAACACAGCTTGAATACTATTGACTATTCATATGAAATGATGGAGGGCTATGAATGGTTTTGGCGAAACCGTGAACGTAGTGAACTTGATATAATCGATGGAACGAGATAGCTTTTAAAGGGAGTGGTTCAAGCTCCGCGTTTAAAAGTTGGTTTTTGAAAAGAACCGAGTGGTTTTGAAAGTGTTCCAACGACTTTACTTTGGTTTATTTTCTTGCATTAATTTTAATGCGTCCCATCATTTAATCCTACCATTGCAGAAAACAACGAAAATATGACGTACGCTTATGCCATCCGCATTCGCCACGGGGCCCCGTCATTACCCGTTAGGTTACTTAACTAACGACAGAGCGGGGGTTGGACTAGCGCGGATGCAAAACATAAGCAACGCCTAAATAGATATCATATATAGATATATACATTCGAGCCATTCCAGATCACAGATGAACACATTGGATATACTAGGAATCCGCATTTCGTACGAGCCTGTAACGAAAAGCGGATTACACGGTCGCGGTGAATAGCCAATACCCCACCCTAGACCCCTACGGGTGTGGCAAACTATCTGCCAAATACCCGAAGTGAAGCAACCTCCCTCAACAACGTGAGTAGGCCACTCGGCACTTCGAGGTACCCGATAGTTTGTGCACCCCCTCCTTGGGTCTATCCTAGGAGCAAAAACAGTAAAAGAAATTATACAATGGCGGCTACAACCTCATCCCGAATGTGCGGCCATATAAATAATATTACATCAATTACAAATTACATGAATTGAAAGATAAAGAAAACTCTCATCTCACAACCCCCCGGCTATTCATCCGCGACAATCCAATGAATTCATATACACAAACCATAAACAATACAGATCACAGATATGTATAACCCCGCGATTAGCAGACGTTCAATACATATATCACATCACAGATATAACCCGTTAGCTAAAGTCTTTAGAAGTTCGATCAAAATACGGATTTTTAACCACTCCAAAAACAAATTTTTCTTTCTGGAAAATCTGGGCAGAAAAAACATATTCCAAAAATCCCAAAACACCCCAAGAAACACACTGCAGCAAAATCGATCTACGGCCGAGTCAACTCGGTCGCGGATCCGCGGAAAGAAGCTCTTCTTGCCGCGTTTCCGCGGTGAGTTGGTCGGCTCAGTGGATCGTTTTTATACTGTGTTCACTAAAAACCCTGAGACGATTTTTCAGATGTGTTAAATTATTTTTAGAGCAGAACAAAAATCGATAGAAAGTTTAAAGTTCGGGCATGTTTTGTGATTTTTTCTCCGATCAAACTTTTAGTTACTTTGCTAACATGTTAGATAGTGTTTAATTAGGCTCTGATACCACTGTAAGTCCACGTTACCCGTCCTCGGTTCTTTGGGGTTGCGGAAATGGTGAAAAACGATTTTTACGGTGGGGGTAACATGGACTCTAGAAACGGATCTTTGTTAAACAAACTATCTAACAGCCTAACTAAGAGTTTAGCTACTAGGTTAGGGGTTATACCTAAACTTGAACTCCTTCTCTTCAACTCCTTGTGGTGGTCGGATCGGCCTCACCTCGTCGTCTCCTTGTACCGAAGATGGATCCACCCGAAAGCTTTTACCTTTGGCTCCAACCTCAATATAGATGAAACTAGAATACTTGGCTTGCTAGACCTTGTACACTAGGATGAGTAGAGAAGTGTTTTGGGTTTTATCTCTATGGTTCTTGTTTCTCAACTCATGAGACAATAGAACCATGAGCTAGAGAGAGAGCAAGGGGAAGAGGAGAGCTTTGAGGATGAGAGCGAATGAGAATGATAGAATGAAGAAGAATTTTTACCTCCATTCTCTCATAACACCAAATTATCATAATAATAACAATAATTAAGCATCTTGTGATGGTTCATGTCAATGGCATTATCATTTCATGCATTTAATGCATTTTGTGAACAAACAAGCAAGCAAAAGTTATAGCCATGAAATGATAGCCATTGTCATGATGATGGTCAACAAGTCCAACCTAGTCAACCGGTCAACAAAGTCAACAAGTCAACAAAATCAACCTTTCAACCCAACCATGGCACAATAATACGTAATTAATATTGTTATTAAGCATATTTCTTATTCTAATTAGGGTTTAGCAAAAGTCAACAGTCAACAACCCTAATGAGAATCCTCTGCCTCTGTCTCTGTCAATCGTGCATACACACCTGCATCCGCGTTCCGAGGAACACGAATACAAACGAGATAAAACCAATCCCAAAACGTATACTAGGATCTGGCTTAAACCAAAGCCCGCTAGTAATAATTGCCCGGACATCAAACGTGCACACGTGCGCGGATGTGACCGAACCCTGTCGCAAAACCATGCGACCTCTACTCTTTTGCCTAAAGGAGAATGGCTCTCTGTGTGGGACTCTAAAGACTCGACACTACGCTGGCAGTGGGTTTAACCACAGACCGCAAGCGGCACTAGTTGTGCGTAACGGCCCCCAGGTAGATGCCGATAAGAAGACTGACGAGGTGAACTCATCCGAACTCCTACTGAGCCTGAATGTGACAGTCTCCGTACAGTCCGGTCTGTTCGTCTGAGAATATCGCATGGTGAGCCTAGGGGGGCGTTAAACGTCAGTCCCCTAATAGCGGTACAAGTCGTGTCGGAGTATAGCCCAGAACACCCTGAGATAACACTGGAAACCTACCAGTGTATCTCGCTTGCCCTGGCCAGGGACGACTGTGTGTAATGGCTCTCCTTGACACAGCGTGATATCAACTCCCAATACCGGGAGAGACGAATCCTATCTAACCGTCACTGCCTCCAAGTGCTTCGGGACTGCACCCAACTACTACCTGTTTGCACGACTCCTTTGAGCCGTGGTAGGGTAGTAATCAAAGTACAGTGGGAACACACTCGAGGCGAAGTGACAGTGTCAAGTCAGCGGACTAAGCTGTACTCATGTCACCTGGGAACTGATAATTAACGATAGGTATAGTACCAACCAATCAGTTCCCGACGAGTCCTGTCCAGTGTACTCGTAACCTAACGAGCACCCGCATACTATCTCAAGTATGACGTACTGACGGCTGTGGGACAGACCGTCTCCCCTGCTGGGATGAGAAGCGCATACGCTAGTCTACTCCGGATTATCGATGCCCTGTCTCGATAGTCCTACGAGTAGGGACCTGTATAAGGATGTGCTTGTGGATTACCCAGCCCCCACGAGTGTGACTGCCATCACAACGCTGGTAATCAAGCAAAGATCCTAAGGGCTCCACTAATGTGTATAGGCGATATGTTAAAAGAAACACATGTACACACATTGAAGTAGAGACAAACCAAGTAGCATACTACTATTCTGAGCAAGATTGTCTATACAATGTTGAATATCCCAAGCTTCCATTAAGTAATATACAAACTAGTATGATACAGTAATGGCCTCTAGGGCATATACACTAACAATTTACAGATCCGAACTCGATCCTGCAAAATTCAAACAAAAATACCCTTCCCAAAAATAACAGATGATATATTTTTTAATATTTTTTTTGATTTTTCAGTTTTTATGATTTTTTAATTCAGATTAACCCGAAATTGCAAAAAGAAAATAACACGCCATCCCCGGCAACGGCGCCATTTGATTGATCTCAAAACTATCTAATAACCGCAATCAAGAATTGTGTCGCTTGATAGCTAGCCGGTGAGTACGGGTCGGTCCACAGGGATGTTGTGAATTTCCTAATTGCTCTTACGAGTTAATTCCGATGGGAGCCGGATTGATTTAATCTAAAACTAAATTATTCTATACTAAGATTATATAGATCTAAGTCTTGCTAGGGTTAGGTCTAGGATAGGTTTGGAAATGTAAATAAATCTCAACGCTTTCTATACCCAAATGAAAGATCTATGAGGAGTTATGGTAATTATCAATAAAGGGGATTAGAATCATTTGGAAAAATGTTTCTTCCTCTAGGTTCTCGTCCTTCCTTTATCAATTCTTATCCTAATCTCTATGGAAAACCATCACAACCGGGCCTTTATACTACGGTATCACCGCTACCTCGATGGATAGGGTGCCGTAGGGAGCGGTATGTGCATGTATGCATAGAGTCCTATTAATCATATATGATGGGCAAGAAAGGGATGAGAGATCTCATCTCTCAAAAGCTTTCCCCAAAACTAACCCTAACAAGCGAGGAGACTACTCGCTCATTAGGGAATTTAAAAACATTTATCTAGGGCAAGAAATTAAATCTAAACTAGGGCAATTAAATAAATCTACTTACTTTACAGATGGCTCTCTCCAAACATTTACACAGGGTTGTCAGATCTGAATAGATGATATGAAAAGAGGTATCGATGCTCTCCAAAAGAATTCTGAATTTTATTCATAAAATGAGGCATGGAGGCATGAAAAGAATACAATGAATCGGGTCTCTATTTATAGGACATAGAAACCCTAGGTTACAATTGATCCGCATGTTTTCATTTACAAAAATACCCCCAGGAAGACCGGTCAAAGCCGCCAAGAATTATGGTAAAATATTTAGCCTTCAAATGCCTAGACCCGCCGCGGAACCGCGGCCGCAGCCAGGGTTTGGCCGCGGTTCCGCGGCCAAAATGTGGAATTAGGCTATGTGTTTTCTGGTGTAGGCTTCTGGTGTCTTGTACTTCCTGTTTATGCAGGTCTTTCCTCATATTGTTTTCTCGTTCTCTTCCAGATCTTTCCAGTGAACATTGTAGTGGACTTTTACTGTTTCTTCGTGTCACTGCCTTTATACTCGGTGAACTGTTGTTCATTGTTCCTCAAAATGTAGGCGCGATCAAGATTTCACCATTTATCATTCGCAGTCTCACTTTTGCATTGTCTTCTCATTATTTTCACTGTTTTAGATCCAAGAACCTGTAACCTGTACTATGTAGCAGACATGGGTCAAAAGCACCTGTTTATTTATAAAATACATAAGAATAGGGAATATAATAATGCAATATTATGGTATGAAAAGCAACCCTTATTTGTAGTAGTGCCAGTATCCAGCATAATCCGGCAAGTACCAACTTTCTTCACATGTGAACGCATCTTGTTTCTGGAGAAGATGATTCGCTCATGTTGGGTTGGCTCGGAAGGCCCTGCAAGGTATTGGTAATGTGAATGGAGGCATCTGAATCAATCCACCAGCTATTTATAGGAACATTTATTAAATTGCATTCATACGAGACAAGTGATAATATACCTTTCTTTTCTAGCCATTTCTTATACTTGATGCAATCTTTCTTTTGATGTCCTTTCTTGCGGCAAAAGAAACACTTTCCACGAGAAGAATTTCCTTTAGGCCTAGCACTTTCATGAGAATTGTATTTCCCACTAGGCGTCTTCTTCTTCCATATGCTTTTCCAAGAAACCTTGCTTTTCTTATCTTGATGAGAAGCCAAATGTGTAGATTGCACCTTCTCACCCTTCAATCTCTTCTCCTCTTAAACGCACATGGATAGGAGATAATTAACTGACCAATTTTCTTTGTGTGTGTTATAAGAGATTTTGAAAGGTCCATATTCAGTGGACAAGGAATTTGGAATGAAATGAACTAAAAAATTATCTGAAATGGTAACCTTCATGTCACCCAGCTGAGCAGCGATGTCATTCATTTCCATAATATGCTGACGGATGCTTTCATTCCCAAAATATTTCATAGATGAAAATTTAGATATTAGGGTGCTAAGTTTGGCTTTATCAGACCTGATAAACCGCTCCTCGATAGCTTTCATAAATTCCTTAGCAGTGTCACAAGATGGAATGGAATCTCGAATAGGCTTAGAAACTTGAGATTTAATAAGCCAGAGGCTAAGCCGATTTGAGCGCCTCACTTTTCATGAAATGCTTTTTGAGTAGCAGTACTATCATCTGTAAGTGCAGGTGGAGCATCCACTCATAAATCCAAGTCTAAATCAGCACACCCTAATTTAAATAAAATGCATCCCTTCTGTAACGATTGTATTTTTCTAATACAAATAAAAGTTTATTTTTTAAATATTTCGGAAGCCGATATTTAATTTTGTTGTATTTTAATTTTATTTTGTTAACAAAAAGAATCACTTGATTTTTAGAAATCTAAATTAAAATTTTTGAAAAGAGAAGATTTTTTTACATGATTTGTTTGGAAAGAAAAAGAATTATTTATACAAAATATTTTATACTTTTAAAAGAGCAACTTTGATTCATTAAACACTTCATGCTGAGTTGGTTTCAATACAATGGGTTCTAGCCTATAGGTTGTGTGTTCGAGTGTATTGTCATAAGTGGTTTTATTCTTTTTGTTTCTAATGTCTAGGTCCACACCAAGGCTCCACATTTCTTTTGTATTTATTATTCATAATACCTAAATTTGTTATTACGTATATGCATAATATCTTAATTTTCTTTATATACATGCATGATACCTCATAATTATGTGCAAATGTAGCTTAATTATTATGGTAAGTTTATCAATCATGCGTTTTAAAAGAAAATATTTGAATTATTTTGCTTGATGAATAATTTAAAATTTAAATATCGTTTATTACCTAACAATTGTGTCTACTCTAAAATGGAAGAGCTCAATAATTCTTTTTAAAGATTTGTTTTAGTAAATGATAATCATAAGCATTATAAAGAATATTTGCCCACATGCGTTATTTTTTGGGGTTTGATTTGGGGAATTTGTTGGCTTGATTTGGAGAATTCTAAACCTTATAAATATCGATGCATTTCCATTATTTTCTCCTCTATTTCTCCAACAAAAATTCTACTAAAATATTTGTTGCGATCATTATTCAACCCTCTATGCTACGGTGCCGCCTGAATCTTCAAGAAAAATCCGAGCAAGGAGTCGGAGGTGGAGAAGCAAGACGCGGCATTTTTCGACATCGTTTTCATCTCTCGTTCATACTTCAAGGTAGGATCCATCTCTTTTCCTCTCGATCTCACCACTTCTCCTAACATGCTAAAAGCTATTTAATTGATAATCTTTTCTCAAATTATTAATATGGATATCTATTAGTTTTGCTCTAGTCAATAAAATGCGACAAACTTCATGTTAACTATATCTAATTCATGACCCTCACATATAGGTTCTGTTGGCAATCGATGTTAATGTCACAACACTTGCGAACCGCGGCGGAATCTCAAACATAAATTTTCAAAAGGCATAGCATCAATTGCAAACCAAAAATCATTCATTTACTTGTAATTGCAAAAACAAAGAGAACTAAAGAAGGGTTATGGGGTTACAACCTTTATAGCTTGTCCACTCTCTAGTAGAAGACCCATACTAGACTCTATGAACATCCGGAGTGAGCTTGGTGACCGACCGTCTTGCAAAAAAAGATCCACGGTGAAAGGAACCCAACCCAAGCTCTCACTTCACATGAAACAACTAGCTCTCACTTCCTGTTAGGAGGTGGAGGTAGAAGAGGATGTGGTTATGAAACTCTCTCATTTCTCTCTATTCTTTTCCTTTCTTTCCTCTCGATTTTCTCTTTTTTATTTTCAAGAGAAAAAGAAAGAAGAAAGAAGAAGATAAGAATAATATGAAGCATTCATCTCTCTTTTTCTTTCCTTTAAAAATAAAGAGAATGAGAGATCTGATTCCCTCCCTCTTTCTCCTTTAGATATCAAGTGTAGAGAGTGGTGGACCTCATCTCATCACATGCACCAATTTTGTCATTTAATGACAAGGTATATACAAATATACAAGTATGTATTCATTATACATACACAAGAGAGGTAGAAAGAAAGAGGATATATATATATATATATATATATATATATATATATATATATATATATATATAGAGAGAGAGAGAGAGAGAGAGAGAGAGCACGGACCTTATAGGGCGGGTTCACGTTTTTAAAAACATGAACCTGAATGAGGGTCGTTAGATCTTGTGTTTTTAATCAACGGTTAAAATTAATCTAGCTTAATAAATCGTTAATAAATGGAAGATAAATATTCCACTCTTTAACTTTAGAAAAAAATTAAACAGAATCATTAAAACTTCCAAAATTCAACAGTAAGGTTAGGGGCTACAACCTTTGTAGCCTATCCACTTTTTTGTAGAAGGTCCATGCTAAGCTCTATGAACATCCGGAGTGAGCTTGGTGACCGAACGCCTCGCCAAAGATGATCCACGCTGAAATGAACCCATCCCAAGCTCCTACTTCACATAAACACTTCAAGTGAAGCAACTAGCTCTCACTTCTTGTTAGGAGGTAGAGGTAGATGAGGACGTGGTTATGAAACTCTCTCATTTTTCTATATTCTTTTCCCTTTTTTCCTCTCAATTTTCTCTTTTCTCTTTTCAAGAGAAGAAAAAGAAGAAGATGAAGGAGGAAGAAGCATATGAAGCATTCATCTCTCTTTTTCTTTTCTTTTTTCCTTCATAAAAATAAAGAGAATGAGAGCTCTCATTCTCTCACTCTCTCCTGTAGAGGTCAAGTGTAGAGAATGGTGGACCCTTCCTCATCACATGCACTAATTTTGTCATCTAATGACATGGTATATACAAATATACAAGTATGTATTCATTATACATACACAAGAGAGGTAGAAAGAGAAAGGTAATATATATTTAGTACGGATCCTATAGGGCATGTTCGTGTTTTTAAAAACATGAACCTAAATAAAGACCGTTGGATCTTGTGTTTTTAATTAACGCTTAAAATTAATTCAGCTTAATAAATTGTTAATAAATGAAAGGTAAATATTATACTCTTTCATTTTAGAAAAAAATTCAAAAGAAATATCAAAACCTCTAAATATTGTGCAGGTAATACTAAAGGATTTAATGTTTCTCTTGAATTTTTTTCTAAAATCAAGGAGTAGAATATTTACCTTCCATTTATTAACGATTTATTAATTTGAATTAGTTTTAACCGTTGATTAAAAACACAATATCCAACGGCCCTCATTCAAATTCGTATTTTTAAAAACGTGAACCTACCCTATAGGATCCGTACTCTGTGTGTGTATGTGTGTGTGTGTGTGAGAGAGAGAGAGTATATGTATTAAATACATATACATTATGTATCATATACACAATATTAAAAAAGAGAATATATGTATCATATACATATACACATATTATGTATCATATACATAATAATATATTAGTATCATATACTAATGAGAGAGTGAGAGAGTGTGTTTCATATACATTATACTAGATACCATATCACATATATGAATATTAAGTCAACACTTGACTTATAAATAAGCCGGCTAGTATAAACGAATGTCCGATTAAATCACGCGTATCATATACATGTGTTTAATTGGACTCCCGCACGTATCCCCATACGCACGCCACATCATCATTTCGCCTGGGAATGCACTTACGTTGTGGGACTCTAAAGGCCCGACAATACGCTTACAGTAGCTTAAACAGGATCATATCCGATTGAATCCGAAACACTTAGAGATCAATCCCCTCACGGGTTAACCTACAAGCTCGTCAGCGGTACTAGATGCACGTAACGGCTACCCAAGTATTGATCAAGAGGTAGGCCGACGAACAAACTCATCCGAACCCAACAAAGCCCATAAGTGACAAATATCATATAGTCCGGTCTCTTTGTCAAAGAGTATCGCATACCGGATCTATAAGGTGGAAACTGTCAGACCCCCAATAATCCAATAAGTCATGCAGACATTGAACTCATAACAATTAGAGATACAACTGATAACACTTATCAGTTTATTTCAACCGCCATGGCCATGGACTTCTAGTTATAGTTATGTCCTGCATAGCGCGACATCGACTCCTTATACAGGAAGAGATGAATCCCCTCGACTGTTCACTACCTCCATATGCTTTGGGACTATACCCAACTAAAATCTATTTGTACGGCTCTTTAAAGCTGTGGTAGGATAGTAATCAAAATATAGTGGAAACACACACAAGACACTATGGCGATCTCAAGTCAAGGGACTACCATTGTAACAACTCCAATTTTTGTGTACATAAAATCGATTTAAAGTTAATGTATACTTAGGGTATTTATATTTCCTGTGAGTACTATAAGTATTTAATTTACTTTTGAACAGCAAAAAGGAGCTTGTAGTTCATTGGTAAGACCTTGCACTGCTAAACCAAAGCACCAGAGTTCAAATCCCATTAGCCACATTATTTTTGAATTAGTTTTCTTTTAAATTTTTAGAAGCCCAAGAGTCTACACGTGTATAACCCGTAAACCCAAAGGTCACATATAAAACAAACAAGTCCAGGAGTTAGACCAAGAGACAAGAGACCTATGGCGGGGAGAATCGGCCCGACTCGGCCGGCGCCGCCGCCGAACTCGCCCATATCCGATTTCTTCCTTCTTGATATCTGTGCCTCTTGAACTCCCCATAACTCCTACACTGTTTAAATTTCCTGCATTATTACAGATAATTAAAAAATCCAATTAAAGTCTTTTTAATGCATATTTTTAATACAATTTTCTCACACCCTTTCATTTACCCTAAACCCTAATTTTTTCTATAAATACCATACCTAAACTCACTCCTCCTCACTTCCAAAACTCTGTCCAAACTCTCAAGACATTTCCCTAGACTTTTTGTGTGCAAGTGGAGTTAGCAAAGGGCGAAACTCCGACGAAACTTCCGACGACGATTCGAGGAGATTCCGGCGACGAAACGACGTACCGGCACCCCCTAATTCTTCTTTTTCCTCTTCTCTACACTGCAAACCCGTAAGTCTCTTCTCCCCCTTCTTATTACTATTCTAAAAACTTAGAATTCTAAAACCTTATGGAAGCGGAGTTAATCCGACTTCCGATTCGATTTTTCCTTAAAAATCATATTTTTCTTAAGAAAAATAATACCAAACTCTCCCATCATGATCATTAAATATTAACAAAATATCTTAACTAGTTTCATATCAAAAGAATTTATATTTCAATTTTTATAGCACTTTTACAGAAAAATACCATATAGTTTAGTTTCGACATAAAATATCATTACCCCTTGCTATACCTTTAGATAGTTCACGAGATAATGACCTACCTCTTCACAACACTCATATGTAGCATAGCACGATGATATTGGGAAACACAGATTTGGGAAAATACGGTTTTACATAAATACCTCCGACTTATATAAAACCTTTTTCTACAAGATATATATTTTTAACAAATCTTTGCAAAGCGCCGCTACAACCCATTTGAGGAGCCCGTTCAGGATGGTGCGGATTATCGCACATCCTTGGGCTTAGTAGTGCGAGATGCAGACCTGCAAGGAGCATACGGCCTCGAAAGATTTAAAAATACAAATTTCTTTAGAAAATGTGATTTCTACTATAAATAAAACTTATATTTTTAATATATATATATATATATATATGTAATTAATATATATATATATATATATATATATATATATGTGTGTGTGTGTGTGTGTGTGTGTGTGTGTGTGTGTGTGTAATTAATATCAAAATATCTATTTTTAATATTTATAATATTCCACATTTCCAAAATTCAAGAAAAACATTCCATTTACAAGAAAATACCAAACAATTCCAATATTACAAATAAATACCATATATTATAAAATTAGGTTTTATTCACTAGAAATGTCACATTGATAAAATATACATCAATGAAAACTTTAAAGACGATAATAAAATACTTGAGGTGTATTTGAAAACTATACAAAATTATTTTTACAAACCCCCTCAAGTTATACTAAATTACAATAAGGACCCTAGTAAATATAGGTTTAAGCGGGACTAGTCTGTTGAGCCTCAAGGAGCCGGAGATATGGGTGCTTGCCTATTTAAGGTAGATAATTTAACAAACGGTGTTATCAACACGGTAATCATCTTTGAAAAAGACACAAATCCTACTGCCCATGTGCAGTAGTTACCGATAATACTAAAACCTAATTCAGGATTCAATTTCTTTTCTAATTGTCTGACTCAGACTGAGTTTCAATATAATCAATCTAACTTGAATGAGATTCAAGTATATATATAACAATTCAATATGAATCCATATATTCAATCTGTTCAATCTATCAATCTATACAACTTGACTGAACCGAATCATGGATATACATCCATCTATATGATTCTCCAGTTACATCCATTTACTAATATCATGGTTTCGGCAAGTTATCCATCTATATAATTCAATTACAAGACAATACAATACAAACAATACAATTAAGACATCGCGGGGTTTATAAGGGGTAGATTGGTACGGAAGGTGTTAGAAGTGACACGAGACTGCAACCATTAAGACACCTAACCTGAATTCAATTGCCGTTGTACCGTGGCTGAACAGTTCCTTATACTTTCTGTCCACCTTAGTCTCTGATCTACTGAGACTCCTTTCGTATACACTGGCCTCTTCTGTACCAAGCTACAAACAACAGCGTTAACTGTAACAACCGAGTTCAGTTATACCAATTCCTGTTTCCGTATGTGTGGTTTGTGGTGTTTAATTCATTTACCGTGTTTAGTTGCGAATGGTAGTTACTATATATTCGACCCTCTTGCTTGAGCTTGTTGTTTCTTAATTGTAGAGTACCCTAACATCACATATTCTTGCATATAACAATTTAAGTCATTTAAAATAATTTAAAAATACATGACATGGCCTCCTTGATACCCCTAACCCTGTGGTAGCGTCCTTGTATCGTGTTCTCGTCCCGTTCAGTGAAACGGACGTGTTTGGACGGCTACGCGCACGTACGTGCGTCCGTTTTTGGGGGTATGCTTTTCTATTAAAAAATCCTTCATTTCAATTTTTGGAATTTGCTAATAATTTTCATATTTTAAATTCAAAATTTTGGACCCGACCCGGGCGCTTTTCTGAAATATTTTTACATCCCGCTAAAATTCAATTGTTTGAATTTTAAAATTAATATCTCAATATCTTTCAGTTCAATTATTTCTTAAAAATGATTTTTTTTTTAAAAAAAAATCTTTTAAAATTATTTCGTTAACTACACAGATTTCCTCCCTCTCTACTATCTCTCCTATATTTTTCCCTAACCAAACCCTAGCCCTTCTAAAACACTTCACCGGCGCCCCTCACCGCCGTCGACCTCGCCGCCACTGCTACCACACCCCTTTGCAACCTAGTAAGCCATAGTACACACCTTCCTCCTGTACTCTCTTTCTTCTTGCCTTCTTTTTCTTTTTCCTTAAGATCTTGTTTCTTGTATTCACTGTTTTGCCAAGATCGCTGGAGTTGGCCACGACGTCGACGATCCCGACGACCCAGCGAGGATCTCTGATCCGTGTGATCCCACTGTTCGTTATTTGGACTCATTCCGTGTACCGTGCGCGCGTCACGACTTTTCCCGCCGACGCGTGACGTTCCGTTTACCGCTTCGCGATCCGTCGAGGTAAGTGAAACTTGCTAGATGCTATTCATACTATTCCTATATTAATTTATCTATTTTCTTAGTAAATCTATAGATAAAATATAAAGCCATGAGTTCTAAGTTAACAGCACGATGTTCCGTTTACATATTTCAGATTTAGAACTTGAAACCTAACTATTGCACTTAGTTTGCTAAACCCAATAACCGCATTTATATATTAGATCACATAATCACAATTGTTTGCATAGCCATAATACCCTTTTGTAGTTTATACCCTATCGGACGACCGGTTGCATACATCTAGTCTAATTCATATTCAATTTCATCTCTAGATTGTTTTGGTACATATTAATATGATTTTATCATCCACATTTGTTATACTGCCTTCATGAAATGTTAAAACTATCTCTTAAACCCAAACTGATAACCGTGCATCCAAGTAGTTTAATCTGTACCTATTTGCATATCATATTACATGTGCCAATTTATTGTTCTGATAATACCCATGCTTGTTTATTTATAACCATGATTATACTAGTTGATGATGAGCACCCACATGATATCTTGTACATCCTGACATGACTTGCTACACATTTACTGACCTGACATGGTACCGTACAACTCTTGACATAAAGTGACACCTTTATATATTACCTGCCTTGACCTGATATACCATGGTCTTACCTGTTACCTGATCTTGTGTCTAATGCCAACAAACCTGACCTGTTGTCCTCACGGACCGTTCCTGTTGTCTATCCAGACAAACTGTACCTGCTTGATCCTGTGTTGGCATTAGCTCCAGATTATTTGAATACATGACTTGAACACTTATAACTTGGGGGTATGGGGGAAATCAATGATGAAACCTGACTTGTAACTCACCAGTTGGTTGCTTATACTGATCAGTTTTAGAGGCTAGGCCAGCCTTGGGATGATGCTGCTGACATCGTTCGTCTTTACATATTTCCTGTTTTAGTGCCTAGCGGCATGTCTCGGTTTCAGCCCGAGAGTCTTAGACCGTGGTCCCGGGCATGCACGAGATACTATTGAGTTACATCGATGATTCATCAAATTGATTTCAAAGACTTGAGAGTAGATAACCCAATAGACCAGTTCAGTTTACTCACTGCACACTACCCTTCACTGCCCTGATTTATATTGCTGTTACACTTTCTTTACCATTTATGATTATACTTGCATGTCTTGTTACCCTGTTTACATTTTATTGCTTGATGACATGACGCGCTGACGTCTGGGTTTTGCATGGCCCAGATTCCGTACTTTTGCTGCAGTCCGAGCAGGAGTACTTCAGCCAGCAGGCTGAGCAGTGAGGATTCAGTAGTAGCTAGTTCTTTACTTTTCAGCATTTTATTTCTGATGTGAGCCCGCATTATGGGACATACATTCCAGTTATTCTTGTATTGGATCTCTTGCTTCCGCATTATTTATTCTTGACTCATTTTATTTGGCTTATGGACATGTGCTAGATAGTTTTATTTTTGTTCTTGATATCTCTACAGTCGTAATGTGACTGTGGATGGATACTTCCTACCCACAGGTAGCATGGTTGGCTATGTCACGTGCCCATCTTAGCGTATTCTGGGAAGCGGGGTGTGACTTGGTTCTTTTGGTATCAGAGCCATAGGTTAATCGGGTTGATTCTTTTGTAGTTGGGTATTGGACCCAATACACGAATCATAATACTCGTGATTAGGAAACATGTCCTGCCACCTTACCGTTTTACCGTTCTTGAATCTAACCTCCTCCTGATTATAGTTTACGGTATGCAAACTTCCTTTGCATATCGACTCGAAACCTGATTCCTTGTTTATCTCTAGGACTTAGGCGACTTGGGTGGAGTTATGTAATTGTAGCTATGATACCACGGCATAGTTACAATGCGGTACTCTATTTAAGTAACTTGGAGTTCTAGCCTTGATCTACATTTTGAATCTGTTATCATGCTAATCCTTAGGTGTTTTGATTTCAGGAATATGGCAGACAAGAATCTGAAGACGTACCAAAGGTGTGTTGACGAAGCCGCCATGCTTGGAGTAATACGTGGGATGTTGGAGAATCAAAAGCGGCAGACCGAGCTGATCCAGCAGCAAGCTGAATCTTTTCAGGAAGGTTTGCGGACCGTTCAGCAGTCCGTGAACAATGTTGGGGCCAGACCAGTAGATCGTGTGGGGACCATAGCAGATTTCAGAAGACTGCTGTCTTTACTGGTTTGGAGGAGCCGTTGCCAGCGGAGCAGTGGCTAGTTGACACGGAGAACTTACTCATTGCGGTGCAGATCCCAGATGATAAAAGGGTGGATGTAGTACGCATCCAGTTAGTGGATTACGCCCGTCAATGGTGGCTTGTGGAGGAGACCCGCTTGCCCAAACCGATCAAGTGGGCGGATTTTTCAAAGAGTTTCTTAGAGAAGTTCTTCCCGCGGACTGCACGGGAGGAAATGGAAGAGAAGTTCATCAGTCTAAGGCAGAACGGTGCACCTGTGGATGTACATGCAGCTGAGTGGACGCGGCTCAGTAGGTTCGCTGGACCTTTAGTTGCCAACGATGCGGATAGGGTAAGGAGGTTCATGCGCAGCTTGGATGTGGACATCCAGAGGCAGATTGTCCCCCTGGGTTTGACCACTTTCTCACAGGTACTTATGGTAGCCCGAGAACAGCAGAGCTTATCTGGGAAGACTGGGAGTTCACAGCAGGCAGCAGTTACAGAAAGGAAGCCGGCATTTGTACCGAACCGAGCTCATGGACGCAGAGGTATTCCAGTGGACCGTCGTGGTGTAACACCGATGAATAAGCCTGCTGTCGTTGATCAGAGAAAGACCGTGATTTGTAACTACTTCCATTTACCCGGACATTTGCAAAGGGAATGTCGCAGGATGCGGGGACTTTGTTTGGTTTGTGGATCGGCGGATCATACTATAAACTCTTGCCCGTCGAAGCTTCGCACAAGGGATGATGTTCAGAAGCCACCGCAGAAACCGTTTCAGGGACAGAAGCAGCTGACTCAAGGACCTAATCAGGCTCGAGCTTTTACCTTGACGGCTGAGGAAGCTAAGGCTTCAGGAGAAGTTGTTTCAGATATTCTACTTGTTCATGATTTTTTCGTATTAGCGTTATTTGATTATGGTGCATCCCATTGTTTTATGTCATCCAAGTTTATAGCCACACACTCGATTACCTGCACGACCCTGTCTAGTTTCTGGGACATACACACTGGGAATGGGAAAATCATATCTAGTAGAAAGTGTAAAGATTGTGCAGTTGTTGTTTGTGGAAGGGAGCTTTTTGCAGATTTCTTGGTGATTGATACGGGCAGCTATGAGGTCGTCTTGGGAATGGATTTTCTCGGCACTTTCCATGCTCACATTGATTGTAGGGCAAAGAAAGTAATTTTCCAGATTCCCGGACATCCTGAGTTTACCTTTATTGGAGGAAGCAGTTCTGTCGGGCCAGTCGAGTTTAGGGCTAGGCCGACAACTAGTGTTCTTTCGTCGATGGAGGGTGATAAAAGTAAAGCGCCAGCTGTTGTTCGAGATTTCATGGACGTGTTTGAAGAGATATCAGGTTTACCGCCGAGGCAAGACGTAGAGTTTGCGATTGATCTTGTTCCTGGTGCAGCGCTAGTTTCTAAAGCGTACTATCCAATGGTACCAGTGGAGTTGGAAGAAGTCAAGAAGCAGGTTACTGAATTGCTTGAGAAGGGTTGGATTCGCAGCAGTAACTCGCCTTGGGGAGCTCCAGTTCTTCTGGTTAAGAAGAAAGATGGCACGACGAGGAAGTGCAACGATTATTGAGAATTAAACCGGATGACTATTAAGAACAAGTACCCGATCCCTCGCATTGGCGAACTATTTGAGCAGCTTAGTGGCGCGAGGGTATTCTTGAAGCTGGATTTGCGATCCGGATATCATCAGGTCCGAGTGAAAGCAGAGGATATTTGCAAGATGGCGTTCCGAACTCGGTATGGACATTACGAGTACTTAGTGATGCCCTTCGGAGTTACGAATGCACCGGCGATATTCATGGACTTGATGAACCGAATCTTTTCACCATTCTTGGACCAGTTTATTGTGGTGTTCATTGACGAGATTCTGGTCTATTCGAAGAGTATTGAAGAGCATGCTGAACATTTGAAGATCGCACTGCAGACGTTGAGACAAGAGAAATTATATGCAAAGATGAGAAAGTGCGAGTTTTGGCTGGAAGAAGTAAAGTTTTTGGGGCATGTAGTGTCTGGTGATGGAATCGCCGTCGATCCCGAAAAGATTGCAGCAGTTCGTGATTGGCCGATTCCGAAGAATGTTGCGGAGATAAGAAGTTTTCTTGGACTAGCCGGGTATTACAGAAGATTTGTGGATAACTTTGCTCGTCTAGCGAAGCCGTTGACCAAGCTTACGCGTAAGGAGGTACCTTTTGTGTGGACAGATAGGTGTGCATCAGCTTTTGAGGCGTTGAAGCAGAAATTGATAATCGCTCCTATTCTGACCATGCCAGACAATTCCGGAGGATTGGTAATTCACAGCGACGCATCTGGGAAAGGATTGGAATACGTTTTGATGCAGCATGGGAAGGTTATAGCATACGCATCGAGACAGTTGAAGACCCATGAGAAGAATTACCCAACTCATGACTTGGAGCTTGCGGCTGTGATCTTCGCTTTGAAGATTTGGAGACACTACCTTTTGGGCAAAAGGGTCGAGGTTTTCACTGATCATAAAACCTTGAAGTATGTGTTCACGCAGAAGGAGCTTAATATGAGGCAACGTAGATGGTTGGAGCTAATGGCTGACTACGATCTTGATCTTAAGTACCATCCGGGGAAAGTTAATGTCGTGCCGGATGCGCTCAGTCGGTTGTCAGCAATTTAGACATTGACTGCTCAGAAGGAACTCATTGAAGACTTTCGGAGATTTGATTTGGAGGTTGTGCTACCGCATTCTTCGGGACAGTTGATGCAGCTGCAGGTACATTCGTCGTTGATCGAAAATATTAAAGCAGCGCAATCGCAGGACCCTAGATTGCAAAAGTTTCGAGAACAGGTTGAAGCTGGACTTCGAACAGATTTATTGATCCATGAAGATAGTTCATTGAGATATGGTAGCCGGTTGTGTGTGCCAAAAGGTGATATTCGTGAAGAACTTATGAAGGAGGCACACAGTTCAGCATATTCCGTACATCCAGGAGGCACGAAGATGTACCGAGATATACGACATCATTTCTGGTGGGAAGGCATGAAACGGGAGACTGCTCGCTTTGTGGCAAAATGCTTGGTGTGTCAGGAAGTTAAGGCTGAACATCAAAGGGTTGCTGGTTTATTGCAACCACTTCCGATTCCTCAGTGGAAGTGGGAACATATAACTATGGATTTCGTGACAGCTCTACCGCGGAGTCCAAAAGGCAACAATGCAGTTTGGGTGATTGTTGATCGTTTGACCAAGGCAGCTCATTTCTTTCCTTTGCGGGTTGGTCAATCAACAGAAACTTTGGCAGAACGGTACATGCAGGAGATTGTAAGATTGCATGGAGTACCAGTGAGTATCGTGTCCGATCGTGACACTCGGTTCTTATCACACTTTTGGAGGAGCCTACAGGAAAGTTTAGGGACTCGATTGAAGTTTAGCATAGCTTATCATCCTCAAACAGATGGCCAGTCGGAGAGAACGATCCAAACTCTTGAAGATATGTTGAGAGCTTGCATGTTGGACTTCAAGGGTTCATGGGAAGATCATCTACATTTGGTAGAGTTTTCTTACAACAACAGTTTTTAGGCGACGATTCAAATGGCTCCATTCGAAGCTTTATATGGTCGCAAGTGTCGTTCACCTGTTTGTTGGGACGATGTCGGTGAACGAAGATTGTTGGGACCAGATTTGGTTGTACGGACAGTTGAGAAAGTTAACGCTATCCGGAAACATATGAAAGCAGCACACGACCGATAGAAGAGTTGGGCAGATACGTCGAGAAGACCTCTAGAGTTCGCCGCGGGTGATTTGGTATTCTTGAAGATATCACCGACTAGAGGGGTGATTCGTTTCGGAAGTCGAGGAAAGCTCAGCCCTCGATTCGTCGGACCCTTTGAGATTTTGGAGCGTGTTGGTGAGGTAGCGTATCATTTGGTGTTACCGCAGTCCTTGGCGAATGTGCATGATGTGTTTCACGTATCTCAACTCCGTAAGTATGTTAGAGATGAAACGCATGTGTTGGATCATTCGGAGTTGACTGTACGAGAAGACCTAACTTTTGAGGAGCGACCGATTGCAATTGTGGATCGGAGGGAAAAGATTCTTAAGAACAAGGTTATCCCTCTAGTACTTGTTTCTTGGGGTAGTCGCTCACATAGAGAGTCAACTTGGGAACGAGAAGATGAAATCCGGCAGAAGTTTCCCTATTTTTTCTTGTAGTTGTTGGTCGTTTATCTTTTGTGTTCTTGGAATTTCGAGGACGAAATTCTTTTTGTAGTTGGGTATAATGTAATAACCGAGTTCAGTTATACCAATTCCTGTTGTTGTATGTGTGGTTTGTGGTGTTTAATTCATTTACCGTGTTTAGTTGTGAATGGTAGTTACTATATATTCGACCCGCTTGCTTGAGCTTGTTGTTTCTTAATTGTAGAGTACCCTAACGTCACATATTCTTGTATATAACAATTTAAGTCATTTAAAATAATTTAAAAATACATGACATGGCCTGCTTGATACCCCTAACCCTGTGGTAGCGTCCTTGCATCGTGTTCTCGTCCCGTTCAGTGAAACGGACGTGTTTGGACGGCTACGCGCACGTACGTGCATCCGTTCTTGGGGGTATTCTTTTCTATTACAAAATCCTTCATTTCAATTTTTGGAACTTGCTAATAATTTTCATATTTCAAATTCAAAATTTTGAACTCGACCCGGGCGCTTTTCTGAAATATTTTTACATCCCGCTAAAATTCAATTGTTTGAATTTTAAAATTAATATCCCAATATCTTTCAGTTCAGTATATTTCTTAAAAACAATTTTTTTAAAAAAAAAATCTTTTAAAATTATTTCGTTAACTACACAGATTTCCTCCCTCTCTACTATCTCTCCTATATATTTCCCTAACCAAAGCCTAGCTCTTCTAAAACACTTCTGTTTCCCCCAATCAGAGCAAAGCTCTGTTTGAATTTCAAAAATTCAAAAATTGAAGCAACGCTTCAAATTCCTTGCGCTGCGCGCAACGCGCCACATGTCAAAAGCTAAGACGTCAGCGCAGCGCCCAAGGCAGCGCGCCCAATCAGAGCAAGGCTCTATTTAAAAACAAAATTAAAAGAAGCAACGCTTCAGATGCGCGGCGCTCTGCGCTGCGCGACACGTGTCAGCGCAGTTGCGCTGCGCGGCACGTGTCAGCGCAGTTGCGCTGCGCTCTGCGTTGCGCGACACGTGTCAAGCGCAGATGCGTTTGTGCCAAACAGAATTAAAATTCCAGTAAGATCTTTCTGTTCTTGTTAAAACAAGAAAATTGTCTTCTGTAAAACAGAAGCCCTTGGATCAAAGATCCAACGGTGGGGAAAAATCCCCAAATCACTCAGAGAATGATCTCTTTAACAAATTTAACAAATTAATGGGCACTATATAAAGGCCCCTAGACCCCAATTCTAAAAGACACAACAACACAGAGAAATAGAGAAGCACAGAAAACAGAGAGAGAACTCCTCTAAAGAATTTTGAGAAGAACTCAAAAAAAAGAGAAAAAGGTAAACCCTTTGAATAAAAAAGAAGAATTTCTTCTGAAAAGATCATTGATCTAAGAACAAGATCAAAAGTCTTCAAAATAAAAAAATAATAATAACAAATGCATTGCCTTTTTTATGAACCATTGGTTCTGGAATCTTAAAGATTCTTTTCTTGAATCCAAAATTGGATCAAGAAATTAAAACAGTGCCTTGCACTTGCAAATCTATACTGTTGCGCTCCTGGGTTGGCGCAAGCCACCAGAGAGCGCCACGTGTCAGCACCAGAATAACTTGCGCTATGCGCTTTTAAGATAGAGCATTGCTCTCTGAAATTGGCGCAATTCACCAGAGCGCGCCACGTGTCAGCAGCGCAACAGCGCAGCGCACTGTGCTTGCGCTCACCAGAGCGTGACACGTGTCACCTCCACATGCGCTTGCGCTTAATAATTGGCGCAAAGCGCCTGATAGGCCACATGGCCACTGTCAGTTTGATTAATGCACTGCATTATTTACAGAAGGGCCAAGCCCAATTAAAAAGGGCCTAACAGGCCAAATAAAATGCAATGCATTACTTTAAAAAGGGCAGAGCCCAAACAAAAACAGATGCTGTGCATCATTTAAAAAGAACAGAGCCCAAATCAAAAAGGCCTAGCAGGCCAAAAGAAAATGCAGTATATTATTAAACAGGGGCAAAACCCTAGCACAGGCCTAATAGGCCAAAGATAAAAACGTTGAATATTCTCAACTGGACTTAGCCCAATCATAGCCGTAAGTCCTCAAATTAAATTGACTGAGCAAGACTGCTCTCTTAAATCAATTTACATCCGGTTCAAGGGTACATCTTCGAACTCCTCTGACACCTATCGTTGTAATCCTTCAACGACGTCAGAGAGGTGACGGGTCCCGACAACCACACATTAATACGGACTGTGGGGTCCTTAAACCCATGGACTTATGCGTCCTTAAACTAATGGACTAATGCAGCCTTAAACACCCATACGGACTGTGGGGTCCTTAAATCCATGAACTTATGCGTCCTTAAACTAATGGACTAATGCGTCCTTAAACACATCTATATGGACTATGGGGTCCTTAAACTCATGGACTAATGCGTCCTTAAACTAACATCCGTCCCTAAAACAGGAATGATGGACTATTATGTCCCTAAACTGGAAATGGACCGCAATGTCCCTAAACTACATATGGACCACTACGTCCCTAAACTGGAACAATAGAGCCCCCAAACGCTCTTTTGTCGGATCTAAACGATCCCGTTTAAGTTGATCTTAGCCTCAAATATGGCTAACGTATCCTTAAACATTCAAACAGGCTTTAGTCCCAAATTGGACTATAAGATCTCCAATTAACTTTGGTTCAAGGGTACATCTCCGAACTCCTCTGACACCTGTCGTTGTAATCCTTCAACGCCGTCAGAGAGGTGACGGGTCCCGACGGCCATATATTAAATGGACCACTACGTCCCTAAAATGGAACAATAGAGCCCCTTAAATGCTCCCTCCGTTAAGTTGATCTTAGTCTCAAATCAGACTAACGTATCCTTAACGAACGTTTAAGTTGATCTTAGCCTTAATATGGCTAACGTATCCTTAAACTAAAACTCCAAACCCAAGTCTAAGTAAATACGGATTTGGACTAATCCATGTCCTACGGGCGACGGCATCACTTAGTCTCCGTATACAATCCACGGGCATCCACAAACAAAACAAATACGCACGACATGAACTGAAATTATGGAGAAGGAGAAAGTGGTTACCGCGATGCGGTAGCGTAATTAACTGCAGGGGCTTGCGCCTGCAGGGAAGAGCGTCCCCACAATCAAAAACCTGTCAAGTGAGGGGGAATATGACGAAGTCTGCTACATCGGTCGCATCCGTCTAAACCTTCGATACACGGTGCCATAAATCAACTTGGCATCTTCGGAGAGGTGGACGGATAAAACCAAATAGCATCTGCCCCGAATCTCAGGCAAGACGTCTTCACGTCGTCGCCGTCTTTCAAAGGGGAACAGATTCTGGCACGCCCGGTGGGACCTTTTCCTCTTTCCACTCCACACTTCGTGTGCCGTGTTCGCGAACAAATCGCGGTCGCTGTGGTTGCCTGTGGATTCGAGGTACTAAGGTTTGGTGTCTTGCTCCGTGCAGAAAACTGAAGGTCAATGGCTTCAAAATGCACTACCTGCAACTGCAACTCTCGCTCCGTCCCTGCTGGAGGAGTGACTTACGGACCCCAGGTGGCCTCCCTTTTCAAGATGCCAGTAGAACAGGTAACTCAGGCCACTACTGGCCTGTTCTTTGGGACCATGCTCCCACCGATAATCTTCGCCCCGATGACGTTGTAAGAAGCCCCAAAGAAGTCGGTCTTTGATCGACTTACCACTGCCGCGGTCCCTCTCAACGGGTCGCCCAACTCCACTACCTCGGTTTTTAACATGCTAGGTCAGAGCTCCAACGGGCCCATGAAAAAGCCAGCAATACCAGAAGATGTTATCCCGAAGCGGATAGCTATCCCTACTCCAGTTTCAGGCGAAATCACCAAGGTTGCTTCCCCTGCTCGGAAGTCTGCTTTTGACAGGTTGGCCGTCCCCATTCAACGGACGTCGGTCTTTAAAAGGCTGGTACCAGCAGATTCTGACCAACACAGAGGGCATGAGAAGATCACCCCTACGGCTAAACCAACTCCAATCACACGACAGGCTCATCGTCGTCACTGCTGCCGGGTAAGGAAAGCTGGGGGCAACTCTCCCTCTGGGCTAACTCCGCCAGCTCTAATGGTGGGAGTTGATGCTGTTGTTCCAACTGGGAACAGCTTCGAACCGCTTAGGAGGGTTCGCAAAAACTCTCCGACCGCTGTGCTGAAAAGATCTCCTCCATATATGGAGACTGCTACAGAGAAGAAGCCGGAGCAGCCCTTTCAGCGGCTATCCTCCAAAATTTACAAAGTCTGGCGACAGGTCCAGGAGTCGGTAATTGATCAAGATTACTCCCGCCGACAGAAAAAAATAAAGGTTCAGCGAGAAGAAAACCATCCTGTCCAGCCACAAAAGGCGACAGCTACCTGCGTGCCCACTGCAACGGCTCCCTCAACGTCAATCACTCAAAAGAAAAGGAAGCCGCAAAAGGTCCCTGTGAACATGGCAAACCGTAAAAGCGCTGAACACAAACGCCGCAAGTTTGGGGGCATGGTGGTGCACACTGTTTATATGGCTTCTGGAGAGGAGGAAGGCCGTGCTTCGACGGGTCACCGACAGCTCACTCGATCCGTGACAAAAGCCCAGGAGCAGCAACAGAAGCTTCAGGAAATGATGACTGCAATGGCTGCACTTACTGGGCCAAAAAAAAGTTCGGAAGCGTCATCAGAACAGCGTCACGAATAGAAGACTGATGCTGATTTCTTAAGCAGAGAAGGAAAAAGAAGCCGCAGAGCAAGTGGCTAACATAAAACAGATGGCGCTCCTCTTCCAAGATATGGTAGGGATGATGTTACAGCCGGACCCTTCAGCTGATGACCCTCAATCATTGTTGAAGATGATAGAAGGGAGACATCTAATCCTCTGCCGGCTCTTTCAGCAGCCAAGAATGAAACTATTTCCAAGGCCGCGCTCGATGATTATATTGCTCAGCAAATATGGGCTCATCAGGCGAATGAAGCGGCTGCGCAAATTGTTAGAACCGGACGACCCTATCCAAGCTGGTATGACCAAATCAGTTATGCGCCGGGATATACGATCCCTAAATTCTACGTATATAAAGGGACAGGGAACCCACATCAGCATGTCGCTCAATTCAGAGCCTTATGCGGCAACAATGGAGGCGACGACAAACTGCTGCTTCGCCAATTCGTTGGCAGCTTAGCGGAAACAGCCTTTGAATGGTATTCAGAGCTACCTAACGACTCTGTTAAAACATTTGCGGAAATGGAGCTACTGTTTACACAAAGATTCACTAGTGCTAGTGGACGCACCCCGATAACAGCACTGATTAACGCCAGGATAAGGCCCGACAAAACGTGGGTCCAATACGCAACACGATGGAGGAACCTATGGTCGAAATGCGAACAACGCATAGAAGAAGCACCTGCGGTAGGCATGTTCGTGGGCACTCTTGATCCGCAAGCGACCATCTCGCAATTCATGATGTTCTTCAGGCCGACCACCTTCCAGGCCTTGATCGACAAATTAGCCCAAATGGACCAGATGGGCCATGGACCGTCTCCTCCAAAACCAGACTCTCGAAATGAGAAAGGAAAAGGGAAAGCGATCGTCGTCGCCAATACTCAACAACAGCCGAGCAAATCAAATCCGGTCGTTCGCCAAAACAACGTGCGTCCACGTCCATCCCTCGAGGAGAGACTAGGACGTCCTTACTCGTTTCCTCAGAATAAAACAAGAAGACTGTTTGAGCTGGCAGTGCGCAACAGACTCATCAATCTGCCGAGTCCAAAGCATCTGTTGCAGCCAGGCGATCTCAATAATCCCAATTATTGCCCTTACCACCAAACGGTAAGTCACCCGATCGAGGATTGCTTCGTCGTTAAGGGATGGATCGAGGATCAGTACCTACAAGGCAAGTTTGCCCTGTCTGAAAAGTGGAAGATAAACCCACCACAGCCGCACACTCAAAAGAAGACGGACGCACCGGGGGCAACTTGTCATGTGATCTCTCACTCATTGGCGGATGATAAAGAGGCTCCTTGCGCCGAGAAACCGAGGGCGGACTCTGAACCAGAAATTCTGCGTCCGTCAGACAAGTTGATCGATGCCTTCCTGAATGAGATTCGTCTGAAAGTTAAAACCAATCAAGAGCGTGAGATGGCCATACTGGAAGGAGCCAAACACCGACTACTAGACCAAAGAGTCGAGGCACTTCCGTCAAATCAAAAGTCATCCGCTGCGGATAAAAACAAATTCAAGATGAGGAAAAGGTTCGCCAAAGCCCTATCAGTAGGAATGAAACTATCACCCTCTGAAGAAAATACTCTCAGTGGAGTAGAGATGCATCCTAACTTCTGCTTATATCATTAGAAGATCATACATCCTACCGAAGACTGCGACTCCTTTAAGTGTTGGTGGCAAGGGTATGTCGCTCAAAAGCAACACTTCAACAGGACAAAGCGTGAAGCTCGTAGACATCAGAAAAATGCGATAGATGAGCGCAAAAGAGCCGCCGCCGACTGTCACATAGCCGACTCCAAGGGATCGCAAATTATCACCTTTGGAAGCGACTCTGACGAAGAAGCCGCCCTCAACCCTCTCCTCAAGGAATCCATTTCAAAAATGAAAGAATTGAGGAGTTGCGAGAACGTTCAGCCGTGCAATCACACGCTACTCGAAAAAAATCTCGGCCCCGCAAACAAAGGATCGAGCAAAAAGGATAAAGGGAAGGGAAAAACAGCCCTCGTAGCCAACACTCAACAGCAATCGAGTGGCCCTAGACCGGTTGTTTGCCGAAACAACAAGCGGCAACCCCTCCATGAAAAGTTGAAACGTCTTTACTCGTTTCCTCAAGATAAAACAATGAGACTGTTCGAGCTGGCAGTGCGCGACAGACTCATCAATCTGCCAAGTCCAAAACGTCTGTTGCGGCAGGTGATGTTAACGATCTCAATTATTTCCCTTACCACCAAACGGTAAGTCACCTGATCGAGGATTGCTACGTCTTCAAAAACTGGGTTGAAGACCAGTACCAACAGGGCAAGTTCGTCATCTCCGAAAACTGGAAGGTGAGCCCGCCACAACCGCACGCTCCGAGAAAGATGGATATGCCGGGGGCGTCATGCTCAGTCATAGAGAAAGCCCCATAGACCGAAAAGTCAATAAACTAGATATTCGCCTCAAATACGGCGACGGCGGACCGAAACGTCCTTAAACTAACGCCGGACCGAAACGTCCTTAAACTAATGGCTGACCGAAACGTCCTTAAACTAATGATGGACCGCAACGTCCTAAAACTAGCTGCGGACCAAAACGTCCTTAAACTACTACCACATCATCCTTAGGCTGACGAGATAAATAAAAAAATATATAAAAAAATAAAAAAAAATGGTATGTCCATAAGCAAAATAAGCACGAATGAAAACCCGAGAGGGCTCCGTGAGTAAAAACAGCAGGGCTATCGGCGAGTGTTCGTGAAAATCCGAGAGGGCGCGACCTCATTAGAAAAAAGAATAAAAAGAATAAAAAAAATAAGACGGTATGTCCATAAGCAAAACGGGCACGGATGAAAACCCGAAAGGGCTCCGTGAGTAAAAACAGCAGGACTACCGGCGAGTGTTTGTGAAAACCCGAAAGGGCATAATCTCGTTAAAAGACACTTACAAGGTCCTCTTGACCTTGTAAGGAGAAACCACCCGCGTGAGATCCTTACGACTCACAGGGAAGCAACACACTAAGGGATCCTCACGATTCCTAAGGAGAAATTACACTTGCGAGATCCTCACGACTCGTAAGGAGAACTCTCTTATGGGACCCTCATGGCTCATAAGATTTGAAAGTATTAAGTTACAGAAACCTGAACCTGTTCTTAAGCAAACCCCCACAACCCTCGATATTGCCCTACAAGCGGCTCAATACTGACCCTTGTATACAATCCATGGGCGTGAATAAACATTTCCCTAACCAAGTCCCATCCGTGACTGGGGATATGTTTGCATGGTGAACAACCTTTATAAGTCCTCTCGATTTACAAGGAGAAAACCCTCTTGTAGGATCCTTACGACTTACAGAGGAACATGCACTTAGGAATCCTCACGATTCCTAAGGAGAAAATACACCTACAAGATCCTCACGACTTGTAGGGAGAAATACCTTTGTGAGACCCTTACGGTTCATGAAGTCAAAAGCCTTAGTCGACAGGACCCTAACCCTGTTCGCTAAGCCACCTTTGTTCGACATCGACAAAGGCAAATGATGATTCGCTCCTGGCAATATCCCAGTTGTAGCGGTGCTGATGCCGAAATCGGTGTCTAATTCCATGCTTACGGCGAAAAGCCAGCAAGCCGCACATGCATATGAAATAGCCGAAATGATGAGGCAACTTGCAATAAAAAGCAGCAAGTAAAAATGTATGCATGCACAATAGCCGAAATGATTGGGCAACTCGCAATAAAAATCAGCGAGTAAAAATAAAATAAACAGCTGAAATGATTGGGCACATCGAAAAATAGCCGAAATGATTGGGCAATCGCGACCTTCGCGATATAAAAGCTGAAATGATAGAGCATCGCGGAAATTAAAAAAAAATATATGATGAAACTTTTGCCCTACAGGTGAGATCACATCGATCCCCGTATACAATCCAAGGGTGCAAACAAAGAGGGAACCATACCTTCCCAACAGGCTCCGCCAGGAAGCAAAGCCAAATCTCGACGGTTCACCAACAACCTAAAGACAACCACGGCATTCGTCTCGATACAGCAGATGCGATGCCAGCAAACGAAGCAAAGGCCAAATTCCTAGCTTCAGGGTCTTGACGGCAACTCACATAAAACCTGAAAGACTATCGGAGATCATCCCACACCAGCGCGGAGTGGTTATGACTCATCGGGGCTCTCCAAAATGAGCCTAAGCTCAAGTAAAAAGCGGCATGGCAAAATTCCTAACGCTTGCTCTTCCGACGGTCAAACTGCCAAGGAGGATTGCTTGAAGACGTCTTGTCCAGCCCCCGAAGGGATCAAAGATACGGCAGTCGCAGGGCTACTCGAACAGCACGATTGCCTATCGAGGAATATATCAGCTGATGCGACGGTACGACGACCAAAACCCTAAGTACCACAGACCCTAACGGACTTCTATCGTAAAGAGCAGAGGTTAACTGTGACGTTAGGATATTCTTGTAAGAAATACTCGATTCGTTTCGACTTGTGAAGAAATTAATGTCTTTGCGAGAACTTCTCGATGCGGCTCGACTCGTAAGATAAAGCCTTAGGCAGTACGGATTAAAAAAAACTGTTTCCTAAGCACTGGGACCCTGCAAGTTGGCCCAAAACGGTCTCTTGCATATTATCCACGGGTCTCACTCTCCGAAATCGAACCTCGACAAAGAAGGAAACAACCGCTTACGGGTCCTCTCGACTCGTAAGAGGGAAAATTCTCTTATAGGATCCTAACGACTTATAAGAGAAAACACACTTAGGAATCCTCACGATTCCTAAGGAGAAAATCCACCTACGAGATCCTCTCGATCCGTAGGGAGAAAATTCTCTATGAGACCCTCACGGCTCATAGAGTTGAAAAGTCTTAGGCAACAGATCTGAACCTGCGGCCTAAGACATCGCTATCTCTTGAAGAAACCCAGATGCTTACTCTATTATCTGTCAACCATGTTTATTAAGACAGCATGCTGATAATAAGAGAAGGGAGAAAGCAAAGAAATGATACAATACATTGCAAAAAAAATGCGTATCTTTATTTATTAATTCAATCAAGTACAAGGTGAATCGTACAAAAGAATAAAGAATGGATACATCTTATTCGAAAAAGAAAATTTTTACAAGTATATCAATATAAGGGCAGCTACTGGGAAGGAAGCGTCTTAAATAGCCCTATCAGTTGTTCGCGCACTTCCTTCTATGCCTTCTCCTGATCGGTCACAACCGCCAGTTCCGCTTCCACTTGAGCCCGCTGCTGCAAGAAGGATTCAAGCTGCTCCCCAGCGGCCTGCTGAGCTGCTTCGCGACCTTGGGCATCACGCTCGGCGGCATCGAGCTTCTGCTTCAGATTTAGCCCATTTGAAATACGTTCCAGAAGGCCCTCGAAGATAGCCTTCACCTGGGCAGCGTTCGCCTCAACCTCAGCACGCAGACGAGCTGTCTCGCTTGAGGTCTCTTGGCATTCCCTCAGCCTTAAAGCCGCTTCTTGTTCCAAGTGACGGAAGTAAGAAGCGCTTTGCTCGATCCATGCTGCTCTTTGATTGCTTGCGGCTAAGGTCTCGAGAGCAGGGCGCATAAACTCCGATTGATGCAGGCGGACCTCGATTTCCCTGCAGTGATTAACCCAAAGCTCGACGACGCCTCCATCATGAAAATTCACAAGCGCCGCCAACATCGGATTAACCTCCGCAGCGAAATCCGCAGCAGATGGGGGAGCGTCTGCATCAAGCTCTTCAACGTATCCGCTCAGCATGCCCAAGCTCATTACGGCACCCTTTGAAGACGGACGTCTCAGGAAGGGGCCTGCCGGCATTATAACGCGAGACTCAAAAGGCGCCGAAATCGGAACGACAGCTGAAAAAACAAAATACGATTAGATGACGGTTCAAGAAATATGAAAAGGGTCATCGATGGGATAGTTTACTATACCAGCTGTAGCAGGCGGCAAAGCCGGGAGGGCCGGTGGCGCGACCGATCTTTCATCTCTTCCTTCGATTTGTAGCACTGCAATCAGAACAAGGAAGAGTCAGAAATAATTCCATTACTGAAACAAGAAAGACATCAATTGGAAACTATACTCACCAGCGCCACTGGAGGAAGAAGCGAGTTCAGATGGGAAGGAGAAGTGCGGGTGCAACACTTGGTAGAGGTGATCAAAAAACACTCCTGCAAAGACGCAATAGTACGACATTAGTACATAAATTATGCGGTCGAAAGATAAAACTAATGGGTTGCGAATCCATACCTTCCAACATTTGTGATGGCACGAAAGAAGGCTGAGAGGTTGCCACCGCCAAGGCAGTAGCTAATGGCGCTCCCTCGAGCAATGGAGCATCAGCGCTGGCCGCACCTGCGTTAAAAAACCAAGATAAACCTGTCAGGAAGGATTACAAAATAAAGAAAAAAGGACAATAACTCGAAATTTACCTGATGAGCCGCCAGCCGAAACGGAGGCGTCTCCCTCCTCCATCGAAATGAGTCCACCTCCCGTGGCCTCATCACCGGACTCGACGGGGGCCGTCGTCGTGCTCGCTAGGCCAGGAGACGGCGGAGGACCGTAGACGGGGAGAGCAATGATTGGAGCATTGCCAGACTCTTGAGAAAGAGCAGCTGGCTTGTCCCCGGGAGTCATGCCCGTCTCACCCGCTACTCCTTCAGGCTCAGCGGTCGCTGTTGTCTCGTTCGCCGTCGCCATGGGGTCGCCGGTCTCAGGCGCTCCATTCTCCGCTGCCCCAAGCTCGGTTGTAGCAGTCGTCTCATTTGCCGCTACCTCAGGGTCGGCATCAACGACCTTCTCTGGTGCATTTCCCTCAGCCCCCGGCTCAGGTCCAGCAACCCCGGCGACGTCGCCCACCGTCGGCTCGGGTTCAGCCAGTGCCTCTTCCTCTGTCCCCTTAGGTTCGACGGTTTCTACCTCCCCTTCGTTGGACTTGGCCCTGCAGGACAAGATATATAAGAACCGACAAGTTTACAATTCTTACAACAAAATCTTGAAAGATACATTACCTGACGCAGAACTGCACGCGCCACCTGTCTGCGAGCTGTAGACAAGGCGACCGGGGGCTCTTCCGAGGGAGTATCAGCACGAGGAACGGTGCTTGGGCCCGCTCCCACGGCCAAAGCAGCTCTGCGTGCCTTCGCCTCACGCCTCAACCGCTTTCTCTCCTCCCGAGCCGTCAAGACGGAGCTCTTCAAAGCTTCCTTCATTGAGGCGTCATCGTCCGTGAACAGAGATGCCTCCAAATTCTTCAAGGCATCCCTCACCGACTTTTCGAGTTGAGGTTCTCGCGGCAGCCCTGAAGAGACCGGGACTTCAGTAGCGGGCCCGGGAAGAGTCCCCGCATCAGCTGGCACAGCCCCTGCAAAGAAACAAAGGAAGAAGGTTAGGTTGGCCATCAGAAAAGAGGACAAAAAAAACTTAATAAGGAGAGACATACCAACGCTCAATAAAGCGTGTTTCTTTTCCTTCTCCTGGAAGGTTTATAGAGAGGCAGCGATGACTTCTTCAGTGGTGACACCTGTTAAAAAAAGGGGGGAAAGCATTAGTCGAAGATAATGATAAAAATGCGATAAAATGACGAAGAGTGAAGCTAATGATTACCTGCTCGAGCAAGTTTATCCAACCACGCTTCGAGTCTGGCTGATCGCTCAGAAGCCGCAATGGCGGCCGCTAGATCGGTGTCTGCGGGATCTACCGAGAAGCCTTCATTGCTGCCATACTCGCTTATGCCTGCGGTAAGAGGGGCCTGAGGCTCTAAGCCGAGGATGGCATCTAGAGAAAGAACGGACTTCTTCTTCCTCTTTTGCGCGCGAGCTATGGGTGTACCCGATATCGACTTGCGCTTTGCAGGCACCTTAGGGCGGCGGGTCCCGTTGTCCTCGCCCACGCCGGACTCCGGTGAGACCATATTCACCGGCTCCACTGGAGCACGGGGCGCGGGTGGCACGTCCGCGGTAGCATGAGGTAATCCGCGTGGAGGACTCAGCACACGCGGTGGTTCGGCTCTAGCATCTTTCAGCGGAGGGACTATGGGGGTCCTTGACACCAGGGGAGCTTTGCGGTCTCTGCCGGGAGGCACACCCTTACGGTCAACCAACAATGGCTTTTCTTCCTTTATAACAACGCCCGTCGAATGCTGGTACCACGCTGTATATGTATTAAGGATTCGTGGGGCGCAAGCCAGCTCGCTGATGAAAAAATGAGAGCCCGTATTCAGACGCATGAAGTGATGCAGCGTGCTCCGCATCCCTTCTTCAGTAGCAGCATGTTCCAGGAAGAAAGCCTCCAACGGCACCCCTTGATTGTAGCTCAGTTGCTGGGCAAAACGATGCGGGTTGTATCTCATGAAAAGCGCCGCATCATTTTGCCTAAACACCAGGAAACCCGGTCTGATGGAATATAGATGAAGGGTCTCCCGGGCTGTCAGAACCGAGGCCCCATCTTTGAAAATGTCTTGCAATGGCCGCACTGTGGTAGTAGACGCCTTTCCAATGGTCAGCACTTTGTCAGTGAAAGACATCCCGTCTCCAACTGTGTGGGGACGAAGGAGCAAACCTCTGGAATTCCGTGGCGACGGAGTCACAATTGAGGTGCCGATCAATCGCATGATTCGAGGGAAGCTGCACTTGTCATAGAACGAAGGCTTTTTGTGCATACCGAAGACGCCCAGTGTATGTAGCTCAAGCCATGATATGAAGTAATGCATCGGGAAGATCACGTGCAGTACTCCAGGTTCATTAGCATCCGCCGCTTGACTAAGGCCGTGATATAGGTGTGCCAAGCCGGCGATCCTGACGGCCACTTTTACCCCAATGGTCATCCGGTGAGCTGGGTAAAAGACAGAGGGCCTCATACGGCGAGAATGCATCGGGAGCGCAAACCAACTCAGCCATAGCCCAAGAAATCCTAAGAAGAACGCTTCCTCGTCCATCCCAGGTGCTGCAACCTCCGTAAAAGAGACAACCGGGGAGTTAGGAAGGAAAAAACTCTTTTGATCTACCTCCTTCGCTGGCAGGTTGTCCAAACCTAAACCGAAAGGGTCATCAAGCGTGGCGAACTTAGCAGCTTCTGCCAAGAGGACGTTTGGGTGAAGAAATAGAGCGATGAAATCCTCGAAACTGACCCCTGCGGCTCCCACATTCGATAAAAAGGGCCTCGTAGATGTTCAACACTTTGATCAAACTTGGAAACTGATGTTGAACAGCATTCTCCGGAGTGAGGCCCATTATTGCCGGCTTAGCACCAAAGACATATTCGTCTGTAGGAAGCAGCTCCTCATAGTGCTCCCCTATGACCGGTAAGCCGGAGACCTTTGTGAACTCCTCCAAAGAAATCGACACTTCCCGGTCCAGTGCGAGGAAAGTGTGAGTAGGGATGTTCCACTGCTCCAAAAAGGCCTTAACCCACCAGGTGGGAAGCGTGGGATATTGGAAGAGGGAAACGTAAACAGCAGTATACAAACCTAGCCTCATCAACTGCGACTTCTTCGCTGACAAAATGTAGCGAGACCATGGCAGATAACCGATCGGATGACAGGGGATCAGACCTATATTATATGATTGCCCCCAGGGTCGCGCCTCGCCTTGACAAATACGGCGTCCCAAGATATCCAAAACCATAGGAGGATGAACCGGAATTGCATCTATATCAGGATGGAGAAGGCCCTTTGAAGTCCAATCGACCATCTCCACGGCGTACTTCACCGGGGGTGGGTTGGCATACTAGATCGCTATGATAGGCTCTGATGGTACTGCGCATGAAAAGCTCTGTCGACCCATGATAATTTGATTGTACCACGACCCCCAAAGGTGAAGATTCTTATATTCCGGATCGTAATCCCTGATCAAAGCTAGGGCCTCCCGGTCTACGGGTGCTTCCGGGAATCCTCCCTCCGAACGAACAAATAGGAATGAGGTATCGAAAGACATGTTGCCTGCAAAAAGAAAGAGGACAAAAGTCAACCGTCAGTGTTATGATTTCTGACGCTTGGAACTTTAAAATTTATACCACACTGCAATGCAGTGGGTAGGGGACCAAAGGGGGACCCATAAAATCTGGATGACGGTGCATCAGTTAATAAGACAGCCCCATCATTAGATGAGACTGTCAATTAATCCCCAAGAGAATATTCTCATTAATGAAAAATCCCTAGAGACAAGGAGAAAATCTCCTCTTTCAGAGCAAAGCTCTGTCACAGAGTGACATTTGTCAAACTCTGGTCTCAAGGGAATAAAATTCCTTAAAAGAGCCTAACTCTGTAATAATGATGAGAAAATCTATTAAAAGAAAGTTTTTTTTAAAAACTCCTAAAGATTAAAAAATTTGGGGTCTTAAAAATCCATGAAAACTTTTAAAAAAAAAGTTCTCCATTTTTAGATCAAAAAGATCTATGTTTGGTCCATGAGCAAATCTCTGTTCATGGGTTAAAAACCCTAAAACAAGATCTCCTTAGATCTATGGATTCTTGAGAGCAAGGTTCTGTTGGTGAAACCCTAAAGGGGTTTTCTTTAGATCAAAGATCTATGAGAGCAAGGCTCTGTTAGTTAAGATTGATTTAAATTAATTTAAATTAATTTCACCTAAAGTTTTTCTAAAAAAGTTTTGACTTTGGAAATGAGAGCAAGGCTCTGAGGTTCTTGAAAACAAGAGCAAGGCTCTGAAAACTCAAATTCTTGAAGATGGTGAACATCTGTTGAGGACCAAGGGTCCTATTTATAGGCGCTTGCGCCCCTTCAAATCCTTAATTGATCCAATGGCTAGGATCTTGCCACCGCTGCACTCACGTGTGCTCCACGTGAGCGCAACGGTGGAGGGCATTTGTTTCCTCCAATCAGAGCAAACCTCTGTTTGAATTTCAAAAATTCAAAAATTGAAGCAACGCTTCAAATTCCTTGCGCTGCGCGCAACGCGCCACGTGTCAAAAGCTGATACGTCAGCGCAGCGTCCAAGGCAGCGCGCCCAATCAGAGCAAGGCTCTATTTAAAAACAAAATTAAAAGAAGCAATGCTTCAGATGTGTTGCGCTCTGCGCTGCGCGACACGTGTCAGCGCAGTTGCGCTAGCGCAGTTACGCTGCGCCTTGCGCTGCGCGACACGTGTCAGCGCAGTTGCGCTAGCGCCTTGCGTTGCGCGACACGTGTCAGCGCAGTTGCGCTCGCGCAGTTGCGCCGCGCTCTGCGTTGCGTGACACGTGTCAGCACAGTTGTACTAGCGCAGTTGCGCTGTGCTCTGCGCTGCGCGACACGTGTCAAGCGCAGGTACGTTTGCACCAAACAGAATTAAAATTCCAGTAAGATCTTTCTATTCTTGTTAAAACAAGAAGATTGTCTTCTGTAAAACAGAAGCCCTTGGATCAAAGATCCAACGGTGGGGAAAAATCCCCAAATCACTCAGAGAATGATCTTTTTAACAAATTTAACAAATTAATGGGCACTATATAAAGGCCCCTAGACCCCAATTCTAAAAGACAAAACAACACAGAGAAATAGAGAAGCACAGAAAACAGAGAGAGAACTCCTCTAAAGAATTTTGAGAAGAACTCAAAAAAAAAGAGAACAAGGTAAACCCTTTGAATAAAAAAGAAGAATTTCTTCTGAAAAGATTATTGATCTAAGAACAAGATCAAAGGTCTTCAAAATAAAAAAATAATAATAACAAAGGCATTGCCTTTTTTATGAACCATTGGTTCTGGAATCTTAAAGATTCTTTTCTTGAATCCAAAATTGGATCAAAAAATTAAAACAGTGCCTTGCACTTGCAAATCTGTACTGTTGCGCTCCTGGGTTGGTGCAAGCCACCAGAGAGCGCCACGTGTCAGCACCAGAATAACTTGCGCTATGCGCTTTTAAGATAGAGCATTGCTCTCTGAAATTGGCGCAACTCACCAGAGCGCGCCACGTGTCAGCAGCGCAGCAGCGCAGCGCACTGGCGCAGTGCACCGCGCTTGTGCTCACCAGAGCGTGACACGTGTCACCTCTACATGCGCTTGCGCTCAATAATTGGCGTAAAGCGCCTGACAGGCCACATGGCCACTGTCAGTTTGATTAATGCACTGCATTATTTACAGAAGGGCCAAGCCCAATTAAAAAGGGCCTAACAGGCCAAATAAAATGCAATGCATTACTTTAAAAAGGGCAGATCCCAAACAAAAACAGATGCTGTGCATCATTTAAAAAGGACAGAGCCCAAATCAAAAAGGCCTAGCAGGACAAAAGAAAATGCAGTACATTATTAAACAGGGGCAAAGCCCTACCACATGCCTAATAGGCCAAAGATAAAAACGTTGAATATTCTCAACTGGACTTAGCCCAATCATGGCCGTAAGTCCTCAAATTAAATTGACTGAGTAAGACTGCTCTCTTAAATCAATTTACATCCGGTTGAAGGGTACATCTCCGAACTCCTCTGACACCTATCGTTGTAATCCTTCAACGACGTCAGAGAGGTGATGGGGCCCGACAACCACACATTAATACGGACTGTGGGGTCCTTAAACCTAAGGACTTATGTGTCCTTAAACTAATGGACTAATGCGTCCTTAAACACACCCATACGGACTGTGGGGTCCTTAAACCCATGGACTTATGCGTCCTTAAACTAATGGACTAATGCGTCCTTAAACACATCTATATGGACTATGGGGTCCTTAAACTCATGGACTAATGCGTCCTTAAATTAACATCTGTCCCTAAAACGGGAACGATGGTCCACTATGTCTCTAAACTGGAAATGGACCACCATATCCCTAAACTGGAAATGGACCACCATGTCCCTAAACTGGCAATGGACCGCAATGTCCCTAAACTACCTATGTACCACTACGTCTCTAAACTGGAACAATAGAGCCCCCAAACGCTCTTTTGTCGGATCTAAACGATCCCGTTTAAGTTGATCTTAGGCTCAAATATGGCTAACGTATCCTTAAACATTCAAACAGACTTTAGTCCCAAATTGGACTATAAGACCCCCAATTAACTTTGGTTCAAGGGTACATCTCCGAACTCCTCTGACACCTGTCGTTGTAATCCTTCAACGTCGTCAGAGAGGTGACGGGTCCCGACGGCCATATATTAAATGGACCACTACGTCCCTAAACTGGAACAATAGAGCCCCTTAAATGCTCCCTCCGTTAAGTTGATCTTAGTCTCAAATCAGACTAACGTATCCTTAACGAACGTTTAAGTTGATCTTAGCCTCAATATGGCTAACGTATCCTTAAACTAAAACACCAAACCCAAATCTAAGTAAATACGGATTTGGACTAATCCACGTCCTACGGACGACGGCATCACTTAGTCTCCGTATACAATCCACGGGCATCCACAAACAAAACAAATACACACGACACGAACTGAAATTCTGGAGAAGGAGAAAGTGGTTACCACGATGCGGTAGTATAATTAACTGCAGGGGCTTGCGCCTGCAGGGAAGAGCGTCCCCATAATCAAAAACCTATCAAGTGAGGCGGAATCTGACGATGTCTGCTACATCGGTCGCATCCGTCTAAACCTCCGATACACGGTGCCATAAATCAACTTGGCATCTTCGGAGAGGTGGAAGGATAAAACCAAATAGCATCTGCCCTGAATCTCAGGCAAGACGTCTTCACGTCGTCGCCGTCTTTCAGAGGGGAACAACTTCACCGGCGCCCCTCATCGCCGTCGACCTCGCCGCCACTGCTAGCACACCCCTCTGCAACCTAGTAAGCCATCGTACACACCTTCCTCCTTTACTCTCTTTCTTCTTGCTTTCTTTTTCTTTTTCCTTAAGATCTTGTTTCTTGTATTCGCTGTTTTGCCAAGATCGCCGGAGTTGGCCACGACATCGACGATCCCGACGACCCAGCGAGGACCTCTGATCCGTGTGATCCCACTGTTCATTGTTTGGACTCATTCCGTGTACCGTGCGCGCGTCACGACTTTTCCCGCCGACGCGTGACGTTCCATTTACCGCTTCGCGATCCGTCGAGGCAAGTGAAACTTGCTACATGCTATTCATACTATTCCTATATTAATTTATCTATTTTCTTAGTAAATTTATAGATAAAATCTAAAGCCATGAGTTCTAAGTTAACAGCACGATATTCCGTTTACATATTTCAGATCTAGAACTTGAAACCTAACTGTTGCACTTAGTTTGCTAAACCTAATAACCGCATTTATATGTTAGATCACATAATCACAATTGTTTGCATAGCCATAATACCCTTTTGTAGTTTATACCCTATCGGACGACCGGTTGCATACATCTAGTCTAATTCATATTCAATTTCATTTCTAGATAGTTTTGGTACATATTAATATGATTTTATCATCCACATTTGTTATACTGCCTTCATGAAATGTTAAAACTATCCCTTAAACCCAAACTGATAACCGTGCATCCAAGTAGTTTAATCTGTACCTATTTGCATATCATATTACATGTGCCAATTTATTGTTCTGATAATACCCATGCTTGTTTATTTATAACCATGATTATGCTAGTTGATGATGAGCACCCACATGATATCTTGTACACCCTGACATGACTTGCTACACATATTACTGACCCGACATGGTACCGTACAACTCTTGACATAAAGTGACACCTTTATATATTACCTGGCTTGACCTGATGTACCATGGTCTTACCTGTTACTTGATCTTCTGTCTAATACCAACAAACCTGACCTGTTGTCCTCACGAACCGTTCCTGTTGTCTATCCAGACAAACCTGTACCTGCTTGATCCTGTGTTGGCATTAGCTCCAGATTATTTGAATACATGACTTGAACACTTATAACTTGGGGGTATGGGGGAAATCAATGATGAAACCTGACTTGTAACTCGACAGTTGCTTGCTTATACTGATCAGTTTTAGTGGCTAGGCCAGCCTTGGGATGATGCTGCTGACATCGTTCGTCTTTACATATTTCCTGTTTTAGTGCCCAGCGGCATGTCTCGGTTTCAGCCCGAGAGTCTTAGACCGTGGTCCCGGGCATGCACGAGATACTATTGAGTTACATCGATGATTCATCAAATTGATTTCAAAGACTTGAGAGTAGATAACCCAATAGACCAGTTCAGTTTACTCACTGCACACTACCCTTCACTGCCCTGATTTATATTGCTGTTACACTTTCTTTACCATTTATGATTATACTTGCATGTCTTGTTACCCTGTTTACATTTTATTGCTTGATGACATGACGCGCTGACGTCTGGGTTTTGCATGGCCCAGATTCCATACCTTTGCTGCAGTCCGAGCAGGAGTACTTCAGCCAGCAGGCTGAGCAGTGAGGATTCAGTAGTAGTTAGTTCTTTACTTTTCAGCATTTTATTTCTGATGTGAGCCCGCATTATGGGACATACGTTCCAGTTATTCTTGTATTGGATCTCTTGCTTCCGCATTATTTATTCTTGACTCATTTTATTTGGCTTATGGACATGTGCTAGATAGTTTTATTTTTGTTCTTGATATCTCTACAGCCGTAATGTGACTGTGGATGGATACTTCCTATCCACAGGTAGCATGGTTGGCTATGTCACGTGCCCATCTTAGCGTACTCAGGGAAGCGGGGCGTGACATTAACACTAAATATAACATTATAATAATATACTCTCTATTCTGTTTATTCCATTCTTGTCTATTTACGGGACTTATCGAGCGATTTGTTCACTGACGACATTCTCTTTCTTCTTCTTTGAATGTCGTCAGGTGATTCACTGGAGATCGAGTCCACCAGCGAGGATTTGGACCAGCTAGCTTACGACCCAGAGATTTAGATTCTTGTACACATTTACATTCTGTATTTTCCATTTCTGTTATGCCATTGTTTAGGCATTGCTTTCTATTCCATATATTTACTTTTCAGATGCATTGTACAAAAAAATGTTAATAAATAAAGTTGCTGTTCAATATATATCTATTGTCTTTGTCTCTTGTGCTTTTTATTTATATTGCTTAGATACGCTCAGCTTGTTTACTTCAGAGTAAATACGTAGCGGCCAGTCGCGTCCTATGCCCGTATACTAGGAAGCGAGGCATGACAACCATGCACTATCGTTACCAGAAAACTGCTATCTGACAATAGGTATAATACCATTTAGAAGTTCTCAGCTTGTCTGTTCAGTGAAACCCATTCTCCAATGAGCACATATATATAATCCTTGGTGTAAAACACCAATAGTAGTGGGACCAGTTATTGCCCTCTAATCGGGTCAGAAAACGTATACATTAGTCTAATCTGGAGTACCAATGCACAGTCTCGATACTCCTACGACTAAGAACATTTAAGGATGTGCTTATGGACTATCCAGGCACCACTATTATGATCCCCATCATAATCCTGGTAGTCAAGCAATGATCTTATGGGATTTATCATATACTAGCGATACGTAATATCAAGTAAAATATATACACATGAATGATAAAGATAAACCAGATAGCATACTATCATCTCGAATAAGACTGTTCTATCCATATAGGCCCTGTGCAATCACAATAATTGCCTTCAGGGTACCTATATTCAACATGGACTTTTTACACAGGGTAATGTCCTACTCTTTTTTTACCCACTATCTGCGAAATCTACCTATGCCATTATGTTGTCCAATACCAAACTAAGGAAACGTTGTTTTACAAGCAGAAATGCTGCTAAAATTAAAAATGAATTTCTTGTCGCTAAAATACATTATATAGTCATTATAGATGTTTCATTAAAACACTTTCGAGGTCCTAACCTCGATTTTGCATTAAATCCTAAAGCTCCTAAAATCCATATTTACACCAAAACACCCTCAAGTTTGCAAAAGTCATATTTCATTTAAATACTCAAGTTCCCAAAACTTGTATTTTCACTAGAACACCCAAATTTTGATTAAAACTCGTATTTTCAAATAAATACCCGAATTTACCTAAAGTCTTATTTCAAATAAATATCTCGACTTTATCTAAAGTCGTATTTTCAAATAAATACCCTGACTTTATCTAAAGTCGTATTTCCAAATAAATACCTTAAACCATTGCAACCTATTTTCAAATATATACCTTATCCTATCATGAACTCTATTTCAAATAAATACCATAAACTTTTTCTAAAATTAATATTACACTAAAATACCATAAACTATTACAAAACTTATTACATGAGCATACCCTGTACTTACCTCTTTTGAATGAAATTGCAAACCCTTCACATCTTGAATGCGATACCTAACCTTATATATAGAATACCACATGACATATTATTTAGTATAGTTAAGGTTAGACGCGAGCATCTAGGCACGGGGGTTCATGTAGATTCCGTTCTTATAGATGACCTGTAGATTCCGTCTTTATGGATGACCTGTGTAGATTTCGTCTTTACGGATGACCTTAGCTTGAAAAGATTAGAGTCTGTGTATATGGATGACCTGATGGGAACCTTTCCTTGTGACACCGTCTAGTAGTGCTGTGTGCTAATACTAACCTATACTCCTATACCACTAAGCGGGGCAGGATAGTTTGGACAGGCAAGACTGTATTAAGGGTCTCGGATTCCCCTTTTGATTAACCATGGTTTAGCTAGTGAAACGAAGTACTTTTCACTCCCAATGGCTGTTGTTCCGTATCTCTAACGGAATAATCGTGAGATGTCACACCCCGCTTCCAAAATACGAAAATATGGAGAGTAACGAAGGCCATCCACACTCCTACGGTGAGGAAAAATCCTTCCGTAGTCACGCTACGACTTCTAAGCTATACCTGTAACGATAATGATAACGATGTACACCAATAAACAAAAAGGATAACACTAATAATCGTGCTGCATAAGTAATACGAAATACAAATAAGGGATCCACCAAAATAACAATAGATTCAAATAAATATCCATGGAATAACAATATGTTCAAATAAGGGAATACAAGATCCAAAAATGGAAATACGTAAGTCCTACGTCTCACGAGGGGCTCAAAAAACTAAATACAATTGAAACCAAATAAAAAACACCTACACTAAATCACTGTCCCTCGGCAAGTTCCTAAAAGTAATCCTGATCCCGCTCTGCCAGTGGGTCCTACTTTAAACCTGAGATGGCAAGTCCCAGGGGTATTAGAACGCCCAACATGTACTCAACATAATAGTGTATGTGTGTGTATGTGATAGCATGTGTTCACCGCTGAAAGACGCGACCGGGACATCGGGGACGTCTGGCATGAATTTTGGGGGGTAGATGCTATTTGGTTTTATCTGTCTACCTCTCCGAAAATACCAAATTGATTTATGGCACCTTGTGTCGAAGGTTTAAACAGATGCGGACGTTGTAGCAAACTTCGTCAGATTCCCCTTCGTTTGCGAGGGGTTTTTGACTGTGGGGACGCTCTTCCTTGCAAGCGCAAGCCCCTGCAGTTAATTACGTTACCGCGTAGAGATAACCACTTTCTCCTGCTCCAGATGTTCACTTCGTGTCATGTGTGTTTGTTTTGTTTTAGGTTGCCTGTGGATTGTATACAGAGACTAATTTATGTTGTCACCCTAGGGCGATGATTAGTCCAAATCCGTATTTTCTTAGTTTTGTGTTTGGTTGATTTAAGGCTCGTTAACCTCGTTTGAGATTAAGATTAACTTAAATGTCTGTTGAGGATACGTTAGCCTAATTTTAGACTAAGATCTACTTACCAAGGGTTTAGGATCGTTTAGATCCAACGAAAGAGCATTTAGGCTCTATCGTTTTAGTTTAGGGACGTTGCGGTCCATCGGGTTTAAAGACATCATAGTCTGTGGGGTTTAAAGATATCATAGTCTATAGGGTTTAGTTTAGGGACGTTGCGGTCCATCGGGTTTAAAGACATCATAGTCTATAGGGTTTAAAGACATTATAGTCTGTGGGGTTTAAAGACATCATAGTCTGTGGGGTCTAGTTTAGGGACGTTGTGGTCCATTGGGTTTGCTGGTTATCGGGACCCGCCACATCTCTGAAGACGTTGAAGAATTACAACGATACATATCAGAGATGTGAAGAGATATACCCTTGAACCAATGAATTTTCATTAGGGACTTGGTAGTCTTGTTTAGCACTAAAGCCAATTTAGAAGAAGACCTATGGGCTCGGTCAATTTGGGGTTTGACCAACTTTAGGCTCAGATTACTTATTTGGGCTTGATTCCCTTTTGTTCAACAATGCTGAGCATTGACATGAGTTTTGATATTCACTCTTTTTTGTTTTTTTATTGAGTGTTAAACACTCCTTATGGCGCAGAGCGCTCTTTATTTCATCAGCGTCAACGTGAGGGGCACGTGGAGCGCTCGGCGCTAAGCGCCAAACTTTGAGTTGCAAAACACTTCTTATAAGATAGCGTCCACATGAGGAGCACGTGGAGCGCTTGGTGCTGAGCGCCAGACTTGGAGCGCTAAGCGCTTATTATAAATTAGCGCCCATGTGAGGAGCACGTGGAGCGCTTGGCGTTGAGCGCCAGACTTGGAGTGCTAAGCACTTCTTATAAGATAGCGCCCACGTGAGGAGCACGTGGAGCGCTTGGCGCTGAGCGCAAGGCACTGTTTTTTGGCAATTCTGATTAGTTCGGTGCTCTGAGAATTAAATTCTCGTTTATAAGAGACTTTGTCTCATGGATCTAAGAACTAAGTTCTTCTTTTTTGATGAGATGCTATGATCTCTTTTACTTTTACGAAAGACTTTGTCTTATAGATCTGTGATCTAAAAAAAAGAACTAAGTTCTTCTGATGTGAGAGTTAAACTCTTAAATATGGAGGAGATGATATGATCTCTGTCCTTATTATTTACCTTGAGAAGAAATTGCTCTCGTCTTTGGAGTTTGAAGTTTTGGGGGGGGGGTTCCTCTGTGTTTCTTCTTGAAACTTATGAGGGGTTTCTTCTGTACAAGACTTGAAGTCTTGGGTCCTTTATATAGAGGAGGCTGATTTGTTGAATCAGTTAAGGAAATATCTCCTTGAGAGATATCTGATTGATTTGAGGATTTTATCTATCGTTGGATCTTTGATCCAAGGGTTTCTGTTTTACAGAAGACATTTTTCTTGTTTCTAACAAGGTTGGAAAAATATTTTCCCATACATAGCTTATTCTGTATCTTGGTGATTTTTAATCACCATTGGATCTTTGATCCAACGATGCTCTAATTTACAAAGTACAATCTTTCTTATTTAGAAAGATTTGAGGAATATTTCCTTAGTCAGAATTTAATTCTGTATCTTGGTGATTTTTTAATCACCATTGGATCTTTGATCCAACGGTGGAGAACATTTAGTTCTAGCGCTGGCGCTCTCGTGCTTTGCACGTGAGGCGCTGTCTCATAATCTTTGACTCTTGGCGCTGGCACTCATAGCGCGAGCGCTCTTATGTCTTGCACGTGAGGCGCTGCCTCAGAGTCTTTGACTCATGGCGTTGGCGCTCTTGGCGCTACCTCAGTTCAAATTTTAAATATTGAACAGAGCTTTACTCTCTGATTGGGGGAAATAAATGCCCCCCACCGTTGCGCTCACGTGGGTGCAACGGTGGCAGCCTTTCCATCGTTAGATCAACTTGGAAGTTGGATCGACTTTCAGCACCTATAAATAGGGCCTTTGGCCCTTGAGATAACTTCTGTTCATCTTCTCCCCTTCTTGTTTTTTTGAGAATTTAATTCTCTCTTCAGAGCATAGATCTCTGCCCAAGAAACTTACTTTAAGTTAGAACTTTGTTCAAATATTCGGTAAGAATCATGTTCGACTCCATTAAACAGAGCTTTGCTCTTCTCAGATCACAGATCTTAAAGATATGTTTTAGGGTTTCTTAACCCGTTAAATGAAAACAGAGCTTTGCTCTTCTTAGATCATAGATCCAAAAATCTTCTTTTAGGGTTTCTTAACCCATTAATGAAGAACTCTTAGAGTTTGTTTTGCAGATCTTAAGATCTCAGAGTTTTTAACTCAGTAAAAGCTTTGCTTTTTAGGGTTTTGATGGATGATTCCATCGTTTTCACAGAGCATAGCTCTTAGAATTTTTAGGGAATTTTATTCCCCTCATAATTAGAGTTGACATATGTCACTCCTATTTGCAGAGCGTTGCTCTCGAGGGAGTTTAACTCCTTGGCCCAAAGAGTCTCTCATTAAATGAGGATCTTTTTTAGGATTTCTTCTTTAATGAATGATTGTCTCATCAATGATGAGCCGTCACCTTGATTTTGTGGGTCCCCTTTGGTCCCTTTCTACTGCATTGCAGCGAGGTATAATTTTAAAGTACAAGTGTCAGAATTTGGACTGTAGCACTGACAGCTAACTCTTGTTCTTTTTCGTGCAAGTATTATGTCTTTTGACACTTCTTTCCGTTTGTTCGTCCGGAGAGCGCATTTGCTGACGCGCCCGTGGATAGGGAAGTCTTTGCGCTCATTAAAGATCACGACCTGGAGTGGAAATTTCTTCATGTATGGGGGTCGTGGTATAATCAAATTATCCAGGGTCGGCATAGCTTCTCTTTTGCAGTACCCTTAGAACCCATTTTAGCGATTCATTATGCTGACTCACCCCCGGTGAATTACACTGTGGAGGAGGTTAACTGGATTATGGATGGACGCTTCCAGCCTTCTATGGGCTTAATACCTATGCAGCCTCTGATGGATTTAGATACTCTGGGGCAGCGCATATGTCAAGGCGAGTCGCGCCCTTAGGGACAAGCATACATGATAGGCTTGACTCTTCGCCATTCAGCTGGATATCTACAGTGGGCTCGGTACATCTTGTCAGCCAAGAAATCATTGCTGCTGAAGCTCGGGTTGTACCCCACAGTTTACGTGTCTCTTTTCCAATATTCCACGCCTCCTGTATGGCGGGTCAAATCTTTTTTGGAACAATGGAATATCCTGACTCACACTTTCCTTCTATCAGACCGGGAAGTTTCAATCTCCTTGGAGGAGTTCGCGGAGGTCTCCGTCTTACCCGTCAGGGGGAACATTACGAGGAGCTACTTCATCCGGACGATTACATCTTTGCCACCAAATCAATGGTAATGGGCCTTACCCCGGAGAATGCCATTCAACACCGATTCCCGAGTTTGATCAAGGTGTTGAACATTTATGAAAGTCTATTCCTAGAGTCCGGGGGGCATGGAGTCAGCTTCGTAGATTTCATCACTCGCTTTCTTCGTCCGAAGGACTTATCAAAGCAAGCTGCGATGTTCGCCAGGCTTGACGATCCATTTAGTTTTGGTTTGGATAACCAGCCCATATCGGAAGCAGATTTAAAAAGCTTCTTTATTCCGGATACCCCGGTTGTTCCTTTCGCAGAGCTTGCTGCTTCAGACGTCGATGAAGAGACGTTCCTGCTGGGGTTTATTGGCTTATGATTGAACTGGTTCGTGCTTCCGATGCACCCTCGTTATATGAGGCCGTCAATCTTTTACCCAGCCCACCGCATGGCTGTGGGAACGCGAGTGGCCATCGGGATCGCTGGGCTGGCTCACTTGTATCATGGCCTCAGCTTAGCGGCAGACACCACTCAGCCAGGGGTACAGCCCGTAACTCTCCCGCTGCACTATTTCATGTCGTGGATCGAGTTGCATGTGCTCAGCGCTTTTGGAGTTCACAAACGGCCCCGTTTCTACGACAGTTATAATTTCCCTTGGAATATTCTCCTAGTTGACGCTTCTGCTTTAAATCCGTCACAGCGGGAGGCTTGGGGTCTGGTCCTTCGCCCACGTACAGTTGGAGATAGCATGACCTTTGTCGATAAGGTTTTAACTATCGGCAAGGAATCCACTAAGACGGTGTAGCCGCTGCAGGACACCTTCAAAGACGGGGCTTCTACATTGAAGGTTCGGGAGATTCTGCATTTATATTCAATCAGGCCGGGCTTTTTAGTGTTCAGGCAGAATGACTCGGCGCTGTTCATGAGGTACAACCCGCACCGTTTCGCTCAACAGTCGAGCTATGATTAGAGTGTCCCGCTAGAGGCTTTCCTAGCTGAGCCGGTTGCCACAGAAGAGGGTATCCACAACGCGCTACACCATTTCATGCGGCTGAACACCGGGTCCAACTTTTTTATCAGTGAGCCGAGTTGCGTTCCGAAAATCTCGAACGCATACATGGCATGGTACCAGCATTCGATGGGTGCTGTTATTAGGGAAGAAAGATGGCTTCTGCTCAATCGCAAGGGTGCGGTCCCCGCCGATAATCCAGCCGTTCCCTTAAAGCGACGGACCACTGCTGGTCCTACCTTAAGAGAAGCTGCTGTGGCTGTGGTCCTGCACGCTTTCCCTGAGAAGCCTCTACCTCGTGTTCCTACAGAAACGTGAGCTGTAGCGTTCCCGGAGTCTGGCGTTGGTGCGGAAATCGGGACCCGCCGCCCAAAAACACCCGTGAAGCATAAGATCCTGTCATCGGCCGCTGGCGCTCGCTCGCAGAAAAAGAAGAAGTCGCTTTTTTCTGCTGACGTTGTACTCGGCCAGGAGCCCCATGCTCCCTACAGCGAAGGCTTGTGCGAGGATAGGATCAATGAGGGTTTATTTATCGCGCCTGCGGATGATACAGATCTCCAGGCTGCTCTTGTGGCTTCCGAGCGACTGGCTCGCGATGAAGCGGTGCTAATCACCATCGCGAAATCAGGTATACTTTAGTTATATTTTTCCGCGTTCATTCTTTCCTTGTGTCAGGTTTACTTCAGTTATATTTTTCAGCATTATCAACAGGTATTTCTGCCGAAGAGGCTCTCGCGGCTTCCATGAAGACTTTCGAGGAGGAAGAGAGGCTTCGTGCTTCTTTGGGTCTTGGTACAATCCAGCTCATTGTGCCTTCATTCTCCTTTTTTATTTGTGCTCTGACCCTCTCTTTTATTTTGTTGCAGGGAATACCTTGACTCGGGTTATTCCAAGTGCGGTACTGATCCCGAGCGGTGATGCAGCGATACTTCCAGAGCCAGCTATTGTGGCCCCAGCTCCCCCGACATTACCACAGGAGGCTTCGCTCATGCGGTCGATGACAGAAGCCGTAACGGCACCGGAGGCAGAGCTTGGTTCGGACGACGACATCCCTTTGTTAGATGTCTTGAGGAGATCGGCTCTGACGGCCCAAACTGAAAGAAAACGCAGGAAGCGCGCAGCGAAGGAACGTGATGCTGCATTGGCTGTAGGTGCAGGCTCAAGCACCACTCCATCTGTTGCTATTTTTTCAGAGGGTGCTCCAGCTGCCCTGTCTACTGCCCATAGACAGGTTGCACGCGCGGCTCGGGAGTCAACCGAGAATCTTTCGCAAGGTAACGTAACACCCGAGCTTTTTATTAGAATTCGATCTGCAAATCCTTATATACTATATCCCACAGGGCTAAGTCCCAGCGATGAGATGGCAGGTGAAACGATGGCGACCACAGAGCCCGAAGCAGCTACTCTCTCTCGGGAGTCTGGGACTGCCCAAACCACCGCTCTTTCCCCTTGTGGCTCCTTGGTATCGACGGGCGTCGCAAGCATCACAAAGGCCCTTGTCGAATCAGGGGATGAAGTCATGGGCGCAGAAACCATCCCACTGAAGGAGAGCGAAGAAGCCGCTATGCCTGGTGATGCTTCCATCGCGGTTTTGGTTGATGACCCATCAGGTAAGTCTTGAGTCACTGTTCTCTTTTTATTTCATAATCCCGTTTAGCATCTTCTGACTATGTTTTGTTTGTAGGTGCAATGAATGCTAAGATTGTGCCATCTGAAGCACCTCCGGTCACCGCCATGATGGTTATTGTTCGTTCGCCTTCTCCCATGTCCTTCGAAATGCTGGAAGGTATAGATTCGCGATTTATTTAGTTTAACTATGAACATCGTCTTCCTTATGCCAACCGTGTATTGTCGCAATTCTGCAGGAGTCCTTTTCGACCATTTATACCAGGTGCTGAACCCACACTTCTCCTTTTAGTTGGAAATCATTCCGCCCTCTGGTATTAGTTAGTATATCCTTTAGCTATTGTTTCTATCCCTTTTTTTTGAATAGCCGTATTGTTGCTAAGTCTTCTTTATATTGATCTCAGTGTCACGGATCGAAGGAGGAGATGAGGGGATAGCCGCACCTTCAGTACTCCCAATTTTGCCATCTGCCACAGCCGGTATAGTAGATTCCATCGCTCGTGTATTCTTTTTGCCTTCCGAGTTGACATTTGACCATAATTTGTTTTGCAGCAATCGCGCCGGCTCTAGCTTCGTTTGAGTCTTGCATCCTAATGCCGGCAGGGCCCTTTGCTAAATGCCCCTCTTTCAGGATGCTGCGACTAGCCTGCGAATGTTGAGCGAATTCGTCGAGGATCTTGACGCCGAGGCCCTCACATTCGCTGCAGATTTTGCTGCTGAGGTTAATCCTATGTTGGCGACGCCCGTGACCTTCCATGGCGAAGGCATCGTCGAGTCTTGGGTTAATTATTGCAGAAAGATCGAGGCCTGCCTGCATGAGATTGATCTCAAGTGTCCCGCTCCTGAAGTATCATCTTTGAACTCCCAACAGGCTGCGTGGGTTGAGCCGAGTGTTTCTTTCCTTCGCCATTTTGAACAAGAGGCGAACCTGAGAGGGAAGGAACATGAGGCGGCTTCCAGCGAGTCTGTCCAATTGCGTGCCCAGGTTGAAGCAAATGCTGCGCAGCTGAAAGCTATTTTTGAAAACCTCCAACGATGTATTTCTGACGGGCTGGTGCTGAGGAAGAAGCTTGACTTCACTGAGCGGGTCATGCAGAGTCACGAAGCTGCTCAACAGGAAATCGATGAGAAGCTTTCATCCTGTTTGTAGCAACGGGCTCGAATTGAAGCGGAGTTGGCCGTGGCGGCTGATCATGAAAAGGAGTTGAGAGGAGTGCGCGAGCGGCTTGCTGATTTGTTGAAAACGCTTCCTCCTCAATAGCCTTCTTTGTATCGACTGACAATTTGTAATCTATGAATAACATGCATTCATCATTTTTTAATTCTTTATATGATGTATCTTGTACTCAATTGAATTCTTGAATAAAAGACACATATTTTTATCTTGTACAATCGCTTTCTTCTCTTTGCTGTGTTATTGGCATGTTACTTTAGCAAATGTGGCCTGTAGATAGTAGATAGCAGTCCATCTTAACCTCCTTGTAGGGTATCGATGGCTTATGACACAAGTTCAGGTCTGCTGCCTAAGACTTTTCAATTTTATGATCAGTGAGGGTCTCATAAAGACGTTTTTCCCTACGAGTTGAGAGAATCTCGTAGGTGTCATTTCTCCTTAGGGGCCGTGAGGACTTCTAAGTGTGTATTTTCTCTCGAGAGTCGTAAGGATCTCACAAGAGAATTTTTCCCTTTTACAAGTCTAGAGGACTCGTAAGTGGTTGTTTCCTTCCTTGTCGAGATTCGACTTTGGAGAGTGTGACCCTTGAATAGTATACAATGGCCTATCTTGGACCGACTTGCAAGGTCCCAATGCTTAGGAAACAGCTCCTTATCCCCATTGCCTAAGGCTTTCCCTTACGAGTCGAGACAAATCGAGGGATTATTGGTTGACTTGTTTCCACTTTCTGCTGTGTCAGGGCTGACTTGCTCCGCTTTCTGTATCTTGGTGATTGTTAATCACCATTGGATCTTTGATCCAATGGTGCTCTGATTTACAGAGCACAATCTTTCTTATTTAGAAAGATTTGAGGAGTATTTCCTCAGTCAGAATTTAATTATGTATTTCGGTGATTTTTTAATCACCATTGGATCTTTGATCCAACGGTGGAGAACATTTAGTTCTAGCGCTGGCGCTCTCGTGTTTTGCACGTGAGGCGCTGCCTCATAGTCTTTGACTCTTGGCGCTGGCGCTCTCGTGCTTTGCACGTGAGGCGCTGCCTCAGAGTCTTTGACTCATGGAGCCGGCGCTCTTGGCGCTAGCGCTCTCGTGCCTTGCACATAAGGCGCTGCCTTAGAGTCTTTGACTCATGGCGCTGGCGTTCTTGGCGCTAGCGCTCTCGTGCTTTGTACGTGAGGCGCTGCCTCAGTTCAAATTTCAAATTTTGATCAGATCTTTGCTCTCTGATTGAGGGAAACAGCATGAATATGTGGGTGTCGTGAAATGCTTGCGTACACATATGAATAAGAGTACAACAATGTATAAGAAATATACATAGTAACAGGTCACGTCGGGTCCTAGATGTCACTATCGTCAATCCTCTAACTAGTATCCCGTAAGTTTGAAATTGATTGGTGGAAACTATTCTTGAACCTTGGAGGATATCCCGTACATACCTGGGACTACATCCCACTGTGCCCAGAGCTAATCCCGAGCCTACCGCTACTCAAAATCCTACACGATCACGATCACGATCACGATAGATGTTGACCAGCACAGCACTCTTACTCTAATGATGCATTCGATTGGCCAATCTCTAACACTAGAATCTCCCCAAATATGGGTCCAAATTCCACCTTTCAATTTCCACAATCCCCCGTGTTTCTAAGTTTAGTCTTAATAATAAAACCTGAACACTAGATTTCGAATATCGACAGAAACGATTTCCGGCACGCATCACGAATAGTCACTGAATCACGAATAAACACTAAATCACGATATCACAAATCACAAATTCATGCCGGTGGCACGAATCAATATGTATATGTGTCTCGGTATTCTACTCGGTGATCACGTTCTATTCAAATCGTAGAGGTCACGAATATGTATGTATAGCATGTAAAAATGGGGTTTTCGTACATGTTGATGTTAACAGGTAATTACATGACCACATTAAAAAAAATAAACAAGGATATATGTAAATTAAACGAGCATTTTCATTTGGAAATTGGATTTTTCATTTAATTGAGCACAAGGTATGCATGATTTTAAGGGTTGATTAATGGGTGTGCTAGAATCCTAGGGTTTCAATCATGTACATAAAGAGGATCGGTTCACATGTTATCATGGATTCACGATGTTAAGATCATGTTATTTTCTTTTTAACGCTAACGAATATAACGAGAAATTAGTCGAAGTTGCATTGGCTAAAAAAAAGGGAGCAAGAGTTCTTGCCTTTTTGCGAACGTTCGTGGGATCTCGAAGAAGTGACGGTGGCGATCTTGACTTGGATTTCTTGACAATGATTATGACAATACCAACCTTGATCTTGGTGACGACAGCAAGAGAGCGTTGCTGTTGATGGGGGTTCTCGACGCTAGGAGGGGGATCTCGGCGGTGAGGATGAAGGAGAGAGAAGAAGAGAGGTAGCTAGGGTTTTTGGAGTAAAGGGCGTCTAGGATTCGGGTTTAGTTGAGTTTAGTTGTGGGATTATATGGGCACTAGGTCGGTTACGAGAGAAAATATTTTTGCAAGATCTCAGGATTGCGATTAGATTTAAGTTGAGCCGGCATAAAAGAGTCTTGAGCCGTCTCACGAGTAGGGTCGAGCCTGCTCGATTCCATCATGAGCCGTCTCATACGAACACAGAAGAAATCGTTGTTCAAGAAGACTTTTGAACCGTCTATAGCATATTTGAGCCGGCTCAAGCAACCAGAGAAGAAATTGACATTGAGAATTACTTCTAAGCCGTCTTAAACAATGATGAGCCGGCTTAGGCTGATATTTTGCTTGACATGCTACCCAATATGATACTTGAACATATGATCAAAAAATACATTCAAATACTTATTTTATTCGGATTTCAAGATACTGGGTGTTACACGAGAGCCCGTACCCTTGCCTACCAAACAGAGACAAGTACAACATATAGTAGATACCTGATATTCCCTTGTCACTACACACATATGATATCATGCATCGTACACACCGATGTGACCTTACTCATACTTATTCTTTATGAGATTTCTTACCCGAGTATAACTCGCTAGCGAACTTCTTTTCCACCTATCATCTTCCGGAACGTCCGTTAGATGAGGACGGGGAATACGATGGAGGTGCAGAAGTGGAACCCGCCGAAGAAGATTACGAAGAACTATCCACCCACTATTAGGATTAGTTTCTTTTTCATTTATTAGTTGCCCACATGTTTAGAGTTTTCTATCTTTCATTAGACGTAATAAACACTATGCTTTATTTTGTGCCCTTGCGATGTAATAAGTGCTCAGTTAATAAGAATAAGGGCCTGTTTAGTTAGGCTGTTGTGAAAATAGTTTTTAGCTAAAGTGTTGCTGAAGAAAACTCTTTAGGAAAACGTGCTATTGTAAAATGTGCTTTTTGATTTGAAAAGTTGTTTGGTTCAAAAAATTGTTAGAAGTTGCAGAAGTGTTGTTGACTATTTAAATGACGATAAATGGTATCATTTTTCTTAATATTTGAGAGAAATCGGTGAAAGAAAGGATCATTTTTTTAATTTACAATTTACTTTCAAAAAATTCACAAAGATCAAAAGATCTGAACAAAAATATCTGCAAAAAAATATTTGAAATCCATCCTCTCAATCTATGGATTCTTCGTCGAAGTCGAGAGGCTTCAATTGCCTGATGCATGAAGCTCAAAACTTGGATCTCGTTGATCATCCTCTCGATGATCGCGTCGAGCTTGGGGGCATCGATCGCTTAGGGTTCTTCGTCATCATCATCTTTTAGGGCTTCGCTCTGAAGGCTTCGATCGTCTCGATCGTCTAGGGTTTCGAATTAGAGAGATGATGATGAGAGAAATAAAGTGCAAGGGTCGGACGGGATGATGATGAGAAGGAGATGGCAGGAATAAAAAAATTTAGTAAGAACCTTTTCCCAAAAGTTTCATTTTTTAGCTTCTGAGAAAAGATAATTTTCTTCTTCTTTTTCTTCTTCTTCTTCTTTTGCTCTAAAAGAGCTTTTGGGTATAGAACCTGTTTGGTATTTTTTTCCCTTCAAAAGTGCTTTTTTAGCTCCAAAAGAGCTTTTAAGGGATCAAGACGCCCAACCAAACGGATCCTAAATGTTATTTCTTTTATTTGTCGTTTTGGTACATTACCTGTATGCATTTTACGCTTAACGTAACTGTATCGAGTTTAGACCACTCTCGATATAATTAGGTTGCAGACCGAGTCGTGTCTCGATTCCATACTTTGATTTGTCAAAATTTGACCAATTCAAATAAGGAAATGGACTAGAATCAGGCAAACTAGACGCAGGAATAACTGCAAATAATAAAAACGCTCATAATAAGACCATAATATGTTAGTAGACGCTTGTGCTCGTGCCGCTAACTTGTGGCCAAGACGGAATGCAAAACAAAAATTTCAAGAACAAGAGCACGAACTATTACGACATATAATCGATACCAAAAACTAAACTAGCAAACTTGAAGAAGTTTAGCTGCTCGGTTAATAATTACAACATTTGTAGTCATGTCCTTTGTCTTCAAATCCACTTCTTACGCTCCTAGGTCGTCGGGAATGAGCTTAGGAGTCGGTCTTCCTTTTCGAAAATGATCCACCTGAAGGAACTCTAGCAAAGACTCTAGCTTTAAACTAAAAATCTTACCGAAACAATTAGTGAACAAAACTTGTTAGGAATTGATTGTTAAAGATATAGTAGTGGTTAATCTCTAATTTCTCTCTCTTTTCCTTTCTCTTTTCTCTACTTCTAAAAATCAAGAAAGGAAGAAGAAGAAGCTAAGGATGAAGATGAAGCAAGCATGGCTCAAAAAATAAAAATCCATCATCATTTTCTTTTCTCTTTCTTTCTTTTAAATGTGAAGTGGGTGGAATTGTGACTCACATGTATGAGTCACAAGTCTACACACTTCTACTTTACAGAAGAAAGAATGAGAAGAAAAACATGAGCCATATCATATGTACACATATATATACATATACACACACACACACTCATATAAGTATATGCTACAAATACATACACCCATATTCGTATCAAAATACGAATACCGTATTCGTATCAAAATACGAATACCGTATTCGTACAAAATACGAATACCCATATTTGTATTAAGATACAAATACCTGTATTTATATCAAGATACAAATACACGTATTTATACAAATACTCGTATTCGTATAAATACCATATTATATTAAAATAAAAATACCAAAAAAGAGATACCAAAAAGAGATATATAATACTAGATCATATTTTATCCAAATGTGATAATCTGGCTATATTTCAAACTGGCTAGTATTAACAAAATGTCCGATTAAAAATACGTGTACAAAAACACATATTTAATCGAACCTATGTACGTGTCAAAATACGTACACTATATCGTTTCGCCTGAGCTGGGAAATCCTCTGTGTGGGATTCTAAAGACTCGACAATATGCTGGCAGTGGGTTTAACCACAAGCACATCAGCGGCACTAGCTGTACGTAACGGCTACCTAGGTATTGAACGAAAGGAAGGTCGACAAGCAAACTTGTCAGTATCCCTACTGAGGTTGAAAATGACAATCTCTGTACAGTCCGGTCTCTTCGTCTGAGGTGTCGCATACCGGGTCTAAGGGGGTGGAAAATGTCAGACCCTTAATAACGCGATAAGTCATGTCAGTATGAAACCCATCACCTATAGAGAAATTACTGATCCAAATCAGTAAATCTCGTCCACCTTGGCCAAGAATTTCTGGTGATGGCTACCCGTACACTGCACGACATCTGCCCCCAATACCAGGAGAGACGGATCCCTGACGATCTGTTCACTGCCTCTTTATGGCTCAGGACTGTACCCAACTAAAACATATTTGCATGACTCCTTTGAGCCGTGGTAGGGTAGCAATCAAAGCACAGTAGGAACTTATACGAGACAAATGACAATCTCAGGTCAACAGACTAACCTGTACTCATGTCACCAGAGAACTGTTACATGACAATAGGTATAATACCATCTAGCACGTTCCCGGTGAGTCCGTCCAGTGTAACTCATAACCCAATGAGCACTTGTATACAATCTTTGGTGACCAACACCAATGGCTGTTAGACAGGCCATCGCCCCTCATCAGGGTCAAAAAACGTATACATTAGTCTACTCTGGAATATCGATGCCTATTCTCGATATTCCTATGACTAGGGACGATTAAGGATTTGCATATAGACTACCCGGCCTCACTTGTATGATCGCCATCATAGCCCTGGTAGTCATGAAAGAATCCTATGGGCTCAATCAACATATAATAGTGATCTATAATAGTACATAATGCATGTACATGATGATAAAGTCAAACCAGATAGCATACTATCATCTCGAGTAAGACCGTTCTACCTGTATGGTCCTCTCTCAATTATCATAATTGCCTTCCCGCGATTACAATAATTGACATCCTGCGATTACAATAATTACCTTGAGAGTACTATAGCCAACAATCGAGCACTATAGCCAACAATCTCCTACTTGCGGTGTCGCATACTCACAGCCCGTGTGCTGTCGAACACCCAACTTCTCTACTAATCAGTTTCGGAAATCATATTTGCGAAACATTCGTGTTCGGGAAACAGCCTCAGTGAGTGGATCCACTCCAATGTTTCTATCTTTTTCTCTCTATATCTCAATTTCGCGGAGAATGACTATTTCCCAAAATGAGTGATACCTGTCTTAGAACTTGTCTGGATATCTGATGGGACCAAGTTCATAAATGAACTTCAAATCCAACAAACTTCTTAGACTGTATCTTCTACTGAATTTAATCAGTTGTTGTGCCATGCCTATCTTTGTATCCGCTTGGATCACTGTCCAACATACTATCCCTCAAAAGAAGGTAAACTTTAACTCTGACAGCCACTCTGTCATCTAGGTCGCCTTGGAAGCCTGAAATGATAACCGCCTCCTAAAGGAGGCTGTCGTTACCATATACCAAGAACATTCTCTCATGTTCATAACCACTTCCCAATGTTTCTCCAGGATTGGATTAATATCTGCTTATCGTAGCTAGTGCAAAAGCAATATCTGGTATGGTTCTTGACATCTCATGATTGACTCAATTGCCTAAGCAAGTGATATGTCAATCATGCAAATCGCTCACCTCATCAGTCCAGAAGACATCTCTTTAGAGAGGGTAACTCCATCACCTGCGGGTATACCACCACACTAGGAGTCATTCATTCTAAAACACTTTAGAATAGTGTCAAAGTACCCGAATTGGGACATTTCCCAAATCTAGATCTAAAACCATAGATCTAGTCATCAGAATATCTAATATTTTATCCAGATTCTTTATGAAGAAACATCTGTGACAACCATAGTTTAACCGATCGTAGTATAGGAATATAGGAACAACACTTCCTATCAGAAGCATGTTATCCAAAAACCAGGATAATATTCCCTACTCAACTTTCTTACCAGGTCTATCTATCATTCTTGATGAAGTCAAACATTATGACTGTCACATCAAGAATAGATGACCCATCTCCACTCTCCTTAGTTTAGTCTATAAATAGACATAAGCATCTTTCCTACCACGCTTTCGCCGCTCCCACTGACTATAACAATCCTCTGGAAAAGTCATATACATATGCACTTCTAAATTCAATTTAGAATGACGTTATAGTCATCCACCTGCCATGTCTCATATTCAAGGACAGCGGTAGTGATAATCTTGAGTCATCAAAACCTCCCTATCACCATCTTTGAGGAAACTGAAGTACTTCCAGGGTAGCTGAGGTTACCCACTTAATCTGCGGAGTGGCTAAATGGATTATCTAGTCTAATTGAATTCTTAGATTCTACTAAACTTTCAGTGACTGTTTGTGGTTCTGAAATCACTTTCAGTTCTACCTTACTCCTATTAATGTTTTCTGAAAAGAATTCATTTTACTAAAAAAGTGGAAAGTCAAGAACAATATAACTATTGATCCTGCAAATGGTAGAATGTTAACCCTCGTCAAAGCCCGGGATAACCCACAAACTGCCATCACTGAAACGTGCCTTGAGTTTATCCGGATTATGGTTTTAAGCATAAACCGGACAACTCCATTTGCCTTAATATCGTTAAGATATGAATCCATTTTATATCCAATATAGAAACAAATGTGCTAATTTAATTGGAACCAGATTCAAAATTTATGCAGCTGTTTCCAGTACATATCGACTAAATAGAAGAAGGTCATGCAGCATTATTCATCAAGGAGCGCACCCATGGATGAGTAACCTGAAAGAGAAAGAAGTTCTCAAATATATTACTTACGACAGAATATCTAGCATAAATATCTACATCTTCGACCACCTCGAAAATCCCGATATTTCTAACGTATAGTTCTCTACTTTATTCTTATACCAATAATTTCTCAAAACTTGGATCTTGTATTTCAATGAAAATGCGTGTCTAAAACCAGAGAAGTCATAAGTAAATGGAATATAGTACGAGTACCACCCCCTTATCCTAATGGATATCAGACAACATACAATACTTTATATAAGTCCTCTGAGTTTAATAACTCAAATCCTATATGTCGTAAGTTGAAAACTGTACTATGGTTAAGAATAATTACAACGTTATTGAATGCACCTTACTTAATTATCAACTGATAAAGGTAAATATTATAAACATAATTTCAAAAGGTTATATCTCACTTTATAAAATAAACGTATAGATATATCAGTTTGAAATTGGTGTATAATAATAGATATTCAAAACCAAATATTTGCCGTTAGGCAAAACCCATGTGATTTTCTCAAAATTTACCAATTACAAAGAATTCTAATACTGAGAGTCTAATCGCCAAATTCCCAATATTTTACTCCCACTCAGCATCTGTAACGTCATACAGATGTAAGAACAAGTCCGGTAATTACATACCCTGGAGTTAGAATTTAATCGGGAAAACAATTTTCAATTAACACCGTACAGTAAAACTGAAACATGAAAATGTTTCGAGGGGTGGCCGGGTATTCCCAGTAATGCCTCTTCTAATACCAAACTTATGACATTAGTTACAATTTTCATTACCCTTACTCCAATCCCTTTATATGTCTTTACTTCTTACCTTCTGTACACCATACTTAGGCTAATTGGTTTTCTTCTTTCCTTACCTTTCGATACCAGCCTAAGGTGTGGAAGAAGACTGTCCAATAAGCATAATATGTGTACTCTTCTAATACTATGAGCCCTCGCAATCTGAGAGAAGGTAAAGAGAAAAGACAACCGAATAATCCTATTCAATCTCTGCAGAACCGGAATCCATCCTCAAATTGAAATAAATTTCTACGAGTTCGTATGTAACTATACGAGATGGTTTTATCCATTCTATATGGATTTTCGTAGTGATATTGAATGTTCTAGAGAAAGCAAAAGGTAAAGCATGAGTGGTATGGATATATATGACTTTGTTGTGAATCGTGACAATCCAAATCTGGATGGTAAAAAGGTCGGTTAACTAGGTGTTGAGTTATAGTTTAAGGCGGGTCATGGTCGCTACCAAAGAGAGAGAGAAAAGAAACACCCAGTGTGCACTCTATCAAGATTAGATTGGTTAATCATTTTATCTAATCAGGATGGCTCTCACCGTTTCTTCGAATTATCCTTCAAACCCGCAGAGATGACCTAATTAAATAATCTCGTTTCCGCAGAGATGTAATCTCGTTAACACTTTCTAGGCACCTAATAGGTTAGCTAATTGTGAAGTAAAAATCTCCCGAAGAGTAATACCTACTCACAGTGAGAATTGAGACCTGTTTACCGCTAAAAATAGAGACGAACTGGGATAGACCGTCTTTCCTAAATTTAGAGGCAGATGTTATTTGGAACATATCCATCCACCTCTCCGAAGATACCAAGTTGATTTATGGCACCGTATATTGGAGGTTTGGATATATACGACCGATATAGCAGACTTTATCATATTCCCCCTCATTTGTGAGGGGTTTTTGATTATGGAGACGCTCTTCCCTGCAGGTGCAAGCCCCTATAGTTAATTACATTATCGCGTTGTAATAACCACTTTCTCCTGCTCGAGGCAGATCACTTCGTGTCGTGTTGTATTTGTTTATTTTGGTTGCCCGTGGATTGTATACGGAGACTATTTTATGTCGTCGCCCGTAGGGTGCGGATTAATCCATATCCGTATATATATGAATTTGGGTTTGAACCTAGGTCATATGTTCTATCAGTTCAAAGGATATTTAATTTTATTTAAGGACCGTTAATCTGGTTTTAGATTAAGATCAACTTAAATATATGAGTATATGGGCTCAATTTTTTTAACTAAGGATGTGTTAGTCTTATATGAGACTAAGATCAACTTAGAATTATTTTTAAAGGTCATTAAAGTTTGTTAAGATCCACTAACAGAGCAAATGGGCTTGGCTGTAAGGAACAATATGGGTTTTAGGAAATTTTCAGAGACTTAGCTAATTTTGGGCCTAGTCTTGGGCTTTTTCCATCATCAGCAGTGCTAAGCACTTAGTTACTGCTCTGGCACTCACGTTTGTTGATTGGTCAGAAAAAGTTGTGTCTATGTGTGTTGTAAATTATCGCAATCAATAACGATGTCGCGGTGAGTACGGGCCGTCTACAGGAAAACGGTGAACTGCTTGTCTTGTTTTAGATGAGTTAATAGAAGAAAAGTGGAATTGTTATTGTTTATTACTAAGAAAGTTTGAAGAGTTTATAATAGAAGGGCTTGTAGGGTTTATATGATTTAGTAGTTAATGGATGGAGTTTTAAAAATAATTCTTTTTATCTTTTAATTATTTAATACTAGAGAAATATCGATGAATGTGGATTAGGGTTCTTGTAGGGAATTAGGGTTTCCTTCTACTGACTCTTGTCCTTCCATTGATCCCTATTCATCTCAAGCCTTTAACAAAACGATTATTAACGAATCTCAAATCATGATCGTGACTATCATGAATGGGTAGCACGCCCGATAAAAGAGTTAATATTCATTTTGCTAAAATTTATAAAAATTAAAACTTTAAAAAGAATTTAAGAGATATTATCCATCTATTATTTTACTCTATCCTACAAATCCTAACAAGCAAGAATTTATTCGCTCATGGAGATCAATGAAGTAGAAGAAAGATGGAAGAAAATGGAACCCATAATTAAAATTAAAAATGCAGAAAGTAAATACAGAATATAATTGCGGAAAGTAAATATGGAAAATAAATCAGGAAAGTAAATGCGACAAAATTAAAAGAAAGAACTATCTTTTATCGATTAACTATTGCATTACAAAAGTAACCCGCTGAAAAACCAAATTACAAAACCCTAGTTTTCTTTAGATAACTTGGTCGGTAGATCAGTCGATTCATCGATGGATAGTTCGATAGATAGATTGATAGATAGTTCTCGGTCCTTTTTATAGGCTCTGAAACTTGAAACCTTAGATGTTATATTGGAGTGTGTGAAATTACGATCAAGCCCCTGATTTTTCACATCCGACGGCTATCATAAGACCGCGCAACCGCCGCCCCAAGCCCTTATTGGCCGCGGATCGGCCGCCCCTTGGTGGGTTTTTGCTTCCAAATTCTTCGTGCCTTTTTCTCTCGATATTTGGAGATCCTTCTGATAAAAATATTATGAAAATATATCTCTTAGTCTCTGTCGTTGCGAGATTCTTCAATTTGCTCATAATATTTGGCAGATTTGGTTTTTGTAATTCGATTTGATGTGGATCTCCTACTCATAGTTCAGACCTGAGTTGATTTATTATAATACCTGCACAATATCTAAAATTAAATTGTTAGTATTATTTGTTTATTTGAGATATTATTCCAACCAACTAATTGATATGATATCTTAATAGTAATGGTTAAGAATATTTGATATGATATGCATATTTTAATAATAAATAATCTCATGAATATTTTATTTAAATATGATATGCATATATTTCCCTAATTATATTAATTATAAATTAAGAAACATATGACAATAATATTTTTACAAATAAACACATATATGTTTTTAATTTACAAATAACACCTTTTAGTAGTAAACAATAATAGGGAAAATGTCCATACAAATGTGCAATAAATTTGACTGATCAAATACCCCCAAACTTATCTTTGATCGTCCCGAGTAAACTATTTATTAAAAAGAAAAAGAAAAACCTAGCATACTTTTGTAGGCAACACGATTGCATTTAGCTTGTGCAACAAGCCGTTAAACCTCTAGGTGTCCCTAGAAGAAGGAGTGTTGTCTCCTGAGGATTTTCAGCGGATTACACCTACAAAATCCCAAAATTTAGAAAATAGAGGAAAGAAGGCAAAAATTACATGGAAAAATAAGAAACATATAAAAAAAACTTGAAAATAAGAGTTTCAAACTGCACTAGCTTTTTAGTTGTCATGAGTCCTATCTTAATGGTCTTGAAAAGATATCGGTAAATCACATCATCTCTCAATAAAACATCGTCTTTAGTCTTCCTCTCTACCTTTCCTCCAAACATCGATCATATACCCTTACGTGTGTGTAAAGTCATCCCTACACTTAGAATTCAGTTCAAGCTATCATACCCTTTGTTCATATTCCTCAGTGGTTTTTAGTCGATGATGTTTTAGCTGGATTTGCTCACATATTCTTCATGCGACCGTTAATACTTCTTAAGGTACTAAGTAACCGATTACCGAATGTGCTCACTTATTAAGCCGTAATTAGCAATATCCTAGTCTTGTAACACCTAAGGTTTAGCAGTGAGTCCCAAACTAGTTGGTCTAAGGCACTAGATGATAAGACACTCTCGCTATATTTTTTTATGCTGCCTTAAGTAATTATAAAACCAGTGTTCATTTTTTTGCACCATTTATATTTTGTCAATTTATATTTTTTGCTTCTTCTTCATACTAAGGCATCCTCTATTACCCCAAGTTTCAAGATGTGTGCAATAGCGTATAGTAGGGTCTTAATATTCAAAAGTTTGGACTCAAAAATAGGGACTATTTTTCAGACTTATTTCTATCCGTAGATTAATGATTCTTTCATCTTACTAACCCTTGGAACAACAGCTCAGGCTATGTATTACTAGCTTTATTTTAAAATATCTAATTTTCTTGCATTTCTTAAATCTCTTTTCTTCTTTCATATGTATTGCTCACTTTCTAACTTTTATTTTCAAAAATTTATAATAATTTTTTTATAGTGCTTAGTGCCAAATGATATGTCAATAAAGACATATCTCCCCCCAAATCTGTTTGCAGCAGTGTTATCACTGATGCTGTTGTTTGAGCGCAAAAACCTATAGACTTAGGTGGAGAATAATAGGGTCAAAAGTTAGTCAAATTGAAAGCCACCCCTAAACTTGTTCTTAGCACGCACAGATATATATATATATTTTTATATATACACACCTCTATTCATAGATGAAACAGTGTTACAGAAACATGGAGGTGAGGTGGAGGAAAATTAGTCGTGATAAAGCGGCTCCTGCAAGAACATGAGCTCCTCCGATGGGTCAGTGGAAAAATACGGTTTTAATTTATGACCATTTACTTTGAAAATAGAACCATTTTAAACATTTTCTATATCCACTACACCGTGCGGGTACACATACCATACCACAAAAGGTCCTTTCCAATGAGATCTCAGCTTACCCGGATGAAGATGGAAACGGAAATCGTAAAGAAGGACTTGTTGTCCCGGTGTGAATGTTTTTCGCAAAAGATATTTGTCGTGGAATACCTTTGTCTGGTTCTTTACTATAACCGCATTATCATAGGCTTCATCAGGAAGCTCGCTTAGTTCATTTAATTGGAGCTTCCGATAGCTGCATGCTTGGTCAAAATCGAAGTTAAGCTTTTTAATTGCCCGCATTGCTTTATGTTCAATCTCGACAGGGAGGTGGCAAGCCTTTCCAAACACCAGTCAGTAAAGAGACATGCCAAGATCAGTCTTATATGCGGTACGAAATGCCCAAAGAGTATCAGTCAGTTTAGTGAACCAATCTTTACTGTTCTTAGAAACTGTTTTCTCCAAAATTTGCTTGATCTATCTATTAGAGACTTCAGCTTGCCTGCTCGTTTGGGGATGATAGGGCATAGAAACCTTGTGGTTGATTGAATATTTCCGCATCAAAGCCTCGAAAGACCGATTACAGAAATGTGTCCCATTGTCTAAATGATAGCGCGAGGGTGCCCGAATCGAGAAAAAATATTTTCTTTAAGGAACTTAATAATAACCTTGTTGTTATTAGTACGACATGGTATTGCTTCCATCCATTTAGAGACATAATCAACTGCTAATAAAATGTATAGGTTCCCAAAAGAATTAGGAAACAGTCCCATGAAATCAATTCCCCATACATCAAATATTTCCACAACCAAGATTGGTTTGAGCGGCATCTCGTTTCTTCATAAAATCCGACCCATGTGCTGACACCGCGAACAAGTTTTGCAATAATCATATGCATTTTTGAATAACGTTGACCAATAAAAGCCATATTGAAAAACTTTCTCCGTTGTTTTTCTTGGACCAAAGTGACCGCCACATGCTTGATCATGGCAGAAAGACAATATACTCTTGAACACGTTATTAGGGACACATCAGCGAATGATTTGATCGGGACAATACTTAAACAAATAGGGTTCATCCTAGCAGAAGTGTTTTAGTTGAGATAAAAATCTGTGATTGTCGTGATTTGACCATTCGCTGGGTAGAAGTCCTGTTGCTAAATAATTCACAATATCAGCGAACCAAGGTTCGCAAGACATGGTCAAGAGATGTTCGTCCGGAAAAGAGTCGTTTATTGGTAAGGTCAACGTTGGTGAAGAAGAAAGTCGTGAGATGGTCGGCTGCAATATTTTCACATCCACTTTTTTCTCTTATAACAGGGTCAAATTCTTGTAACAAGAGGATCCAACGTATTAGCCTGAATTTAGCATCCTTCTTCAATAAAAGATGTCTTAATGCAGAATGATCGGTGTAAACTACAATCAGAGAGCCAATTAGGCAGGGCCTGAATTTTTCAAATGAAAATACAACTGCCAAGAGTTCTTTCTCGGTAGTTGTATAGTTCATTTCGGCATCGTTCAAGGTCCTACTTGCATAATAAATCACATGTGGCATCTAATCGATGTGTTGTTCTAAGACTGTACCAATAGCAAAATTGGATGCATCATACATAAGCTCAAAAGGGTGATGATTCCAGTCTGTAGATGATAGAACGAGCGCTGTAGTGAGGGAACGTTTAAGCAATTCAAAAGCAGCCAAGCAATCCGAGTCGAAATGAAATGTTGTATTCTTGGCTAAGAGAAGAGTTAAGGGTCTAGCAATTTTACTAAAGTCTTTAATGAATCGTCTATAAAATCCGGCATGACCAAGAAAGGATCGTATATTTTTGAAGCATTGGGAGGAGGAAGGTTAGAAATGACATCTATTTTAGCGTTATTTACCTCAATACCTTTTCGTGAAATGAAATGCCTTAAGACAATACCATCTTGAACCATGAAATGACATTTTTCCCAATTCAAAGTTAGATTCTTATCCTTACAGCGGGTAAGAACAGCGTCAAGATGACGTAAACATTTCATAAAGGAATCCCCAAATATGGAGAAATCGTCTATAAATATCTCCAGAAATCTCTCGACCATGTGCGAGAATATCCCCAATATACATCGCTGAAATGTAGCGGGAGTATTGCATAACCCAAAGGGTATGTGTCTATAAGCGAAAGTATCAAAAGGACAAGTAAAAGTTGTCTTATCTTGATCTTTGTCGGTGATGAGAATCTGGTTATAGCCTAAGTAACCGTCCAAGAAACAGTAGAACTCATGCCCAGCTAAACATTCAAACATCTAGTCAATGAAGGGTAAAGGGAAGTGATCTTTCCTCGTCGCGGCATTGAGTTTTCTATAATCAATACATACCTGCCACCCGGTTTGGGTGTGTGTTTGAATCAACTCATTTGCCTTATTAGTTATGACCGCGATGCCAGACTTTTTAGGGACCATGTGAATAGGACTTACCCATTGGCTATCAGATATTGGGTAAATTATACCATTATTTAAGTATTTGATGATTTATTTCTTCACTGCCTCTTTCATGATGGGATTCAACCGTCTTTGTGGATCAGGGCTGGTTTGGCCTCATCCATCAAATGTATATAATGTTCAACAATCAAGAGACTGATCCCTTTGATGTCTGCCATTGTCCAACCGAAAGCTTTCCGATTCGATCTCAATACTGACAAAAGAGCTCTCTCTTACTCTAAGGCTAGAGAAGTTGATATATGACGGGCAAAGACTCATTCTCATCTAAATATGCATATTTAAAATGAGACGACAGTGACTTGAGATCAAGTGTCGGCAGAGAGACGATATAAGGAAGGGTAAGGGAATGTTACTCGGAGTACATAAGAGATTCACAGCTAGCATAAGAGATTGACTCGGATAGCTCAACTAACTTGTTCGACAAGTCAAAGGATTCGAACTCGGGGGTGGACTTGTCAATAGAAAGGTCCCGTGAATCAAGATCATCAAGGAAAGTGGACCCTTTCCCTATTCGTGTAAGGAGTAGCTGGATCAAACAATAATGCACTAGTGGTGTCGAGATCATTATCGTAAAACTCCTCAAATTCGCAACTGTCAGAAGCTATTGTTAGGACTATGATGCCCTAAAAGCCATTATTGTATGATATAGTGGATGCTTAGACATATATATAAAGGACTTTCTTGCTTGACATGATAGTATGCTATATGGTTGCTCTTTATCTTAACATGTATACTAGTATTATTATACTGTTTCTCTGATATATATTGATAAAGCCCTTAAGATGTTTGCTTGACTACCAGGACTATGATGCAGATCATACTAGTGGGGCTTGTGTAGTCCATAAGCACATCCTTTAACAGTTCCTAGTTGAGGGGATATCGAGACTGGGCATCGATATTCCAGAGTAGACTAGTGTGTACGTTTCTTGACCCTGTATGGGGCGATGGTTGATCCCACATCCATTGGTGTTTGACATCAAAGATTGTATACAGGTGCTCATTAGAGAATGGGTACACCGAACAGGACTCGACGAGAACTCCTAGATGGTACCATACTTATCGTCAGATAGCAGTTCTCTGGCGACACTTGTACAGGTTAGTCTGTAGACCTGAGATCGTCATCGAGTCTTGTGTGGTTCCCACTGTACTTTGATTTCCTCCCTTCTACGGCTCAAAGGAGGCGTGCAAACAGGTGGATTTTGGGTACAGTCCCGAGTCACATGGAGGCAATGAGCGATAGGAGGGGTTTCGTCTCTCCCGGTATAGAGAGTTGATGTTGCGTTATGCTCGATTAGCTATAATAGCAAGTCCCTGGCCAGGGCTGATGAGATTTACTGGTAAGTGTTATCAGTAGTTTCTCGAACGGTTATAGGTCACACATCGGCATGACTTATCAAGTTACCGGGGTCTGATGATACCACCCCTAGACTCGATATGAGAAATATCAGACAAAGAGACCTGAATGTATGGTAAGTGTTGCTTATAGGTTTTGCCGGAGTTTCGACAAGCTTGCTTGTTGATCTTCTATTCGCTCAATACCAGGGTAGCCGTTACGTCCAGCTAGTACCGCTGACGGCTTGTAGGTGACTGATGTGATCATTACCTACCACTGGCATATTGACGAGTTTTTAGAGTCCCGCACAGAGGTTTTCTAGCTCAAGCGAAACGAAGTAGGGCACATATGCTGATATGTGCGGGAGCTTGATTAAATACGAGTATGTGATACCGTATTCTAATCTTGTGATATTTGATATCGGTTGGGTTATATGTGATATAACCAGATTATTGAATCAAGTGTTGATTCAATGATTTGTTATATGTATATATATTTGATATTAGCCGGTTATATATGATATGACCGGATTATTGTATAAAGTGTTGATTTGATATAGTATATTGAATGATGCCGGTTATATGTGATATGACCAGGTTATTGAATCAAGTGTTGATTTGATAATTTGATATACATATAAATGATATTAGTCGGTTATATATGATATAACTGGATTATTGAATCAAGTGTTGATTTAATAATTTAATATATATTTATATTTGATATATTTATATATTAACTAATATTGTGCTCACTAAAGATTTTCTTCTCTTTATACCTTTTTATATATATGTGATATATATAAATATAGGTATTTAAATATTGTATCATGCTTGATGATACATTGAACATAGGTGTATGAGACTCACACCATGACCTAAAGATAATTGGATGATTATTTATTAAGAGGAAAATAAAAATGAGTGGACTAGTGAGCATGGCTTGATTGCTTGTGGAAGCATGTAAAAGCCATGACTCATCTCTCATTTTTGTTTTTACTCTAGATATTTTTCTCACCCAACCTTATCTTTAACTCATGGTTCACTCTCTCACTTGATCACATGATTTATTTTCTCACCTATGTTCATCTTCTTCCTCTTAAGAGTTCACTAGGGTTTTTCTTGAGTTGGAAATAAAAAGAGAAAAAGATTTCTAAGTGAGCCAAAACTTCTACTTCATCAACCTAATCTAAACTAGCCCTTTAGATTAGGTTGTTTTCTTCACTAATACTTGATTAGTGAAGATGTAGCTTGACCTAGAGAGACTTCAAGGTGGATTATCTTCGGTCTCGAAGATCGCAAAGCAAGCTCGATCCTTTCTTCAAGTAGAGCCAAGAAGAGTTCTAAGGACTACTACATAGAGCTTTAGAAGTAAAAGAGTTGGTCTACAAAGGTTGTAACCTTCTTCACTTAGTATAGATCTTGCTTTCATGCTTAGAAAACCCTAATACTCTAGTTAGGTTCTAGGTTAGTGTACCTTAGCACTCTAGATTTTTTAAAATTGCATACTTGATGCTTGTATAAACCTAGTGGTGGTGCTAAGACACACTTTCATGGTATCAGAGCCAGGCTAGAGCATTAGGTGATATTTAGATGATGTTAAAGTGTTCGATCGAACTTCGAAACCCGCATTTTACCAAGTTTCTGTCCATTTTTCAAAAGTTGATATCTTACAGATTAAAAATTCTCAAAAAAACATGCAGGTTATTTGATGGAGCCCCAAGAAGTTCGATGCCCTATCTCTATCAAGTTGCCGCGGAACAGCCGCCAAATGCATGGTTTGGCCGCGGTTCTGCCACAATCTTGAGGAGTTGATGTCTCTTCTTTCTTGTGCTGCTCCATTTTGTTATTTTGCACTTTCCGGGGATTTTTAATGAGGCTCAAATTGTTGAGGTCTCTGTGATTTGTGGGCATTTGATATATCAATCGAAATGTTTAATATCGTCAAGATATTTATGCTATGTGATACAATATTTGGAATCCACATTAATTAGTTTTGTGAAAACTAGTTTGTGTTTTGTAAATCTAGTATTTTAGTCTTATTTGATTGATTGCCACGGAGTTTTGATTCGGATCAAAACTCCGTCGCAATCTCGTATCGTACGCGAACACTTGCTGGGAAACACTACTAGATAGTCACGCCCCAAAGCCCCTACCAAGTGACTATAGGGGAACACCGTAACTAAAAGCATCCACTCGGAAGCTCGCGGCCGTGGTCTTCCGCCCAAGTGCACTTCGTTGACGGCATCGGGGGTGCGGCAATCTACTAAAGTTTCCGACGAGTATTCGATCATTTCATCGGAAATCTTGTTGAATTACCTGACTTGATATTGAAAAGTGTTTTCAATTCGAGACATAAATGCAAGATTTAAAGGGTTAGGTATGAAATCCGAAATATGAGATTGATTAGTCTAAAATATTGCACATTTGAATGAACATTTCCCCCATTATTGTTAAGTACTAAAATGTGTTTATGGTAATTATAGAACATAAGAGAGTTTATGTGTAAAAAGTTTATTATCATATGTTTCTACATTATAATTAACATAATGAGGGAAATATATGCATATAATATTTATATGAAATCTTAGTAATTAAAATATGCACATCATATCAAATATTTCTAATCAATACTCTTAACATATAATATCATATAAAATGGTTAGGATAATATCTCAAAAATACCAAATACTATTAACACCATGACTTGAGATATTGTGCAGGACTGCAATCCAAGAGATCCGAGATGTCAGAATCAAATTTGCCAGAATATTGAAGCAAATCGAGAAATCTAGCAACGGCAGAGACTCAGAGCATCATTATCAGAATATAGACATCTAGAGGATCTCCAAATATCAAAACAAGACAGCACAAAAAATTCCAGAACATGATTCTCCAAGAGTGCGGCGGTTGGGCAGCCAAACTAGGGCATTTGCGACGGATCCGCGACATTTTTGGAGCTGTTGGATGAGAGATTTTTGGGATCGGATTGTATCAAAATATAATCACAGATGGTATCTAGGGTTTCTAGTTTTTATGGCTCTATATTGGAACGAGAGCTTCACATCAAAAATCATCAAACCGAAGAGATCAAGAGGTCCAAAGCGATCCACACATCTAGATGATCATCAGCTAGTCACCTACCTCCAATAAGAGAGAGAGCGAGAGAAAAAACTAGGGTTCTTTTTAATCTACTCTCTATGGAGAGTTGTATGAAATAGTTGATTAATAATGGTAGATCTTAGTTTATTTCTTTTCGCATTTACTTTCTGCATTTAATTTCTGCATCTTTATCATGTTTTCATTATTTAACCTTTCTTCTAGATCTCAAACAATAAGCGAGTAATTCCTAACTTGCTAGGGTTCGTAGGATATGGTAGATCAATGGATGATAAAATCATTTAACTTCTTTTAAACATTTTAAAGTTTACAAACTTTAGAAAAATAAATGTTAACATCCTTATCGGGCGCGCTATCAATTTATTGATAACCACGATTCGAGATCTGTTTAACACTTGTTTTACTAAGGGATAGACATGAATAGAGATCAATGCAAGGACAAGGGTTAATACTGGGGAAACCCTAGTTTCTTTCAAAAACCCTAATCTACATTCATCACTATAAATCTAGTTTTAAACTATTAAAAGATAAAGGAAGTCATTTTTAATTATTCATCCATTACTACCAAGTCTTATGAACCCTACAAGCCCTTTTTCTTATAAATCTTACATCCATATTAAAATAGATCTACAACCAATCACCCTTCTTTTATCAACTCGTCTAAAGCAAGAAAAAGGTTTATGTTTCCCTGCGGATGACCCGTATTCATCGCGGCTAGCTACTAGCGATACCGTCTTGATTGCGGTTACTTTACGAACACACTTTTTAAAAGACCAATCAAATGGTGCCGTTGCCGGGGAAACGGTAGTAATTTTTTTTCTTGCTATTCGGGTTGAATTCTTAAATCCATACCATAAAATAAACAAAACCGCATCTTGTGTATCTAACGATTATTGTGCGAGTTTTACAAGAAAATCTAGAGTAACTAGAGCAAAGGAACAGAGACTCGGAGACTTTCATCGTAGCCCAGAGGAGCAGAGGTTTTCACTGAAGAAATTTTGGCAACCAACTCTACAAAGTTGTGGCGGAACCGCGGCGGGAACAAGGATTTTGCGGTGGAACCGCGGCGGAGTGGGGGAGTTGGGCGCACAAAATCCTCTGGTATATTTATGAAATCTTTCTCTCTCCTCTAAGATCCAATATTCTGATTTTTCCTGTAGGATTCTTTGCAAAAAGTTCCGCTAAAAAATCTTTTTGCGTGTTTTGATATTGGTTTGTCTGTGCATATCTTAACCGGACATTAAAGGGCAATAACCCAAATCCAAATTAGGTGGGGATTTCATCATCCTTCCTAAACCCCACAAATCACAAAACGAGCATACTTTCACCCTACATTAATTAAAAAATATCTAGACCAAGCCTCTAAGGACCGTTGCGCTCAATTAGAACAGAGGAGGGTCATGGGTAATCTATCGCTTATCCACATCTCTTTATTGGTGTCTAGGCAAGTGTGACTAAGGAAAGTGGTTACTTAATTAGGCCCGCTATTTTCGGTGATTCGTATAGCGGATACCTCCCGCTTACCTGGCACTTACCTGGCCATAAGAGCGATAAAGAGGTGGTAGATGATTGATCCTGCGACTTGTCCTTTGGAAGTTTAGGAGCGGTCTAGTAACTTGACCTAGGTGACCCTAATTCTAGGGTTTGATTGTGAATGTTTGTGATTTGTTGAGTCAAGCCTTAAATCCAATTTTTTCTCAAAACAAACCTTTTTAAAAAAATTGTTCTCATACACGCTGCCACGTGCGCTAAACCCGCTTAGTGCATGATCGGCTGGACACGGAATTCTAGTGTTCATCTTTTCCGCGTCTTTGCTATCGACTCTGAAGTCGGTACTTCTTCTTCTTCCATTTCCTATCCACCTACCACATCTCCCGAAATGGACTGATCTCCATCGGGATTTCACGACATCACCCTGCCACCACCCATAGGTGTGCAGAATCCGCGTATCTCTCTCCGAGAAAGATGCTACCCTGTACGTGGACCCTTTCCTACTTGTCTGCCTCTTCCACCGGCCAATGAGGATAATTTCTAAATTAAACCCTACTTCATCAACTTGTTACCCAAATTTCACGGACTTGAATCCGAAGACGCATACGTTTTTATCACCAAATTCGAAAACGTATGCGCAATGATGGGCATAACCTAACTTTCAGGGGATGCTATGCGATTACGTCTTCTCCCTTTTACCTTGTGAGACCTAGCAGAAAAATGGCTTTATAGCACTGCAGCGCATTCTATCGCCAAATGGGATGAATTCGTTATAGCATTCCTTAAGAAATTTTACCCTCATCACAAAACCGCCCGTGTTCGAAGTGAAATAAACCAGTTTACCTAACTTCCCAATGAACCATTTTGGAAATGCTTTGAACGGTTTAAAGATCTTCTTGTCCAATGCCCTCATCACGGAATCGATAGATGGCAACTTTGCCGAATTATATATGAGGGTATTAATCCAGTGACAAAACAGATGCTAGAAACCATTTGTCAATGTCATTTCACGTCTAAAGACGATGGCGAAACTTGGCAATTCCTGGAAGATCTCTCTGAACAAACATTACAGTGGGAGAGCGTTAGACCAACTTCATCTTCATCTAGCACAGGTATTCATCAGCTCGATATCTCCATCGCAGTAAAAGCCAAAATGGCAGCGATACAAAAGAAACTCGAAGCTATAGAAAACAAATTTTCGTCAGCTTCCCTAAACCAAGTTGCGCTCCCCAAAACCGTGTGTGGTTGCTGTTCTGACCCATCACATTTAACGGAAGAATGTCCTTTAAATCCTCCATTTCAAGGTCAAGAACAAACTAATGCTGCTTTCAGCAACGATACAGAAATGATCCTTATTCTTACACATACAACCAGGGATGGAGGAATCATCCTAATTTTGCTTGGAACCAAAACCAAACTCAAAATAAAAATCAGTTCCCAAGAAACTATCAAAGGCCTCCCCCACAGCAACAACAGCCACAACAACAAAGTCAGCACCCCTTTCAACCGTAATCTCTTCAAAACCCGGCCAACAACTTTGCACCTTATAATAATTCTTTCTCAATGGCCGTTACCGATAAAACCTCTGCACTCGAACGTAACTTAGAAACGTTCATTAAACAATCTACACAAACGATGACTAATTTAATATCTTCTATCCAAACGTTAGTACAACACACGGCTTCCTACGGTAAAAGCATTAAATCGATAGAAGCACAACTTGTACAGCTAAATGCCGCGATGAGTGAGAGAGAGAAAGGGAGACTTCCATCTCAATCTCTACCAAATCCCGGTCACTCAAAAAGAGCAAACATCTCCTTTAACCAACAAAATCATAACTTGAGTGTCATAACTACGTTGAGATCGGGAAGAGTGCCGCACAACCAAGTTGGGGAACAAGTTGAAGTTAATAACGATGAAACCCCAGCTACTACTGCTAACCCTAATTCGTCTAGTCCACCACCTTCTGAGCCTATTCTCCGTTCTTCACTAGGCTCAAACCCTCAACCCACTTCCTTGGATAAACCTCAAATGATCCCAAATCCAATTTTGGGATCCATTCTATCTCTACAAATGTTAGACCCAACCCTTATTGATAAAGCTCCTTTTCCAAACAGGTTGAAGGCCAACAAACCAAATGTACAAATGTAGAAGATTGTGGAAATTTTTAAGCAAGTTAACATAAATATTCCTCTCCTATATATTATTCAACAAGTTCCATCTTATGCGAAAATTCTTAAGGACTTGTGCACTAGGAAGAGAAAAACTCAAGTGCCTAAAAGGTTTTTTACCCAACAGCTGCCGAAGAAATGTAAGGACCCCGGTTGTCCTACAATATTTGTAACTATTGGGGGAAAATCATCAATCACGCTCTACTCGATCTAGGTTCTAGTGTTAACTTGCTCCCATATTCTGTGTATGAGCAGTTAGGCATAGGAGAGTTGAAACCTGCGCACTGCACTCGTCAGATGGCCGATCGATCTATCACCCACCCTAGGGCTGAGCTAGAGGACATGTTAATCAAAGTCGAGAAATTTATATTCCTTGTGGACTTTATAGTGCTAAATACACAGCCTGTGGCGAACCCATGGAACCAAATCCCGGTGATTCTCGTTCGGCCTTTTCTAGCAACTTCCAATGCTGTAATAAATTGTCGGGTTCCATGAACCTATCCTTCAGGAAGATGACAATTGAGCTTAACATTTAAGGGCTAGGAAGTCAACCCTCTGAACCTTCTTCTCATCTAATTGATATTTATTCTGTCAACGAGACAGCTTCCGACAGCTGCGAAGTTGATGAACTTTGCGTTAATGATCTCGACAACACTAGTTTGTCATTGTTTGATCATGCAAATTACTATACTAGTGAGGACCCTTTTGACAAGTCTAACCATGATTTTGAATCCTTTGGCTTGTCACAAAAGTTAGTCGAGCCTTCCGAGTCTATATCCTACGCTAGCTATAAACCTCTTAACGAGTCCGAGTATAATTCCCTTACCTTACATTCTATCGTCTCTTCGCCGACACTAAATCTCAAGCCACTACCTTCCCATCTTAAATATGTATATTTAGGTGAGAATGAGTTTTTACCCGTCATCATATCAGCTTCTCTAGCTTTAGAGCAAGAGAGCGCTTTTTTGTCGGTCTTGAGATCAAATCGGCAAGCTTTTGGTTGGACAATGGCAGACATCAAAGGGATTAGTCTCTTGATTGTTGAATATCATATACATTTGATGGATGAAGCCAAACTAGCCCGAGACCCACAAAGATGGTTGAATCCTATCATGAAGGAGGCGGTAAAGAAAGAAATCGTCAAATGCCTAGATAATAGCATAATTTACCTAATATATGATAGCCAATGGGTAAGTCCTATTCATGTGTCCCTAAAAAGTTTGGCATCACGGTCGTAACTAACGAGGCTAATGAGTTGATCTAAACACGCACCCAAACTGGGTGGCGGGTATGTATTGATTATAGAAAACTCAATGCCGCAATGAGGAAAGATCACTTCCCTCTACCTTTCATTGACCAGATGTTAGAACAATTAGCCGGGCATGAATACTACTGTTTTCTGGACGAATACTCCGTCTATAACCAGATCCCCATCGCCGAAAAGGATCAAGATAAGACAATATTTACTTGTCTTTTCGGTAATTTTGCTTATAGACGAATGCTCTTCGGGTTATGCAATGCTCCCGCTACATTTCAGCAGTGCATAATAGGGATATTCTCGTACATGGTCGAGAATTTTCTGGAGATATTTATGGACGATTTCTCTATATTCGGAACTCCTTTGAGGAATGCCTTCGTCATCTTGACGCTGTTCTTACCCGCTCTAAGGATAAGAATTTAACTTTAAATTGGGAAAAATGTCATTTCATGGTTCAAGAAGGTATTGTCCTTGGGCATATCATTTCACGAAAAGCCATGGAGGTAGATAGAGCTAAAATAGATGTCATCTATAACCTTACTCCTCCCAAATGCGTCAAAGATGTACGATCTTTCCTTGGTCATGCATGATTTTATAAGAGATTCATTAAGAAGGACTTTAGCAAAATTGCTAGACCCTTAACTCTTCTCTTGGCCAAGGATACAACATTTCACTTCGATTCGGATTGCGATGCTGCTTTTGAATCACTTAAAAGCTTCCTCACTACAGCCCCCGTTCTGTCATCTCCGGACTGGAATCACCCGTTTGAGGTTATGTGTGATGCATCCGATTTTGCTATTGGTGTAGTCTTAGAACAACACATTGATAAGATGCCACATGTAATTTACTATGCAAGTAGGACCTTGAACGATACCCAAATGAATTATAAAACTACCGAGAAAGAACTCTTGGCAGTTGTATTTGCATTAGAAAAATTCAGGCCCTACTTGATTGGCTTTCCAGTTGTAGTTTACACCGATCACTCCGCCCTAACACATCTTTTATCGAAGAAGAATGCTAAAGCCAGGCTAACACGTTGGATCCTGTTTTACAAGAATTTGATCTTGTCATAAGGGACAAGAGTGGATGTGAAAACATAGTAGCCGACCATCTTTCACGCCTTTTTTCTTCTCCAACGTCGACCTTGCTAATAAACGATTTCTTTCCCGACGAACAGCTCTTGACCTTATCCCGCGAACCTTGATTTATGGATATTGTGAATTATTTAGCAACGGGGCTTCTACCCAGCGAATGGTCAAAACAAGACAATCACCGATTTCTATCCCAAGTAAAACACTTTTACTGGGATGAACTTTATTTGTTTATGTATTGTCCCGATCAAATCATTCGCCGATGTGTCCCTAATGAAGAATTCAAGAGTGTATTGTCTTTATGCCATGATGAGCCATGTAGCGGTCACTTTGGTCCACGAAAAACGGTGGAGAAAGTTTTGCAATGAGGTTTTTATTGGCCAACATTATTCAAAAATGCATATGATCATTGCAAAACTTGTTCACGGTGTCAACACATGGGTCGGATTTCATGTAGAATGAGATGCCACTCCAACCTATCTTGGTTGTGGAGATATTTGATATTTGGAGAATTAATTTTATGGGCCCATTTCACAACTCTTTTGGGAATATATACATGTCATTAGCGGTTGATTATGTCTTGAAATGGGTGGAAGCAGTACCGTGTCGCACTAATGACAACAAGGTTGTTATTAAGTCCTTGAAAGAAAATATCTTTTCGCGATCCACACATCCTCACGCTATAATTAGCGACAACGGGACACATTTCTGCAATCAGTCTTTCGAGGCTTTGATGCGGAAATATTCGATCAACCACAAGCTTTCTATGCCCTATCATCCCCCAATGAGCGGGTAAGCGGAGATTTCCAATAGACAGATTAAACAAATTTTGGAGAAAACGGTTTCTAAGAACCGTAAAAATTGGTCCACCAAATTGACGGATGCTATTTGGGCATTTCGTACCGCTTATAAGACCGATCTTGGTATATCTCTATACCGACTAGTGTTTGGGAAGGCATGCAACCTTCCTGTCGAGATCGAACATAAAGTTATTTAGGCTATTAAAGAGCTTAACTATGATTTTGATCAAATCGGCAGCTATCGAATGCTGCAATTAAATGAGCTAAGCGAACTTCGCTATGAAGCTTACGATAATGCAGTTATAGTAAAGAACCGGACTAAAGTGTTCCACGATAAAAACCTTTTAAGAAAAACTTTCACACCAGGACAACAAGTCCTTGTTTACGATTCCCGTCTCCACCTTCATCCATGTAAGCTTAAATCTTGTTGGAAATGACCTTTTATGGTGCGGTATGTGTACCTGCATGGGGCAGTGGATATCGAAAATGTTAAAAACGGTTCTATTTTTAAAGTAAATGGGCATAGATTAAAACCGTACTTTTCCGCTGACCCAGCGGAGGAGCTCCTGTTCCTACAGGAGCCGCTTTATTACAACTAACTTTCCTCCGCCTTACCTCCATATTTCTGTAACAGTGCTTCATCTAAGAATGGAGGTGAGTGAAAATAAGGTTATAATTGATTATCTGTGCGTGCTAAAGAACAAGTTTGGGGGTGGTTTTTCACTTAACCATTATATTATCTCTAATATTCTCCTCCCAAATCTACAGGTCTATGCGCTCAAAGAACAACATCAGTGAGGACACTGTTGCAAACATGTTTGGGGGGGGGGGAAGGTTTGTATTTACTAAAATATCATTTGGCACTAAGCACTATATAAATAAAATATGTTTTTAATCATATAATTTTTTTTTGGAAATGAAAGTTAGAAAGTGAATAATACATATGAAAGATAGGAAGAGGTTTAAGAAAAGAAAGAAAATTAGATATTTTATAACGAAGCTAGTAATAGGTAATCATGAGCTGTTGTCCCAAGGGTTAGTAAGATGAAGGGAATCACTAATCTGGGGATAGAAATAAGTCTGAAAAATAGTTTTTATTCTTGAGTCCAAACATCTGAACTTTGATACCCTATTATTTGCACTTGCACACATCTTGAAACTTGGGATAGTAGAGAATACCTTAAAATGCTCTTGTCTAAAAGCCTTAGTACAAAAGAAAATAAATATATAAACAAAAATATAAATGAAAAAAATGGTGAAGAAAAATGAACACTGGTTTTTTAATTAGTTAAGGCAGCATATAAAAAAATATAGCGAAGGTGCCTTATCACCTAGTGCTTTAGACCAACTGGTTTGGGAGCCACTGCTAAGCCTTAGGTGTTGCAAGACGAGGATATTACTAATTACGCCTAAAAGAGTGAGCATACTTGGTAATCGGTTGGTTAGTACCTCAAGAAGTATTAACGGTCGCATGAAGAATGTGTGAGTAATTCCATCTATAAAATATTCACCGACTAAAAAGTACTAAGGAAAATAGACAAGAGTATGATAGTTTGAATTGAATTCTCTAAGTGTAGGGATGCCTTTTATACACACGTAGGGGTATATGATCGATGTTTGGAAGAAAGTTAGGGAGGAAGACTAAAGGCGATATTTTATTGAGGGATGATGTGATTTCTGACATCTTTTCATGACCATTAAGATAGGGCTCATGGCTACTAAAAAGCTAGTGTAGTTTAAAACTCTTATTTTCAAGTTCTTTCTTTTATATGTTCTTTATCTTTGTATGTAATTTTCATCATCTTTCTTTTATTATGGGATTTTATGGGTGTAATCCGCTGAAAACACTCAGGAGAGAACACTCCTCTTATTAGGGACACCTAGAGGTTTAAAGGCTTGTTGCACGTGCTCAGTGCAATCGTGTTGCCTACGAAAGTGTGCTAGGTTTTTCTGTTTTCTTCTTCTTCTTCTTCTTCTTCTTCTTCTCTTTAATAACTAGTTTGCTCGGGACGATTAAAGTTAAGTTTGGGGTATTTGATTAGTCTAAAATATTGCAAATTTGAATGAATATTTTCCCCACTATTGTTAAGTACTAAAATGTGTTTATTGTAATTATAGAACATATGAGGGTTTATGTCTAAAAAGTTTATTATCATATGTTTCTGTATTATAATTAACATAATGAGGGAAAATATATGCATATAATATTTATATGAAATCTTAGTAATTAAAATATGCATATGCATATCAAATATTTCTAATCAATACTCTTAACATATAATATCATATAAAATGGTTAGGATAATATCTCAAAAATACCAAATACTATTAACACCATGACTTGAGATATTGTGCAGGACTGCAATCCAAGAGATCCGAGATGTCGGAATCAAATCTGACAGAATATTGAAGTAAATCGAGAAATCTAGCAACAACAGAGACTCTGAGCATCATTATCAGAATATAGACATCTAGAGGATCTCCAAATATCAAAACAAGATAGCACAAAAAATTCCAGAACTTGATTCTCCAAGAGTGCGACTGTTGGGCGGCCAAACTAGGGCATTTGCGGCGGATCCACGGCATATTTAGAGTCGTTTATTGAGAGATTTTTAGGATTAGATTGTATAATTATATAATCACATATGGTATCTAGGGTTTCTAGTTTTTGTGACTATATATAGGACCGAGAGCTTTACATCAAAAATCATCAAACCGAAGAGATTAAGGGGTCCAAAGCAATCCACGCATCCAGGTGATCATCAGCTAATCATCTACCTCTAACAAGAGGGAGAGCGAGAGAAAAAACTAGAGTTCTTTGTAATCTACTTTCTATGGGGAGTTGTATGAAATAGTTGATTAATAAAAGTAGATCTTAGTTTATTTCTTTTCGCATTTACTTTCTGCATCTAATTTCTGCATCTTAATCATGTTTTCATTCTTTAATCTTTCTTCTAGATCTCAAACAATAAGCGAGTAATTCCTAGCTTGCTCGGGTTCGTAGGATATGGTAGATCAATGGATGATAAAATCATTTAACTTCTTTTAAACATTTTAAAGTTTACAAACTTTAGCAAAATAAATGTTAAATTCCTTATCGGGTGCGCTATTAATTTATTGATAGTCACGACCATGATTCGAGTTCTGTTTAACACTTATTTTGCTAAGGGCTAAACATGAATAGAGACCAATGCAAGGACAAGAGTTAATAGTGGGGAAACCTTAGTTTCTTCCAAAAACCCTAATCTACATTCATCACTATCATTCTAGTTTTAAACTATTAAAAGATAAAGGAAGTCATTTTTAATTATCCATCCATTAATACCAAGTCCTATGAACCCTACAAGCCATTTTTCTTATAAATCTTACATCCGTATTAAAATAAATTAACAGCCAATCACCCTTCTTTCATCAACTCGTCTAAAGCAAGAAAAATGTTCACGTTTTTCTGCGGACAACCTGTACTCATCGCGGCTAGCTACTAGCGACACCGTCTTGATTGCGGTTACGTTAGAACACACTTTTTAAAAGACCAATCAAATGGCGCCGTTGCCGGGAAAACGGTCGTAATTTTTTTCTTGCTATTCGGGTTGAATTCTTAAATCCATATAATAAAATAAACAAAACCGCATCTTGTGTATCTAACGATTATTGTGCGAGTTTTACAAGGAAATCTGGAGTAGCTATAGAGTTTGTTTGGCGAGATCTTCCAGAAATTGCCATGCTTCTTCGTCAGATTTTGACATGAAATGACACTGACAAATGGTTTCTAGCATTTGTTTTGTCGTTGGATTAACACCCTCATACATAATTTGGCAAAGTTGCCATTTTTCGACTCCGTGATGAGGGCATTGGACAAAGAGATCTTTAAACCTTTCAAAGCATTTCCAAAAGGATTTGTTGAGAAGTTGGTCAAACTAGTTAATTTCGCTCCTAATACGAGCAGTCTTATGATTAGGATAAAATTTCTTAAGGAGTGCTTTAACAAATTCATCTCAGTTGGTGATAAAATGTGGGGAGGTGCTATAAAGCCACTTCTCTGCGAGATCGCATAAGGTAAAAGGGAGAAGACGTAATCGCATAGCATCTCCTGAAAGTTGGGTGGTGCTCATCATTGAATATATGTTTTCTAATTTGGTTATAAAAACGTATGCATCCTTAGACTCAAACCCGTGAAATCCAACAAGTTGATGAAGTGGGATTTAATTTCGAAATTATCCACATTGGCTAGTGGAAGAGACAGACACGTAGGAAGGGGTCCGTGTGTGGGGTAGCATCGGTCTTGGAGAGCGATGCGTGGTGGATTCTGAATTTGCGCACCTACGGATGGTGGCAATGTGGTGTTGTTAAAACCCGGTGGTGGTCCTTCTATCTTAGGAGATATGGTAGGTGGAGGAGAAAAAGAAGGTGAAAAAGTATCGACTTCGGAGTCGACAGCAAAAACGCGGACTAGACGGGCACTAGAATCCTGTGTCCAGCCGATCATGCAATAAGCGGGTTTAGTGCACGTGGCAGCGTGTGATATGTGTGAGAATGATTTTAAGAAGGCTTTATTTTGACAAAAGTGATGGACACAAAGCTTGACTCGACCAATCACAAAATGCACAACCAGTCCCTAGAGCTAGGGCCACCTGATCAAATCACTAGACCGCTCCCAGAATTCCAAAAGACAAGACGTAGGATCAATCCTCTATCACCTCCTTATCAATCTTGCAACCAGGTAAGTGCCAGGTAAGTGGGAGGTATCCGCTATACGAATCACCAAAATAGGAGGCCTAATTAAGTATACCACTTTCCTTAGTCACACTTGCCTTAGACACCACAAGAGAAATGCGGATAAGTAACAGATTACCCACGACCCTCATTTATCCTAATTGAGCGCGAATGTCCCTAAAGGCTTGGTCTAGATATTTTTTATTAATGTAGGGTGATAGTACGCTCGTTTGTGATTTGTGGAGCCTAGGAAAGGTGATGAAATCCCCACCTAATCTGAATTTGGGTTTCTTGTCTCTTAATGCCCGTTTTAATATGCAAAACAAACCAAAATCTAAAACACGCAAAAGATTTTTTAGCTGCACTGTTTGCAAAGAATGCTGCTGGTAAAAACAGTTTATTGGAGGTTTAAAGAGAAAGGAAGACTATAGAATAATACCAGAAAAATTTAGGGGCTCAACTTCCCAGGATGGCTGCGCTTCCGCCGCCTAATGCCTCTTTTGGTCATGGTTCCACCGACGTATGATGAGATCTCCCCTCCAAACTTCGTCACAGCACTCCAACGCTCTTTTGGTCCAATTTGAAAGTTTCTGAATCTCTGTTGGTTCGCTCCAATTACTCCAGATTTTCTTACAAAACTCGCACAAGAATCATTAAAAACACAAAACGCGGTTTTGGTTCTGTTATATTTTTATTTTTCTGGTTTTTATTAGAAATCAGCCCGAACAATAAGAAAAATATTACGACTGTTTCACCAGCAATGGTGCCATTTGATTGGTCGGAAAAAGTTGTGTCTATGTGTGTTGTAAATTACCGCAATCAATAACGGTGTCGCAATAGCTAGCCGCTAGTGAGTATGGGTCGTCCACAGCGAAACGGTGAACTGCTTTTCTTGTTTAGACGAGTTAATAGAAGAAACGTGGAATTGTTATTGTTTATTAGTAAGAAGGTTTGAAAAGTTTATAAAAGAAGGACTTGTAGGGTTTATAAGATTTAGTTGTTAATGGATGGAGTTTTAAAAATAATTCTTTTTATCTTTTAATTATTTAATACTAGAGAAATAGCGATAAATGTGGATTAGGGTTCTTGCAGGGAATTAGGGTTTCCCTCTACCGACCCTTGTCTTTCCATTGATCCCTATTCGTCTCAAGCCCTTAACAAAACAATTATTAACGAATCTCATATTGTGGTCGTGACTATCATAAATTGGTAATGTCATGCCCCGCTTCCCGGTGTACAGGAAAGTAGGCGTAGCGGGCACGTGACGAATTTACTTAGAAGTAAACACGTTAAGCGTAAATAAGAAATATAAATAAATGCACAAGAACAACAAGAAATGCAATATAAACAACACCTTTTATTAATATCCATTCTTTACATTACAACTGATTTGAAAAGGAAATGTATAATGATAAAAGCAATGCCTAAACAGTGGCATACAAATGAAAAGGTAAGCACAAGTAAAAACTAGAAGTTTGGCTCCTCTGTGAACAGATCCAAGTCCTCCTGGCTGGGCTCGGTCTCCTGAGAGTCGGGTCCTCTTGACGAACATTCTAAAGAAAGAAGTGACATGAATGTCGTCAGCAAACTAGCGCTCGGTAAGTCCCAAAGATAAGAGTGGAATAAAATAAGTAAAGAATATATGACCGGTGATCTGAAAAGTATATGTTTGTTATACTAACGTAGTTGTTTGTAGCTTGGTACAGAATGTATCAGTGTATACGAGAGGAGTCCAACTATCTCGTGGACTATGGTAACATGTAAGTACAAGGACCCATCAAAACCCACGGGACAACGGCACGAGAGTTCATGTAGGTGTCTTTTAGTGTCCATCATCGTGCCACTTTTAACACATTTCGTACCAATCTACCCCGTTAAAACCCCGTAATGGATTGTATTGAATTATAGTTATCAGACTTGCCGAGACCATGGTTACAATTGTTAGTGTATATGCCCTAGAGGCCATTACTGTATCATACTAGTATGTATATTACTTGATGGAAGCTTGAGATATCCACAGTTGTATAGACAATCTTGCTCGAAATAGTAGTATGCTACTTGGTTTGTCTCTGCTTTAATGTGTACATGTGTTTCTTTATTATATTACCTATACGCATTAGTAAAGCCCTTAGGATCTTTGCGTGATTACCAGCGTTGTGATGGCGATCACACTCGTGGGGGCTGGGTAATCCACAAGCACATCCTTATACACGTCCGTAGTCATAGGATTATCGAGATAGGGCATCGATACTCCGGAGTAGACTAGCGTATGCGCTTCTCATCCCAGCACGGGAGACGGTCTGTCCCACAGCCGTCAGTACGTCGTACTTGAGATAGTATGCGGGTGCTCGTTAGGTTACGAGTACACTGGACAGGACTCGTCGGGAACTGATGGTTGGTATTATACCTATTGTCAGTTATCAGTTCCCAGGTGACATGAGTACAGCTTAGTCTGCTGACTTGACACTGTCACTTCGCCTTGAGTGTGTTCCCACTGTTCTTTGATTACTACCCTACCACGGCTCTACTGAGTCGTGCAAACAGGTAGTAGTTGGGTGCAGTCCCGAAGCACTTGGAGGCAGTGACGGTTAGACATGATTCGTCTCTCCCGGTATTGGGGGGTTGACATCGCGCTGTGTCTAGGAGAGCCATTATACGAGTAGTCCCTGGCCAGGGCAAGCGAGATATACTGGTAGGTTTCCAGTGTTATCTCAGCGTGTTCTGGACTTCACTCCGACATGACTTGTACCGCTATTAGGGGACTGACGTTTATCGCCCCCTAGGCCCGCCATGCGATGTATCAGACGAACAGATCGGACTGTACGGAGATTGTCACATACAGGCTCAGTAGGAGTTCGGATGGGTTTACCTCATCGGCCTTCTTATCGACATCTACCTGGGGACCGTTACGTACAGCTAGTGCCGCTTGCGGTCTGTGGTTAAACCCACTGCCAGCTTAGTATCGAGTCTTTAGAGTCCCACACAGAGAGTTTCCCTGCACTGAGCGAAACGTGTAGAGGCCGTATGGTTTTACGGCAGGGCTACGATCACTTACGTGCACTTGTGTGCGTATGCTGTTCGGGCAGGCAATACTAGTGGGCTTTGGTTTAAGCCAGATCCTAGTATTGCATAGATAGATTTGTTTTTTCTTCTGTGCGTCCGCATTCTACAGAAAGCGGATGCGGGTGTGTATGCACAGTTTTGAGGAGAGATGAAGGAGGAGGTGCCCCATTAGGGTTTTGGCAGTTGGTTCGGCCAAAACCGTAATGTGGCACACTCATTAGGGTTTTGACAATTCGTTTGGTCAAAACCGTCATGAGCCGGAGACATTGTTTACTGATCCTTTTAGTGATAGATTAGTGATGGCTAATTGCATTGACCATTTGACCTATTAGATCTCTCTTGACTTTGTTGACCCGTTGACCGTGTTGACCATTGACCTTTAAGAGAGATCCACACTCTTCTTTCCATTTCTTTTTATTTCTTGTGTTATGATAATGGTCAATTCAATGTGCCATCAACTTTTATCATGATAGGATTAGTAATGATGATTTTGTGTATTATTGCAACCATGGTTCATTTCATTTGGTTGAATCTTTTTTATTATTCTCTTCTCATTCTCTCTCTTGAAGTGAGAAGAAAAAGAAAAGCTTCATGGTTGCTAAGTTTCTCCTTCTTCTTCCTCCTCTTGATCTCATCTTTTGATCTCATGTGTTGAGAGAAAAAGATCCCACAAAGACAAACACATCCATACATCTCCTCTACACATCCTAGGGCTTCTTGACTAGCAATCTCTTTGCCCTAGTTGCCTCGGCTCGAGGTGGAGCTCGGTGTACATCTCTCGGGTGGATCGTCTTCGACTCAAGAAGGCCGCGGAGGTGCCCAAGGTCCGGATCAACCCTCGGAGCAAGCAAGGAGAAGAACAACAAGGAGTTCAAGTTGAGGTATAACCCCTAACCGAGTAGATAAATCTCTAGTTAGGATGCTAGTGTGTTGTTTAGCAAAGATCCGGCTTTTACGGTCCATGTTACCAAGTCTAGAAAAATTTTTGTTTTACCATTTCCGCAACCCCGAAAGTACTGGGAGAGGTAACATGGACCTAACAGTGGTATCAGAGCCTAACTAAACACACCCTAGCATGTTCGCAAAGTATTTAGAATATCGACCGAACGAAAAAACCGCAAAACACCCCGGAAACCCTAAGTTTCTGTTTAAAAAATAATAAATCATGTCTTAAAAATTGGCTCAGGCTTTTGTTAGAACACTGGAGTAAAATGATCCCCTAACTCGGCTAAAGCGCCGCGGAACCGCGGCATAAGCTTGCTTATGCCGTGAAACCGCGGCCGAGTTAGCTCGGTTGTGAATCGGGTTTCCTGCAGTGTTCATATATGGGTATTTTGGGATTTTTGGAATATGATTTTTCTGCCCAGATTTTCCAGAAAGCAAAATTTGTTTTTGGGGCTTAAAAATCCGTATTTTTTGGTCGATGTTCTGTAGACTTTGGCTAATGGTTATATCTGTAATGTTATATATGTATTGAACGTCTACTAATCGCTATACGTCAATTAGTGGGGGTTATACATATCTGTGATCTGTGTTGCTGATGGTTTGTGTATATGAACTCGTTGGATTGTCGCGGATGAATAGCCGGGGTGGATGTAAGATGAGAGTTTCTTTTTCTTTCATTCATGTAATAAATTTGTAAATTGATGTAATATTATTTGTATGGCCACACAACCGGGTCGGGGTTGTAGCCGTCATTGTATAATTCTTTTTACTGTTTTTGCTCCTAGGATAGACCCATGGAGGGGGTGCACAAACTACCGGGTATCTCGAAGTGCCGAGTGGCCTACTCACGGTGTTGAGGGAGGTTGCTTCGCTTCGGGTACTTGGCGGGTAGTTTGCCGCACCCGTAGGGGTCTTGGGTGGGGTATTGGCTATTCATCGTGACCGTGTAATCCGTTTTTCGTTGCAGGCTCGAACGAATCGCGGGTTCCTAGTATATCCAAAGTGTTCATCTATGATCTGGATTGGCTATCATTGCTATATATCTATATATAATAACTATTTAGGCGTTGCTTATATTTTTCAGCCGCGCTAGCCCAGCCCCCGCTCTGTCGTTAGTTAAGTAACCTAACGGGTGATGACGGTGCCCCGTGGCGAATGCGATTGGCATAAGCGTACGTCATATTTTGGTTGTTTTCTGCAATGGTAGGATTTAAATGATGGGACATATTAAAAGAACTAATGCAAGAAAATAAACCTAAAAGACGTTGTTGGAACAATTTTTCAAAAAGCTGTTATTGCAAGGACGTTCACTTTTGTTTTGCATCGAGATATTCGGTTATGAATGCCCAGCACCTCATTCGACGAGGCAAGGGCCGAGATCCCCTCATCGGGAGTGACCCCTTAGACAAAAAGTTTGCGTCAGGGTGATAATTTCACTATAGTCGATCATTTTTGCTTTGCATTGAGGTATTCATCTTATGAATACCCAGCACCTCACTCGACGAGGAAAGAGCCGAGATCCCTTCACAGGGAGTGACCTCTTTAGCAAAAGTTTTCGTTACTATATTTTTCAAAAGTGTATCACGTTCCTTCAACAATATCAAGTTCATTACGTTAACGGGTTTTTCGTCAAAAACCCAGCCGTAGCCCTCCGTCGTTTCTTATAAGTTATACTTAGTATTCGTGCTGCGTTTGTTGACTGTGTTAAGGTGCAGTGAACGGTAGCTAAGTGTTGCTTATTTGCTGGATACAATGTGATTGGTTAGGATATTTGTGTAACCTTGTTGACTGTGTCAAGAGTTATGCAGGTGGGTTTAATGCAATCAAGATAATGACGGGCTGAACTTGACTAGGAATCTTTGATTTGTTGACTGTGTCAAGGTCACTTGGGTCCTAGGGGCAAAAACCACATCGGGAGTTTCAAAAGTATTGAAACTTGCTATGTTGCATACCATTTGGAGTGTGATGATTCTGGTAGGATTCCTTCAGTTTTGTCACGCGATGATATTTGGATCCCGATCCTACTGTGAGTATATGCTACTCCTCGGAAACTTTCTCGCTTAACGATCAATGCTATAAACCAAGTAGGTGTCTAGAAAGGTGTTAGCGGGGCTACGCCCACAGGGAAAAGAGGTTACTTAATTAAGGAACTTCGCGAAAGCGTTGGAAAACCTCCCTCGAAGTACCGACACTGGCCTGGCTGAACGGTTAAGCAAGTATTGTACGGTGAGATTGATCCCGACTAATTCTTCCTTAATGGTTTGAGGAGGGATTCGAGAGACAGTGGGAGCCATCCTGTTTAGATAAATTAAAAACCAATCTAAACTTGCAAGAGCGCATGCTAAGTGTTTCTTTTCTCTTTCTCCAGGTAGCAACCATTTCACGCCCTAATCAAGATAATAAAATGTATCACTTGACCGATCTGAATTCTTATTCGGGGCTGGGGAACGTTGGTTCAGCTCTAACTTGTGACAACAGTCATGAGTATGTACAAGGGAAAGGGGATTGTATGGATTCCCAGGATACCCAGTTGAAGAAGAAGCATGGTTTTGCATCTACTTCAGGTGTTCTTGTAATTGTGAACTGTTTTACGGTCAGCCCTACCTCCTGGGTACTTGATACCGGATCAGGATCTCATATCTGTAATTTATTGCAGGGACTGAGAAAAAGTAGGAAAGTTGCACCGGGTGATATGTCGCTCAGAGTAGCGAACGGAGCACAAGTTAATGCGGCAGCCGTCGGTGAATATCACCTAGTATTGCCAAATGGCAAGACTATGATTTTGAACGATTGCTACTATGTACCTTCCATGGTTTGCAATATCATATCAGTTTCTTTACTCGATAAAGATGGATATAACTTTGTTCTTGATAGAAATACCATGAACATTTACCTTTATAAGGTACTGGTTGCAGAAGGTACACTGTGTAATGGTATCTACGTTCTAAATCAGAATACAGTTCTCAATGTACAAAACACACGCAAGCGGAAGAATTCAGATACGTATGAATCCTACTTGTGGCATTGTAGACTTGGTCATATCGGAGAGAACAGACTGAGTAAGTTGCATAAAGATGGACTCTTGAATACGTTCGAGTTTTCATCCTATGAAACTTGTCAGTCTTGTCTCAAAGGGAAGATGACCAAATCTCCGTTCACCGGACATGGAGAGAGGGCAGCAGAGCTCTTGGGACTCATACACAGTGATGTATGTGGTCCGATATCTATACATGCAAGGGGTGGGTTCTCGTACTTCATCACATTCACTGATGATCTCTCTAGGTTCGGATATGTGTATCTTATGAAACACAAATCTGAAGCTTTTGAGAAATTCAAGGAATTTAGAAACGAAGTAGAGAACCAGACTGGCAAAAGTACCAAGATCCTCCGGTCTGACAGGGGAGGGGAGTACTTAAGCACGGAATTCCTAGATTACTTAAAAGAGAATGGCATTCTCTCTCAGCTTACTCCTCCTTATACACCACAGCACAACGGTGTTTCGGAGCGGAGGAATCGTACCCTATTGGATATGGTTCGCTCCATGATGAGTAGTGCTGAGTTGCCTCTTTCATTCTGGGGATATGCACTTCAAACTGTAGCACATCTATTGAATCAAGTTCCATCCAAATCCGTGCCTAAGACTCCGTATGAAATATGGAGTGGTAAGAGTTTGTATCTTAAACGTATTAAGATTTGGGGTTGCCCAGCTTATGTCAAAAAGCAGAACCCAGACAAACTTGAGGCACGGGCCGTTTTGTGTAAGTTTGTGGGATACCCAAAAGATTCAAGTGGGTATCTATTCTACCATGCAGAGGAACAGAAGATAATTGTTTCAAGAAATGCCACATTTTTAGAAAAAGAATTTCTTGTTAAAAATATTAGTGGCAGCACGGTAGAACTGGATGAAATTCCAGAAACACAAGCTTTAACAAAAGATTTGGTGGAACCGCTAGATTCGGTTACAACCAACGAACCTCAGCCACTCCGCAGATCTGGTAGGATTTCTCGTCCGCCCGAGAGATACTACGGTTTTCTCATAGACGAGGATCGAGAGGATTGCATCTTGGAAGAAGATGACCCTACCAGTTTCAGGCACGCCATTATCAGTAGGGACTCTGATAAGTGGCAGGAAGCAATGCAATCCGAAATAGAGTCCATGTACGCCAATAAAGTGTGGACCTTGGATATTGTTCCACCTGGGGTAAAACCCGTTGGATGCAAATGGATCTACAAAAGGAAACTTGGTGTAGATGGGTAGGTGGAAACCTATAAGGCTAGACTCGTTGCAAAAGGTTTTCGTCAAAGACCTGGTTTGGACTATGACGAAACTTTTTCTCAGGTGGCTATGCTCAAATCCATTCGGATCCTACTTGCCATTGCTGCCTTCCATAACTATGAAATCTGGCAGATGGATGTTAAAACGGCTTTCCTAAACGGTTGTTTGGAAGAGTGTGTTTACATGGATCAGCCAGAAGGTTTCGTAGACAGTGGGAGCAGCGGGAAGGTGTGCAAGTTGCTTAAATCCATTTATGGATTAAAGCAGGCATCGCGGAGCTGGAACATCTGTTTTGATGAGGCAATCAAGGAATTTGATTTCATCAAGAACGAAGATGAACCCTGTGTCTATAAGAAGATTGTAGGACGAACTGTCGTATTCCTAGTCTTGTCCGTGGACGACATTCTTTTGATAGGAAATGACATTCCTATGCTACAATCGGTCAAGCTATTTTTGTCACAACGGTTCTCCATGAAGGACCTGGATGATGCCTCGTACATTCTGGGGATCAAGATCTATAGAGATAGATCCAAGAGACTATTGGGACTTTCGCAGTCCAGGTACATAGAGACCGTACTAAAGAGATTTAGTATGGAGGATTCCAAGCGCGGTAACATACCCGCATTGTACGAAATTACCCTCTCCAAGAAGATGTCTCCTAAGACTGAGGAGGAGAGGGTTCGCATGAGCACTATACCCTACGCTTCGGCGGTAGGATCTATAATATATGCGATGTTATGTACAAGACCAGATGTAGCTTACGCGCTGAGCGCGGTAAGCCGGTATCAGTCAAATCCAGGTGAGGACCACTGAACAACAGTCAAGAACATTCTCAAGTACCTGAGAAGGACTAAGGAGATGTTCCTGGTTTACGGTAATGGAGACTTCAGGGTCGAGTCCTTTACCGATTCAAGCTTCCAGAGTGACAAAGATGACAGCAAGTCTGTCTCGGGTTTTGTGTTTACCCTCAACGGAGGGGCGGTATGTTGGAGGAGTTCCAAACAGGATACTGTCGCAGACTCGATGATGGAGGCTGAATACATTGCTGCAAGCGATGCTGCAAAAGAGGCGGTCTGGATGAAGAAGTTCATTAGTGAACTTCAGGTGGTTCCGTCCATTATTGACCCAATACCTTTGTATTGCGATAACAATGGGGCTATAGCTTTAGCGAAGGAACCAAGGTCCCATCAGAAATCCAGGCACATCTTAAGGCGGTATCACCTGATCAGGGAGATCATTGATCGCCAGGAGATCGAGGTGCGGAGAGTGGACACAAAGGACAACACAGCGGACCCATTCACGAAGGCATTGCCCCAGACTTAGTTCGAGCGGCTGATCGAGATGATAGGTCTTCGATACGCCAGTACATGGCCTTAGTGCAAGTGGGAGATTGTTAGTGTATATGCCCTAGAGGCCATTACTGTATCATACTAGTATGTATATTACTTGATGGAAGCTTGGGATATCCACAGTTGTATAGACAATCTTGCTCGAAATAGTAGTATGCTACTTGGTTTGTCTCTGCTTTAATGTGTACATGTGTTTCTTTATTATATCACCTATACGCATTAGTAGAGCCCTTAGGATCTTTGCTTGATTACCAACGCTGTGATGGCGATCACATTCGTGGGGGCTGGGTAATCCACAAGCACATCCTTATACACGTCCTTAGTCGTGGGATTATCGAGATAGGGCATCGATACTCCGGAGTAGACTAGCGTATGCGCTTCTCATCCCAGCACGGGAGACAGTCTGTCCCACAGCCGTCAGTACGTCGTACTTGAGATAGTATGCGGGTGCTCGTTAGGTTACGAGTACAATGGACAGGACTCGTCGGGAACTGATGGTTGGTATTATACCTATCGTCAGTTATCAGTTCCCAGGTGACATGAGTACAGCTTAGTCCGCTGACTTGACACTGTCACTTCGCCTTGAGTGTGTTCCCACTGTTCTTTGATTACTACCCTACCACGGCTCTACTGAGTCGTGCAAACAGGTAGTAGTTGGGTGCAGTCCCGAAGCACTTGGAGGCAGTGACGGTTAGACAGGATTCGTCTCTCCCGGTATTGGGGGTTGACATCGCGCTGTATCTAGGAGATCCATTACACGAGTAGTCCCTGGCCAGGGCAAGCGAGATATACTGGTAGGTTTCCAGTGTTATCTCAGGGTGTTCTGGGCTTCACTCCGACACGACTTGTATCGCTATTAGGGGACTGACGTTTACCGCCCCCTAGGCCCTCCATGCGATGTATCAGACGAACAGACCGGACTGTACGGAGATTGTCACATACAGGCTCAGTAGGAGTTCGGATGGGTTTACCTCATCGGCCTTCTTATCGACATCTACCTGGGGACCGTTACGTACAGCTAGTGCCGCTTGCGGTCTATGGTTAAACCCACTGCCAGCGTAGTGTCGAGTCTTTAGAGTCCCACACAGAGAGTTTCCCTGCACTGAGTGAAACGTGTAGAGGCCGTATGGTTTTAAGGCAGGGCTATGATCACTTACGTGCACTCGTGTGCGTATGCTGTTTGGGCAGGAAATACTAGTGGGCTTTGGTTTAAGCCAGATCCTAGTATTGCATAGATGGATTTGTTTTGTCTTCTGTGCGTCCGCATTCTACAGAAAGCGGATGCGGGTGTGTATGCACAGTTTTGAGGAGAGATGAAGGAGGAGGTGCCCCATTAGGGTTTTGGCAGTTGGTTCGGCCAAAACCGTAATGTGGCACACTCATTAGGGTTTTGACAATTCGTTTGGTCAAAACCGTCATGAGCCGGAGACATTGTTTACTGATCCTTTTAGTGATAGATTAGTGATGGCTAATTGCATTGACCATTTGACCACTTAGATCTCTCTTGACTTTGTTGACCCATTGACCGTGTTGACCATTGACCTTCAAGAGAGATCCACACTCTTCTTTCCTTTTCTTTTTATTTCTTGTGTTGTGATAATGGTCAATTCAATGTGCCATCAACTTTTATCATGATAGGATTAGTAATGATGATTTTGTGTATTATTGCAACCATGGTTCATTTCATTTGGTTGAATCTTTTTCATTATTCTCTTCTCATTCTCTCTCTTGAAGTGAGAAGAAAAAGAAAAGCTCCATGGTTGCTAAGTTTCTCCTTCTTCTTCCTCCTCTTGATCTCATCTTTTGATCTCATGTGTTGAGAGAAAAAGATCCCACAAAGACAAACACATCCATACATCTCCTCTACACATCCTAGGGCTTCTTGACTAGCAATCTCTTTGCCCTAGTTGCCTCGGCTCGAGGTGGAGCTCGGTGTACATCTCTCGGGTGGATCGTCTTCGACTCAAGAAGGCCGCGGAGGTGCCCAAGATCCGGATCAACCCTCGGAGCAAGCAAGGAGAAGAACAACAAGGAGAGAAGGAGTTCAAGTTGAGGTATAACCCCTAACCGAGTAGATAAATCTCTAGTTAGGATGCTAGTGTGTTGTTTAGCAAAGATCCGACTTTTACGGTCCATGTTACCAAGTCTAGAAAATTTTTTGTTTTACCGTTTCCGCAACCCCGAAAGTACCGGGAGAGGTAACGTGGACCTAACAACAAGTTGTTCATGTAATCAGGTTTAGGATATAAACAAGTAGGCCTGTAATCAAGTCAAGATGTAGCCATGGTTCGATCAAATCAAGTCATGTTTGCATATTGATATTGTTCTGGTATTCAGGTTCAGGTTCAAGTATACATGTTGGTATATTGGATTCATGTGGTTCCTTCTTTGCCTTAAGCCGTGTCGATCGCTGGCTGACTGGGGCACGAGGTTCCCAAGTCGATCTCACAGTTGAATTGGATTCTTATTTGGATTAGACTCAGATTGATTTGGACTCATACTTGAGTCAAACACTTAGAACTGATTTGGATCCTGAATTGGGTTTGGGAGTTATCGGTAACTGCTGCATATAAACAGCAGGATTTGTGTCTTTTTTCAAGACAATTATCATTGATAACACCGTTAAGTTTTTCTAACTTAGATAGGCAAGCACTCACTTTCTCCGGCTCCGTGAGACTCGAGAGAATTGATCCCGCTTAAACCCATATTTACTAAAGTCCTTAATTGTAATTTTATATAACTCGAGGGGGTTTTATGAAAAAAATATTTTATATACTTTCAAAATAAACCTCGGGTATTTATTTATAATATTTAGGATTTTCATGGATGTAACTTTTAAGATTTGAGGTATTTTAGTGAATATTAACTTAACTTGAATAGTTCATGGTATTTAAGTGTAAAACTAGTCTTTTGGATAACTTGAGGGTATTTTGATGAAACTTGTCATTCTTTTATCTTTTTAAAAAACTTGGAATTTTAATATATCTTGAAAATATGTAGTTTAATAATATTTATATATTTATAAAAATTAATTTTATTATTAAATAGAAAATCTCGTTTTTCTTAAAAGATTGTATTAAAAAACATTCGAGGCTGAATGCTCCGTGAGAAGGCCTACATCTCGCTCTACTAGCCCAATGATGTGTGATAATCCGCACCATCCAATAGAGAGTCCCCTAAAAAGGGTTGTAGAGGTATAATCGCAAAAAATTTTGATAATACAATTCACAGAAAACCGGGTTTTTATAGTTCATGGTATTTTAATGAAATGTTGTATCGCCACAAAAATATGTTTAAAAGAGTATCGTGCTATGTAAACATGTGTGTATGTGAGGGGTATGTCATTACGAAGTTTTCTAGAGGTATGATTAAGCAAAATAATAAAATATTGTAGATACGAAATTCATGGTATTTAAATGTAAAAGTTGATATAAAGTTATCTAGCATGATGTATTTGAGTGAAAATTATTTCTAAACATTAGATTCATGGTTATAAACATAGAGTAAGAGTTTGCATGAAAGTTATGGAAGAAAATAATGAAATTTTTAGGTTTTAGAATGAGATGTCGGTAGTAACTCCACTTACCGACATGTTTTATAAAGAGGACTTTTTAAGAAGAAAGAGTAGAATGGGGAGGGACTTACTTGCTAGAAGGGTAGGAAGGAGGTAGAAGAAGATGTGGTAGGTTTCGTGGAGTCGCGGGATTGCCGGAACTTGCTCGATTTCTCGCCGGAAGTCGGTCTTTGGCTAACTCCACTTGTACTCTTCTTGTACTTAGAATAATTTGATAATTTTGGCTAGGAATTTCAGAATGAGGAGGGGCTAGGGTATGGGGCTGTATTTATAGTATGGAATCAGGATTTTGGAATTGAAAGAATGAACTAAAATGCATTAAAATTGGATTTAAAGATGAAATTGAAGTCTCTGTTTAAATTCAGAGAAATCAAATAGTGCAGGGGTAATGTGGGTAGGGGAAGAGTATTGTGGGCAAAGCACGGGCACTTTTTACCCACGGGGGCCCGTTGCCCCCGGCCTAAACTAGGATCTCGCCGGTCCAATGGTATAGGTGAGCCGTCGGATTGAAGCCACGTGTCCTATTTTGTATACATATTATTTTACACATGTTTGTTTTTCTGTCTTTTCATTTCCATGTGCAGTGCACGTGTAAATTGTTGGGCTTCCAAAAATTTAAAAGAAAATTCAGAAAAAAATTAATGTGCCTGAGGGGATTCGAACACAGGGGCTATGTCACAGCAGTGCAAGGCTTTATCAATGAGCTACAAGTGCTTTCTTACTGTTCTTAAAAAAATAACTTATAAATTGTACTCAGGCTTGCAAACTCCATTCTGTACATTAACTTAAAAAATTTTGTACAGGAAAATCAGAGTCGTTACATTCTACCCTCCTTATAAAAATTTCTTCCTTGAAATTTACAATTATATAAGGACTAATTTACAAATAAGTGAGGATATCTTGCATGCATGTCGTATTCTCGTTCCCATGTTGATTCTCCTGGCGAATCTTTTCTTCATATAACTCGGACCAAATTTACTTCCTTGTTCCGCAGTGTCTTTACTTTTCTGTCCAGGATTTCAACGGGTTGTTGCTCACAAGTTAGATCCGTCTGTACAGTGTGCTCGGAGTGATTACGGATGTGGCTGGGGTCGCTCACATATCTTCGGAGCTGGGATATGTGGAACATGTTGTGCACTCCTTCCAATGAGGGTGGAAGTGCCAAACAGTATGTCACTTCTCCGACTCGTTCGAGTATGTCGACCGGTCATATATATCTTGGACTGAGCTTACCCCTCTTGCCAAAGCGGATTACTCCTCGGTTTTGAAAGATCTTTAAGAAAACATGATCTCCAGGTTAGAATTCCAGGTGTCGACGCTTTGCATCAGCCCAATGCTTCTGTCGGTCTTGGGCTATGAACATTTTTTCTCTGATCGTGTAAACTACATCCACAGTTGCCACGATCATCTCTGGTCCAAGGAATTCACGATCTCTGATATCGTCCCAACTAAGTGGTGAACGACACTTTCTTCCATAGAGAGCCGCCAATGGTGCCATTCCAATACTCGCCTGACAGCTGTTGTATGAAAACTCCACAAGGTGTAGGTGATCTTCTCACGAACCTCCGAAGTCCAACATACAAGCTCTTAGCATGTCCTCCAGAATCTGAATTGTCCGCTCAGACTGTCCATATGTTTGTGGATGGTAAGCTATGTTGAAGTTCAGACTCGTTCTCAGGCTAGCTTGCAGACTCTGCCAAAACTGCGATCGGAATCTGGTGTCACGATCGGAGACGATGCAAACCGGTACTCCATGTAATCTCACAATCTCCTGCATGAGTTCATGGGTATCAAAAATAGTACATATTGAGGTTAAATCTTACTTTAGATTCATGCTTACCTCCATGTACTTCTTTGCTAACGTCTCGGTAGATTGGCCAACTCGAAATGGGTTGAAATGTGTCGACTTGGTGAGTCGATCGACAATAACCCATACTGTATCGTTACCCTTCGTGCTGCGAGGAAGGGCAGTCACGAAGTCCATAGTAATGTGCTGCCATTTCCATTCCGGTATAGGTAACGGTTGAAGTAAACCAGCAGTCCTGTGATGTTCAGTCTTTACTTGCTGACACACCAAGCACTTGGCTACGCTTCTGGCTATTTCGTGCTTCATTCCATGCCACCAGTAGTATTTCCGTAGATCCTTGTACATCTTGGTACCACCGGGGTGTACTGAGTACGGAGAGCCGTGAGCTTCTTTCATCAACTCTTCTCGAACAGAACCTTATGGTACACACAATCTACTTCCATATCTCAATGTTCCGTCTTCATGGATGATGAAGTCTGATCGAAGTCCACTTTCTACCTGTTCTCGGATATTTTGTAGCTTGGCATCATTTACTTAAGCTGCCATGATCTGATTGACAATAGTAGACTGAACTTGTAAGTTCATCAACTCTGAAGTATTACCTGGCATAATTACCTCAATCTCCATCCCGTGCAATTCTTGCTGCAGCTTCCACTGTGCGGTGAGGTTCATTGATAACGGCTGACGGCTAAGTGCATCAGGTGTTAGTTATATGTATGCCCTGGAGGCCATTACTGTATATGAGATGTGTATTGTAGTGGATGCTGGGACATATATAGGTAGGACTTTCTTGCTCGACATGATAGTACGCTATCTGGTTGCTCTTTATCTTTACATGTATACTTACTGTCTCTCTGTTACATGTTGATAAAGCCCTTAGGATGTGTACTCGACTTGCAGGACTATGATGTAGATCATACTAGTGGGGCCTGGGTAGTCCATGAGTACATCCTATAATGTTCATAGTCGTGGGAATATCGAGACGGGGCATCGATATTCCAGAGTAGACTAGCGTATATCTTCTCGACCCATGTGATGGGCGATGGATGATCCCATATCAATTGGTGTTTGACATCAAAGATGGTATGCGGGTGCTCAGTGGAGACTGGGTACACTGAATGGACTCGCCGAGAACTCCCAGATGGTATTATACCTCACGTCAGATGGCAGTTCTCTGGTGACACTGGTACAGCTTAGTCTGTTGACCCGAGATCGTCATAGAGTCTTGTGTGTCTCCCACTGTGATTTGATTTCCACCCTACCACGGCTCTACTGGGTCGTGCAAACAGATGGTTTTTGGGTACAGTCTCGATTCACATGGAGGCAATGAGCGATAGGAGAGGATTCGTCTCTCCCGGTATTGGGGGTTGATGTTGCGCTATGCTCGACTGGCCATAACTGGAAATCCCTGGCCAGGGTTGCTGTGATTTACTGGTAAGTGTTATCAGTAGTTTCATGCTTGTTATGGACCTTACATCGGCATGACTTATCAAGCTTTCGGGGTCTGACGTTTACCACCCCTAGGCGAGATATGCGACATATCAGACGAACAGACCGGACTGTGCGGTAAGTGTTACTGGTTGGATTCACAGGAGTGTGAGCAGGCTTGCTCGTTGATCTTTTGATCGCTCAATACCCGGGTGGCCGTTACGTTTAGCAGACCGCTTGCGGCTTGAGGGTGATTGATATGATCACCACCTACTGCCGGCGTATTGACGAGTTTTTAGAGTCCTACACAGAGGTTTCCTGGCTCAAGCGAAATGAAATAGGAGCGCATATGAGATATGTGCGGGACCGAGAATAATACCAGTATATGATACTGAATTCTATTCTCGCGATTTGTATCATCGGACGGTTATATGAGATATAGCCGGGTTACCGAATCAAATGTTGATTCGATATATTGATGCACTTGATATTAGTCGGTTATATGCGATATGACCGGATTATTAAATCAAGTATTGATTTAATGATTTAATGTATAATTATATATTTGATATATTACTTTACATTAACTAGTATTTGTTCATTTAAGATTGATTTTCTCACTTGATGTGCACAAGTTGTATATATGATATATGTTTGTGCACTAGTTTGTATCATGATTGATGATACATGCAAACTTGGGTGTGTGTATGACTTACACCATGTTTAGGTTAATGGTTTAGGTTTTTTATTTGTTTTGGTAAAACAAAATGGTGGTTTTCTTTATCTTTGCTTGAAGCTTCATGAAGCTTTCAAGCATCTTTGACAAAGTCTAACCATTTTGTTTTGCATGAGATTTTCATTAACCTAACCATTAACTTAAACTCTAGTTTAGTCTCTACAAAGGTTAACTTACCCATGGTTACATTATGATAGACCTCACTTGATTATTCCTTTTAATGAATTCATATTCTTTTCTTCTTCTTCTTCTTCTTCAAGAAGAAGAAAGCTTGCTAGAAAAAAATTTCAAGTGAAGAAACAAAGTGAGAAATCCAAATCCAAAGTGAACCCACTTCCTATTTCATCATCCTCTACTACTTGCCATTTAGTTTAGGGTGTTCTCTTCACAAAGTTTTTGACCTAGTGAAGATGGAGCTTGAGTTTGAGTCTCCTCGACGTAGATCATCTTCGGCCTCGAAGTCAACGACCTAACCCGCTCATTTCTCCGAAGAAACTATCGCTAGAGTCCGGGATCCCGATGATCACAGCGAAGGGACGTCAACACAGAGCTTTAGAAGTGCAGGACCGGATCTACAAAGGTTGTAATCCCTTTCACTTGTAGTTAAAATGTTTAACTTTCTTGTTTTCGCATAATCTCTAGTATACGATCTTGGTTAGGGTTGCTCGGCACGGCTAATTTTTTTTAATCCGGCATGGTTGATGCCTTGTATAATCTTGTTAGAGTGCCTAGGAACCCTACTGTGGTATCAGAGCCTAGCTAGAGCTTTAGACGAAGTGTAGACAAAGTTAGAAATCCGATCGAATCCCGAAACCCTAATCTATACCCTTCTCTGTACATTTTTTAAAACTGTGGATTTTTCCTAATTAAAAATACTCAAAAAATTCAGCAGGGTTTTCTAGGAATTACCGTGCAGTACCCCAATTCGACCAAAGTGCCGCGGAACCGCGGCCGTACCTGGCTTGCGCGGCGGTTCCGTGGCCAAGAAGGTGAATTAAGGCACGTGGTTTGCACAGTAATGTCCGTCTGTTATTACTGTGTTTTCTGGGAATTTTTAATTTATACTCAAGAGTTGAGTTTTTTGGGTTGTATTGGGGACTCGATGATTCGATCGGAAAGTTTAACTTCGTCTATGTGTTTTTCCGGGTAATTTTAGAAAGTGTTAAAAAGTTCGACCGGATATCAATAACTCACTTTTTCCCGACCCGGAAAATTTCCAAGTGTTGGATTTTTCCGTTGTTTAAGAACGTCTAAATCGTGCAAGTAACGCGATGGACCCTCTAGAAGACAACAAACCTTAACTCGATCATGTGACCGTCTTGAACTGCCTTTTGAACCCTAGGGTTTGGGGCAGTGTGGCGTACCACATGTGAGGCGTTGGCTTGACCTTTCTACGGCTGGACCGTTGGTGCTGTAGCATGAAATGGATGTTTTTAAACTCCCCTCAAGTGTTGAGCTATTTGGGGAAACTTGGGTGTTTGATTATTCGATCGGAAAGTTTAACATTGTCTATTTATCTGGAATGTGATACAATATTTGGAATCCATAAATAGTTATGAGATAACTGATTTGAATATTATAAATATAGCACTTTAGTCTCAATTGATCGATTGCCACGGAATTTTGATGCGATCAAAAGTCCGTCACAATCACGCAGCATACGCGGATACTCGCCGGGTAAACTTAATAGACAGCCACGCCCCATAGCCCCGACCAAGTGACTGTAGGAGAACCCCATCGCCAAAAGCATCCGTTCGGGTGCTCGCGGCAGCGGTGTTCCGCCTTAGTGCACTTCGTCGACGGCATCCGGGGGTGCGGCCGTCTACTAAAGTTTGCGACGAGTATTTGATCAGGATGTCGGGAATCTTGTTGAATTGCCTGACTTGATATTGAAAATAGTTTTCGATAATGAGACTAAAATGCGGGGTTAATAATTGTTAGGCATGTGATGTCTAAGGAATTCATTTGGTTAGGCATGCGATGTCTAAAGGGGTTGCGGATTCCAACTGTTGTAGTTTTACACTTTCTTTTTTGCGACCGTAAGTGTAATATGTGATATCGTCGGTTTCGTTGCTATATGTCAACGACAATTGGGATGGGCATATTTACTTACGTTGATGACATGTGATGTTATGTGTTGCTGGATATGTTATATTGGATCGTCGTATTTGAATAGCCGGGGTTTTTTATGTGAGATGAGTGTTTTTCTTTTTTATTCATGTAAAATTCATTGTATGTAATATTCTTTTATTGGGGCACTTCCGGGCTGAGGATGATGTCACCATTGTATATTATTTACTTTTCCGCATTAGGATAGACCCAAGGAGGGGAGCATAAGTAACCGGGTTCTACGGTCCAGTGGGAGACCACCTCGAGGAGTCGAGTCCGGGTCTCCTAACTCTAGAATTGGTAGGGTTGCTTACCGCTCTCGTAGGGGTCTAGGGGTATGGGATTGGCTATTCATCATGACCGTGGAATCCGTGTTTTACACAGGCTCAAAATAAAACACGGACGTCCTAGTATATCCAATATTTCATATGATATTTTCTGCTGCGTTATCTGTGATGTGATCATGTGATTTGTTCAGATAGATATTGTATATAGTATATATGATATATTATATAGACGTTGCTTATGTTTTACACCCGCGCTAGCCCTGCCCCGCTCTGCCGTTAGTTACCTAACTTAACGGTGCAGACGGGACATCGAGGCGAATGCGGATGGCATAAGTGTACGTTATATTTATCTGTGATGTTTAGGTGGACTTAAATGATGGGACATTCATTAATGAGATTAATGAAAGAAAATAAACCTAAAAGAAGTTGTGGAATCGGATTTCAAAAATTAGGCAGCTCTAGTTGTTGCTTTGCATAGCGGTGTTCCTTATAGAACATCCAGCACCTTATTCGATAAGGAAAGAGCTGAGATCCCTTCACCGGGAGTGACCTCTTTAGCGATAACTAGCAGATGCTGCAACCTTCGGTTTGTCTTTTGACTGCTTTTCTAGTTCTTGCTTTGCATAGTGGTATTGTGAATATCCTGCACCTCATTCGCCGAGGAAAGAGCCGAGATCCCTTCACCGGGAGTGACCTCTTTAGAGAAACTAGCAAAAGCCTCAAAAACACTCCATTTAAAAACCATTTGATTCTGCAATGAGATCTAGTTCAAAGCGTTAAAGGTTTTCTTAAAAATCATCCGCAACTCTCCGTCATTTTAGGAAGTAGAGTACTTAGTATTCGTGCTGTGTTTGTTGACCATAGTCAAGGCACAGTGTACGGTAGCTAAGTGATGTCTTCCTACATGCATATGATGCGATTAGTTAGGACAGTCGCGTGACTTTGTTGACCTTAGTTAAGGGTCATGTGGTCGGGTCTAATTAATCATGAAATAACGGGTAGAACTTGACTAGTGCTTATGATTTGTTGACCATAGTTAAGGTCATAAGTACTAGGGGTAAAAACCATTATTGGGAGTTTCAAATGTTGAAATTTGCAATGAGATTGCATACCTTCTATATGATAGTTGGATCCCGATACCCACTGTGAGTAATTGTTACTCCTGAGAGAGTTTTACACTTTACAATTAGCCGATCAAGTAGGTGTCTAGAAAGGTGTCAACGGGGTTACGCCCCTAGGAAAACGAGGTTTATTTTAATTAGGTCCGTGCGAAAGCACGGGGAACCTCCCTCAAAGTACCGGCACTGGCCTGGCTGAATGATTGGCGAACTTGTAGAGTGTAATTAATCCCGGCTAGTATTTCCTTTTAGGGTTTGAAGGAAGATTTGATAAAAACAGTGGGAGCCATCATGATTAGATAAAATATATAACCAATCTAATCTTGCAAGAGCGCACGCAGAGTGTTTTCTTCTCTCTCTCTCTCCAGGTAGCGACCATGTCACGCCTTAATCAAGATAATAATATAGATGTATTGACCGAACCCGCTTGTTATACTTGTAAGTGCACGGCGGCGCCCCGGCCGTCAAACTGACGCCGGAATGCGGAAACGGTGATAAACTTTAATTTTTTTTGCGGACTTTGCAAACCGGCACCACCGCGCACTAAACTCCGGATCGGGCCATTAAACTAGATCTAGCTAACAAGACGGGTTAGAGATATACCGAATGATCCGAGTCCTCCGGTCTTCTCGTCGTCGTCCCAATCTCCTGCGGAAACTCCGGTCGTCGCCGCCTCGCCGGAAGGGCACCACATCGCCTGTTTCTTTTACGGGCTCCCACCTCAATACCGAGGCAACTCGGGCGCGAAGTTGGCTAGCCGACGCACCCAAGAATTGCTGTAGAACATGTCTCTTTGGGGTTTAAGAGGTTGCCATGGTGGAGGAATTTTGCACAAGAATTTTCATGGATGCTTGCAAGGAAAAATCAATGGAGCATCCTCAAAAAGGAGCTCGGCCAAAGTGAACTTGGGCTCTCTGGAAAATGAAGTGGGAAGCATCAATTAAGCTCACTGGAAAATAATGAAGCAAACTTCTTTAATGAGCTCGGCCATCCCAAGAATATAGTGCTCACTGTGAATTAAGAATGAAGCCATCACTCATCTAAAATCATGTGGTATATATTAATCCCCAAAGGAAAATAAATTCCTTCACAATAAATTAAACCTCCAGCACACACTATAGCACAATGTAGCCTCATTATTAAAAAACATTAAATTAATCCCTCACCTCCATCATTCCAACAGTTGGCCGGCCCAATCCAAATTATCCATCATGAAATCATATCAAAACCCATACCCTCACATAACTCAATAAATGCATGAACATGGATAATGAAAACATTTGCAAGAAAACCCCTCCACAATGTGTTATCTGCAAACTTGCAAATAACACCCTCCATCGGAAAAGTCCGGCCGGGAAAGAACAAAGGAAAACCGGCCGGAACGGAATGCAAACTGGCAACCCCAGAAAACTGGTCCCATAATAAATTACAGGAAAACCCCGATACTGTGCATACACACCCGCATCTGTATTCCGTCCGGATACAAATGCAAAGAGACAAAATCTACACTATCTAAAACTAGAATCCGGCTTAAGCCAAAGCCGGCTAGTAAAATCCGTCCGATCATGATCCGTGCAATACCGCACGTATCTGATCGAACCCTGCCATATCTCCATACGGCCTCTACAGCGTTTCGCCCGAAAGCTTGAGTAACTGAATGTGTGGTGGACTCTAAAGACTCGTCAATACTACGGCTGTGGATTTAACCACCAGCACGTCAGAGGTATAAGCCAATACGTAACGGGCCACCAGCTATTGACTAAAAGGGACGTCGATGAGCGAACTCATCCTGACACCCTACTGAGCCTGTCAGTGACAATATCCGTACTGTCCGGTCCGTTCGTCTATGAGCATCGCATGTCGGGCCTAGGGGGTGGGTAAAAGTCAGACCCCCAAAAGCGGTACAAGTCGTGTCGGAGTGTAGCCCAGAACACCCTGAGATACTACTGGAATACCTACCAGTAAATCTCCTGCCTTGGCCAAGGTCTTCGTGTAATGGCTCTCCTAGACACAGCGCGACCTCACCCCCAATACCGGGAGAGACGAACCCCTGAAGATCCGCTCACTGCCTCCATGTGGCTCGGGACTGTACCTAACTAAAACCTGTTTGCACGACTCCTTTGAGCCGTGGTAGGGTAGTAATCAAAGTACAGTGGGAACTCACACGAGACAAATGACGATCCCCAGGTCGATGAACTAACCTGTACACATGTCACCAGGGAACTGCTATCTGACGTCAGGTATAAGACCAACTAGCATGTTCCCGGCGAGTCCTGTCCGGTGTACTCATAACCCAATGAGCACCTGTATACATCTTAGGTGAACCAACTGACACCAGTGGCTTGTGAGACCGGCCACCGCCCCTCGTCGGGGTCTCGACTGTATACACTAGTCTACTCTGGAGTATCGATGCCCTATCTCGAAACTCCCACGACTAGGGACCTTTTAAGGATGTGCTTATAGATTACCAGCTCCCACGTATATGATCGCCCTCATACTGCCGGTAGTCAAGCAAGAATCCTAGGGGCTCTATCAACGTGCAATAGCGACATGTCATGTCACCTAAAGCAGTACACGATGATAAAGGTAAACCTGATAGCATACTATCATCTCGAGTAAGACTGTCGTACCGGGATAGGTCCTCCCTCAATCATTGCAATCACGTGCCTGTGATCCAATAATTGACTCTGAGGGCACTATCTCCAACAATACTGAGCTGGGGAACGTTGGTCCCGCTCCAACTTATAATTGTTATAAGACCGAGCAGGAAATAGGGGAATACCGGGATTCCCATGCCGCCCAAACGAAGAAAGTGCATGATGATGCATCTTCTTCGGGTGTGTTCATTACAAAGAACTATTTCTCTGTATCGTCTACGTCCTGGGTATTAGATACCGGATCAGGATCCCGCAAATGTAATCTGTTACATGGGCTACAGAAAGGCTGAGAACTGAGAACGGGTGATAAGTTTCATGAGATAGAAAACGGTGCAAGTGTTGCAGCCAAGTCTGTTGGTCACTATCACCCTGTATTACTAGAATACATTGATTCTGAATGAATGTTATTAGATACCGAACCTGATATACAACATCATATCTGTCTCTTTAAAAGTAAAGAAATGATATAATTTTGTATTGTTGGATAATGTTTTGAACATTTCCTATATCAAGAGTTGATCGGTTCAGGCACGTTATCTAAAAGCATTGACGTTCTAAATCAAACTACAGTTCTTAATGTACAGAACACACACAAGAGGAAGAGTTCAGAAATGAACGAATCCTTCTTGACGCATTGTAGACTAGGTTACATCAATATGACCCGACTAGCTAAGTTACATTTAGATGCATATTTAAATCAGTTTGAATTTACATCTTGTGAAACTTGCCAGTCATGTCACAAAGATAAGATGACCGTAGCTCTGTTTACTGGAAACAGAGAAAGAGTTAGTGAACTCTTGGGACTGATATATAGTGATGTATGAAGGTCCCCAGTCTACATATGCCAGGACTGGTTCTTTGTACTTCCTTATATTCACTGATGATCTCTCAAGATTCGGACACATGTTCCTATTGAAACACATGTCTGAAACTTTTGAGAAATTCAAAGAATATAAGTCAGAAGTAGAGAACCAAAACGGGTATAAGTATTATATCCTATGCTGAGATCAGGGAGGAGAATACTTGTGCATAGAATTCTTGGACTATTCCAAATGAGAATGAGATTCTCTCTCGGCATTACTCCTCTGTATACACCACAACACAACGGTGTATCGGGACGGAGCAATCACACCCTATGTGATATGGTGCGCTCTATGATGAGTACTACTGAGTTTCCTATTTCCTTTTGGGGGTTATGTACTTGAGAAGTTGCATACCTATTGAATAGGTTTCCAATCAAATCAGTTGCCTACCACTTCATATGTGATATGGAATAGGAAGAGCCCATATCTTAAGTATGTTAAGATTTGGGGATTGTCCAGCCTATGTCTGAAAGCAAAATCCGGACAAGATCGAGGCAAGGTCAGTTCTGTAGAACTGGAAGGATTTCCAGCTATACAAACTACAGCTGATGATTTGACAGAACCAAAGGATTCAATAGTCCCCGACGAACCTCAGCCTCTTCGCCGATCTAGCTGGATTCCTCATCCGCCTGAGAGATACTTCGGTTTCTCGATGACAGTGGGAGCGAGGATTGCATCATGAGATGACGACCCAACTAGTTTCGAGCAGGCCATCGAGAGTGAGGACTCTGTAAGAATGGCTGGATGCTTAGCGATCTGAGATAGAATCCATGTACACCAACAAAGTATGGACTTTGGTGTCTATATCTGAAGGGTTAAATCCCCATCAGGAGCAATTATATCTTGAGAAGATTACTTGGTGTAGATGGAAAAGTTGAGACTTTCAAAGCTAGACTTGTTAAAGGTTTTCATCATCGACCAGGCGTGGATAATGATGAAACCTTTTCCAGTGGCTGTGCTTAAGTCCATCCGGATCCTACTTGCTATTGCTACATACCATGATTACGATATCTGGTGGTTGGGTGTCATGACTGCTTTTCTAAATATTGATTTAGAAGAAAGCGTCTATAAGAACACAGCCAGATGGCTTCGTAAACAGTGAGAGCAGCGGAAACGTGTGTAAGATGTTTTATGAGATAAAGCATGAATCGCGGAGTTGGAACATCAGTTTTGATGTAGTAGTCAAAGAGTTTGACTTCATCAAAATAGTAGATGAACCTTGTACATACAAAAAGGTAGTAGAGAGTAAGGTGGTCATCCTCGTATTGTACGTGGACAACATACTCTTGATAGGAAAAGAGTTTCCTATGCTACGCACGGTCAATCTCCGCTTATCACAAGGATTCTCCGTATAGGATAAAGGTGATACCTCCTAAATCCTGGGTTTTGGCTCTATGAGATAGATCTAAATGGATATTAGGATTCTCACTAGATGTAGTGAGATGGTATCAATCGATCCTAGGGAGAATCACTGGAAATGTTCCAGGGTGATAAGGTTGACTGAATGTCAGTCACAGGCATTGTCTTTACCCTCAGTAGAGGGACGGTATGTTGGAAGAGTTCCAAGCTAGATACCGTGGCAGACTAGACGATAAAGGCTGGTGACATCGCTATCAAAGATACTACCAAAGAGGCGGTTTGGGTGTATATTAGTTCATGAGATGAACTAGGTTCCTACCATTGTATGACAATGGTGTTGAGGCTTTGGCCTAGGAACCCCGGTCCCATCAGTGACCCAGACATATTCCAAGGTAGTATCACCTGATCATGGAGATAGTTGCTCTCCAGGATGATCGAGGTTAGGAGAGTAGACTCAGAGGACAATACGGCGGATCCACTCACAAAGGCCTTTTTCCAGAGAGAGACTTTTATGGGATGGTTGAGTATGAGATACTGCAACCACTGCTACAGATGGCCCTAGTGCAAGTGGGAGATTGTTAGTTATATGTATGCCCTTGAGGCCATTACTGTATATGAGATGTGTATTGTAGTGGATGCTGGGACATATATAGGTAGGACTTTCTTGCTCGATATGATAGTACGCTATCTGGTTGTTCTTTATCTTAACATGTATACTTACTGTCTTTCTGTTACATGTTAATAAAGCCCTTAGGATGTGTACTCGACTTGCAGGACTATGATGTAGATCATACTAGTGGGGCCTGGGTAGTCCATGAGTACATCCTACAATGTTCCTAGTCGTGGGAATTTCGAGATGGGGCATCGATATTCCAGAGTAGACTAGCGTATATCTTCTCGACCCATGTGATGGACGATGGATGATCCCATATCCATTGGTGTTTGACATCAGAGACGGTATGCGGGTGCTCAGTGGAGACTGGGTACACTGAATGGAATCGCCGAGAACTCCCAGATGGTATTATACTTCACGTCAGATGGCAGTTCTCTGGTGACACTGGTACAGCTTAGTCTGTTGACCCGAGATCGTCATAGAGTCTTGTGTGTCTCCCACTGTGCTTTGATTTCCACCCTACCACGGCTCTACTGAGCCGTGCAAACAGGTGGTTTTTGGGTACAGTCCCGATTCACATGGAGGCAATGAGCGATAGGAGGGGATTCGTCTCTCCCGGTATTGGGGGTTGATGTTGCGCTATGCTCGACTGGCCATAACTGGAAATCCCTGGCCAGGGTTGCTGTGATTTACTGGTAAGTGTTATCAGTAGTTTCATGCTTGTTATGGACCTTACATCGGAATGACTTATCAAGCTTCCGGGGTCTGACGTTTACCACCCCTAGGCGAGATATGCGACATATCAGATGAACAGACCGGACTGTGCGATAAGTGTTACTGGTTGGATTCGCAGGAGTGTGAGCAGGCTTGCTCGTTGATCTTCTGATTGCTCAATGTTAGTGTATATGCCCTAGAGGCCATTACTGTATCATACTAGTTTGTATATTACTTAATGGAAGCTTGGGATATTCACAGTTGTATATACAATCTTGCTCGAAATGGTAGTATGCTACTTGGTTTGTCTCTGCTTTAATATGTGCATGTGTTTCTTTTAGTATATTGCTGATATACATATTGGTAGAGCCCTTAGGATCTTTGCTTGATTACCAGCGTTGTGATGGCGCTCACACTCGTGGGAGCTGGGTGATCTATAAGCACATCCTTATACAGGTCCCTAGTCGTTGGACTATCGAGACAGGGCATCGATACTCCGGAGTAGACTAGCGTATGCGCTTCTCATCCCAGCGTGGGAGACGGTCTGTCCTACAGCCGTCAGTACGTCGTACTTGAGATAGTATGCGGGTGCTCGTTAGGTTACGAGTACACTGGACAGGACTTGTCGGGAACTGTTGGTTGGTATTATACCTATCGTCAGTTATCAGTTCCCAGGTGACATGAGTACAGCTTAGTCCGCTGACTTGACACTGTCACTTCGCCTCGAGTGTGTTCCCACTGCACTTTGATTGCTACCCTACCACGGCTCAAAGGAGTCGTGCAAACAGGTAGTTTTTGGGTGCAGTCCCGAAGTACTTAGAGGCAGTGACGGTTAGACAGGATTCGTCTCTCCCGGTATTGGGGGTTGACATCACGCTGTGTCCAGGAGAGCTACACGAGTAGTCCCTGGCCAGGGAAAAATCGAAATACCGAGTTTTCAAAACCCTAAGTTTCTGTTAAATTTTTTCCTGCTCAAAATAAAATTTGTCATACTCCTAAAATCGTCTCAGGGTTTTGTGAAGAAAGTCACCAAACCTGGTACAGTGACTCGACCAAGGCGCCGCGGTTCCGCGGCAATAGCAAGCTATTGCCGCGCAACCGCGGCCGAGTTGGCTCGTCACTGGGTCGAGTTTGGTGCAGTGTATTTCTGGCTTGGTTTTAGGATTTTTAAGATGGTTTATATGTGCCCAGATTTTCCAGAATAGAAATTTGTTTTTGGGGGCCTATAAATCCGTATTTTTTTTCCGAACTTTAATACACTTTGACTAAAAGGTTATATCTGTGATGTTTACATGTATTGAACGTCGGCTAATCGCTATATGTCGATTAGTCGGGGTTATACATATCTGTGATCTGTGATTGATGATGGTATGTGTATATGAATGGGTTGGATTGTCGCGGATGAATAGCCGGGGTGGATGTGAGATGAGTGTTGCTTTTTCTTTTATTCATTGTAATATGTAAATTGATGTAATATTATTATTTGTTTGGCCGCAAAACCGGGTCGGGGTTGTAGCCGTCATTGTATAATTCTTTATACTGTTTTTGCTCCTAGGATAGACCCATGGAGGGGGTGCACAAACTACCGGGTATCTCGAAGTGCCGAGTGGCCTACTCACGGTGGTGAGGGAGGTTGCTTTGCTTCGGGTACTTGCCGGGTAGTTTGCCGCACCCGTAGGGGTCTTGGGTGGGGTATTGGCTATTCACCGCGACCGTGTAATCCGCTTTTCGTTGCAGGCTCGAACGGATTGCGGATTCCTAGTATATCCAATGTATTCATCTGTGATCTGTAATGTCTATCATTGCTATATATTTATATATGATAACTATTTAGGCGTTGCTTATGTTTTACAGCCGCGCTAGCCCAGCCCCCGCTCTGTCGTTAGTTAAGTAACCTAACGGGTGATGACGGGGCCCCATGGCGAATGCGAATGGCATAAGCGTACGTCGTATTTTGGTTATTTTCTGCAATGGTAGGATTAAATGATGGGACGCATTAAAAGAACTAATGCAAGAAAATAAACCAAGTAAAAGTCGATTGGAACACTTTGAAAACCACTCGGTTCTTTTCAAAACTAAACTTTTACACGCGGAGCTTGAACCACTCCTTTTAAAAGCATCTCGTTCCATCGATTATATCAAGTTCACTACGTTCACGGTTTCGCCAAAACCATTCGTAGCCCTCCGTCATTCCACATGAATGGTCAAAAAGTATTCAAGCTATGTATTTTGGCCAAAGTCAAGGCATAGTGATTGGTAGCTATTGGGTATTCATGTGCAGCATAGATAGATGCGTTAGTTTGGGACAGTCGTGCTGCCATTTTGGCCAAAGTCAAGGGTAGGTACGGGTGGGTCCAAATTAACCAGGAGAATGACGGGTAGAACTTGACATGTGACTTATGATATTTTGGCCAAAGTCAAGGTTATAAGAGCATGGGGCAAAAATCCACATCGGGAGTTTCATAAGTACTGAAACTTGCTAGCACTGCATACCATTTGGAGTGTGATAATTCTGGTAGGATTCCTTCGGTTTTATCACGCAATGATATTTGGATCCCGATCCTACTGTGAGTATATGCTACTCCTCGGGAAAACTCTCACTTAACGATCAATGCTATAAACTTAGTAGGTGTCTAGAAAGGTGTTAGCGGGGCTACGCCCACAGGGAAAAGAGGTTACTTAATTAAGGAACTTCGCGAAAGCGTTGGAAAACCTCCCTCGAAGTACCGACACTGGCCTGGCTGAACGGTTAAGCAAGTATTGTACGGTGAGATTGATCCTGACTAATTCTTTCTTTACGGTTTGAGAAGGGATTCGAGAGACAGTGGGAGCCATCCAGTTTAGACAAACTAAAAACCACTCTAAACTTGCAAGAGCATCATGCTAAAGTGTTTCTTTTCTCTCTCCTAATTGCAGTGACCATTCAACATGACCGGACTTAAGTTATTACTAGATAAAAACATATTGACAGGGCCAAACTACAAAGATTGGCTCAGGAATGTCAAGATGGCAATCACTTACGACAAGTTGGGGTATGTCCTTACCACCAAAGCTCCCCCTGTCCCAGGTACCAAAACCAGTGTCGTAGATAGGGAAATCTACAAGACCTGGGAAATAGATTGCGCGAAGGCCAGATGCCTCGTACTTGCCTCGATGGACAACGAACATCAGAGGAGGCACGAGAATATGGACCTAGAGTCCATATTTCTTCATACAAAAGAACTGTATGGAGAGCAGTCTCGTATCGCAAGATACGAAGTGTCGAAGAAGTTGTTTTCGGCAAGGTTGGCCGTCGGATCATCGGTAGCGGAACGCGTGCTTAAGATGATTGGCTACATTGAGGAGCTCGCAGACCTTGGGACCACGTTGGAGAATGAACTCTATACTGATTTGATTCTCCAGTCCCTTCCTTCCACTTACGCCCAGTTTATTCTTAACTTCAACATGCAAGGAAAGGAGGTTGAACTTTCCGAGCTTCTGAACATGTTGAGGAGTGCTGAGGGCACCCTACAGAAGGGTAGGGAGACATCCACTTTGTTTGTAGGAGGATCTTCCTCTTCTAGATCCAGGGCGAAAGCCAAGGGTAAGAAGAAAAAAGCCCCCGCCAAACCAAGAGGCGGTGTCGGTAAAGTGGATACGAAGGGAAAAGGACAAGCAACAAAGATAGCGGGAAAGCTGGTGGGGAAGGAAGAATGCTTCTATTGTCACAAAAGTGGTCACTGGAAACAGGATTGCAAGGCTTGGAAAGCCAGAACACAGGATTTGAAGCGAGTTGCGGCTTCAGCTTCAGGTGTGTATGTTATTGAAAACTGTCTATCAATAAACTCTACATCCTGGGTATTGGATACCAGATCAGGATCTCATATCTGTAATTCTTTGCAGGCGTTGAGAAAGTGTAGAGTTTTTAAGGCAGGTGACATGACCCTCAGAGTTGCAAACGGTGCTAGCATGGATGCTGAGGCCGTGGGGGACTATCACCTGGGATTGTCGGATGGACACTTTTTGGTTTTACGTAGTTGTTATTATGTACCAAATGCAACCTATAATATCATTTCTGTATCTTTATTATCTAAAGAAGGTTATGAATTTGCATTTGTAAGTAATGTAGTGAACATTCACCTTAATCAAGTTTTGATTGGGTCAGGTACATTGAACAACGGTATATACGTATTAAACCAGCCACAGATTTTCAATGTCCAGAATGCACACAAAAGAAAGTCTCCACAAATCGATAAAACTTTCTTATGGCATTGTAGACTGGGTCACATCAATGAGAGAAGGTTGACTAAGTTACATGTAAAAGGATATTTGGATTCGTTCGAATATTAATCGTATGCAACTTGTCAATCCTGTCTCAAGGGACAGATGACAAAGACTACGTTCACTGGACACGGAGTGAGAGCGAGTGAGCTCTTGGGACTCGTACACAGCGACGTGTGCGGTCCAATGTCTACACATGCGCGAAGCGGTTATTCTTACTTCATTACTTTTACGGATGACTTTTCAAGGTACGGTTATGTCTTCTTAATGAAACATAAATCCGAGGCCTTTGAAAAATTCCAGGAATATAAGAATGAAGTAGAAAAACAAACAGGCAAAAGTATCAAGGCACTGAGATCTGATTGAGGTGGTGAATACTTGAGTGCCGAGTTCCTGGGTTACTTAAAAGAGAATGGAATTCTCTCTCAGCTTACTCCTCCATACACTCCGCAACATAACGGTGTATCGGAGAGACGGAACCGAACCCTATTGGATATGGTACGGTCCATGATGAGTAACGCTGAGTTGCCGCGATCGTTCTGGGGATATGCGCTAGAATCAGCTGCATACCTTTTGAACCGAGTTCCAACTAAGACTGTGCCTACTACACCATATCAGATGTGGTGTGGGAAGATTCCCTATCTTAATCACATTAAGACATGGGGATGTCCAGCTTTTGTAAAAAAGCAGCATGCGGACAAGCTCGAGGCACGCTCAGTACAGTGCAAGTTTGTGGGATATCCAAAGAACTCCAAGGGATATTTCTTCTATTGCGAAGAAGAACAAAAGGTGTTTGTTTCTCGCCATGCCCACTTTCTAGAACATCTGTTCATAGAAAAAGAATTAAGTGGGAGCGCAATAGAGCTGGAAGAAATTTTAGAACCATAAGCTATTACTGAAAGCTTAGTAGAACCAGAGGGTTCGAAAGATCAGGACATTCCCATGCCACTCCGCAGGAGTAGTAGGCAGTCTCATCCGCCCGAGAGATACTACGGTTTTCTCATTGACGGGGATAAAGAGGATTGCATCATAGACTTTGATGAGCCTACTAGCTTCCAGCAAGCCATTCAGAGCGTCGACTCGGTTAAATGGCTGGATGCAATGCGGACCGAAATGGAGTCCATGTACACCAACAAAGTATGGACGTTGGACATTGCTCCAGATGGGGTAAAACCCGTAGGATGCAAGTGGATCTTCAAAAGGAAGATTGGTGTAGATGGACAGGTTGAGACCTATAAAGCTAGACTGGTAGCAAAGGGTTTTCGTCAGCGACCTGGTTTGGACTATGACGAAACCTTTTCTCCAGTAGCTATGCTGAAATCCATTCGGATCCTTCTTGCCATTGCTGCCTTCCACGATTATGAGATTTGGCAGATGGACGTAAAGACAGCTTTTCTAAATGGACATTTAGAGGAGTGTGTCTATATGGATCAGCCAGAGGGTTTCATTCAGAGTGGGAGCAGCGGAAAGGTGTGCAAGTTGCTTAAGTCCATTTATGGACTAAAGCAGGCATCGCGGAGTTGGAACATCTGTTTTGATGAGACGGTCAAGGAATTTGGCTTTATCAAAAATCTAGATGAACCATGCATCTATTGTAGATTTGTAGCGAGAACTGTTGTATTCCTCGTTTTATACGTGGATGACATTCTCTTAATAGGAAATGACATTCCTATGCTACAATCTGTCAAGGGGTTCTTGTCACACAGGTTCTCCATGAAAGACCTGGGTGATGCCTCATACATTTTGGGTATCCGGATCTACCGTGACAGATCCAAGAGGATATTAGGATTTTCGCAGTCCAGGTACATCGACACCATACTGAAGAGATTCAGTATGGAAGATTCCAAGCGCGGTAATCTACCGGCTTGTCACGGGATCACCCTCTCCAAAGAGATGTCTCCCAAGACTTATTTGGAGAGGGATCGCATGTCTATTATACCCTGCGCTTCTGCGGTAGGCTCTATAATGTATGTGATGTTGTGTACCAGACCGGATGTGGCTTATGCACTGAGTGTGGTAAGCAGGTATCAGTCAAACCCTGGGGAGAAACATTGGATAGCAGTAAAGAACATTCTCAAGTACCTGAGAAGGACTAAGGAGATGTTCTTGGTGTATGGCGGAAAAGACCTGCAGATTGAGGCCTTTGCTGACTCCAGCTTCCAGAGTGACAAGGATGATTCCAAGTCTATGTCGGGTTTTGTCTTTACCCTAAATGGAGGGGCGGTGTGTTGGAAGAGCTCGAAACAGGAAACCGTTGCTGACTCGACTATGGAAGCGGAATACATCGCTGCATCTGATGCTGCAAAAGAAGCTGTCTGGATGAGGAAGTTCTTGAGAGAACTTCAGGTGGTTCCGTCCATTGTTGACCCAATACCTCTATATTGCGACAACAACGGGGCTATAGCTTTAGCGAAGGAACCCAGGTCCCATCAGAAATCCAGACACATCTTGAGGCGGTATCACCTGATCAGGGAGATCGTGGATCGCCAGGAGATCGAGGTTCGGAGGGTTGCTTCAGAAGATAACACAGCAGATCTGTCACGCCCCGCTTCCCAGAGTACGCAAGATTGGGCACGTGACATAGCCAACCATGCTACCTGTGTAAGTGCACGGCGGCGCCCCGGCCGTCAATCCAACGCCGGAATGCGGAAGCGGTGAAAAACTTAAATTTTGCGGACTTAGCAAACCGGCACCACCGCGCACTTTAACCGGATCGAACCATTAACTAGTCTAAGCTATCTACAAGAATGGGAATAGAGATATACCGACGATCCAAGTCCTCCGGTCTTCTCATCATCGTCCCGATCTCCTGCGGAATGTCCCGTCGTCGCCACCTTGCCGGAAGGGCACCACATCGCCTACTTTGTTTACGGGCTCCCACCTCAATGCCGAGGCAACTCGGGCACGAAGCCGGCTACTCGACGTGCCCAAGAATCGCTGTAGAATGTGTAGTAGAAGAAGTCTCATTTGGGGTTTATGGAGATGCCATTGTGGTGGAGGAGTGATACAAGGATTATGTGGAGGAACTTGTAGGCTTTTGGAGCATGAAATGAACAAGATTTCCACCCTCAAAAAACTTGGACAGCCCTTCCAAGGGGAAGGCCGGCCATAACATCAAGAGAGGAGAGAATGAGAGTGCAAAGACAAGGGGGTGGGTGGAAAGTGAGTGATGATGAAAGAAAAACAAATGATCAAAAGGAAATCCACACTCCATCAACAACATCAACTCAACAAAGTCAAGCCATCATGATAGCTACAAGTCAAGGTCAATGAGAGGCTATCATGATACAACAATAAGCAAAGAACCCCTCCACAAACACTTATTTGCAACAATGCAAATAAGCCCTCCTCCACCAATCTTCGGCCAATGAACGAAACAAAGGAAATTGGCCGAAACGGAAAGCAAACTGGCAACTCCAGAAAACTGGTCCCGTAATAAATTACAGGAAAACCCCGAAACTGTGCATACACACCCGCATCTGTATTTCGACCGAAATACAAATGCAATGAGACAAAATCTACACTGTACTATACTAGGATCCGGCTTATACCAAAGCCGGCTAGTAATATCCGTTCGATCCTGATCCGTGCAATACCGCACGTATCTGATCGAACCCTGCCATATAACCATATGGCCTATAGTACAGACTGTCCGATCCTGATCCGTGCAATACCGCACGTATCTGATCGGACCCTGCCATATCTCCATACGGCCTCTACAACCTTTCGCCCGAAAGCTGAGTAACTGAAATGTGGGGGACTCTAAAGACTCGTCAACACCTCGGTTGTGGATTTAACCACTAGCACGTCAGAGGTATAAGCCAATACGTAACGGGCTACCAGGTATTGACTAAAAAGGACGTCGATGAGCGAACTCATCCTGACAACCCTACTGAGCCTGTCAGTGACAATATCCGTGCAGTCCGGTCCGTTCGTCTATGAGCATCGCATGGCGGGCCTAGGGGGTTGGTAAAAGTCAGACCCCCAAAAGCGGTACAAGTCGTGTCGGAGTGTAGCCCAGAACACCCTGAGATACTACTGGAATACCTACCAGTAAATCTCCTTGCCTTGGCCAAGGACTTTGTGTAATGGCTCTCCTAGACACAGCACGACCTCACCCCCAATACCGGGAGAGACGAACCCCTGAAGATACGCTCACTGCCTCCATGTGGCTCGGGACTGTACCCAACTAAAACCTGTTTGCACGACTCCTTTGAGCCGTGGTAGGGTAGTAATCAAAGTACAGTGGGAACTCACACGAGACAAATGACGATCCCCAGGTCGATGAACTAACCTGCACACATGTCATCAGGGAACTGCCATCTGACGTCTGGTATATGACCAACTAGCATGTTCCCGGCGAGTCCTGTCCGGTGTACTCATAACCCAATGAGCACCTGTATACATCTTAGGTGATCCAACTGACACCAGTGGCTTGTGAGACCGGCCACCGCCCCTCGTCGGGGTCTCGACTGTATACACTAGTCTACTAATGGAGTATCGATGCCCGGTCTCGAAACTCCCACGACTAGGGACCTTTTAAGGATATGCTTGTAGACCCCCAGCTCCCACTTATATGATCGCCCTCATACTGCTGGTGGTCAAGCAAGAATCCTAGGGGCTCTATCAACGTGTAATAGCGACGTGTCATGTCACTTAAAACAGTACACGATGATAAAGGTAAACTAGATAGCAAACTATCATCTCGAGTAAGACTGTCCTACCGGGATAGGTCCTCCCTCAATCATTACAATCACGTACCTGTGACCTAATAATTGACTCTGAGGGCACTATCTCCAACAATCTCCCACTTGCACTCAAGGCTAATTATTGCGATGTCGCATACTCACAGCCCGTGTGATACCGAACATCCAACTCCTCTACTAGTCAGTCTCACAAAGCTCGTTTGCGGAACTATTGCGTTCGAGGAATAGCCTCAGTGAGTGGATCCGCTTTGTTGTTTCTTTCCATGTCTCTCTATATCTCATGTTCGCGGAGAAACCCATCTCCCGAAATGAGCAATACCTGTCTCAGAATATGTCTGGATGTCTGATGGGACCTAGCTCATAAATGAACTCCAAATCCAAACTTCTTAGACTGTATCGTCAACTGAACTTAATCAGTATCCTGCGCGCCATGCCTCCCTCAGTATTGCCTTGGACCACCTGTCCAAAATACTGCCCCTCATCAGAAGGAAAACTATAACTCTGACAACCTCCTTGTCGTCCATGTCACCTTTGGAAGCCTGGAATGATAACTGTCTCCTGAATGAGGCTGTCGTTATCATATCGCTAGAACATCCACTTATGTTCTAAAACTGCTTCCGACTGTTTCTCCAGGATTGGATTAATGTCAACTTATTGCATCTAGTGCAAGAACAACATCTGGTGTGGTACTTGACATCTCACGATTGACTCAATTGCCTGAGCAAGTGATCTGCCAATCATGCCCGTCCCTCTCCCCTTTAGTCTGTAAGACACCTTTGGAGAGGGTGACTCCATTACCTGCAGGTACACTACCGTGCCAGGAGTCGTCCATCCTAAATACTCTTAGAATGCTGTCAAGTACCCTGATTGGGAAACCACCCAAATCTAGATCTAAAACCATAAATCTAGTAACCAGTATGTCTGATATAAAATCCATTTCCTTTGTGGAGAAACAACTGTGTGACGAATAAAGTATAACCGATCGTAGTGTAGGAGTTTCTTTTCCTACTCTGTGTATATCATCCAAATACCAGGATATCACACCCTACTACCTTCTCAACAGATCCATCCCCTATTCTGATGAAGTCAAACCCATGACTGTCACGTCAGAAATAGATGATCTATCTCCGCTACATCTGCTCTAGTCTATAAATAGACATAAGCAACCTGTCCACCAATGCTTCCGCTGCTCCCACTGACTACGACAACCCTCTGGCAGAGTCATATAGACGTACACTTCTAAAACTGGTTTAGAACGACGCTATACTCATCCTCCCGCCGGGTCTCGTAATCTGGAACAACAGCAATGGCAATTGTGGGTAAACAAGAACTTCCCTGTCACCGTCCTTGAGGCTACCGGAGTACCTCTCGGGTGCCTGAAGTTACCCACCTTATCTGCGGAGTGGCCAATGGAATGTCAATCCAGATTGAATCTTTAGGTTCCTTATCAAATCTTCAGTAATCGTTTGTGGTTCTGGAATTACTTCCAGTTCTACCATACTCCCACTACTGTTTTCTGAAAAAATCCATTTTTAATAAAACTGTGGCGAGTCTAGAACAATATCGCTATTGTTCATCCAGATGGTAGAAAGTCAACCCTCGTCATAGCCTGGGTCAACCCACAAACAGCCATTACAGAAACGTGCCTTGAGTTGTCCAGTGTCTGGTTTTAATCATAAACCGGACAACTCCCCGTACCTTAACATCGTTAAGATATGAACTGTTCTATATCCAATATAGAAACAGAGGCACTGATTTAATTGAACCAGATTCAAATCATGCAGCTGTCCCCAGCGCATGTCAACTAAATGGAAGGAGGCCGATCAGCGTTACTCAACTTAGGAGTACTTCCAATTATGAGTAACCTGAAAGAGAAGCAAGATCTCTTTATCATTACTATCAACTGAATACCATACACAAGTATCTACATCTTCGATCTCTTTGAAGAATCCCGATACTTGCTATACCTGGTTCTCTACTCTATTCAAATACCTATAACTTCTCAAAATTCGGACTCTGTGTTTCCGCGAAACACCTGTCTAAAAACTAGAGAAGTCATAAGTAAACCGAATATAGTACGAGGACCAACCCCTCTGTCCTGATGGACCCTGGACAACATACAATACTCTGTAAAAGTCCCTTGAGTCTGATAACTCATTCACTGTGTGCCGTAGGTTGAAAACTGTACTTATGGTTAAGAAGAATTACACCGCTGTTTAATGCTCCTTACCTAACCATCCACTGATATAGGTAAATGTCGTAGACATAATTTCAGAAAGGTATATCTCACTCTATAAAAATAGACGTACAGATATATCAATTTGAAATTGGTGCATAACAGCGGATATTCAAAACCAAATATTTGCCGACCGGCAAACAGCCCAGGTGATTTCCTCAAATATCACCGATTACAACGAATCCCGATATAATGAGGATGATCACCCAATTCCCAATAACCTACTCCCACTCATCATCTGTAAAACCATACAGATGTGAGACTCAAACCTGGTAAATACATACCCTGGAGCAAGTGTCTAACTGGGAAATCAGTTTTCCTTTAACCGTACACAGTGAAGCTGAAACATTGAAATGTTCCGATGGGGTATTCTGGTATTCCTAGTAATGCCTCTTTCAGATTCACGACTGTAACCGTATAGTTCTTTGCCACCTCTCCAAATCCCTTCATATGTCTTTAGTCTTTACCTTCTGCACACCCTTTTAGGCCAAATGGTTTTCTTCCTTCCCTACCGTTCGGCACCAGCCTATGGTTTGGAAGAAGACTATCCAATAAGCATAATGGGTGTACTGTCCCAATCCTAGGAACACTCGCAATGAGAGAGGGTGAAGATAAAAGACAACCGAATAAACCTTATTCCTATTTCTCCTGAACCAGAATCCATCCCCGAACTGGAACCAGTTCCATTCGAGTTCGTATATAACCATACGATGGAGTATCCAAATAAACTGTGGATCTTCGTAGTGATACGGAGTGTCCTGGAGAAATACAAAGGTGATGTGGGAGTGGTAACGAAATACCTGGTTTGGTCGTGAATATCTGTTGCAATTTACTTTGCCCTCTTACTAATCCCTTGCTTTGTCTGAACTTAATACCTTCTGCACACCATCGTTATGCTAATTGGTTTTCTTCATTCCCTACCGGTCGGCACCAGCCTAAGGTTTGGAAGAAGACAATCCAATTTGCGTAATAGGTGTACTACCCCTAAACCAAGGAGTACTCGTAACCTGAGAGAGGGTAAAAGGAAAAGACAACTGGATAATCCTATCCGTTTTCTCCAGAACCGGAAACCATCCTCGAATAAATTCTTTCGAGTTCGTATCTAACCATACGATGGTTTTGTCCAATGGAAGTGGACGTTCGTAGTAAAACGGGGTGTCCTGGAGAAAAGGGTAAAAGTAGGAGTGGCAATGAGGTTTGCAACTCTGACAATCCAAAAGCCAGTGTTTAAGAAGGTTCGGTCAACTTGGTCACTGAGTCAAAGTCTTAGGGTCGGGTCAATGGTCGCTGCCAAAGAGAGAGAGAAAAGAAACACTCAGCGTGCACTCTAACCTAGATCAGAATGGTTACCAATTTATCTAATCAGGAAACCTCCCACTGTACCTCAAATTCTTCTCCAAACCTGAAAGAAGAATTAGTCGGGATCACCCGAGGAGTATACCAACTCATCAGTGGGAATCGGGATCCAACTATCATTGCATGATAACGTGACGGAATCCGCTCACGCTATCACACTCCAGAAGGTATGCGCATATCTGGCAAGTTTCAGTTCTTTTGAAACTCCCGATGTGATTTCTGCCCCATGCTCTTATGACCTTGACTTTGGCCAACATATCATAAGTCACATGTCAAGTTCTACCCGTCATTCTCCAGGTTAATTTGAATCCACCCGTACATACCCTTGACTTTGGCCAACATGGCAGTACGACTGTTCCAAACCAACGCATCTATCTATGCTGCATATGAATAACCAACAGCTACCAAACACTGTGCCTTGACTTTGGCCAATATACACAGCTTGAATACTATTGACCACCCATATGAAACGACGGAGGGCTACGAATGGTTTCTGGCGAAAACCTTTAACGTAATGAACTTGATATCGTTGAAGGAACGGATAGCTTTTTAAAAATATAGTGACGAAAACCGTTGCTAAAGAGGTCACTCCCGGTGAAGGGATCTCGGCTCTTTCCCCGTAGAATGGGGTGCAGGATATTCCAAATGAATACCACGGTGCAAAGCAAAAGTAATCGTCTATAGTGAAGTTAATGCCCTGACGCAAACTTTTTGTCCAAGGGGTCACTCCCGGTGAAGGGATCTCGGCCCTTGCCTCGTCAACTGAGGAGCTGGATATTCTAAATGAATACCACGATGCAAAACAAAAGTGAACGTCCTTGCAATAACAGCTTTTTGAAAAAGTGTTCCAACAACATCAGATTAGGTTTGTTTTTAACTTGCATTGATCCGAATCAATGCAGTCCCATCAATTGATCACACCAAAAAGAACGAAAATATACTGATGTACGTATATGCCATCCGCATTCGCCACTGGGTCCCGTCATTACCCGTTAGGTTAGCTAACTAACGACAGAGCGGGGACTGGACTAGCGCGGATGTAAAACATATACAACATCTACTAATATATATACCAATATATTATATTCGCTCAAGGCGTGAATAAAATGCAACATCACAGAGAATGAACAGCATCACAGAAACAATACAGATATCTGGGAACCCCGGGTTTCACAGAGCCACTACTGAAACCCGACGTTCCCCTGGTCGTGTGGATAGCCTGTGCAATGAGAATCCTAGACCCCTACGGGCGCGGCAAGTCACCCGCCAAAACCTAAAGCGAGGCAGCCCCCTTCAGCACCGTGAATGGACCACCCAGCACTTCACGGAATCCGGTAACTTGGGCACCCCTCCTGGGTCAAACCTGTACCCCCTACGAGTGCGGCGAATAGCCCGCCAATCCTAGAGTGAAGCCCCTTCTGTCCCAATGCCATGAGATGCGGGCCTGTTGCCTTCTAGAACCCGGCTATCCGTGCACCCCTCCGCGGGGTATCCTAGTACAGAAAGTAAAATATACATACAACGGGTACATCGACCGCAACCAGGTCGTGCCCCAAAATAATAATACAAACAGGCAGTGACGGCAGTCCACATGTCGGACGCTCGCCCCGCAATAACAAATGTACATAATACAACAAAACTGTACTAGCATTGCATCCAGGCTATCCCCCACGACCGATCCGCAACATCACAGCAAATACATAGAACATCAACGTGAATGTCACGTTCGCAAATCCGTCTAACCGGGCTATAGCAGTTAGACCGGATTTACCGATCGAGTGACATTCACGGTCGCAGATATAATGTAAATACTGTGAAAAATGTGTTTAAAATTTTCCGATCGATCGAATATTAACAAGTGGGCCCCAAAACAAAACTGTAGCAGTTACAAAAATATGGGCCCAATTTTAATGTTCCAAAACCCCTGAAATAAACCCAGAAGGCATCTGTAAAAATTTGGTGATGTGATGTGCACAGTGAGCCGCGGAAGGGCGGCATGAATGGGGTTTCCGCGGCGGTTCCGCGCTCCCACTGTGGAGTTACATCTTCGAATTTTTACAGAACTCTTATATTTTCTCGTACATCAATATTTTACAACCTGAAAAATTTTTGGAGACGAAAAAATTTCAACAGAAACTGTCGTGGGTGTATTTGGGTTTTCGGATATTTCGATCGATCGGAACTGAAAAACACATTACACAAAGCTAGACTAAGTTAACAGGGAGGCTCTGATACCACTGTAAGTGCACGGCGGCGCCCCGGCCGTCAATCCGACGCCGGAATGCGGAAGCGGTGAAAAACTTAAATTTTGCGGACTTAGCAAACCGGCACCACCGCGCACTTTAACCGGATCGAACCATTAACTAGTCTAAGCTATCTACAAGAATGGGAATAGAGATATACCGACGATCCAAGTCCTCCGGTCTTCTCATCATCGTCCCGATCTCCTGCGGAATGTCCCGTCGTCGCCACCTTGCCGGAAGGGCACCACATCGCCTACTTTGTTTACGGGCTCCCACCTCAATGCCGAGGCAACTCGGGCACGAAGCCGGCTACTCGACGTGCCCAAGAATCGCTGTAGAATGTGTAGTAGAAGAAGTCTCATTTGGGGTTTATGGAGATGCCATTGTGGTGGAGGAGTGATACAAGGATTATGTGGAGGAACTTGTAGGCTTTTGGAGCATGAAATGAACAAGATTTCCACCCTCAAAAAACTTGGACAGCCCTTCCAAGGGGAAGGCCGGCCATAACATCAAGAGAGGAGAGAATGAGAGTGCAAAGACAAGGGGGTGGGTGGAAAGTGAGTGATGATGAAAGAAAAACAAATGATCAAAAGGAAATCCACACTCCATCAACAACATCAACTCAACAAAGTCAAGCCATCATGATAGCTACAAGTCAAGGTCAATGAGAGGCTATCATGATACAACAATAAGCAAAGAACCCCTCCACAAACACTTATTTGCAACAATGCAAATAAGCCCTCCTCCACCAATCTTCGGCCAATGAACGAAACAAAGGAAATTGGCCGAAACGGAAAGCAAACTGGCAACTCCAGAAAACTGGTCCCGTAATAAATTACAGGAAAACCCCGAAACTGTGCATACACACCCGCATCTGTATTTCGACCGAAATACAAATGCAATGAGACAAAATCTACACTGTACTATACTAGGATCCGGCTTATACCAAAGCCGGCTAGTAATATCCGTTCGATCCTGATCCGTGCAATACCGCACGTATCTGATCGAACCCTGCCATATAACCATATGGCCTATAGTACAGACTGTCCGATCCTGATCCGTGCAATACCGCACGTATCTGATCGGACCCTGCCATATCTCCATACGGCCTCTACAACCTTTCGCCCGAAAGCTGAGTAACTGAAATGTGGGGGACTCTAAAGACTCGTCAACACCTCGGTTGTGGATTTAACCACTAGCACGTCAGAGGTATAAGCCAATACGTAACGGGCTACCAGGTATTGACTAAAAAGGACGTCGATGAGCGAACTCATCCTGACAACCCTACTGAGCCTGTCAGTGACAATATCCGTGCAGTCCGGTCCGTTCGTCTATGAGCATCGCATGGCGGGCCTAGGGGGTTGGTAAAAGTCAGACCCCCAAAAGCGGTACAAGTCGTGTCGGAGTGTAGCCCAGAACACCCTGAGATACTACTGGAATACCTACCAGTAAATCTCCTTGCCTTGGCCAAGGACTTTGTGTAATGGCTCTCCTAGACACAGCACGACCTCACCCCCAATACCGGGAGAGACGAACCCCTGAAGATACGCTCACTGCCTCCATGTGGCTCGGGACTGTACCCAACTAAAACCTGTTTGCACGACTCCTTTGAGCCGTGGTAGGGTAGTAATCAAAGTACAGTGGGAACTCACACGAGACAAATGACGATCCCCAGGTCGATGAACTAACCTGCACACATGTCATCAGGGAACTGCCATCTGACGTCTGGTATATGACCAACTAGCATGTTCCCGGCGAGTCCTGTCCGGTGTACTCATAACCCAATGAGCACCTGTATACATCTTAGGTGATCCAACTGACACCAGTGGCTTGTGAGACCGGCCACCGCCCCTCGTCGGGGTCTCGACTGTATACACTAGTCTACTAATGGAGTATCGATGCCCGGTCTCGAAACTCCCACGACTAGGGACCTTTTAAGGATATGCTTGTAGACCCCCAGCTCCCACTTATATGATCGCCCTCATACTGCTGGTGGTCAAGCAAGAATCCTAGGGGCTCTATCAACGTGTAATAGCGACGTGTCATGTCACTTAAAACAGTACACGATGATAAAGGTAAACTAGATAGCAAACTATCATCTCGAGTAAGACTGTCCTACCGGGATAGGTCCTCCCTCAATCATTACAATCACGTACCTGTGACCTAATAATTGACTCTGAGGGCACTATCTCCAACAATCTCCCACTTGCACTCAAGGCTAATTATTGCGATGTCGCATACTCACAGCCCGTGTGATACCGAACATCCAACTCCTCTACTAGTCAGTCTCACAAAGCTCGTTTGCGGAACTATTGCGTTCGAGGAATAGCCTCAGTGAGTGGATCCGCTTTGTTGTTTCTTTCCATGTCTCTCTATATCTCATGTTCGCGGAGAAACCCATCTCCCGAAATGAGCAATACCTGTCTCAGAATATGTCTGGATGTCTGATGGGACCTAGCTCATAAATGAACTCCAAATCCAAACTTCTTAGACTGTATCGTCAACTGAACTTAATCAGTATCCTGCGCGCCATGCCTCCCTCAGTATTGCCTTGGACCACCTGTCCAAAATACTGCCCCTCATCAGAAGGAAAACTATAACTCTGACAACCTCCTTGTCGTCCATGTCACCTTTGGAAGCCTGGAATGATAACTGTCTCCTGAATGAGGCTGTCGTTATCATATCGCTAGAACATCCACTTATGTTCTAAAACTGCTTCCGACTGTTTCTCCAGGATTGGATTAATGTCAACTTATTGCATCTAGTGCAAGAACAACATCTGGTGTGGTACTTGACATCTCACGATTGACTCAATTGCCTGAGCAAGTGATCTGCCAATCATGCCCGTCCCTCTCCCCTTTAGTCTGTAAGACACCTTTGGAGAGGGTGACTCCATTACCTGCAGGTACACTACCGTGCCAGGAGTCGTCCATCCTAAATACTCTTAGAATGCTGTCAAGTACCCTGATTGGGAAACCACCCAAATCTAGATCTAAAACCATAAATCTAGTAACCAGTATGTCTGATATAAAATCCATTTCCTTTGTGGAGAAACAACTGTGTGACGAATAAAGTATAACCGATCGTAGTGTAGGAGTTTCTTTTCCTACTCTGTGTATATCATCCAAATACCAGGATATCACACCCTACTACCTTCTCAACAGATCCATCCCCTATTCTGATGAAGTCAAACCCATGACTGTCACGTCAGAAATAGATGATCTATCTCCGCTACATCTGCTCTAGTCTATAAATAGACATAAGCAACCTGTCCACCAATGCTTCCGCTGCTCCCACTGACTACGACAACCCTCTGGCAGAGTCATATAGACGTACACTTCTAAAACTGGTTTAGAACGACGCTATACTCATCCTCCCGCCGGGTCTCGTAATCTGGAACAACAGCAATGGCAATTGTGGGTAAACAAGAACTTCCCTGTCACCGTCCTTGAGGCTACCGGAGTACCTCTCGGGTGCCTGAAGTTACCCACCTTATCTGCGGAGTGGCCAATGGAATGTCAATCCAGATTGAATCTTTAGGTTCCTTATCAAATCTTCAGTAATCGTTTGTGGTTCTGGAATTACTTCCAGTTCTACCATACTCCCACTACTGTTTTCTGAAAAAATCCATTTTTAATAAAACTGTGGCGAGTCTAGAACAATATCGCTATTGTTCATCCAGATGGTAGAAAGTCAACCCTCGTCATAGCCTGGGTCAACCCACAAACAACCATTACAGAAACGTGCCTTGAGTTGTCCAGTGTCTGGTTTTAATCATAAACCGGACAACTCCCCGTACCTTAACATCGTTAAGATATGAACTGTTCTATATCCAATATAGAAACAGAGGCACTGATTTAATTGAACCAGATTCAAATCATGCAGCTGTCCCCAGCGCATGTCAACTAAATGGAAGGAGGCCGATCAGCGTTACTCAACTTAGGAGTACTTCCAATTATGAGTAACCTGAAAGAGAAGCAAGATCTCTTTATCATTACTATCAACTGAATACCATACACAAGTATCTACATCTTCGATCTCTTTGAAGAATCCCGATACTTGCTATACCTGGTTCTCTACTCTATTCAAATACCTATAACTTCTCAAAATTCGGACTCTGTGTTTCCGCGAAACACCTGTCTAAAAACTAGAGAAGTCATAAGTAAACCGAATATAGTACGAGGACCAACCCCTCTGTCCTGATGGACCCTGGACAACATACAATACTCTGTAAAAGTCCCTTGAGTCTGATAACTCATTCACTGTGTGCCGTAGGTTGAAAACTGTACTTATGGTTAAGAAGAATTACACCGCTGTTTAATGCTCCTTACCTAACCATCCACTGATATAGGTAAATGTCGTAGACATAATTTCAGAAAGGTATATCTCACTCTATAAAAATAGACGTACAGATATATCAATTTGAAATTGGTGCATAACAGCGGATATTCAAAACCAAATATTTGCCGACCGGCAAACAGCCCAGGTGATTTCCTCAAATATCACCGATTACAACGAATCCCGATATAATGAGGATGATCACCCAATTCCCAATAACCTACTCCCACTCATCATCTGTAAAACCATACAGATGTGAGACTCAAACCTGGTAAATACATACCCTGGAGCAAGTGTCTAACTGGGAAATCAGTTTTCCTTTAACCGTACACAGTGAAGCTGAAACATTGAAATGTTCCGATGGGGTATTCTGGTATTCCTAGTAATGCCTCTTTCAGATTCACGACTGTAACCGTATAGTTCTTTGCCACCTCTCCAAATCCCTTCATATGTCTTTAGTCTTTACCTTCTGCACACCCTTTTAGGCCAAATGGTTTTCTTCCTTCCCTACCGTTCGGCACCAGCCTATGGTTTGGAAGAAGACTATCCAATAAGCATAATGGGTGTACTGTCCCAATCCTAGGAACACTCGCAATGAGAGAGGGTGAAGATAAAAGACAACCGAATAAACCTTATTCCTATTTCTCCTGAACCAGAATCCATCCCCGAACTGGAACCAGTTCCATTCGAGTTCGTATATAACCATACGATGGAGTATCCAAATAAACTGTGGATCTTCGTAGTGATACGGAGTGTCCTGGAGAAATACAAAGGTGATGTGGGAGTGGTAACGAAATACCTGGTTTGGTCGTGAATATCTGTTGCAATTTACTTTGCCCTCTTACTAATCCCTTGCTTTGTCTGAACTTAATACCTTCTGCACACCATCGTTATGCTAATTGGTTTTCTTCATTCCCTACCGGTCGGCACCAGCCTAAGGTTTGGAAGAAGACAATCCAATTTGCGTAATAGGTGTACTACCCCTAAACCAAGGAGTACTCGTAACCTGAGAGAGGGTAAAAGGAAAAGACAACTGGATAATCCTATCCGTTTTCTCCAGAACCGGAAACCATCCTCGAATAAATTCTTTCGAGTTCGTATCTAACCATACGATGGTTTTGTCCAATGGAAGTGGACGTTCGTAGTAAAACGGGGTGTCCTGGAGAAAAGGGTAAAAGTAGGAGTGGCAATGAGGTTTGCAACTCTGACAATCCAAAAGCCAGTGTTTAAGAAGGTTCGGTCAACTTGGTCACTGAGTCAAAGTCTTAGGGTCGGGTCAATGGTCGCTGCCAAAGAGAGAGAGAAAAGAAACACTCAGCGTGCACTCTAACCTAGATCAGAATGGTTACCAATTTATCTAATCAGGAAACCTCCCACTGTACCTCAAATTCTTCTCCAAACCTGAAAGAAGAATTAGTCGGGATCACCCGAGGAGTATACCAACTCATCAGTGGGAATCGGGATCCAACTATCATTGCATGATAACGTGACGGAATCCGCTCACGCTATCACACTCCAGAAGGTATGCGCATATCTGGCAAGTTTCAGTTCTTTTGAAACTCCCGATGTGATTTCTGCCCCATGCTCTTATGACCTTGACTTTGGCCAACATATCATAAGTCACATGTCAAGTTCTACCCGTCATTCTCCAGGTTAATTTGAATCCACCCGTACATACCCTTGACTTTGGCCAACATGGCAGTACGACTGTTCCAAACCAACGCATCTATCTATGCTGCATATGAATAACCAACAGCTACCAAACACTGTGCCTTGACTTTGGCCAATATACACAGCTTGAATACTATTGACCACCCATATGAAACGACGGAGGGCTACGAATGGTTTCTGGCGAAAACCTTTAACGTAATGAACTTGATATCGTTGAAGGAACGGATAGCTTTTTAAAAATATAGTGACGAAAACCGTTGCTAAAGAGGTCACTCCCGGTGAAGGGATCTCGGCTCTTTCCCCGTAGAATGGGGTGCAGGATATTCCAAATGAATACCACGGTGCAAAGCAAAAGTAATCGTCTATAGTGAAGTTAATGCCCTGACGCAAACTTTTTGTCCAAGGGGTCACTCCCGGTGAAGGGATCTCGGCCCTTGCCTCGTCAACTGAGGAGCTGGATATTCTAAATGAATACCACGATGCAAAACAAAAGTGAACGTCCTTGCAATAACAGCTTTTTGAAAAAGTGTTCCAACAACATCAGATTAGGTTTGTTTTTAACTTGCATTGATCCGAATCAATGCAGTCCCATCAATTGATCACACCAAAAAGAACGAAAATATACTGATGTACGTATATGCCATCCGCATTCGCCACTGGGTCCCGTCATTACCCGTTAGGTTAGCTAACTAACGACAGAGCGGGGACTGGACTAGCGCGGATGTAAAACATATACAACATCTACTAATATATATACCAATATATTATATTCGCTCAAGGCGTGAATAAAATGCAACATCACAGAGAATGAACAGCATCACAGAAACAATACAGATATCTGGGAACCCCGGGTTTCACAGAGCCACTACTGAAACCCGACGTTCCCCTGGTCGTGTGGATAGCCTGTGCAATGAGAATCCTAGACCCCTACGGGCGCGGCAAGTCACCCGCCAAAACCTAAAGCGAGGCAGCCCCCTTCAGCACCGTGAATGGACCACCCAGCACTTCACGGAATCCGGTAACTTGGGCACCCCTCCTGGGTCAAACCTGTACCCCCTACGAGTGCGGCGAATAGCCCGCCAATCCTAGAGTGAAGCCCCTTCTGTCCCAATGCCATGAGATGCGGGCCTGTTGCCTTCTAGAACCCGGCTATCCGTGCACCCCTCCGCGGGGTATCCTAGTACAGAAAGTAAAATATACATACAACGGGTACATCGACCGCAACCAGGTCGTGCCCCAAAATAATAATACAAACAGGCAGTGACGGCAGTCCACATGTCGGACGCTCGCCCCGCAATAACAAATGTACATAATACAACAAAACTGTACTAGCATTGCATCCAGGCTATCCCCCACGACCGATCCGCAACATCACAGCAAATACATAGAACATCAACGTGAATGTCACGTTCGCAAATCCGTCTAACCGGGCTATAGCAGTTAGACCGGATTTACCGATCGAGTGACATTCACGGTCGCAGATATAATGTAAATACTGTGAAAAATGTGTTTAAAATTTTCCGATCGATCGAATATTAACAAGTGGGCCCCAAAACAAAACTGTAGCAGTTACAAAAATATGGGCCTAATTTTAATGTTCCAAAACCCCTGAAATAAACCCAGAAGGCATCTGTAAAAATTTGGTGATGTGATGTGCACAGTGAGCCGCGGAAGGGCGGCATGAATGGGGTTTCCGCGGCGGTTCCGCGCTCCCACTGTGGAGTTACATCTTCGAATTTTTACAGAACTCTTATATTTTCTCGTACATCAATATTTTACAACCTGAAAAATTTTTGGAGACGAAAAAATTTCAACAGAAACTGTCGTGGGTGTATTTGGGTTTTCGGATATTTCGATCGATCGGAACTGAAAAACACATTACACAAAGCTAGACTAAGTTAACAGGGAGGCTCTGATACCACTGTAAGTGCACGGCGGCGCCCCGGCCGTCAATCCGACGCCGGAATGCGGAAGCGGTGAAAAACTTAAATTTTGCGGACTTAGCAAACCGGCACCACCGCGCACTTTAACCGGATCGAACCATTAACTAGTCTAAGCTATCTACAAGAATGGGAATAGAGATATACCGACGATCCAAGTCCTCCGGTCTTCTCATCATCGTCCCGATCTCCTGCGGAATGTCCCGTCGTCGCCACCTTGCCGGAAGGGCACCACATCGCCTACTTTGTTTACGGGCTCCCACCTCAATGCCGAGGCAACTCGGGCACGAAGCCGGCTACTCGACGTGCCCAAGAATCGCTGTAGAATGTGTAGTAGAAGAAGTCTCATTTGGGGTTTATGGAGATGCCATTGTGGTGGAGGAGTGATACAAGGATTATGTGGAGGAACTTGTAGGCTTTTGGAGCATGAAATGAACAAGATTTCCACCCTCAAAAAACTTGGACAGCCCTTCCAAGGGGAAGGCCGGCCATAACATCAAGAGAGGAGAGAATGAGAGTGCAAAGACAAGGGGGTGGGTGGAAAGTGAGTGATGATGAAAGAAAAACAAATGATCAAAAGGAAATCCACACTCCATCAACAACATCAACTCAACAAAGTCAAGCCATCATGATAGCTACAAGTCAAGGTCAATGAGAGGCTATCATGATACAACAATAAGCAAAGAACCCCTCCACAAACACTTATTTGCAACAATGCAAATAAGCCCTCCTCCACCAATCTTCGGCCAATGAACGAAACAAAGGAAATTGGCCGAAACGGAAAGCAAACTGGCAACTCCAGAAAACTGGTCCCGTAATAAATTACAGGAAAACCCCGAAACTGTGCATACACACCCGCATCTGTATTTCGACCGAAATACAAATGCAATGAGACAAAATCTACACTGTACTATACTAGGATCCGGCTTATACCAAAGCCGGCTAGTAATATCCGTTCGATCCTGATCCGTGCAATACCGCACGTATCTGATCGAACCCTGCCATATAACCATATGGCCTATAGTACAGACTGTCCGATCCTGATCCGTGCAATACCGCACGTATCTGATCGGACCCTGCCATATCTCCATACGGCCTCTACAACCTTTCGCCCGAAAGCTGAGTAACTGAAATGTGGGGGACTCTAAAGACTCGTCAACACCTCGGTTGTGGATTTAACCACTAGCACGTCAGAGGTATAAGCCAATACGTAACGGGCTACCAGGTATTGACTAAAAAGGACGTCGATGAGCGAACTCATCCTGACAACCCTACTGAGCCTGTCAGTAACAATATCCGTGCAGTCTGGTCCGTTCGTCTATGAGCATCGCATGGCGGGCCTAGGGGGTTGGTAAAAGTCAGACCCCCAAAAGCGGTACAAGTCGTGTCGGAGTGTAGCCCAGAACACCCTGAGATACTACTGGAATACCTACCAGTAAATCTCCTTGCCTTGGCCAAGGACTTTGTGTAATGGCTCTCCTAGACACAGCACGACCTCACCCCCAATACCGGGAGAGACGAACCCCTGAAGATACGCTCACTGCCTCCATGTGGCTCGGGACTGTACCCAACTAAAACCTGTTTGCACGACTCCTTTGAGCCGTGGTAGGGTAGTAATCAAAGTACAGTGGGAACTCACACGAGACAAATGACGATCCCCAGGTCGATGAACTAACCTGCACACATGTCACCAGGGAACTGCCATCTGACGTCTGGTATATGACCAACTAGCATGTTCCCGGCGAGTCCTGTCCGGTGTACTCATAACCCAATGAGCACCTGTATACATCTTAGGTGATCCAACTGACACCAGTGGCTTGTGAGACCGGCCACCGCCCCTCGTCGGGGTCTCGACTGTATACACTAGTCTACTAATGGAGTATCGATGCCCGGTCTCGAAACTCCCACGACTAGGGACCTTTTAAGGATATGCTTGTAGACCCCCAGCTCCCACTTATATGATCGCCCTCATACTGCTGGTGGTCAAGCAAGAATCCTAGGGGCTCTATCAACGTGTAATAGCGACGTGTCATGTCACTTAAAACAGTACACGATGATAAAGGTAAACCAGATAGCAAACTATCATCTCGAGTAAGACTGTCCTACCGGGATAGGTCCTCCCTCAATCATTACAATCACGTACCTGTGACCTAATAATTGACTCTGAGGGCACTATTTCCAACAACCTGTGGGTAGGAAGTATCCATCCACAGTCACATTACGGTTGTAAGGTTATCAAGAACAAGATAATAAGCTAATCTAATACATGTCCAAATCCATAATAAGAAGAATCAATAAACAATAAGTGCGGAAGCTAATGATCCAATACAATGAATAAACAGTACGTCCCATAATACGGGCTAACATCTGGAAATGAAATGAAATAAGTAAACTAAACCCTAAGGAACTCACAGTTCAGCCTGCTGGCTGAAGTACTCCTGCTCGGTCGTCTACAGTGGTACGGAATCTGGGCCATGCAAAACCCAGACGTCAGCGCGTCATGTCAACCAATAATATAATAAAAACATGGTAATAAGCAATGCAGGTATGAACATGAGTAAAGCAGTACTAAGAAATAACAGAGCAGGGTAATGTGCAGTAGTGACTAAACTGTCCTATCAGGTTTCTACTCTATAGTCTTTGAAATCAATTGATGAATCGTCGATATAACTCAATAGTATCCCGTGCGTGCCCGGGACCACGGTCAAAGTCCTCGGGGCTGAATCCGAGACCTGCCGCTAGGCAGTAAAGTAGGTAGTAGGATGGATGAGTGATGTCAGCATCATCACTCCCGGACTGGCCAAGCCCGTAAGACTAATCAGAACAAGTATCGAACTGTTGAGTTACAAGTCGGTTTCACCTTTGATTTCCCCATACCCCCAAGTTATGTATGTCAGGTCGGGTATTCAGTAGTCAAGGACTAATGCCAACACAAGATCAGGTAAAAGTAGGTCTGTCTGGATAGACAGCAAGAATGGTCAGGTTTGCCGGCATTAGGCATGAAATCAGGTAACAGGTCAGGTTCCGCTTCAACAGGTTGAGTCGATATATATATACAGGGTGTCATGTCCGGTGTATCAGTATATGTGTCAGGTGTATCAGGTTCGGTCAATATGTAATGCAATCAAGTGTATGCTGATAACAGGTATAGTAACGAATAAGGAACAACAGCAGGGACAGCAAATAACAATATTATTCCATGTAAACACAGTGGTGTTTTGTATTCTCTTATTAACAGGTTCAAGCACCCTTGGGTGCAATAATCACAGGGTAAAACAATATTAATAACATGAAGCAATGAAGTCATTAAAACTACAGCATAATAATAGTTACAAGGATGATCTAGCAATTTAAGCAAGGACGTTCTAATTGGTTTAATTAGTTAAAATGTGGATTGATAGCATACCGATTAATTACACAAAATTACCATACTGATTTAATGTTAAGGCTTATTGTGACCGTCGGTTTTAAGTTATAAACTAATATGATAATCAAGAGTAAAGCAAGACTTGATATTGTGTGCTAGCATGTTAAAGCAAGTATTCGGATACTTGCCTCGACGGTTTCGCAAACCGGAAAGCACGGATGCAATGTCGGCAGAAAACACGAGACGGGTGCACGGGCCACGGATCGAGTCCCAACAGAGAACAACGGGATCACACGGACCAGGGTACCTCGCTGGAGCGTCGGGTTCAAAAGACGGCACGGTCGGATTCCGGCAAAAGTCATCGGCAACGAGTTAGCAACAAGATATACGCACTAAGATCAGCGGGGGGGGGGGATTTTGCACAAACGGAAAGATGAGGGAGGCTTACCGGGAGACACCAGGGGTAACCCCGACGGGCTCGACGGCGCTGGAACGCCGGCGAGGCAGCGACGGCGGCCGCGAAGGCTTGAACAGCCTCGGTTCGCTCGAGAGGGGGGTGCGACGAGTAGAGGAGGGTGGTGGTCGGCTCTGGTGGTCGAGGGGAGAAGGAGGTGGTCGGAGGTGGCGCGGGTGACGTCGACGAGGGTCGACGGCGCGTTCTCCGGCGAACTGCAGAGGGTAGGTGATGGGGCTATGGGCTCGGGTCTGTTGGTGGTCCGGCGAGGGGAGAGGGAAGGCGACGACGAGGTTGTGACGAGGAGGAGGAGAGGGGGTCGCGGGCGTCGTCGGTGACTGGAGGCGACGTCGACGACGAGACCTGCGGCGGTTGGTGGCGTCGTCGGGGTTGGGTGCAGGCACGGAAGAGAGCGGAGGAAGGAGGAAGAGGGTGCGGCTGGGCTCGTGGTGGCGAGGGCGGCGACGGCGAGGTCTCGGGGAGGTCGACGGCGATGCCCGGAGGTGGCTAGGGTTAGGGTTCGCTGGGTTTTCTCGTGGTCGAGAGAGAGAGGGGAGGCGGCTGCTTGGAGGGAATTTATATAGGGGAAAAGAGAGAGAGATTGGAGAGCGAGAGGGAGAAAGATTTACGAGGGGGAGAGAGAGAGAGAGAGAAAGGGAAGGCGGGGCCCACGAGAAAATGGAGCCACCCGATTGGCTGGGGAGGTTTAGGAAATCAAAAATTAAAAGATTAGTAGGGATTTTAACTGTTAACGAATATATTCGTATAAATATTAGTTTAAAGATATTAAATTAAATGGGCCTTTTTGGCGCGAAATAAAACATTTCCAAATCGCGCCCGGGTTGCGCCCAAATGTTCCAAATTCAAATTATAGGATTTCAAGCGGTTCCCAAATTTTGAAAAGAGGTGTTTAATGATTAAAATGCATGCCCCCAAGTCGGACGCGCGCGTAGCCGTCCAAACTTGCCCGTTTAGCCGAACGGGAAGAAATCTCGACACGCGGACGCTACCACGCGACTAGCGGCGACGAGTAGGCTAACATGGATACTTTAAATTTCATTTTAGGAGTTAAAATTTGTTATGTGCCAAAATGACTTAACCGGTTAAAATTTAGCAGTAAACCAAACAATCAGGATAACTGGAATGAGCAATATAAAACCCTCAACTTGTAATATAAATAGTATTATTGGGCTCGGGTGTTACATCATACCCAACTACAAAAGAATTTCGTCCTCGAAATTCCAAGAGTACAAGATAGCTAACTACTGAAAAAGTGAGGAAAATTCTGCCGGATCTCGTCTTCTCGCTCCCAAGTGGATTCTCCATGCGATCGATTACCCCGAGAAACTAGCATAAGAGGGATAACCTTGTTCTTAAGAACCTTTTCTCTGCGATCCTTGATTTCAACTGGTCGCTCCTCAAAGGTTAGGTCCTCCCGTACAGTCAACTCCGAATGATCCAAGACATGAGTCTCATCACGAACATACCTCCGTAGTTGAGACACATGGAACACATCGTGCACTCTTGCTAATGGCTGTGGTAACGCCAACCGGTACGCTACCTCTCCAACACGCTCCAATATCTCGAAGGGTCCAACGAATCGAGGACTAAGCTTTCCCCGACATCCAAAGAGAATCACCCCTCTAGTCGGTGATATCTTCAGGAATACCAAATCACCCACGGCGAACTCTAGAGGTCTTCTTGACGTGTCGGCCCAACTTTTCTGTCTGTCCTGAGCTGCCTTCATATGCTTCCTGATTGTATTCACCTTCTCGACTGTCTGTACCACCAAATCTGGTCCTAATAACCTTCGTTCACCAACATCATCCCAACAAACAGGTGAACGGCACTTACGACCATACAGTGCTTCAAACGGAGCCATCTGAATAGTTGCTTGGAAGCTATTGTTGTACGAAAACTCCACCAGGTGTAGATGATCCTCCCAAGAACCTTTGAAGTCCAACATGCAGGCCCTCAACATATCTTCAAGGGTCTGGATCGTTCTCTCCGATTGTCCATCAGTTTGAGGATGATAAGCTGTGCTAAACTTCAATCGAGTCCCCAAACTTTCTTGTAAACTCCTCCAAAAGTGCAACAAGAACCGAGTGTCCCGATCGGACACGATGCTTACCGGTACTCTATGCAGTCTTACAATCTCCTGCATGTCCCGTTCTGCCAAAGTCTCTGTCGATTGACCAACCCGAAAAGGAATAAAGTGAGCTGCCTTGGTCAAACGATCGACAATCACCCATACGGCATTGTTGCCCTTTGGACTCCGCGGTAAAGCCGTCACGAAATCCATGGTTATATGTTCCCACTTCCACTGAGGAATCGGAAGTGGTTGCAACAAACCAGCAACCCTTTGGTGTTCAGCCTTGACTTGCTGACACACCAAGCACTTAGCCACGAAGCGAGCAATTTCCCGTTTCATACCTTCCCACCAGAAGTGCTGTCGAATATCTCGGTAAATCTTTGTCCCTCCTGGATGTACAGAGTAAGCTGAACTGTGTGCCTCCTTCATAAGCTCTTCACGCACATCCCCTTTTGCCACACACACACGGCTACCATATCTCAACGAACCATCTTTGTGGATCAGTAAATCGGTTCGTAGTCCGGCTTCAACCTGCTCTCGAAACTTTTGCAGTCTAGTATCCTGCGATTGCGCCACTTTAATCTTCTCAACTAAGGACGACTGTACTTGCAACTGCATCAACTGTCCTGTAGCATGTGGTAGCACAACCTCCAAGTCAAATCTCCGAAAATCCGTAATGATCTCTCTCTGTGCAGTCAATATCTGAATTGCTGGTAACCGACTCAGCGCATCCGGCACGACGTTGACTTTTCCCAGATGGTACTTAAGATCAAGGTCATAGTCGGCCATCAGCTCCAACCATCTGCGTTGCCTCATGTTCAACTCCTTCTGAGTGAACACATACTTTAAACTCTTGTGATCTGTAAAGACTTCAACTCTCTTGCCCAAAAGGTAGTGTCTCCAACTCTTCAGGGCGAAGATCACGGCTGCAAGCTCTAAGTCATGAGTCGGATAGTTCTTCTCATGAGTCTTCAGCTGTCTCGATGCGTAAGCGACGACTTTCCCATTCTGCATTAAAACACATCCCAATCCTTTTCCAGATGCGTCGCTGTGAATCACCAGTCCTCCTGAATCATCCGGTACGGTTAGGATAGGGGCGGTTATCAACTTCTGCTTCAACGTCTCGAAGGCCAATGCACATCCATCCGTCCAAACAAACGGTACCTCCTTACGCGTAAGCTTGGTTAACAGCTCAGCTAAACGCGCGAAGTTCTCCACAAATCTTCTGTAGTAACCGGCGAGTCCAAGAAAACTTCTTATCTCCGCAACATTCTTTGGAGTAGGCCAATCTCAAACTGCTGTAATCTTCTCGGGATCAACGGCGATTCTATCGCCCGACACAACATGTCCCAGAAATTTCACTTCTTCCAGCCAGAAATTGCACTACTCATCTTCGCAAATAACTTTTCTTGTCTCAGCGTCTGTAGTGTGATCCTTAAGTGCTCAGCATGCTCCTCCGGACTCTTCGAGTACACCAGAATATCGTCAATGAATACCACAATAAACTGGTCCAAGAACGGTGAAAAGATCCTGTTCATCAAATCCATAAATATTGCTGGCACATTAGTCACTCCGAAGGGCATCACTAGATACTCGAAATGTCCATATCGAGTCCGAAACGCCGTCTTGCAAATGTCTTCTGCCTTCACTCGGACCTGATGATATACTGATCGCAAATCCAGTTTCGAGAATACCCTCGCACCACTAAGCTGCTCAAAGAGTTCTCCAATGCGAGGGATCGGGTACTTATTCTTAACAGTCACCCGGTTCAATTCTCGATAATCAATGCACATCCTTCTCGTGCCATCCTTCTTCTTTACTAAAAGAACTGGAGCTCCCCAAGGTGAGTTGCTGCTTCGAATCCAACCTTTCTCGAGTAATTCACCAACTTGTTTCTTAACTTCTTCCAATTCCACCGGTGCCATCGGATAATAAGATTTTGATACTGGCGTTGCACCAGGAATAAGGTCAATCTCAAACTCCACATCTCGCTTCGGCGGTAAGCCCGATATATCTTCAAATACGTCCATAAAATCGCGAACAACTGCCGGCTCTTCATTACTATCAACTTCCATAGCTGCAAGAACACTGTTTGTCAGCCTAGCCCTAAACTCGACTGGCCCGACAGAACTGCTTCCTTACCGCAACTGCTGTCTACATTGTTGGCCACGAAAGGTCCAGCAAGACTACTGAGTCTCGTCAATTCTGCTGCATGCACGTCCACGGTTGCTCCATTCTGCCTTAGTCCGATGAACTTCTCTTCCATTTCCTCCGCGCAGTCCGCGGAAGGACTTCTCCAGTAAACTCTTAGAGAAATCCGCCCACTGCTTGGCCTGGGACAGGCGGTTCTCCTCCACAAGCCACCACTCTCGGGCGTAATCCACTAGTTGAATTCGCACTACATCAACTCCTTTGTCCTCTGGAATCTATGCCGCAATCAGCAAATTCTCCGTGTCACTAGCCACTGCTCGGCTGGCAACGGCTCCTCCAGACCAGTGAAAGTAGACGGACCCAAAAGTCTGAAATCTGCTACAGTCCCTACTCGTTCGACTGGTCTAGTTCCATCGTTGTTTACAGACTGCTGAACGATCTGCAAACCTTCCTGAAATGAATCTGCTATTGCTGGATCAGCTCAGTCTGTCTCTTTGATTTCCAGCATTCCTCTTATCACTCCAAGCATGGCGGCTTCGTTCACACGCCTCCGGTAAGTCTTCAACTTCTTACCTGTCATAATCCTGAACTCAAAACACCCAACATTACCATGATGATAGATTCTGAATGTAGATCAAGGCTAGAACTCCAAGATACTTAAATAGAGTACCGCATTGTAGCTATGCCGCGGTATCATAGCCGCAATTACTTAACTCCACCCAAGTCGCCCAAGTCCTAGGGATAACAAGAAATCGGGTTTCCGAGTCGACATGCAAAGTAAGTTTGCACGTCGTAAAAGATATAATCCGGAAGAATGTGATTCAAGAATGGTAAAACGGTCAAGGTGGCAGGACATGTTTCCTAAACACGGGTATTCTGATTCGTGTATCGGGTACAATACCCAACTACAAAGAATCAACCCAACTAACCTATGTCTCTGATATAAAAAGAACCATGTCACGCCCCGCTTCCCAGAGTACGCAAGATTGGGCACGTGACATAGCCAACCATGCTACCTGTGGGTAGGAAGTATCCATCCACAGTCACATTACGGTTGTAAGGTTATCAAGAACAAGATAATAAGCTAATCTAATACATGTCCAAATCCATAATAACAAGAATCAATAAACAATAAGTGCGGAAGCTAATGATCCAATACAATGAATAAACAGTACGTCCCATAATACGGGCTCACATCTGGAAATGAAATGAAATAAGTAAACTAAACCCTAAGGAACTCACAGTTCAGCCTGCTGGCTGAAGTACTCCTGCTCGGTCGTCGACAGTGGTACGGAATCTGGGCCATGCAAAACCCAGACGTCAGCGCGTCATGTCAACCAATAATATAATAAAAACATGGTAATAAGCAATGCAGGTATGAACATGAGTAAAGCAGTACTAAGAAATAACAGAGCAGGGTAATGTGCAGTAGTGACTAAACTGTCCTATCAGGTTTCTACTCTATAGTCTTTGAAATCAATTGATGAATCGTCGATGTAACTCAATAGTATCCCGTGCGTGCCCGGGACCACGGTCAAAGTCCTCGGGGCTGAATCCGAGACCTGCCGCTAGGCAGTAAAGTAGGTAGTAGGATGGATGAGTGATGTCAGCATCATCACTCCCGGACTGGCCAAGCCCGTAAGACTGATCAGAACAAGTATCGAACTGTTGAGTTACAAGTTGGTTTCACCTTTAATTTCCCCACACCCCAAGTTATGTATGTCAGGTCGGGTATTCAGTAGTCAAGGACTAATGCCAACACAAGATCAGGTAAAAGTAGGTCTGTCTGGATAGACAACAAGAATGGTCAGGTTTGCCGGCATTAGGCATGAAATCAGGTAACAGGTCAGGTTCCGCTTCAACAGGTTGAGTCGATATATATATACAGGGTGTCATGTTCGGTGTATCAGTATATGTGTCAGGTGTATCAGGTTCGGTCAATATGTAATGCAATCAAGTGTATGCTGATAACAGGTATAGTAACGAATAAGGAACAACAGCAGGGACAGCAAATAACAATATTATTCCATGTAAACACAGTGGTGTTTTGTATTCTCTTATTAACAGGTTCAAGCACCCTTGGGTGCAATAATCACAGGATAAAACAATATTAATAACACGAAGCAATGAAGTCATTAAAACTACAGCATAATAATAGTTACAAGGATGATCTAGCAATTTAAGCAAGGACGTTCTAATTGGTTTAATTAGTTAAAATGTGGATTGATAGCATACCGATTAATTACACGAAATTACCATACTGATTTAATGTTAAGGCTTATTGTGACCGTCGGTTTTAAGTTATAAACTAATATGATAATCAAGAGTAAAGCAAGACTTGATATTGTGTGCTAGCATGTTAAAGCAAGTATTCGGATACTTGCCTCGACGGTTTCGCAAACCGGAAAGCACGGATGCTATGTCGGCAGAAAACACGAGACGGGTGCACGGGCCACGGATCGAGTCCCAACAGAGAACAACGGGATCACACGGACCAGGGTACCTCGCTGGAGCGTCGGGTTCAAAAGACGGCACGTCGGATTCCGGCAAAAGTCATCGGCAACGAGTTAGCAACAAGATATACGCACTAAGATCAGCGGGGGGGGGGGAGGGATTTTGCACAAACGGAAAGATGAGGGAGGCTTACCGGGAGACACCAGGGGTAACCCCGGCGGGCTCGACGGCGCTGGAACGCCGGCGAGGCAGCGACGGCGGCTGAGAAGGCTTGAACAGCCTCGGTTCGCTGGAGAGGGGGGTGCGACGAGTAGAGGAGGGTGGTGGTCGGCTCTGGTGGTCGAGGGGAGAAGGAGGTGGTCGGAGGTGGCGCGGGTGACATCGACGAGGGTCGACGGCGCGTTCTCCGGCGAACTGCAGAGGGTAGGTGATGGGGCTATGGGCTCGGGTCTGTTGGTGGTCCGGCGAGGGGAGAGGGAAGGCGACGACGAGGTTGTGACGAGGAGGAGGAGAGGGGGTCGCAGGCGTCGTCGGTGACTGGAGGCGACGTCGACGACGAGACCTGTGGCGGTTGGTGGAGTCGTCGGGGTTGGGTGCAGGCGCGGAAGAGAGCGGAGGAAGGAGGAAGAGGGTGCGGCTGGGCTCGTGGTGGCGAGGGCGGCGACGGCGAGGTCTCGGGGAGGTCGACGGTGATGCCCGGAGGTGGCTAGGGTTAGGGTTCGCTGGGTTTTCTCGTGGTCGAGAGAGAGAGGGGAGGCGGCTGCATGGAGGGAATTTATATAGGGGAAGAGAGAGAGAGATTGGAGAGCGAGAGGGAGAAAGATTTACGAGGGGGAGAGAGAGAGAGAGAAAGGGAAGGCGGGGCCCACGAGAAAATGGAGCCACCCGATTGGCTGGTGAGGTTTAGGAAATAAAAAATTAAAAGATTAGTAGGGATTTTAACTGTTAACGAATATATTCGTATAAATATTAGTTTAAAGATATTAAATTAAATGGGCCTTTTTGGCGCGAAATGAAACATTTCCAAATCGCGCCCGGGTTGCGCCCAAATGTTCCAAATTCAAATTATAGGATTTCAAGCGGTTCCCAAATTTTGAAAAGAGGTGTTTAATGATTAAAATGCATGCCCCCAAGTCGGACACTTGTACGCGCGCGTAGCCGTCCAAACTTGCCCGTTTAGCCGAACGGGAAGAAATCTCGATACGCGGACGCTACCACGCGACTAGTGGCGACGAGTAGGCTAACATGGATACTTTAAATTTCATTTTAGGAGTTAAAATTTGTTATGTGCCAAAATGACTTAACCGGTTAAAATTTAGCAGTAAACCAAACAATCAGGATAACTGGAATGAGCAATATAAAACCCTCAACTTGTAATATAAATAGTATTATTGGGCTAACGTGTTACAAGATCCATTCACCAAGGCCTTGCCCCAGACTCAGTTCGAGCGGCTGATCGAGATGATAGGTCTTCGATACGCCAGTACATAGCCTTAGTGCAAGTGGGAGATTGTTAGTATATATGCCCTAGAGGCCATTACTGTATCATACTAGTTTGTATATTACTTAATGGAAGCTTGGGATATTCACAATTGTATATACAATCTTGCTCGAAATGGTAGTATGCTACTTGGTTTGTCTCTGCTTTAATATGTGCATGTGTTTCTTTTAGTATATTGCTGATATACATATTGGTAGAGCTCTTAGGATCTTTGCTTGATTACCAGCGTTGTGATGGCGCTCACACTCGTGGGAGCTGGGTGATCTATAAGCACATCCTTATACAGGTCCCTAGTCGTTGGACTATCGAGACAGGGCATCGATACTCCGGAGTAGACTAGCGTATGCGCTTCTCATCCCAGCGTGGGAGACGGTCTGTCCCACAGCCGTCAGTACGTCGTACTTGAGATAGTATGCGGGTGCTCGTTAGGTTACGAGTACACTGGACAGGACTGGTCGGGAACTGTTGGTTGGTATTATATCTATCGTCAGTTATCAGTTCCCAGGTGACATGAGTACAGCTTAGTCCGCTGACTTGACACTGTCACTTCGCCTCGAGTGTGTTCCCACTGCACTTTGATTGCTACCCTACCACGGCTCAAAGGAGTCGTGCAAACAGGTAGTTTTTGGGTGCAGTCCCGAAGTACTTAGAGGCAGTGACGGTTAGACAGGATTCGTCTCTCCCGGTATTGGGGGTTGACATCACGCTGTGTCCAGGAGAGCCATTACACGAGTAGTCCCTGGCCAGGGCAAGCGAGATATATTGGTAGGTTTCCAGTGTTATCTCAGGGTGTTCTGGGCTACACTCCGACACGACTTGTACCGCTATTAGGGGACTAACGTTTCACCGCCCCCTAGGCCCGCCATGCGATGTTTCAGACGAACAGACCGGACTGTACGGAGATTGTCACATACAGGCTCAGTAGGAGTTCAGATGGGGTTCACTTCGTCAGTCTTCTTATCGACATCTACCTGGGGACCGTTACGTACAGCTAGTGTCGCTTGCGGTCTATGGTTAAACCCACTGCCAGCGTAGTGTCGAGTCTTTAGAGTCCCACACAGAGAGCTATTCGCCTTTAGGCAAAATGAGTAGAGGTTGCATGGTTTTGCGACAGGGTTCGTTCACATCCGCGCACTTGTGCACGTTTGCTGTCCGGACAGCTTATACTAGCGGGCTTTGGTTTAAGCCGGATCCTAGTATATGATTTGGGATTGGTTTTTCTCATTGTATTCGTGTTCCTTGGATCACGAATACGGGTGCGTATGCACAGTTGCTTGAGACAGAGGGAGAGGACTTTGATTAGTGTTAATGACTATTGTCATTTTATTAACCCTAATGCTTATGTGTGTATTATTGTTAATTGATATTAGTTTAATAATTGTGCATGGTTATGGTTGTTGACCATTTGACCTTCTTGACTTGTTGACCTTGGTTGACACTTTGACCATCATCATTTCATTTGGAAGATGCTCTTTGATCCTTGCAATTTGCATTAAAAATGAAATGATAATGATCATGTCTTGTTTTAGCCATGACAATTATCTCACTAATTATCTAATTACAATAATTCACATATATGAGAGAATGCTTCATATTATTCTCTCATTCTATTATTCACATTCTCTCTCTTGTTCTTCCTCTCCCTCAAGCTCTCCCCTCTCATGTGTTGAGTAACACTTGAGCTTGAGAAAAACCTTCTCTTGATAATCTCTACTCTCATCTAGGGTTCAAGGATTAGCACTTCTTGTACCCTAGTTACTTCTAGCTTGGAGTTGAAGCCAAAGGTTGAGGCTTTCGGGTGGATCTTTCTTTGACGGGAGAAGACGACAAAGGTGACCTCCTTCCACCACTCCAAGGAGCAAGGAGAGAAGGACATAAAGCCCAAGGTATAACCTTTCTAGCACTTAGCTAGTTTCTAGTTAGCTTTAGCTTGTTTTTGTTTAGCAAAGATCCTTCATAGTCAAGTCCATGTTGCCTAAGCTCATAAAAATTTGATTTTTATTCCGTCTTCCGCCTCCCCGCAAGTACCGGGGTGGGCAACGTGGACTTACACTCAATACCCGAGTGGCCGTTACGTTTAGCTGACCGCTTGTGGCTTGTGGGTGATTGATATGATCACCACCTACTGCCGGCGTATTGACGAGTCTTTAGAGTCCTACACAGAGGTTTCCTGGTTCAAGCGAAACGAAATAGGAGCGCATATGAGATATGTGCGGAACCGAGAATAATACCAGTATGTGATACTGAATTCTATTCTCGCGATTTGTATCATCGGACGGTTATATGAGATATAGCCGGGTTACCGAATCAAATGTTGATTCAATATATTGATACACTTGATATTAGTCGGTTATATGCGATATGACCTGATCATTAAATCAAGTATTGATTTAATGATTTAATGTATAATTATATATTTGATATATTACTTTACATTAACTAGTACTTGTTCACTTAAGATTGATTTTCTCACTTGACGTGCACAAGTTGTATATGTGATATATGTTTGTGCACTAGTTTGTATCATGATTGATGATACATGCAAACTTGGGTGTGTGTATGACTTACACCATGTTTAGGTTAATGGTTTAGATTTTTTATTTTTTTGGTAAAACAAAATGGTGGTTTTCTTTGTCTTTGCTTGAAGCTTCATGAAGCTTTCAAGCATCTTTGACAAAGTCTAACCATTTTGTTTTGCATGAGATTTTTATTAACCTAACCATTAACTTAAACTCTAGTTTAGTCTCTACAAAGGATAACTCATCCATGGTTGCGTTATGATAGACTTCACTTGATTATTCCTTTTAATGAATTCATATTCTTTTCTTCTTCTTCTTCTTCTTCAAGAAGAAGAAAGCTTGCTAGAAAAAAATTTCAAGTGAAGAAACAAAGTGAGAAATCCAAATCCAAAGTGAACCCACTTCCTATTTCATCATCCTCTACTACTTGCCATTTAGTTTAGGGTGTTCTCTTCATAAAGTTTTTGACCTAGTGAAGATGGAGCTTGAGTTTGAGTCTCCTCGACGTAGATCATCTTCGGCCTCGAAGTCAACGACCTAGCCCGCTCATTTCTACGAAGAAACCATCGCTAGAGTCTAGGATCCCGATGATCACAGTGAAGGGACGTCAACACGGAGCTTTAGAAGTGCAGGACTGGATCTACAAAGGTTGTAATCCCTTTCACTTGTAGTTAAAATGTTTAACTTGCTTGTTTTCGCATAATCTCTAGTATACGATCTTGGTTAGGGTTGCTCGGCACGGCTAATTTTTTTAATCGGGCATGGTTGATGCCTTGTATAACCTTGTTAGAGTTCCTAGGAACCCTACATCAGGAACTACATTCACCTTCCCTGAATGATAGTGTAGGTTGAAGTCGAAGTCCGTCATAAGTTCTAACCATCTTCTCTGCCGCATGTTCAACTCCTTCTGAGTAAATACATACTTCAGACTTTTGTGGTCTGTGTATATATCCACTCGTTCTCCAAGCAGATAGTGGCGCCAAATCTTAAATACAAAGATAACGGCTACCAACTCCAAGTCATGTGTTTGATAGTTGCGCTCATGAACCTTCAGCTGTCTTGATGCAAAACCTACAACCTTTCCATGCTGCTATAGAACACATCATAATCCCTTACCGGACGCATCGCAATGCACAACGAAACCTCCAGATTGATCCGGTATTACGAGAATAGGAGCTGATATCAATCTTGACTTGAGTTCTACAAAAGCTTGTTCACATGCTTTTGACCACATGAATGCTTCATCTTTACGTGTTAGCTTGGTCAGGAGTGTTGCAATCTTTAAGAAACCTTCGATGAATCTTCGGCAGTATCTTGCTAAACCCAAGAAACTTCGAATATCCTTCACCATCTTTGGTATTGGCCATTCGCTAACAGCTGACACTTTAGCTGGATCTACTGAGATTCCTTCGCCCGAAACAATGTGTCTGAGAAATCCAACTTGATCTAGCCAAAATTCACACTTGCTGTACTTGGCATAGAGTTGATGCTGTTGCAATGTCTCTAGGACAATCCGCAAATGCTCAGCGTGCTCTTTCCAATTCTTTGAATACACCAGGATGTCGTCGATAAAAATAACAACGAACCTGTCTAAGTACTCTTGGAAAACTTGGTACATCAGATTCATAAATATAGCAGGTGCATTGGTCACTCCAAATGCCATCACAAGAAATTCGTAATGACCATAGTGAGTCCTGAATGTTGTCTTCAGAATATCAGACTCTTTGACCTTCACCTGATGATAACCCGAATGAAGATCTAACTTTGAGAATACGCAATACCTACATAGCTGATCGAAAATATCATCGACACATGGTAGTGGATACTTTTTCTTTATCGTCACTTCGTTCAGAGCTCGGTAGTTTATACACATTCTGTATGAACCTTTTTTCTTCTTCACTAGCAAAACTGGAGATCCCCAACTTAAAGTGCTAGGACGAATCCAACCTTTCTTCAGAACTTCGTCCAACTGAGTACGGATCTCCTTCAATCCTTCAGGACTTTAACTAGTATGGAGCTTTGATCATCGGTTGCGCACTAGGTACTAAGGCAATGCTGAATTCAAGAGCTCGATCGGGAGGCAAACCTGTTATATCTTCAGGGAATACGTCCTCAAACTCTCGAACTACCTCTGACTTGTCTTCTTCCGCCTATAATGTTGCAATTACTGCCTTCTTTGGTTTAGCCTTGTAGGTCCTAGGTTCTAGGATATGGTCTCCACTCTTGAAATAAAAGACCGGATGATCTGGTATCTCGAACACTATCCTCCTTTGACAACATTCGATGGTAGCGAAGAAAGTTCCCAGCCAAACCATTCCCAAGACAACATCGAAGTTTGGTATGTCCAGAACCTTGAAGTCCGCATAAAATTCTCTGCTGCAGACGACCACTAGACACATATCGTATCCCATAATTGCCTTTAGAACGCCGTTCCCTGAAATGACATTCGAGCTGGATATGAGCGGTTTAACTGGAACCACATGAGTTCGGACGAACCGTTGCGATATAAAGCAATGTGATGCTCTAGTATCGAAGAGTGCTAAACCAGATAGGGAGTCTACTAAGATTGTACCTAAGTTGTGTGGGATATGTTTAGGTATAGAAAAAATATATTGATGTATACAAGGATTGAAAAGCTTTGAAAGATTGGGAGTTACCAGTGATGACTTGGCCAGTGGCTTCAGCTTCTTCCACAGTCATTATGAAAGCCTGAAGTCGGGGTACATTCCTCCTTGCTGGAGGAACATTCCTCTATCCTTGGGGCAAGTTTCTCTACCCTTGAGGCATGTTCCTCTGGGCCTGATGAAATTGACGAGGAGGCTGTGCAGGAGGTCCACGTGGAGATGGAGCAGGGAGAGCAAAAGAGGTGCAAGAGCCTAGATAGCTGGCCGCTGCGGAAAAGTGATCGCTGGTCGGGGTGTAGGAGCTGGGTTGAGACGATATAGGCAAGCTCCAATGGCGTGAGTGGACGCGTCGCAAATTAAGCATAGGCCATTCGCACGCCTGCAGTGCTTCGCCAGGTGTGCATTCCTCTTGCAATAGAAGCAAAAGTCTGGACTGGACCGGTTAAAATTTACTCCCGGTCTCCTGGGTACAAAAGGTGGCCTGGAAGAGGCTCCTCTTGCCATCTGAGTGGCAGGGCATTTCACACCGGAAGTCTGAGGCCTGCCCTTCTTCTTCACCACTGCCTCATATCGTCGGGCAGCCTTCAGAGCAAGATCATGAGTTGGGAAATCCCATATTGCTAGTGCAACTTGGATCTTCGGGTCCAACCATTGCTGAAATCTTCACGCCCTGATCTCAGCAGTCGGGATCAGGTGTGCTACGAACCTGTTATGACCTTGTGTTAGCAGTGTAGTATGTGATATCAGGAAATTGAATACTGAGACATAGCTTACTTGCTAAGCATGGTAAACTCAGCATCGTATTCATCCACGGATTTGTTCCACATTGAACTTTTCATTAAGTGGATGAACTGCTGTTCCATGTCGAAACGGGCAGTCTCGTGGAAATATTTCGCGTTGAACATATCGCAAAATTTCCTCCATTTAATAGGTTGGGCGAGTCAGCTTTTTTCAGCCTTCCACCAGATTTTAGCATTGTCAGTTAATTGCAGCTTTGCAACTCTCACCCAAGAAACCTCTGGCACTTGTGCTACTGCCAGATCATCTTCGATAGACTGAGCCCATTCCTCTACCTCTAGTGGGCTCTCTTTCCCAGAAAAATGCTTTGGGTGCAATGCCCGAAATTGCTTGACTTCGAGTGCCTCGACTTCTGGGTGGTGCATGAGGATAGCAGTCTGCTGCTGCTGACCCTCCAAGAGGCTCTTGATTGCCTCAAGCAGTAACGTATGCTCGTTGATGGGAGCGGTAACGGTAGGTGGTGGTGATAGAGTAGGAGGTGGAGTGTTTCCATTAACGTTGGTATTCGTGTTGTTGGGAGAATCCATGACCTTGATAGAAAAAGAAAGGTTAGAATAGATTCAAAGAATTTGAAATGTAAAGAATATATAGTTGCTAATTTTTATAATTCTTGTGATATATATTACTTAGGATTCCATGCAGAACTGACCTGCATGGGCCGCCAACAAAACCTGTGACGCCCCGCTTCCCGGTGTACAAGGAAGTAGGCATGGCGGGCACGCGACGTATTTACTCAGAAGTAAACACGTTAAGCGTAAATAAGAAATATAAATAAATGCACAAGAACAACAAGAGATGTAATATAAACAACAACTTTTATTAATATCCATTCTTTACATTCCAACTGATTTGAAAAGGAAATGTACAATGATAAAAGCAATTCCTAAACAGTGGCATACAAATGAAAAGGTAAGTACAAGTAAAGACTAGAAGTCTGGCTCCTCTATGAACTGATCCAAGTCCTCCTGACTGGGCTCGGTCTCCTGAGAGTCGGGTCCTCCTGATGAACATTCCAAAGAAAGAAGAGACAGGAATGTCATTAGCGAACTAGCACTCGGTAAGTCCCCAAGATAAGGGTGGAATAGAACAAGTAAAGAATATATGACTGGTGATCTGAAAAGTTTATGTTTGTTATACTAACGTAAATGTTTGTAGCTTGGTACAAAATGTATCAGTGTATACGAAAGGAGTCCAACTATCCCGTGGACTATGGTAACATGTAAGTACAAGGCCCCGTCAAAACCCACGGGACAACGGCACGAGAGTTCATGTAGGTGTCTTTTAGCATCCATCATCGTGCCACTTTTAACACATTCCGTACTAATCTACCCCGTTAAAACCCCGTAATGTATTGTATTGAATTATAGTTATCAGAATTATCGAGACCATGGTTACAAGTTGTTCATGTAATCAGGTTCAGGATGTAAACAAGTAGGCATGTAATCAAGTCAAGATGTAGCCAAGGTTCGATCAAGTCAAGTCATGTTTGCATATTGATCTTGTTCTGATATTTAGGTTCAGGTTGAAGTATACATGTTGGTATATTGGATTCATGTTGAATTAGATTCTGATTTGGATTAGACTCAGATTGATTTGGACTCAGATTTGAGTTAGACATTTAGAACTGATTTGGATCCTGAATTAGGTTTGGGAGTTATCGGTAACTGCTGCACATGGACGGCAGGATTTGTGCCTTTTTCCAAGAAAATTACCATTGATAACACCATTAAGTTTTTCTACCTTAAATAGGCAATCACTCACTTTCTTCGGCTCCCTGAGGCTCAAGAGAATTGATTCTGCTTAAACCCATATTTACTAAAGTCCTTAATTGTAATTTTATATAGCTCGAGGGGGTTTTATGAAAAAATATTTTATATACTTTCAAAATAAATATCGAGTATTTATTTATATTATTTAGGTTTTTCATGGATGTACTTTAAGATTTGAGGTATTTTAGTGAATATTAACTTAATTTGAATAGTTCATGGTATTTAAGTGTAAAGCTTGACTTAACTTGAGGGTATTTTGATGAAACCTGTCATTCTTTTATCTTTTTAAAAAACATGGAATTTTATTATATCTTGAAAATATATAGTTTAATAATATTTATATATTTATAAAAGTTAATTTTATTATTAAATAGAAAACTCGTTTTTCTTAAAAAATCGTATTAAAAATCTTTCGAGACCGAATGCTCCGTGAGGAGGCCTGCATCTCGCTCTACTAGCCCAAGGATGTGTGATAATCTGCACTATCCAATAGCGGGTCCCCTAAAAAGGGTTGTAGAGGCATAATCGCAAAGAATTTTGATAATACAGTTCACAGAAAACCGGGTTTTTATAGTTCATGGTATTTAAATGAAATGTTGTATCACCACAAAAATATGTTTCAAAGAGTATCGTGCTATATAAACATGTGTGTATGTGAGGGATAGGTCATTACCCCGTGAAGTTTTCTAGAGGTATGATTAAGCAAAGTAATAAAATATGGTAGATACGAAGTTCATGGTATTTAAATGTAAAAGTTGATTTAAGGTTATCTAGCATGATGTATTTGAGTGAAAATTATTTCTAAATATTAGATTCATGGTTATAAACATAGAGTAAGAGTTTGCATGAAAGATATAGAAGAAAATAATGAAATTTTTAGGTTTTAGAATGAGATGTCGGTAGTAACTCCACTTACCGACAAGTTTTATAAAGATGGCTTTTTAAGAAGAAAGAGTAGAATGGGGAGGGACTTACTAGCTATAAGGGTAGGAAGGAGACAAAAGGAGATGTGGTAGCCTTCGTGGAGTCACGGGGTCGCCGGAATTGCTCGATTCCTCGCCGGAAGTCGGTCTTTGGCTAACTCCATTTGTACTCTTCTTTTACTTAGAATAATTTGATAATTTTGGCTAGGGATTTCAGAATGAGGAGGGGCTAGGGTATGGGGTTGTATTTATAGTGTGGAATTAGGGTTTTGGAATTGAAAGAATGAATTAAAATGCATTAAAATTGGATTTAAAGATGAAATTGAAGTCTCTGTTTAAATTCAGAGAAATCAAACAGTGTAGGGGTAATGGGGATAGGGGAAGAGTCTTGTGGGCAAAGCACGGGCACTTTTTACCTATAGGGGCCCGTCGCCGCCGGCCTAAACTAGGATCTCGTCGGTCCAATGGTATAGGTGATCCGTTGGATTGAAGCCACGTGTCCTATGATGTAACATATTATTTTGAACATGTTTATTTTTTTGTCTTTTCATTTCTATGTGCAGTGCACGTATAAACTTTGGGGCTTCCAAAAATTTAAGAGAAAATTCAGAAAAAAATTATTGTGTCTGAAAGGATTCGAACACAGGGGCTACATCACAGCAGTGCAAGGCTTTACCATCAAGCCCTTGATTTTTCACATCCTACAGCCACCATAAGACCAAGCAACCGTCGCCCCAAGCCTTTATTGGACGCGGATCTGCCGCCCTTTGGTGGGTTTGTGCTTCCAAATTCTTCGTGTCTTTTTCTCTCGATATTTGGAGATCCTTCTGATAAAAATATTCTGAAAATATATCTCTTAGTATCTACCGTTGCGAGATTCTTCAATTTGCTCCTAATATTCGGCAGATTTGGTTTTTGTAATTCAATTTGATGTGGATTTCCTACTTATAGTTCAGACCTGAGCTGATTTATTATAATACCTGCATAATATCTCAATTCAAATTGTTAGTAGCATTGTTTATTTGAGATATTATTCCAACAAACTAATTGATATGATATCTTAATAATAATGGTTAAGAATATTTGATATGATATGCATATTTTAATAATAAATAATCTCATGAATATTTTATTTAAATATGATATGCATATTTTCCCCTAATTATATTAATTATAAATTAAGAAACATATGACAATAATCTTTTTACAAATAAACCCACATATGTTCTTAATTTACAAATAACACCTTTTAGTAGTAAACAATAATAGGGAAAATGTCCATACAAATGTGCAATAAATTTGATTGATCATGTGTATCACGTGAAGCGCTTAGACATGGGTGTTTCCCTATAAGTGCTAAGCACTTCGAATATATATATATATATATATATATATATATATATATATATATATATATATATATATATATAGTGCTAAGCACTTTTATATAGCGCTCACATGTGAAGCACGTGAGGGCCCAGATCTGTATTTATGGGCACTCACGTGTGAAGCACGTGAGGCGCTGAGTTTTCATTCATGAGCGCTCACATGTGAGGCGCCGAGTTTTCATTTATGGGTGCTCACGTGTGGGGCACATGAGGCGCCGAGCTTTCGTTTATGGGATTTCTGTACGTTCACGTGGGTGTCACGTGAGGCGCTTCCTTCAGTGAATCTTTTGGGTGCTCACGCATGTTTCACGTGAGGCGCTGAGTCCATTAGTCTCTGTTTATATATTTTTTCTTTAAAGAAGTTTAACTTCTGTTAATGATGTTTTGGCCATTAATGGTCATCAAGATCTCTGTTTTGAAGATCTGAGATCGGATTTTTGAGAACTAAGTTCTACTGTTTCTCTTTTTTTTATATAAGAACTAAGTTCTTTATATAGGGTTAAACTCTGTCTTTAGAGAAATTAAATTCCTGAGATATAAGTTACACTTCTCATATCTAGTTTTTCTCCAAGATCTTGAGTCTGAAAAAGAAAATCTTCCTGATGAGAATTAAATTCTCAACTTATGGGAGATTTGATTTGCCGATCTCAGATCCATAGAAAGAACTATGTTCTTTTTGAAGAGTTGAACCCTTATATTTCTATAAATGTTAGGTAAAGAGAGATATTTTGATCTCTGAATTTTCTTTACCTAGGGTTTGAAGGGAGTAAGAAGTGTTGGGTTACGGCAGCGCCCCGACCATCGATCCGTGGTCAAACGTGGAACAAAAACTTTTAAAACTTGGCGCTAACGCAACCTGATTCCCGGATCGTGTCATTAACCATATACTAGCAATCTGTAAAAGAGTTCAAGAGATTATACCGAACGATCCGTGTCCTTCGGTCTTCAACCTCTTCCCAAGCTCCTCGCGGCTGTCCCGAACAAGTTCGCTCTCCGGTCTCCCTCGTCGAAGACGATCCACATCGGGGATCCTTAATACGGGCTCCCGCTTCAAAATCGAAGCAACTCGAATAACTAGTTTGCTAGCTTAGGGGCCCAAGATGAAGTAGAGAGAGTGTGTGATCATTTTGTCTCAAGACATCCATGGATTCTCAACACATGAGAGGGTATGGATGGAGGTGAAGAAGAAGCCATGAGTTGTGAAGAATGTGAGCTTAAGTCTTTGCACAAAAGAAAAAGGCAACACTTAAAAAATGAGTAAGCTTGGCTGCCCCTTTTTTCATGTTTTTATATTATGTTATATTGTGAGGTATTTTGTAGTAATAATAGAAAAAACATCACACAAATATCTACCATAAAACCCTCATAAATATCTCACAATATAAAACAATAAACAATAAAGCATGGTACAATAAATGCACCATGCCAAGATTTAGCCTCACAATTTCCACATCATCAAAGTATTAAACATTTATCAAAACCCTAAATGTTTAATACAATAAAAAGGAATGGCATCTTCAAAATAATCTTGTAACGGATTACAAGAAAACCCCTCAACTGTATATACATACCTGCATCCGTATTCCGACTGAATACGAATAGAACGAGACGAAAATAATCCAACAATCTAATACTAGGATCCGGCTTAAACCAAAGCCCACTAGTATGATCCGTCCGATCATGATCCGTGCACAAGTGCACGTATATGATCGAACCCTGCTATAAAACCATACGGCCTCTACAACGTTTTTCCCGAACCAGGGAAACCCTCTGTGTGGGACTCTAAAGACTCATGAATACGCTGTAAGTGGGTTTAACCACAAGCACATCAGTAGCACTAGCTGTACATAATGGCTGTCCAGGTATTGAGCGAAAGAGAGGCCGACGAGCGAACTCATCCTGAAACCCTACTGAGCCAGACAGTGATAATATCCGTACAGTCCGGTCCGTTCGTGTATGAGTATCCCATATCGGATCTAGGGGGTTGGATAAAGTCAGACCCCTAATAACACGACATTTAGTGTCGGCATGAAACCTATCACCAACTGAGAAACTATCGATCCTAGATTGGTAATTCTTGTCTACCCCGGCCGAGGATTTCTGGTGATGGCCATCCGTGCACTCTGCGACCTCAACCCATAATATACCGGGAGAGACGAATCCCCTGACGATCCGCTCACTGTCTTCATGTGGCTCGGGACTGTACCCAACTAAAACCTGTTTGCACGACTCCTCTGAGCCGTGGTAAGGTAGTAATCAAAGCACAGTGGGAACTCACACAAGAAAAATGACGATCTCAGGTCGATAGACTAACCTGTACACATGTCACCTGGGAATTTCTATCTAATAATAGGTATAATACCAACGAGCATGTTCCCGGCGAGTCCGTCTGGTGTACTCATAACCCAATGAGCATCTGTATACATCTTAGGTGAACCAACTGACACCAATGGTTTGTGATATCGGTCTTCGCCCCTCGTCGAGGTCTCGATCCATGTACACTAGTCTACTCTCGGAGTATAGATGCCCAGTCTCGAAACTCCCACGACTAGGGACACTTTAAGGATGTGCTTATAGACCACCCAACTCTCACTTATATGATCGCCATCATACTGCTGGTAGTCAAGCAAGAATCCTATGAGCTCTATCAACATGTAATAGTGATCTGTAATGTCACCTGAAGTATGTACGCGATGATAAAGACAAACCAGATAGCATACTATCATCTCGAGTAAGACTGTTCTACCGGTATAGGTCACTCCTCAATCATTGCAATCACGTGCCTGTGATCCAATAATTGACTTGAGGGCACTATAGCCAACAATCTCCCATTTGCACTTAAGGCTAATTATTACTGTGTCGCATACTCACAGCCCGTGTGATACCGAACACCCAACTTTTCTACTAATCAGTTTCACAAAGCTCGTTTGTAAAACTATTGCGTTTGAAAAATAGCCTCAGTGAGTGGATCCGCTCCAATATTTCTTTCTATGTCTCTCTTTATCTCATGTTCGCGGAGAAAGCCATCCCCCAAAATGAGTAATATCTGTCTTAGAATATGTCTGGATATCTGATGGGACCCAGTTCATAAATGAACTCCAAATCCAATAAACTTCTTAGACTGTATCGTCAACTGAATTTAATCAGTATCCTGCGCCATGCCTCCCTCAGTATCCGCTTGGACCACCTGTCCAAACTACTGCCCCTCGTCAAGAGGGAAAACTATAACTCTGACAGTCATCCTGTCATCCATGTCACCTTGGAAGCCTGGAATGATAACCGTCTCCCGAAGGAGGCTGCCGTTATCAAATCCCTAGAATATTCACTTATGTTCTAAAACTGCTTCCGAACGTTTCTCCAAGATAGGATTAATATAAACTTAGTGCAAAAGCAACATCTGTTGTGATACTTGACATCTCATAATTGACTCAATTGCCTAAGCAAGTGATATGCCAATCATGCACATCCCTCTCCACTTTAGTCTGTAAGACGCCTTCAGAGAGGGTGACTCCATCACCTGCAGGTACGCTACCGTGCCAGGAGTCGTCCATTCTAAAATACCTTTAGAATACTGTCTAAGTATCCAAATTGGGAAACTACCCAAATCTAGATCTAAAACCATAGATCTAGTAACCAGAATGCCTGATATAATATCCAAATCCTATGTGGGGAAACCACTGTATGACAACCACGGTATAACCGATTATAGTAAAGGAATTTTACTTCCTCCAATGTGCATATCATTCAAATACCAGGACATCACACCCTACTACCCTTTTAACAGATCCATCTCCTATTCTGATGAAGTCAAACCTATGACTGTCACATCAAAAATAGATGATCTATCTCCGCTATATCTGCTTTAGTCTATAAACAGACATAAGCTACTTGTCCACTATGCTTCCGCTGCTCCCACTGACTACAACAACCCTCTGGCAGAGTCATATACACGTGCACTTCTAAAGCTCCTTTAGAACGACGCTATACTTATCCTCTTGCCGGGTTTCATAGTCAAGAACAACAGTAGTGTCAAGTCTGGGTAAACAAGAACCTCCTTGTCACCGTCTTTGAGGATACCGAAGTACCTCTCGGGCGTATGAGGTTACCCACCATATCTGCGGAGTGGCTAATGGAATGTCAAAGTTGATTGAATCTTTAGGTTCTATTTAAATTTTCAGTAATCGTTTGTGGTTCTGGAATCACTTCCAATTCTACCATACTCCTATTACTGTTTTCTGAAAAAAAATCCATTTTGCTAAAATTGTGGCGAGTTAAGATCAATATCACTATTGATCATCCAGATGGTAAGAAGTTAACCCTCGTCATAGCCTGGGATAACCCACAAACTGCTATTATAGAAACGTGCCTTGAGTTATCCAGAGTCTGGTTTTAAGCATAAGCCGGACAACTCCATATACCTTAACATCGTTAAGATATGAACCATTTATATACAATATAGAAACAGAGACACCGATTTAATTGGAACCAGATTCAAATCATGCAGCTGTCTCCAGTGCATGTCAACTAAATGGAGAGAGGTCGATCAGCATTACTCAACTTAGGAGTGCATCCAGATATGAGTAACCTGAAAGAGAAACAAGTTCTCCAAACCATTACTATCAGTTGAATACCAAACACAAGTATCTATATCTTCGATCACCTTGAAGAATCCTGATACTTGAAACATATGGTTCTCTACTTTATTCTTATACCTATAACTTCTTAAAACTTGGACCTTGTATATCTATGAAACACTTGTCTAAATACTAGAGAAGTCACAAGTAAACAGAATATAGTACGAGGACCAACCCCTCTGTCCTAATGGACACTGGACAATATACAATACTTTGTATAAGTCCCCTGAGTTGAATAACTCAAACCCTGTGCGTTGTAGGTTGAAAACTGTACTATGGTTAAGAAGAATTACACCGCTGTTTAATACTCCTTACCTAACCATCAACTGATATAGGTAAATGTCATGGACATAATTTCAAAAAGTTATATCTCATTTTATAAAATAAACGTACAGATATATCAGTTTGAAATTGGTGCATATCAACGGATATTCAAAACCAAATATTTGTCGTCCGGCAAAAATCCAGGCGATTTCCTCAAATATCACCAATTACAACGAATCCCGATATAATGAGGATGATCACCTAATTTCCAATAACTTACTCCCACTTATCATCTATAAAACCATACAGATGTGAGAATCAAACCTGGTAAATAAATTACCTGGAGTAAGGATCTAATCGGGAAATCAGTTTTCAATTAACAACGCATAGTGAAACTGAAACATGAAAATATTTCGAAAGGGTATCCGGGTATTCCTAGTAATGTCTCTTCCACTATCCAGATTCATGACTGTAACCGTATATTTCTTTGCCATCTCTCCAAATCCCTTTATTTGTCTTTACTCATTACCTTCCGTACACCACCCTTAGGCTAAATGGTTTTCTTCCTTCCCTACCGTTCGACACCAGCCTATGGTTTGGAAGAAGACTATCTAATAAGCGTAATAGGTGTACTCTCCTAATCCTAGGAGTACTCGCAACGTGAGAGAAGATAAAGATAAAAGACAACTGAATAAACCTATTCCATTTCTCCTGAACCAGAATCCATCCTCGAACTGGAATAAGTTCCTTCGAGTTCGTATATAACCATACGATGGATTATCCAATAACTGTGGATCTTCGTAGTGATACGGGGTGTTCTGGAGAAATACAAAGGTGAAATAGGAGTGGTGATGATATACGCGGTTTGTGTTGGAGATAGTGCCCTCAGAGTCAATTATTGGATCACAGGCACGTGATTGCAATGATTGAGGGAGGACATATCCCGGTAGGACAGTCTTACTCGAGATGATAGTATGCTATCTGGTTTATCTTTATCATCGTGTACTGCTTTAGGTGACCTGACATGTCGCTATTACACGTTGATAGAGCCCCTAGGATTCTTGCTTGACGACCAGCAGTATGATGGCGATCATATACGTGGGAGCTGGTAGTCTATAAGCACATCCTTAAAAGGTCCCTAGTCGTAGGAGTTTCGAGACAGGGCATCGATACTCCATTAGTAGACTAGTGTATACAGTCGAGACCCCGACGAGGGGCGGTGGCCGGTCTCACAAGCCACTGGTGTCAGTTGGTTCACCTAAGATGTATACAGGTGCTCATTGGGTTATGAGTACACCGGACAGGACTCGCCGGGAACCTGCTAGTTGGGCTTATACCTGACGTCAGATAGCAGTTCCCAGGTGACATGTGTACAGGTTAGTTCATCGACCTGAGGATCGTCATTTGTCTCGTGTGAGTTCCCACTGTGCTTTGATTACTACCCTACCACGGCTCAAAGGAGTCGTGCAAACAGGTTTTAGTTGGGTACAGTCCCGAGCCACATGGAGGCAGTGAGCGGATCTTCAGGGGTTCGTCTCTCCCGGTATTGGGGGTGAGGTCGCGCTGTGTCTAGGAGAGCCATTACGCAAAGCCCTCGGCCGAGGCAGGAGATTTACTGGTAGGTATTCCAGTAGTATCTCAGGGCGTTCTGGGCTACACTCCGACACGACTTGTACCGCTTTTGGGGGTCTGACTTTTACCAACCTCTAGGCCCGCCATGCGATACTCATAGACGAACGGACCGGACTGTACGGATATTGTCACTGACAGGCTCAGTAGGGTGTCAGGATGAGTTCGCTCATCGACGTCCCTTTTGGTCAATATCTGGTGGCCCGTTACGTATTGGCTTATACCTCTGACGTGCTAGTGGTTAAATCCACAGCCATTGTATTGACGAGTCTTTAGAGTCCACCACACTTTCAGTTACTCAGCTTTCGGGCGAAACGCTGTAGAGGCCGTATGGAGATATGGCAGGGTCCGATCAGATACGTGCGGTATTGCACGGATCAGGATCGGACGGTTTGTACTAGTAGCCGTATAGGTATATGGCATGGTTCGATCAGATACGTGCGGTATTGCACGGATCAGGATCGAACGGATTTTACTAGCCGGCTTTGGCTTAAGCCGGTCCTAGTCTAGTACAGTGTAGATTTTGTCTCATTGCATTTGTATCCGGTCGGAATACAGATGCAGGTGTGTATGCACAGTATCGGGGTTTTCCTGTAATTTATTACGGGACCAGTTTTCTGGAGTTGCCAGTTTGCATTTCGTTCCGGCCGGTTTTCCTTTGTTCTTTCCCGGCCGGACTTTTCCGATGGAGGGGGTTATTTGCAGTTTTGCAAATAACACTTTGTGGAGGGGTTTCTTTGCATAAAGATTGATTATGACACCTTTCATATCTTGCACCATGACTTTCTTTAAATGAGATTTGAGTGGGCATGGGTTTGATGTGAGATAAGCATGGTTGATGTTTTGTTGTCCTTGGATGTGGTCACCTTTTCTTTGCTCCTACCATCACCTCCCTTGTATTAGTTCCTCCTCCACCATTCTCATTTGAGATGATAAGTTTTATTCATGGTTGAGAAAAAGAAAGAGAGAAAGAAAAGAGAAGAAGAGGGTTTCATCTTCATCCTTGAGAGTGTTACATTTTCTTGATCTCATTTCATGTTAAGAAAAATGCAAGCACCATTTTTCTTGTCTTGTTTCCTCCATCATCCTCAAATGGCAACAAACCCCAAAAGAGACACTACACTACACATTCTACAGCATATCTTGAGCATGTCGAGTTGCCGGCTTCATGCTCGAGTTGCCTCGGTATTGAGGCGGGAGCCCGTAAAAGACGCAGGCGATGTGGTGCCCTTTCCGACGAGGAGGAGACGGACGGAGATCCCGCGAGGAGATCGGAGTGGAGATGAAGACCGGAGGACTCGGATCACTCGGTATACTTCTCACCCTATCTCTTGATTGCTAGCATTAGGTTAATGGTTACGATCCGGGTAATTGTCCGCGGTAGCGCCGGTTTCCGAGCAAGGAAAAAATTTTGATTCCGCATTTTGGCCTCGAGTACGAGGCCGGGGCGCTGCCGTGGCGCAACATTGTATCAGAGCCACGCCATTAACCTTACCTAGCTTCGTTTGATGTGTTTGCGTTTCCGATCGACCGAAATTTCCAAAAACCGTATTTTTCTAGCACATCAGTTTCTGTCGAAATTTTTTGAAGTCCAAAAATTTTTCAGGTTGTCTCAGAATGATGTGCAGGGAGTTCTAAGACTATTGAAAAAATTTGGTAAAGTGTGCGTACCTTTCGACCGCGGAAGCGCGGCCTTAGCCCCTCATTGGCCGCTCTTCCGCCGCAAGAATGAGCCTTCACTTCACCAGTTTCTTTCAGTGGGCTTGTGGGCTTAATTTAGGGATTTTGGGATATTAAAATTGGGCCCAAGTTTTCTGTGATTGCTACAGTTTTGATTGGGGGCCCACTTGTTAAGGTTTGATCAATCGGAAAATTTTAAACACATTTTTCACAGTATTTACATTATATCTGCGACCGTGAATGTCACTCGATCGGTAAATCCGGTCTAACTGCTATAGCCCGGTTAGACGGATTTGCGAACGTGACTTTCACGTTGATGTTCTATGTTTATGCTGTGTTGTTGCGGATCGGTCGTGGGGGATAGCCTGGATGCAATGCTAGTACAGTTTTTGTTGTATTATGTACATTTGATATTGCGGGGCGAGCGTCCGACATGTGGACTGCCGTCACTGCCTGTATGTATTATTCTTTTGGGGCACGACCTGGTTGCGGTCGATGTACCCGGTATATGTATATTTTACTTTCTGTACTAGGATTGCCCCGCGGTGGGGTGCACGGATAGCCGGGTTCTGGAGGGCAACGGGCCCGCATCTCAGGGCATTGAGACGGAGGGGGCTTCAGTCCAGGATTGGCGGGCTATTCGCCGCACTCGTAGGGGGTACAGGTTGACCCAGGAGGGGTGCCCAAGTTACCGGATTCCGTGAAGTGCTGGGTGGTCCATTCACGGTACTGAAGGGGGCTGCCTCGCTTCAGGTTTTGGCGGATGACTTGCCGCGCCCGTAGGGGTCTAGGATTTCATTGCACAGGCTATCCACACGACCAGGGGAACGTCGGGTTTCAGCAGCGGCTCTGTGAAACCCGGGGCTTCCAGATATCTGTATTGTTCTGTGATGCTGTACATTTCTGTGATGTTGCATTTTATTCACGCCTTGAGCGAAATACTATATATTGGTATATATATTAGTAGATGTTGTATATGTTTTACATCCGCGCTAGTCCAGTCCCCGCTCTGCCGTTAGTTAGCTAACCTAACGGGTGATGACGGGACCCAGTGGCGAATGCGGATGGCATATACGTACGTCAGTATATTTTCGTTCTTTGTGGTGTGATCAATTGATGGGACTGCATTGATTCGGATCAATGCAAGTTTAAACAAACCTATTCTGATGTTGTTGGAACACTTTTCAAAATGCTGTTATTGCAAGGACGTTCACTTTTGTTTTGCATCGTGGTATTCATTTGGAATATCCTGCTCCTCAGTCGACGAGGCAAGGGCCGAGATCCCTTCACCGGGAGTGACC